>OZ018330.1:24174801-24778776 GCA_963969495.1 Ceratothoa steindachneri | reverse complement strand
AGAAAAAGAAAAAGAGAAAGAGAAAGAGAAAGAGAAAGAGAAAGAGAAAGAGAAAGAGAAAGCGAAAGCGAAAGCGAAAGCGAAAGCGAAAGCGAAAGAGAAAGAGAAAGAGAAAGAGAAAGAGAAAGAGAGAGAGAGAGAGAGAGAGAGATACATAGATACACAGATCACACGGGCCTTACGACCCAGACTAAGGTGATCTGGCCTTAAATTTACTGCCACTTACACATAGAATAGTAGAAGTAAAGGATAGAAAAGTTTTAGGCTCTCCCCACCCTCCACTCCCTCCGGCAAAAGCCGTACATGAAATAATTTGGGAAAAGAGAGAGAGAAAGATAAAGAGAAAGAGAGAGAGAAAGAGAGAGAGAAAGAGAGAGAAAGAGAAAAGAGAGAGAGAGAGAGAAAGAGAGAAAAAAAAGAGAAGGCTAATCTAACATTTACCAATTTCTCCATAAACTTGCACACGCAAGAGGTTAGAGAAATCGGGCGAAAAGCCGGAGTAGAGTGATCTCTCTCCGGTTTGCGAAAGGCGAGCACAGTAGCGATTCGCCAGGAATCTGGGAAGAGACCCTCCACCCAGATCTTGTTGAACAAATCTAATAGAAAGGCCATGCCTCGCTTACCCAGGTGTCGAAGCATGGCGTACGGAACATCGTCCGGACCATGGACAGTTTCCGCGCACGAAGCAAGAGCGGAGCGCAACTCACTCACAGTAAACTTGTCGTTGAAGGGTTCTCCGCCTCTGGAGGTAAAGTCCAGCCGGCGGCCTTCCGCGACATCACGACGTGTATTGAATGCTGGTTGAGCAGCATCCCGGCGAGAGAATGCGGAGAAAGCGGTCGCGAAGAATTCCGCCGCTATCGCGGGGTCCGAAATTGCGGTCCCATTCTCCTGGAGAAAGGGAGGGAGGTCCTGCGAGAACTTGCCCTGAATCGTTTTGACTCGCTTCCACACCTCTGCTAAAGGGGTCTTCCCCTTAAGTGAAGACACGTATGCCCGCCAAGAAGAGCGGCGGGCGTGCTTCGAAATATACCGGAACCTAGCCCTAGCCCGACGAAATTCACCGACAGTGAAATCGTTCGGGCGGCGCTTATAGCGCATGTAGGCATAACGCTTCTGTTTGAGGGCCCTCTCACACTCGGCCGATTACCATGGGAGTGGTCGGCGTGCAAAACGGCCAGACGTTCTGCGAATAGTAGTCAGGCCCGCGGCGATGAGGTTGCCGGAGAAGAACTCAACGGCCTCATCTACCGACCTAAAGTCCTCGACTGAGATAGAGAATTCAGTCATTTCCTGAAATGCAGGCCACCGCGCCCACGCCAAGCACCACCGAGGTGGGCTCTCAGGCGGCAGTTGCCCTGAAAATGATATTTGAATGGGAAAGTGATCACTACCATGGAGGTCATCGACCACCCCCCAATCAAAATCAGGCTGTGCATCCGAAGAGCAGAAAGATGGTTCAAGGCAAGAAAATGAAGCGGTTCTCGGACAGTGATGCGTTAACTGATCCACGTTTAGGACACCCATCTCAAGCTCTTCGATCAGATCGGCAAGGACTTGTCCCCTGGGATTTATGGAGTAATCTCCCCAGAGAGGATGCCTGCCGTTCAGATCTCCAAGCAAGAGATAGGGCCTCGGCAACCGTGCCACGACGCGGCGGAAGTCCCCCGCGTCGAAGTCAGCTGACGGTGGAATGTACGCAGAAATGATAGTATACCTCCTATCCAGGTGCAGCTGCACAACCACTGCCTGAAAGGAGGTATCTAAAGAGAAAGGAAGAACGGAGACATCATGCCGGGTGTAAACCGCGCATCCCCCAGCCCGGCCATCCCGCGGTGGTGGGGTCGCAAGACCCTTATACCCCGCGAGGGCGGGCAGGGAACACGCGCCTAGCATGGTCTCCTGCAAAAAGATAACTAACGGAGAACGGGACGAGACGAGCCTTCGCAGCTCCTCCCAGTTGGCCCGGAGTCCACGGCAATTCCATTGAATGAATTGCTCTCCAGGCCTAGCTCGGAGAAGACGCGGGTTCCTCCTCGAACAGAAGACCCTCACGGGAATGGCCGTACGCTTCCCGGGGGCAGAACCCCGGGCGCTGTTGGCCGGACAAAGCGCTGAAGGCGCTGGCGCCTTCGAGGGCCTATTGGGGGAGGTTGGGCTCGCCATGCGAGTCTTTTCCTCCCTCCGCCTCGAAACCTTAGGCGGGCGTTGCGGCTTCGGAGGCGGGGGTCCCTCTTTTCGAGGAACCACCGTCTCCGAGCCACTCGCTCCACCAATAGGCGTGGGCGAAGGAACCGAAGCTCCTTTGTTGCTGTCCTCCTTTTGGGGGACAGCTCTAGGAACCCCGGAAGATGGCCTAGCGACCATATTCAGGGGTGTTGCCTCCTGTGAGTCTAACGACTCGGTTGAGGCGCGTGGCCGTTTCGCCTTACGGGAAACGGTCACGCTGGGGGAAGAGGGGGAAGCCCTGG
The DNA here is from genome assembly GCA_963969495.1 of Ceratothoa steindachneri. Classification (NCBI taxonomy): domain Eukaryota; kingdom Metazoa; phylum Arthropoda; class Malacostraca; order Isopoda; family Cymothoidae; genus Ceratothoa; species Ceratothoa steindachneri. Next base: position 24,776,305 of record OZ018330.1, on the reverse strand, counting down.
TTTTAGCCGGGGCTGGGTGTGAACCCTTTTTGCTGCCAGCTTTACCAGGGAAGCGCCCGGGTTGAGTAGAGCCCGCAGAAGGGCTCCGAATGGGCGCGGAAACAACCGTGCTCGTTGGCCTGGATGGGCCAGTAGCAGAGGGTGTCTTTCTAACTATTGAGGCATAGGACGTCCCAGGCAGAGCCGGGCGCGCCAGGACCAAGTCCTTAGCCTCGCGGAATGAGAGTCGATCCTGGGCCTCAACGGCCAGGATTTATTTCTCGACGAGATATGCACCACATTGTTTCGAAGAAGCGGGGTGCGGCTCTCCGCAATTGACACACTTGGCCACACACGATTTGGACTTATCGTGTGCGACCTTGGAGCAATTTACACAGACTTCGAGTGACCCCGACTTTGCACGTCTACATGAGCGATTCGTATGGCCGAAGCGGTGACAGTAATAGCACCGCCGCGGCAGTGGCACGAATGCCTTCACGCGGTAGCGGTACCAACTGGCACGGACCGAATCAGCGAGACTCATGAAGAGGTAGGTCTTGAGGTCCCTCCCAGTGATTCCACTTTCCACGAGGAAAATGAAGGCTATGCACTTCCACCGGGATAGAAAGGCTCTCGTGGTTGACACCTAGTTGGCCTGCTCCACCAAGCTCAATGTGCATCAACACCATCAACACAGAGCTTGTACAATTCCTCCATGGACCGTTTCTCCCTTAAATGCCTGTTCCTTGCGCATGCAACCTCACCTACACATTGCCCCATATACACAGATGGTTCCAAATCAGAGCGGCGTGGGTGCTGCAGTCGCCTACTCAGGAGTTTTTAACTTTGTCTGCCACTGGCGGCTTCTACTTTTACCGTTTAACTTTCAACCATTCTTTTAGCTTTTACTGGAGATTTTATTTTTTCAGACTCTTACGATTGTTTTACAAGCGATTCGCTCTTGGGTGTTTCCCATCACTTAGTTGCAAATATGCAACTGGCTGATCCAGAATGAGTCTTTATCGGGTTTAATTTTGTTGGGCTCTCGGGCAACGAAAGGGTGATCAGCTGGCCCGTTCAGACCTTCTTTGAGCCCTGGCAAACTCTGCACTGCCTTTTCGAGATTTTCTCTAAATGGGATTATGTTTTTCATTTGTAGCAAGGAGAATGGTATGGGTGTTCATCCTTTAAATTACACAAGATCTGTTCGTTCTTGACCCCCGATCCCTAGATATCGTATTTTGCGGCATTCGCATCGGCCACGCGGGACTTAAACACAGCTCATTCTCGAATCACCATTTGCTGCAGTTTTTATGATGTGGACCACGAGGTCGCCCATCTTTTATTGGAATGTCGTTATGTTGCCATTCTCCGGCCCTTTCAAGAGTACCTCGACTTAGTTTTCTTTTGGCAGAGGAATCTTTTTAAACCCTCATTTTTTAAAAATTCTCAATGGTTTTCTCTCCATTTTATAATTTATTTGCCCCCCCCCCCCAATTTAGAATCCACTTGGATTGGGCAGCGGACCAAGACTTTCAGCAGGACGGTACCCCGGCCCATAAAGCCAAGACCGTGCAGAATGGTTGGGGTCGAACTTTTGGACACCGCAGTCCCCCGACCTTAATCCCATCGACTACAACGTTGGGGCGCATGCCGAGGGCAATGACTGCTTCGCTTGAACGAGTTTTTGACTCAGGATGGTGCAGTAGATTCGCGATCCAGGAAGTCGTTGGCAACTCGCCTAGCCTACTTTCGTTCTATATTTTTTTCAACCCTCTAATCTACATTGATCTAATTCTTTCGGACATGAAACAAATATATTAAGTGCAGTAGGAAAGTTAAATACCAACTGAACATTAATTTTATTCGAAATTATAATTTAAATAAAATTCACGTTTGAAGACTTAATTTATGTAACGATTGATATCTATCATGACTAGTACATCGAATTCTTTCATCGGTGTATAACACCAACACTGGATATAACTTCGACGCAGGATGTGCCAAAAAAATGGGAACAGATAGAGCACTAATAACCACCCAACCAACTAATCCCAAGAGTATCTACGGGAACCGCTTTCCTTCCCTCGAGAAAGAGGGGGTACAGACAATAGGAGAGAATTTACTTGGCTTTGCCCTGAGCAGCCACAGCTTCGATGGCCTTCTTGACTGTCTCTTCGTCTCCGAGGAACTTCATAGAGACAACTGGCTTCAGGTTTTCGTCCAGTTCGTATACAAATGGGATGCCGGTGGGTAAATTCAGTCCCATGATAGCAGCATCCGACATCTCTGTGGAGTGAAAGAGTTGTGTTCATAGACCTCTTTAGCTCAGCCAAACTGCCCCATAACTAGGTGTTGGCCGTGTCGATGAGATAATAACTAAACAACAGCAGATACAAGTATACTCCCAAATCCAACTGGTTGCACTAACGACGCGAAACCAATAGAGAAAGATGGGAGGCTTAGAAAGTAAATTCTTTCTAGAGAAGCTTATGTGGCTGTATGAAGATCTAAAGAACCTTAGGTTGGCCCTGGTTCAGGGTCTATCCCTTAGCCAGTGGCATAGACAAACCCGGCCGACCGAGTGGGGCTTCCTAGAGCTCCGCAACGTCTTATAGGTCTAAATGTCTGGCGTGTTGTGAATGTGTAACACACTGATTCCGAGTGGCAGCGGGTGAAAATGTCCGTGTTGGTTAGTCCAGTGCGATGATCCTGTGTTAAGTTTGAGATGCTGACCGCATCGGAGCTTTGCCAGGGAGACCGTTGTGCGAGGAGGAAGGGATGATTTTTGAGTCGAGCTCTTATGGCATGGAATAGTGGTGGGAGGCTTAATTTGTGGAGATTGTTTTGTGGGTGATAGAGGCCTCATTTGTTTGGAAATTTACACATGTCTGGCGAAGGATAGTGGGGTTGAAGTGGGCGATAGTGTTGCGTGTATAAGCGCAACTGCCTTTGTGTACGAATTCCCTTTCAGGGTAGAGGAGGTCGATTGTTTACTACAGAGGCGGAGCGCTTTTTGTGTCTGCAATGTGTGGAAGCGAGATTGGGTGCCCACGCCACACTGTCTAGCATCGGGTGGATGTACTATACGTTTTTGTGTGAAATGAATTCCTTAGATTGCCCGAATGTGGTTCCTATGAATGCTCTGAGTGCGTTTGCTTCAGTTGTCAGAAATCTCTCAGTGTGCAGGATGACGGCATTATATGTGTTCTGTTTAAGAGGAGCAGAGTATGATAATGTGATGTATGGTTGTCTGTACTACTCGCTTCCGTTGCTACATACCTTACAATGTTTGAACGAGAGGCACTTTCCAAAATCGGACACTCATCAGTGATGTGCGACTTAATGCTTGGAATTAGATTGGATTTTCTGATGCCTAGGTGATTCCAGGGAGAGGTGTAATAAGCGAGAATGTTTTTCACTAACCGGTTCTGTGGCCCCTTTCAGGCTCCTCTTTCGCATTCATTTTGTGAAGCAGAGGGTGCTAGTTGTCCCCTTCATTCTGCTTTGTCAAACCCATAATCATTCGAGAAACTTGCATCAATATTAAGTGCATGATGTACTTGTCCCAAAGGAGAAGGATTAATTTAATACCAGAGTTTTCTAAGTGGATGTTGGAATGATTGGGATAATATATGGTGCACCTTTATCTCCCTTCTTTGTAGCCCCAGGGTTCTTTTCATCAAACCCGGAAGCACCAAGTCCACAGCATATGGACTTTTCTATTAGTCCCATAGAGGTGGTCGATGGAAGGGGCGAGGATGGGATTGTGAGGGTCTTCTGGTAGCTGGATGTTGCAAGGGATCAATATGGGGCGGGGGTGCTTCTATTTTTTGCATTTTGTAGGGGGAGGGGGGTGCTGACAATGGACGGGTCAGAGAAACTGGTTCAGCAATCCAGAATGGATTCGGATGGGGTGGTTTGAGGGGCATTTTGCCGTCGGGTTAAAACCGTTTCCTTACTGTAGGGGGGGGGGGGGTAGGCGGGAGCGGGGAATTCTGCTTTGTGTAGAGGTAACACTCGTCGGGAAGGAAAGGGTGGATGTTTGGAGAGGACGAAGAGAAACAAACTGAATGGAGACCACCAACTGCCTTAGCCAACAGCCAGAAGTTATTTGGGTGATTTCTCTTTACTGGGGCCTGAGTAATGTTCGGGTAGTGCCCCAACTGCGTGAGGCTGAATTCTAACCCAAGTACATTCAGAGAACTCTTAAGGCATCTATTTTGTGGACAATAAAGAATAAGATTTTGAGGGGAAAATTCAAGTCTACTGAGGTAGCTTTCAAAAATTAAAATCTGCTAGGGTGGAGTTCGAACGATGGCCGAGTATGAATCACCTACGAAGCTTTAGCCTTCGTCCCCCCCTCAGTCGCGATTGCAGAATAATCTAAAGAGTGCTTGTAAAAGCTAGGCTTGATGCATGACGCGAGTGTCTCGGCTTATAAGGAAATTGCCAAGCCATTTTTGTAGTTTGTCCAAATGTGGCAGTGTCGTTAAAGGCGACGATGCCAGGATATGGGTCGCTAGTCTGCTAAATAGACCACATGGATGTTCGAAATGGGTGGAGTTGTTAGGGATACTGTGCAGTTTATCAGACGGAGAGAATCGAGTACGTGTATGGAATGCGAGAAGTATAAGAAGAGGGAAAGAAAGGCAATGGATAGTTTAAAAAAAAAATAGGGGAGTGAGGAATGTGTGGTCATATTTAACTCGTGGGGGCGAAGATAAAGATGGAGTGGTTGTGGTATTAAGCGAGAAGTGACCGCGTGCAACGTTTGGGTATGAATGCACGAGCTAGAGAGGCTGTATTGAAGGTCGTAAAGGGTAAAAGGCCATGGGTGTTTTAGTGCGTGTCGGTGATCTAATCACAACGACCACTGATAAAAGTAGAAGAATGGACACTCACGGTCGAGATACTTGACGATGCCTCGGAGGGAATTCCCATGGGCAGCGATGAGGATGCGTTTGCCAGCTTTCATCTGTGGCACAATGACCTCGTTCCAAAAGGGCAAAGTCCTGTCGATGGTCCTGAAAAGGAACTAAGCATCAACTAAAATAAAATGTCTTCTAGATGGTCCTGAAAAAACATCAAATAACTAAAAAGTCTTCTCGATGGTCCTGAAAAGTACCAACAAAAGCTTCTTGGTCCTTAAATTACCTAAACACCACCTAAAATGTCCTAGGTAGCCCTGACGAGGTATCACACAGACTCAAAACCAATAAATTTGAGAGCACTCATCAGGTTTTGCATAAAATAATCATTCGCAGCAGTGGCCGCAATAAAGAAATAGGGTAGGCACACACCAACCAATCTATTCTTATCCCAACTTTTTAAATCCAGATACCACTTCAGAACGTGTTATAAATCACTCCACTATATAAATATACCTTACTCATTCTAACGCACAACATCCCTCTCAAATTATCCATTTGTACTGCTCTGCTCTAACTAAGAGCTTCTTTTTTTTTCTAACATTACATTTATTTAGTCTCTCCAATTGGCACCAACACTCGTGCCCAAACAGAGGGGATAACGGTGTGGAAGTCAACCCCGTCCTGGGACTTTGAGCGATCTGTGTACACTGCCACAAATCCAGCGTGACAAGGTGTGCGCTCCAAAAAGGCCGAACGCAATACCCCCGGCGCTGTAGAAGCTTTGGGAGCAGAAGCGTGGCGACAGGATGACATCCTGGGCAGGACCAGAGGCACGAACAGCCCAAGAGCTAGACAGAGTTCACGAAAGAGTGGCATCTTCCCAGCCTTGACAAGTAGGCCCTCAATTAGGGAGGTGAGGAAGGCATCGGTTGCCAGAGGGAGACCGGTGTGGTGGATATAGTCCACCTTCCGCAATACACGCTCGGCTGTGGATACGTAAAAGTAGGATCCATAGTCAAGCTTCGAAAAACTAAGGATCTATAGAAAAGTAAGGCTAGCCTTATCACACCAAGCGCCGAATGTCGCGGAACGAAGAATGTCTATGGGGCGAGTACAGGATACCCTAAGGCTGTGAATATAGGACTAAAAGGCGAGGCGTCGGTCAAAAACAACCCCAAGGAAACTGTGCGAGTCCTGCACTTCATGGCAAGCCCCATTTAGGAACGTATCCGTAGGTGGTGTTAGAAATGCCTGGTGGAGCCTATGCTCCAGAGCCGGCAGCTGGGCCGCACCAAAAGAGATCGAAAGGTTGTGCACGTAGAGCGTAGCGAGAACATCTTCCGGCAGCATCAAAGTGATACCGCCGAGGCTCAGGGCAATGAGTGGGATAGAGGATACTTCTCAGCGGGACGCCTTCTTCCTGCCATATTGGGCCGGAGAGGGTTCACTCAAGTCTTTAGCCTCGCTAAATGAAAGAAGACCGGTAGCCTGAACGGCCAGGATTTCCTCGACAAGATACGCAACACATTGCGTCGAAGAAGCGGAGTGCAGCTCTCCGCAATTGACAGGCTTGGTCATACTCGACAACGACATGTGTGCGGCCTTGTAGCAGCTTGCACAGACTAAGGGTAAGCCAGACTTTGGACCTCTACAGGGGCGATTCGTATGGCCCCAGCGGTGGCAGTACTAACACCGTGGCAGTGGCACGAATTCCGTCGCGCACCGACTCAGGGGGCTTATTATAGTTGAACGCGACGAAGAGTAGGGATGTCTTGAGACCCCTCCCAGTTTTCTCATCACATTCGACTTGGACTTTGAATTCCAGGGTTGGCCAGCTCTAAGGTGACGTCATCTATAGTAGTCCACGATTATTTTTTTTACAAGTCAAAGCCAGCGGGCTCAATAGCGCCAGGTAATCTCTGTCTGGCACAGAGCCAAGATTCGCCCCCTTGGATGGGGTCATGTCCCTGAGCATCCCTCCTCATTAAGGAGTCTGGTATCCCGACCAGGGACTGATGAGGCCTATGCCTCGTCACTGGGGTTGGGATACGGATCCGCATTTGTAGGAATGGCTCCACTCACTTGGCCAACAAGTTCAATATTTGTAATAATGTCATCCCAACTCGAGAGCATCTCGGGCCAGACATGGCCAAACATCAGGGGACCTATCGCTCGCCGGAAAGAGAGGAACGCTTAATCTTCTTATATTTACAAATAGAGGGTGGAGAGAGCGGTCTTTTCTCCATCCCCACAAGGAGTCTAAAGGCTGGACGAGCTGGCCTCTGCAATGTCCTTTTCCGAAATAGACAAAGTTCCAGCTAGCAAGGGCGCACGAACTCTCGGGAGGAAGTCCCTCCTACCCTTGCGAGTCTTCGACGGCCCGTGCCGCCTCGGCAGACTTTCACAGAAGCGGACTTCGACTCGGGGGGGGCGTCTGCCACCCAGTCTGTTCGAACCTGCTTAATAGGGCGGGGCCACCTCTGGGAACATTTCAAAATCAGGAGCCATCCCAAAGATTGCAAAGGGTTAGCCCCTTTGTTGCACAAAAGTGGTTGGAGTGGAGCCCCTCCACCAGTTTAGAGGGGTTCTGTTTTGGTTTACCTCACCCAACCCTAAGGTTGGGAGAGGTCTTGCCGTTTGGTACAGCGAATTTTTTTACAAATTTGCCCACATATTTGCAAAGCTTATGACCAATAAGAAAAAGGAGTTGGTGAGCTATATCCTGGATCCAGGAGCTCCCACCTATCCCATCTCTACTTTTACAACTTCACTGCATGCGTTAATGAATGGGGTAGGCACCTCTGCAGCGATGCCCACCGACCAGAAGTTTCCCAGTGGACAGGTCCGCACTCTGGAGAAGCAGCTTCCAAATGGGCAGCCATAGAGGGAGGGCAAAAGGGTGGATTTCATTATTCGATTGTACTAATCGTCGAGAGGACAGCCAGGATATGGATCTGTTGTAGCAGACGCAGGGCTGGGACTCAAAGACATATAATTGGCTCCTTGGTACCCAACAAGGCAGCAAAAACCTGACTACCTATAAGCAGCATTTTCTTATGCACTAGAAATAGGCCGCAGGGAGGTGCTCACCCAATTACACCATGGAAATGAGTTATTGGGGCAAAACTACCCCTCAAGTCCTGGTCTCTTGCAGAGGTTAAAAAGCGTTGTTAATATAGTTTCCAAAGCCTCTTCTGACAGGGCATGAGGTAGCTGGTCAGGTCATTAAGCCTAGACAAAGGATTGAAGGGATAATCAGAAAAAAAGAAGGAATAGCGAGATGGAATGAGGGGGATGCAGACCAATTTCCCACGGGCCCATCAGAGTTAAATAACTCTGGAGGGGAGGGGGGGCTAATTTGCACTCAATCGGGAGGATTTGTTCCTCCTTCAGGTACAAAGTCTAATAGACTAGACTTGAATCCTCCCTGCAGGGCCTACAAGAGTCAATGCAGTGTAGGAGAGAAAATTGAGTCTAGTAGGGCGCTTACCCACATATTTTGATCTCCAGCACTTAACTAGAAGAAATTGAGTCAATATCAACAATCTACATCGTACTACAAAGTAAAAACTAAAGGAATAAATTACTCAACTTAGTAAATCATGTAGCAAATTCATTAAGAAATTACTTTTGGTGTTGATTAAAGAAGAAGAAAGTCAGTGGTAGTGCATGAATCTATAATTTATTCAAAGGATAAAACATGGTTGTTCAGTATTTTTTTTCAATTTGAATACATGTGGGATTTGGGTAGGACTTCAAATGGATTACCCCTATTTACATATTCCAATTAGTTACCATCATCCTTTCACAACTATTCTTCATTCATTGATTATTGTGGCTGCATAAAACCACTAAAGGTGAAGAGGGAAATGAATGAGTTAGGAAAACAAAAGAAACACCTTAATATTTATCCAAGAAGTCTTCCACTGCTATTTTACGACAGTTATGTCTATGTGCATCAATGCCACTAAAGACGTCTCCCACCCTATTCATGCTCTATCAAGCAGAAATCCACCATTCCTTCCTCCCCTCCACATACAAATTTATCCCATCCTAACTATGGGAAGCTATGTGATGTAACATATATTAACGCAGAGCGAGGCTATAACTTAATAATCCCCTCCAAATGGACCCACTTACAATTTGAGAGATTCAAACATTGGGAAGTCTGCCTTAGGCGGCCCTTTGTTGTATCTTGGGTCTTCAACGATAATTTTGTAGTAGGGATGGTTCTCATCCATGGGTGGAGGGGGAATATCAAAGCTGCGACGCCAGATCTTGACCTGAAAGAAGGGGTTTTACTAGAAAATTATTACCTCCTTTTTTTTTTAAACAAAGAAAGTATGAAAAATAGAACCCAGAGTTGACTACTTTGTGTGTAAGGAAGGAACTGGGAATGTATGCTACTCTCCCAAACCTGTATTCTTTTAGGTGACGAAAGACCCAAAATATAAAGTGCAACATAGCCTTTTGAAATCTGCAAATGAGACCACTTAAAGTTATTGGAGTATGGGTCAGCAACCTGTGGCCTGTAACCTGAAATCATCCCACCCAAAGTTCATAGGATAAATATTCTATCAACCCAGCCTTTTACCATCTAGAATTCTTGAACCAACAGACAAAACTAAGATCAAGCAGAATAAGCTTACTTTTTTTTTTATCAGCGGGGTTATTATAAGCTTGTATGCCTACTTGTGTTTAAAATAGAAAACAAATAGCCCAAACAAAAAAAAATACAAAAATTATTAACAATGATTTACGAGTTTAGATATTCCATAGCTTGCATTTTTAATATGTAGCTTCAGTTTGTATTTTCCATATGCAACTTTTGTGTTCTGTATGTGGCACAGTGGCTGCTCATGAAGCACCCACAACCTGGGACCAAGCCATCTTAACATGTTGACAACAAATTGGGCAATATATGGTACACTGAGTAGTCTCAAGTAATTTATCATTACCAGTTGTGCATGATACCCTCTTTAACCATTAACACGAGTGCTGTTTACAACATATAATACCTGTATAACTTACTCTTAGCTCTTTAGAAGCCTTCACAGTCAACGTGTTAACAGAAAGGTTCAGGAAAGTGCTCCATCAAATGGAGCTTCACTCTGCATGTCTGATTCATAGGTGACAAAACTCACATCAGTAGTCAAGCTTTGAGCAAACAAATAAGTAACCCTATCAACATGCTAAATGTTGAACAACAGCACAGCAAATGACAAAATGTTAATTCAGCGTGTACAAGCAACCATAAAGCAAGGCAGACAAGGCATCAGTATAAAACAAGACCAGGGATACTGTGTAAATCCTCTACTTCCGGGTGAACCCTGCTTCGGAACAAGTTCAGGTTGGGGTGGAGCCATAGATAGCATCAGGAGGGAAGCACCTTAGTCTTGGCCAAGGAAAACTGAAACCTGTGTGCTTCAGGATAGAGTTGACATCTGGGCTGCACCAAGAGATGGGAAGGTCATCTATGTAGAGCAAAGTGAGAACATCTCCAGCAGCAAATGTAATAATGTTGATATTCAGGGCTTGAAGTGCGACAAAGAAGACCTTTCCCTGCAAGACACTTCCTGCTCCATTGGGCCCCGAGAGGGGTTACCCCACCCATATGCAAAATTGACGATCTGGCAAAAACTCATCCTCCCCTTCACCTCCATCTTGTGGAGAGTCTCCATGATACTGTATCACTTGTGGTATCATAGGCCGCCTCCTCCAGCCAGAGCAGAGCATCCAATGTGGTGGAACTTGTGGAAGCCACACTGTGGAAAAGACAGGCGGCATCCGCTGTTCATGATAAAGGCCAATTTCTTCATCAACTTGCACATACAGGAAGGAGGCAAGAGAAATTGGGCAAAATGATCTCCACAGTTTGTGAAAAAGCCCAGTAGCCATTTATTAAGAGCCTGGGAGGATACCTTCTATCCAGATCCTTTTGAACAAATCTACCAGAAACGACATGCTTAGCTCACTTAGGTGTTGAAGCATGGCATACAGGACATCATCAGGACCAAGGACAGTGTCCATGCATTAAGCAAGAGTAAAAATGCAACTCACTCAAGCAGTTGTAAAGGGCTCCCCACAGATTTAGGGTTCGAGATTATGGTCCTATTCTCTTGGAAAATGGGAAGGGGTCCTGCAAGAACTTGCCTCAAATTCTTTTGACCCTCTTTGACCCCTCTGCTAGAGGGGTCTTCCCATTTAGTAAAGACATGCCTGCCAGGAAGAGCAGCTCAATGAAATTCACAGAGTGAAATCGCTCATGCAGCGCTTATAGCACGTGTAGGCCTATCACAGCATCTGCACTTTGCAGGCAGAAAGTAAGGATAGATCTGTAAAGAAAGTTGTGAAGGTCAACAAAGTGAAAATTGCCAAAGATATAAAGCCACAGGTCTTCCTGCATGGAAGGGGTACAACTCCTTGCAGTGGCCGGGTAGGATGGTTCTTTTGGGGCATTTCCTAAGGGTTAGACTTTTTGTCTAGACTAACAGTCTAGTAACTAAAGAACCCGGGGATAATCTGTGGACAAGAATCAATCAGTTTCCTACCTGTTCTTCACCATGCTTGGCTGCAGTTTCAGCCTTATTCAGACCAGTCAGTCCACCATAGTGCCTTTCATTTAATCTCCAAGTCTTTTCAATAGGAATGTCAGTCTGACCAATGGCCTGGAGGATGGCATCCAGGGTCTTGTTTGCACGCTTCAAAACAGAAGTGTATGCGAGGTCAAACTTGTAGTTGTTGTCTTTCAAAGCCTTACCAGCAGCATCAGCTTCCTTAATACCTGAAATTACACATCAGGATAACTACATTGGAATTTATGAAGTTATTAAGTGTAAAGCATAAGAAAGTATATTTTTCTAAATAGGGACAAATAATTGAACTAATGGTTGTCACTAATTAGGGAGAAAAACACACTCTTGCATTGTCATTTCCTACACTAAGGATTAATGAGGCTATACCCTGCTTCCACAGTGGGTGAAAACATCCTGTGTACTGCAATGGCAAAAGAGAAGATTAAAATAACCATTTAAAATAGTTCTTAGGGCTGTTAGATTGATCTATGGGATACAGTCACTTGCTTGGTGTGGGTGAAGAGTGTCCCCCAGGCATGCCCACTAGGTACATTGCAGTTTACCTTGCTGTTCTGCTGGAGGTTTTTAACTAAATCACTTATGGACCTCATATCCTACAGTCATACCTCCATACTCTGTACCCCTTCCAAAATTATAGGACAAGTTTAACATGTGATAGAGTACTTAACTCAACATATATGCACAAACTACAAAAGATGGCTTACAAACTGACATGCACAAGTAATATTAACAGCAAGATATGAACTAACTAGTGTTGAAAAAAAAAATGTTTAAGTTATTAAAAATGCAAAGAATTGACATGTTCAGTTCCTCTTCAATATATATAAATGATTGAAAAATATCAAGCATATATTCTTATTTCCATTAGAAAGAATTTAAATAGTAGCAGCAGAAATCAATTTACCATCAATGTAAATTTTACAATAAATTTAGTTTTAAGTGAAAATTATATATATTTCAGTCTAATATTTTACCTCTTTCACTTGAGCTACAGATCATCTTTCTCACTTTGAATCAGATATTGTCTAATGTGCTTTCTGTCAATTTTTTTTTTTACACCTCATCTGGCGACTGCCTTCTAGGGCATAAGTCGCCGTACTCAAGCTAGCCTAAATCTAGGCTATATTAAAAGCCAAATTAAAAAAACAAAGCAAACAAAAAGCAAAAGAAAAAAAAAAATTGAAATAGGAGCTCCGTCGACGGGGAAAGGCACACCTCCCCCGTCGAAGAAGACGGCGATCCATAGTCGAATATTAAATAACGGGGAGAAGGCCGGCCTCCTCCAAAAAGTGTAAAAGTAAATAGGTCGGTGTACACGAACTCGTCCCGAGTACAAGGGACAGCCGATAGCTACCCCTCCCATCCAGGCGGTACCGGGACCGGGACAGGTAACGTGCGCGAAGATCACCCAGACTTGGACATTCAACAAGAATGTGCGGAACAGTCTGGGGGACTACGTAGTCATCACAATAGGGCGCAAGCGAGCGCTCCATCATTATTATTATTTTTCTTTTTAAGAGCTCATCTGGCGACTGCCTACTTGGGCATTAGTCGCCGTATTAAAACTGGCCTAGTTCTAGGCTACTTTAAAATAAAATTAGAGAGAAAAAAGAAACGCCCCAAAAAGGGGGAAAGGAAGCAAGCTGGTGCGTAAGGGAGAGGTCCCCCTGGAGCAGGAGCGTGAAACCAAAGGAAAAAAACAAATGCAAAAAACAAAAAAACAAACCTTGCTTAAATAATAGGGAGAAGGCCGGCCTCCCCCAAGAAGTCAACAAGTCCACAAGTCAATGTGCACGAATCTGTCCCGAGTACAAGGGACAGGCGGTAGCGACCCCGCCCATCCCGGTACCGGGACAGGTATCGTGCGCGAAGATCACCCAAACTGGGACATTCGACAAGAATGTGCCGAACAGTCTGGGGCACGACGCAGTCGTTGCAATAGGGCGCAGGCGAGCACTCCATCAAATAGCGATGCGTCACACGAGTGTGTCCGATTCGAAGACGACAGAAAGCAACCTGAAGCCGCCGCGGCATTGGGGGATAGGTCCATGGGAACAGTCGCGGCGCAATGCACGCAACTTCAAGTTGCCTTCGACCGTCTCCCATCTTCTTTGCCAAGCAGTCCGAAGAGCTGCCCGTATTCATGCCATGTAGTCGGTGTGAGGAAGAGCGAAACGCTGGTCCGGTCGCAGAGTCCTCGCGGACTCTTTGGCGCCCTCATCGGCGCGCTCATTCCCCGCAATTCCTACATGTCCAGGAACCCAGCAGAAGATAATCTCGACATCTGCCCGGCTCGCCAAAACCGTGGCGTCACGTATATCGCGAATCAGGGGATGCGGAGATTCCAATGCCCCGAGAGCACTCAGGGCACTTTGTGAGTCGCTATAGATCACAATCCGGTCTCCGAACGGGGCACGTCGCGTAATCTCCCGTACCGAGTGGTGAATTGCCACCAGCTCGGTCGAGAAGACAGACGCAGCGCCTGGTAGAGCCCCGCTGACTTCAAACAGAGGGGATACGGCGTAGAAGCCGACCCCCTATTGGGACTTGGAGCCATCCGTATACACTGGCGCGGTACCAGCGTGACACGATGTGTGCTCCAAAAAGGTCGAACGCAATACTCCCGGCGCAGTACAAGCTTTGGGAGCAGAGGCGTGGCGACAAATAGTCAAATGTGGTACCCTTCAGGGTGGCGTCCTGGGCAGAACCAGGGGCGCCCTAAACCCAAAGGGCTTAGGGTATGACTGGCGTCTCTCGGCGGCATAGGCACCATCGAGATCAGCTGCGGATGCAGTGAGAGCTGTCGGCGACTGAGGGAGACGCCGGGCTCGCGTGTACAGGCGAGCGATGCACTGCACGCGGCGCAGAGCGAGTGGCATCTCCCCAGCATCGACCAACAGGCTCTCAATGGGGGAAGTGCGGAAGGCACCGGTCGCAAGGCGAAGGCCGGTGTGGTAGATCGAATCCACCTTCCGCAATAAACGCTCGGCTGCGGATGCATAAAACTCGCATCCGTAGTCGAGCTTCGAGCGAACAAAGGATCGATAAAAAAGTAAGGCGGTAGCCCTATCAGCGCCCCAAGCGCTGAACGTCACGGAACGGAGAATGTCCATGGCGCGGGTACAAGAGACCCTAAGGCTGCGAATATGAGCCTCCCAGGTGAGGCGTCGGTCGAATACAAGACCAAGGAAACGGTGCGACTCAACCACATCCAGGCGCACCCCATTAAGAAACAAATCTGGGTCGGGGTGAAGCCGTGGATGGCGGCAGAAGTGCACCACCTTAGTCTTGGCCAAAGAAAACCGAAACCTGTGCGCTTCGGCATAGTGAGAGACGCGGTTCAATGCCTGTTGGAGTCGACGCTCCAGAGTTGGCATCTGGGCCGCGCCAAAAGAGATCGAAAGGTCGTCCACGTAGAGCGTAGCGAGAACATCTTCCGGCAGCACCGAGGTGATGCCGTTGATGCTCAGGGCAAAGAGTGTGACACTGAGGACACTTCCCTGCGGGACACCCTCTTCCTGCTCCTTTGGGCCGGAGAGGGCTCCCCCCACCCGTACGCGGAATCGACGATCTCGCAAAAATTCAGATATAAACATTGGGAGGCGTCCCCTCGCCCCCATCGTGTGGAGAGTCTCCATGATACCGTATCGCCATGCGGTATCATAGGCCTTCTCCAGATCAAAAAACACCGTGGCGTAGTGCTGTCTACGAAGGAAAGCCTCGCAGACGGCACTTTCCAGTCGGAGCAGAGCATCCGACGTGGAGTGGAACTTACGGAAGCCGCACTGTGCAGAAGACAGATGGCCTCCGCTGTCCAGGAAATAGGCTAATCTAACATTTACCAATTTCTCCATCAACTTGCACACGCAAGAGGTTAGAGAGATTGGGCGGAAACCGGTCGGAGTAGAGTGATCTCTCCCCGGCTTGCGAAAGGCGAGCACAGTAGCGATTCGCCAGGAGTCTGGGAGAAGACCTTCCACCCAGATCCTGTTGAACAAATCTAACAGAAAGGCCATGCCTCGCTCACCCAGGTGTCGAAGCATGGCGTACGGGACATCGTCCGGACCATGGGCGGTGTCCGCGCACGAAGCGAGAGCGGAACGCAACTCACTCACAGTAAACTTGTCGTTGAAGGGTTCTCCGCCTCTGGAGGTAAAGTCCAGCCGGCGGCCTTCCGCGACATCACGACGTGCATTGAATGCTGGCGGAGCAGCATCACGGCTAGAGAATGCGGAAAAAGCGGTCGCTAAGGATTCCGCCACGGACGCGGGGTCCGAGATTGCGGTCCCATTCTCCTGGAGAACGGGAGGGGGGTCCTGCGAGAACTTGCCCCGAATCCTTTTGACTCGCTTCCACACCTCAGCTAAAGGGGTCTTCCCGTTAAGTGAAGACACGTATGCCCGCCAAGAAGAGCGGCGGGCGTGCTTTGAAATATACCGGAACCTAGCCCTAGCCCGACGAAATTCAGCGACAGTGAAATCGTTCGGGCGGCGCTTATAGCGCATGTAGGCATAACGCTTCTGTTTGAGGGCCGTCTCACACTCGGCCGACCACCATGGGAGTGGTCGGCGTGCAAAACGGCCAGACGTCCTAGGAATAGTAGTCAGGCCTACGGCGATGAGGTTGCCGGAGAAGAACTCAACGGCCTCATCTACCGACCTAAACTCCTCGACTGAGATAGAGAATTCAGTCATTTCCTGAAATGCAGGCCACCGCGCCCGCGCCAAGCACCACCGAGGTGGTCTCTCAGGCGGCAGTTGCCCTGAAAATGATATTTGAATGGGAAAGTGATCACTACCATGGAGGTCATCGACCACCCCCCAATCAAAATCAGGCTGTGCATCCGAAGAGCACAAAGATAGGTCAAGGCAAGAAAATGAAGCGGTTCTCGGACAGTGATGCGTAAACTCATCCACGTTTAGGACACCCATCTCAAGCTCTTCGATCAGATCGGCAAGGACTTGTCCCCTGGGATTTATGGAGTAATCTCCCCAGAGAGGATGCCTGCCGTTCAGATCTCCAAGCAAGAGATAGGGCCTCGGCAACCGTGCCACGACGCGGCGGAAGTCCCCCGCGTCGAAGTCAGCTGACGGTGGAATGTACGCAGAAATGATAGTATACCTCCTATCCAGGTGCAGCTGCACAGCCACTGCCTGAAAGGAGGTATCTAAAAAGAAAGGAAGAACGGAGACATCATGCCGGGTGTAAACCGCGCATCCCCCAGCCCGGCCATCCCGCGGTGGTGGGGTCGCAAGACCCTTATACCCCGGGAGGGCAGGCAGCGGGCACGCGCCTAGCATGGTCTCCTGCAAAAAAATAGCTAACGGGGAACGGGACGAGACGAGCCTCCGCAGCTCCTCCCAGCTGGCCCGGAGTCCACGGCAATTCCATTGAAGGAATATGCCCTCCAGGCCTAGCTCCGAGGAGACGCGGGGGCCCTCCTCGAATTGAAGACCCTCACGGGAATGGCCGTACGCTTCCCGGGGGCAGAACCCCGGGCGCTGTTGGCCAGAAAAAGCGCTGAAGGCGCTGTCGCCTTCGAGGACTTATTGGGGGAGGTTGGGCTCGCCATGCGAGTCTTTTCCTCCCTCCGCCTCGAAACCTTAGGCGGGCGTTGCGGCTTGGGAGGCGGGGGGCCCTCTTTTCGAGGAACCACCGTCTCCGAGCCACTCGCTCCACCTCGGGGCGTGGGCGAAGGGGCCGAAGCTCCTTTGTTGCTGTCCTCCTTTCGGGGAACAGCTTTAGGAACCCCGGAAGATGGCCTAGCGACCATCTTCAGGGGTGTTGACTCCTGTGAGTCTAACGACTCTGTGGAGGCGCGTGGCCGTTTCGCCTTACGGGAAACGGTCACGCTGGGGGAAGAGGGGGGAGCCCTGGTATTAGCCGGGGCTGGGTGTGAACCCTTTTTGCCGCCAGCTCTACCAGGGGAGCGCCCGGGTGTAGTAGAGCCCGCAGAAGGGCTCCGAATGGGCGCGGAAACAACCGTGCTCGTTGGCCTGGATGGGCCAGGAGCAGAGGGTGCTTTTCTAACTATTGAGGCATATGACGTCCCAGGCAGAGCCGGGCGCGCCAGGACCACGTCCTTAGCCTCGCGGAATGAGAGTCGATCCTGGGCCTGAACGGCCAGGATTTCTTTCTCAAGGTGATATGCACCACATTGCTTCGAAGAAGCAGGGTGCGGCTCTCCGCAATTGACACACTTGGCCACACACGATTTGGACTTATCGTGTGCGACCTTGGAGCAATTTACACAGACTTCGGGTGACCCCGATTTTGCACGTCTACATGATCGATTCGTGTGGCCGAAGCGGTGACAGTAATAGCACCGCCGCGGCAGTGGCACGAATGCCTTCACGCGGTAGCGGTACCAACCGGCACGCACCGACTCAGGGAGCTTGTCACAGTCGAACGTGACGAAGAGTGTAGGGGTGGGTCTCGAGGCCCCTCCCTGTTTTCTCATCACACGTTCGACCTTGACCGCCCCATGGTCGGCCAGCTCTAGGGTGATGTCTTCTATGGAGTAGTCAACGAGTTCCCTCGCATAAACTACTCCTTTTACAAAGTTCATGGTAGAGTGCGGCGTCACACTCACCGGGGTGCCATGAAGTGTCCGAAGAGCACTATCTTGGCCGCCTCGGCGGGATTCGCCGCATTCGCCAGAAGGCTCCCGTCCGAGAAACGGGTTACCTTCGGCTCTCTACCAATTGCACTAGCACATGATCCTCTCCTCTGATGGATCATGTTGCCCTTGGACAACATGGTGCCATCAGTGGAGCGAATAACGAGGAAGCGTTTGAAGCCAGCGGGCTCGAAAACGCCAGGTAACCTCTGAATGAGGGGCCCCGATGTCATCGAGGCTCCGCCCTGTGCATTCTTCGTCTTAGTCTTGGTCAGGAGCTCCGCACACGAGGGGGTAGAGGGGCCGGATTTGCCGATCTTGGCTTGGTCGCCTACCAAAGTGGCAGCAGACCCATCCGTCCCCGCAGCCCCCGCGGATGGAGAGGAGCCCCGAGTCTTTTTCGTCTTTCTTGTCTTTTTCTTCTTTTTAGGAGAGGAGGGCGGGGAATGAACCCGCTTGTCACCCCCGCCGGTAGAAGCCCCCAGGCCAGATGGACCGGCCTCAGCCAGGTCCTTCTCTGAAATGGAGAAGGTCCCGGTGGGCGCAGGGGATTCATCCGGAGGAGATCCCTCCCCTCCTTGTCCTGCCTGAGAATCCACAGCCATTTGATGAGGACCTTGCATAGGGGCGGATTCGGGTTCGGTGCTTGGCGCCAAGCCCGGATTCCCCCCCATGGAAGGCCCTACCGTCTGAGGCTGGTTTTCCTCAAGGACCATGTCTATCACAGGAGGGGCCTCCAGTTGGCCATCCCCTCCCAGGACATCGCAGGTCCCCTTGGCAGCGTCATAAGTCTTTAGTGGGGAGGCACAGGCCTTGACCCCGGCAAGGTTTAATATTTTTGCCAGCAGGTCTTTTGAGGGAAGCGACCGAAGGGGCCTGGCTTCCCTCTCCCCCCTAAGGGAGTTTGCCCTACCGAGCCGCTTGTACGAGGGGCGGTCGGCAATGGGCTGCCTGCTGGCTTTCTTGGCAGTCCCCTTAGAAAGCATAGGAGGGACTGCCGCTGGAGATAGGGAGGTGCCCGAAAGCACCTCCAGGGAAGGGGGTGAGGGGGAGTCCCCTACACCCGTAGGCGTAGGAGAGGAGTAAGCCTCCTCTCCGGTTAAAGAGGTATGGAGGGTCCCCTGCGCAAGCACAGGGGGGGGGACCTCCATCTTTTCTGTGGAGCTGCACGAGGGCGGCTCCGTTTTTGTTATAGGGGGAATTAAGGGGAGATGTTTTTTTGTTTCATCATTGGGCATGGTGACCCTCTTTGTTTTACGGGACGCAATCGCTCACCACCTCTTGCAGTAGCCCGCACTGCAAGAGGTGCTTACAGGCCCGGCAGAGCCAGGCGCCGCCATTTGGGACCACCCCTCCCGCCTGGTGGCCTGGCAGTCCTTCGGCATGGCGGCTCCACCTTGAACACGGCGTAAAACGGATAGATTTTGAAGACGAGAGGAAAAGGGATGTGAGGAAGGTATGGGTGGGGATGAAGCAGGTTGTTAAAAGCCAACCACCCCAGACCGGAGCTCAGGGGTTAGGGGACATTGTCCCCTCCCCCCTCAGCCCCGATCCGGGACGATTGGCTGAGAAGAAGGTCAGCTTCTACCCTGTGAAATTAGAGGCTGACCAGAGAAAGTTGTGGGAGAGGTTGTATGAAAAGCGACGAGGTAGGATAGGAATACACGCTATCTGAAGGAAGGAAGAGAGGCTAAGCTGGGGCCGGACGGGGCGCTGGATCCCGTCAGCACGGCGCATTAAGAAACAAATCTGGGTCGGGGTGAAGCCGTGGATGGCGGCAGAAGTGCACCACCTTAGTCTTGGCCAAAGAAAACCGAAACCTGTGCGTTTCGGCATAGCGATAGACGCGGTTCAATGCCTGTTGGAGTCGACGCTCCGGAGTTGGCATCTGGCCGCGCCAAAAGAGATCGAAAGGTCGTCCACGTAGAGCGTAGCGAGAACATCTTCCGGCAGCACCGAGGTGATGCCGTTGATGCTCAGGGCAAAGAGTGCGACACTGAGGACACTTCACTGCTCCTTTGGGCCGGAGAGGGCTCCCCCCACCCGTACGCGGAATCGACGATCTCGCAAAAATTCAAATATACACATTGGGAGGCGTCCCCTCGCCCCCATCGTGTAGAGAGTCTCCATGATACCGTATCGCCATGCGGTATCATAGGCCTTCTCCAGATCGAAAAACACCGTGGCGTAGTGCCGACCATGGGAGTGGTCGGCGTGCAAAACGGCCAGACGTTCTGCGAATAGTAGTCAGGCCCGCGGCGATGAGGTTGCCGGAGAAGAACTCAACGGCCTCATCTACCGACCTAAACTCCTCGACTGAGATAGAGAATTCAGTCATTTCCTGAAATGCAGGCCACAGCGCCCGCGCCAAGCACCACCGAGGTGGTCTCTCAGGCGGCAGTTGCCCTGAAAATGATATTTGAATGGGAAAGTGATCACTACCATGGAGGTCATCGACCAGCCCCCAATCAAAATCAGGCTGTGCATCCGAAGAGCACAAAGATGGGTCAAGGCAAGAAAATGAAGCGGTTCTCGGACAGTGATGCGTAAACTCATCCACGTTTAGGACACCCATCTCAAGCTCTTCGATCAGATCGGCAAGGACTTGTCCCCTGGGATTTATGGAGTAATCTCCCCAGAGAGGATGCCTGCCGTTCAGATCTCCAAGCAAGAGATAGGGCCTCGGCAACCGTGCCACGACGCGGCGGAAGTCCCCCGCGTCGAAGTCAGCTGACGGTGGAATGTACGCAGAAATCAGAGTATACCTCCTATCCAGGTGCAGCTGCACAGCCACTGCCTGAAAGGAGGTATCTAAAGACAAAGGAAGAACGAAAACATCATGCCGGGTGTAAACCGCGCATCCCCCAGCCCGGCCATCCCGCGGTGGTGGGGTCGCAAGACCCTTATACCCCGGGAGGGCGGGCAGGGGGCACGCGCCTAGCATGGTCTACTGCAAAAAGATGGCTAACGGGGAACGGGACGAGACGAGCCTCCGCAGCTCCTCCCAGTTGGCCCGGAGTCCACGGCAATTCCATTGAAGGAATATGCCCTCCAGGCCTACCTCGGAGGAGACGCGGGGGCTCTCCTCGAACTGAAGACCCTCACGGGAATGGCCGTACGCTTCCTGGGGGCAGAACCCCGGGCGCTGTCGCCTTCGAGGACTTATTGGGGAAGGTTGGGCTCGCCATGCGAGTCTTTTCCTCCCTCCGCCTCGAAACCTTAGGCGGGCGTTGCGGCTTCGGAGGGGGAGGGCCCTCTTTTCGAGGAACCACCGTCTCCGAGCCACCCGCCACACCTCGGGGCGTGGGCGAAGGAGCTCCTTTGTTGCTGTCCTCCTTTCGGGGGACAGCTTTAGGAACCCCGGAAGATGGCCTAGCGACCATCTTCAGGGGTGTTGCCTCTTGTGAGTCTAACAACTCGGTGGAGGCGCGTGGCCGTTTCGCCTTACGGGAAACGGTCACGCTGGGGAAGAGGGGGGAGCCCTGGTTTTAGCCGGGGCTGGGTATGAAGCCTTTTTGCCGCCAGCTTTACCAGGGGAGCGCCCGGGTTGGGTAGAGCCCGCAGAAGGGCTCCGAATGGGCGCGGAAACAACTGTGCTCGTTGGCCTGGATGGGCCAGGAGCAGAGGGTGCCTTTCTAACTATTGAGGCATATGACGTCCCAGGCAGAGCCGGGCGCGCCAGGACCAAGTCCTTAGCCTCGCGGAATGAGAGTCGATCCTGGGACTGAACGGCCAAGATTTCTTTCTCAAGGAGATATGCACCACATTGCTTCGAAGAAGCAGGGTGCGGCTCTCCGCAAATGACACTTGGCCACACACGATTTGGACTTATCGTCTGCGACCTTGGAGCAATTTACACAGACTTCGGGTGACCCCGACTTTGCACGTCTACATGAGCGATTCGTATGGCCGAAGCGGTGACAGTAATAGCACCGCCGCGGCAGTGGCACGAATGCCTTCACGCGGTAGCGGTACCAACCGGCACGCACCGACTCAGGGAGCGTATCACAGTCGAACGTGACGAAAAGTGTAGGGGTGGGTTTCGAGGCCCCTCCCTGTTTTCTCATCACACGTTCGACCTTGACCGCCCCATGGTCGGCCAGCTCTAAGGTGATGTCTTCAATGGAGTAGTCAACGAGAACCCTCGCATAAACTACTCCTTTCTCAAAGTTCATCGTAGAGTGCGGCGTCACACTCACCGGGATGGTAGAGTGCGGCGTCACACTCACCGGGGTGCCATGAAGTGTCCGAGAAGAGCACTTATCTTGGCCGCCTCGGCGGGATTCGCCAGAAGGCTCACGTCCGAGAAACGGGTCACCTTCGGCTCTCTACCAATTGCACTAGCTAATCCTCTCCTCTGATGGATCATGTTGCCCTTAGACAACATGCTGCCATCAGTGGAGCGAATAACGAGGAAGCGTTTGAAGCCAGCGGGCTCGAAAACGCCAGGTAACCTCTGAATGAGTGGCCCCGATGTCATCGAGGCTCCGCCCTGTGCACTTTTCGTCTTTGTCATGGTCAGGAGCTCCGTACCCGGAGGGGGGGGGGCAGAGGGGACAGATGTGCCGATCTTGGCTTGGTCGCTTGCCAAAGTGGCAGCAGACCCATCCGTCCCCGTAGCCCCCGCAGATGGAGAGGAGCCCCGAGTCTTTTTTGTCTTTTTAGTTGTTTTTTTTCTTTTTTGGAGGAGGGCGGGGAATGAACCCGCTTCTCACCTCCGCCGGAAGGAGCCCCCAGGCCAGATGGACCGGCCTCAGCCAGGTCATTCTCCGAAATAGAGAAGGTCCTGGTAGTCGTGGGGGCACCAGGTCGGAGGAGATCCCTCCCCTCCTTGCACTGCTTCGGAAACCACAGCCGTTTGAGGAGGACCTTGCATAGGGGCGGATTCGGGTTCGGTGCTTGGCGCCGAGCCCGTATTCCCCCCCATGGAAGGCCCTACCGTCTGAGGCTGGGTTTCCTCAAGGACCATGTCTATCTCAGGGAGGGGCCTCCAGTTGGCCATCCCTCCCAAAGACATCGCAGGTCCCGTTGGCAGTATCGTCACCAGTCTTGTGTGGGGAGGCATGGGCCTTGACCCCGCCAAGGTTCAATATTCTTGCCAGCAGGTCTTTTGAGGGAAGCGATCGAAGGGGCCTAGCTTCCCTCTCCCCCCTAAGTGGGTTTGCCCTACCGAGCCGCTTCGATGTGGAGCGGCTGACTAAGGGCTGCCTGCTGGCTTTCTTGGCAGTCCCCTTGGAAAGAACAGAGGGGACTGCCGCTGGAAAAAGGGAGGTGCCCGAAAGCACCTCCAGAGAAGGGGGTGAGGGGGAGTCCCCTTCACCCGTAGGCATACGAGAGGAGTAAGCCTCCTCTCAGGTTGAAGAGATATGGAGGGTCCCCTGCGCAAGCACAGGGGAAGGGACCTCCATTTTTTTGCTGGAGCTGCCCGAGGGCGGCTTCGTCGCTGTTTCAGGGGAAGTTGGGGGTTAGGGTTTTTTGGTTGTTTTTCATACATGGGCATGGTGACCCTTTTTTTTATACGGGACGCAATAGCTCATCACCTCTTGCAGTTGCCTGCACTGCAAGAGGTGCTTACAGGCCTGGCAGAGCCAGGCACCGCCATTTCGGACCACCCCTCCCGCCTGGTGGCCTGGCAGTCCATTGGCATGGCGGCTCCACCTTAGACACGGCATAAAAATGGATAGAATGTGAAGAGGAGATGAAAAGGGATGTGAGGAAGGTATGGGTGGGGATGAAGCAGGTTGTTAAAAAAAACATCCTGAACCGGAGCTCAGGGGGTTAGGGAACATTGTCCCCTCCCCCCTCAGCCCCGATCCAGGACGGTTGGCTTGAGAAGAAGGTCAGGATCTACCCTGTGAAATTAGAGGCTGACCAGAGAAAGTTGTGGGAGAGGTTGTGTGAAAAGAGAGGAAACAAGTGTTTGGAAGGAAGGAAGAGAGGCTAAGCTGGGGCCGGACGGGGTGCTGAGTCCAGTCAGCACAGCGGCCAGGATGGCAATTCCAGCACCCCTTACGGGGGAGCGCTCCATCAAATAGCGATGCGTCACACGACTGTGCCCGATTCGGAGACGACAGAAAGCGACCTGAAGCCGTCGCGGCATTGGGGGATAGGTCCATGTTAACAGTCGTGGCGCAATGGCATGCAACTTTAAGTTCCTCTGGACCGTCTCCCTCTTCTTGGCCAAGCAGCCTGAAGAGCTGCCCGTATTCCTGTAATTTAGTCTGTGTGAGGAAGAGCGAAACGCTGGTCCAGTCGCAGAGTCCTCGCGGACTCTTTGGCGCGCTCATTCCCCGCAATTCCTACATGTCCAAAATCGTGGCATCACGGATATCGCGAACCAGGGGATGCGGAGATTCTAATGCCTCGAGAGCACTCAGGACGCTTTGTGAGTCGCTATAGATCACAATCCGGTCTCCAAACCGGGCACGTGGCGTAATCTCCCGTACTGAGTGGTGGATTGCAACCAGCTTGGCACTGAAGACAGACGCAGCGACTGGCAGAGCACCGCTGACTTCAAACAGAGGGGATACGGCGTAGAAGCCGACCCCCCCCCTCTTCGGACTTGGAGCCATCTGTATACACTGGCACGGTTCCAGCGTGACACGATGTGTGCTCCAAAAAAGGTCGAACGCAATACTCCCGGCGATGTACAAGCTTTGGGAGCAGAGGCGTGGCGACAAATAGCCAAAGGTGGTACCCTCTAGGGTGGCATCCTGGGCAGAACCAGAAGCGCCACCGGCACGAGAGCTATACCTAGCTCTCGAAGGAGTTTCCTGGCCCTAATCCCAGAGGGCCTAGGCTATGACTGGCGTCTCTCGGCGGCATAGGCACCGTCGAGATCAGCTGGGGATGCAGTAACAGCCGTTTGCGACTGAGGGAGGTGCCGGGCTCGCACGAACAGGCGAATAATGCACTGTACACAGCGTAGAGCAAGTGGCATCTCAATGGGGGAAGTGCGGAAGGCACAGGTCGCAAGGCGAAGGCCGGTGTGGTGGATCGAGTCCACCTTTGGCAATACACGCTCGGCTGTGGATGCATAAAACTCGCATCCATAGTCGAGCTTCGAACGAATTGGGATCAATAAAAAAGTAAGGCAGTAGCCCTATAAGCGCCGTCACGGAACTGAGAATATCCATGGCACGGGTACAAAATACCCTATGGCTGCAAATATGAGCCTCCCAGGTGAGGCATCGGTCAAATACAAGACCAAGGAAACGGTGCAATTCAACCACTTCCAGGCACACCCCATTGAGAAACAAATTGTGGTCGGGGTGGAACCATGGATGGCGGCAGAAGCGCACCACCTTAGCCTTGGCCAAAGAAAACCGAAACCTGTGCGCTTCGGCATAGCGAGAGACGCTGTTCAATGCCTGTTGAAGTCGACGCTCCAGTCAGCATATGAGCCGCGCCAAAAAGAGATCGAAAGGTCGTCCACGTAGAGCGTAGCGAGAACATCTTGCGGCAACACCAAGGTTATGCCATTGATGCTCAGGGTAAAGAGTGCGACACTGAGGACACTTCCCTGCTCCATTGGGACGGACATGGCTCCCCTCACCCATATGCAGAATCGATGATCTCGCAAAAATTCAGATATAAACATTGGGAGGTATCCCCTCACCCCTATCGTGTGGAGTCGCCATGCAGTATCATACGACTTCTCCAGTCGAAAAAAAACGTGGCATAGTGCTGTCTACGAAGGAAGGCCTCCTAGATGGCATTTTCCAGTCGGAGCAGATCATTCAACGTGGAGTGGAACTTGCAGAAGCCACACTGTGCAGAAGACATATGGCCTGTGCTGTCCAGGAAAAAAGCTAATCTAACATTTACCATTTCTCCATCAAATTGCACACGCAAGAGGTTAGAGAGATTGGGCGGAAATGGCCGGAGTAGAGTGATCTCTCCCGGGTTTGTGAAAGGCAAGCACAGTAGCGATTCGCAGGAATCTGGGTGGAGGGTCTCCACCCAGATCCTGTTGAACAAATCTTAAGAGAAAGCTCATGCCTCCCTCACCCAGTTGTCTAAGCATGGCGTATGGGACATCGTCCCAACCATTGGCGGTGACCACACATGAAAGCAAGAGCTGAACGCAACTCACTCACAGTAACCCTGTCATTTAAGGGTTCTCCGCTTCTGGAGGTAAAGTCCAGTTGGCGGCCTTCCGCGACATCACGACATGCATTGAATGCTGGCGGAGCAGCATCACGGCTAGAGAATGCAGAGAAAGCGGTTGCGAATGATTCCGCCAAGGATGCCAGGTCCGAGATTGCAGTCCCATTCTCCTGGAGAATGGGAGGGGCGGGGTCCTGCGAGAACTTGCCCTGAATCCTTTTGAATCTCTTCCACAACTCTGCTAGAGGGGTCTTTCCCGTTAAGTGAAGACACGTATTCCCGCCAAGAAGAGCAGCGTGCGTGCTTCGAAATACACCAGAACCTATCCCTAGCCTGCTGAAATTCACAGACAGTGAAATCGGGCGGGCAGCGCTTATAGCGCATGTAGACATACCCCTTCTGAGTGAAGGCAGTCCACACTCAACCGACCACCACGGGAGAGGTCAGTGTGCAAAACAGCCAGACGTTCTGGGAATAGTTGTCAGGCCCGCGGCGATGAGGTTGCCGGAGAAGAACTCATTGGCCTCATCTACCGACCTAAACTCCCAGACAGATATAGAATTCAGTCATTTCTTGAAATGCAGGCCCCAGCGCCAAGCACCACCATGGAGGTCATCGACCACCCCTCCAATCAAAATCAGGCTGTGCATCCAAAAAGCACAAAAATTAAGCGGTTCTCAGTAAGTAATGTGTAAACTCATCCACATTTAGGACACCTATCTCAAGCAATTTGATCAGATTGGCAAGGATTTGTCCCCTGGGATAGTAATCTCCCCAGTGAGGATGTCTGCCGTTCAGATCTCCAAGCAAGAGAAAGGGCCTCAGCAACTGTGCCACGACGCGGCGCAAGTCCCCTGCATTGAAGTCAACCGACGGTGGAATGTACGCAGAAATAATAGTATACCTCCTATCCAGGTGGAGCTGCACAGCCACTACCTGAAAGGAAGTGGGGTCGCAAAACCCTTATACCCCGGGAGGGAGGGGCAGGGGGCACGCGCCTAGCATGGTCTCTGCATAGAAGACCACCTTAAAGCTGACTGACCATGGGGCGGTCAAGGTCAAAAGTGCATTGAGAAAACAGGGAGGGGCCTCGAGACCCACCCTTAGACTGTCACGTTGAACTGTGACAAGCTTCCTGAGTCGGTATGTGCCAGTTGGTACCACTACCGCGTGAAGGCATTCGTGCCACTTCTGCGGAGGTGCCATTACTGCCACCGCTTCAGCCATATAAATCGCTTGTGTAGACGTGCGAAGTAGGGGTCACCTGGAGTATGTGTAAATTGCTCCAAGGCCACACACGATAAGTCCAAATCGTTATAGAGGCTCCGCCCTGAGCACTTTTCATCTTAGTTAAGGCTCCGGAACTTAGGGACGGGGGCAGAGGGGCCGGATATGCTGATCTTAGCAGCAGACCCATCCATTCCCGCAGCCCCGGCAGATGGAGAGGAGCCCTGAGACTTCTTAGTATTTTTTACTTCTTTTTAGGAGAGGAGGGCGGGGAATGCTCTCTCTTCTCCCCTCCACCAGCAGGAGCCCTCAGGCCAGATGGACTGGCCTAAGCCAGGTCCTTCTAGATGGAGAAGGTCCTTGCAGTTGCAGGGGCATGGGTTTGAAGAGATCCCTCCCCTCCTTGTACTGCCTGGGAAACCCTAGCCATTTGAGGAGGACCTTGCATAGGTGCCGACTCAAGTTTGGTGCTTGGTGCCAAGCCCAGATTCGCTCCCGTGGAAGGCCCTACCGTTTGAGGCTGGGTTGCCTCAAGGACCATGTCTATCTCAGGGGGGACTCCAGTTGGCCATCCCCCCCCCCCAGGACATCGCAGGTCCTACTGGTAGCAGTGTCTTTAGTCTCGTCTTGGGAGGCACAGGCCTTGACCCCGGCAAGGTTCAATATTTTTTGCCAGGCAGTCTTTTGAGAGAAGCTACCCAAGGGGCCTGACTTCCCTCTCCCCCCCTAAGGGGGTTTGCCCTACCCAGCCACTTAAATGCTGAGTGGTCATATATGGGCTGCCTGCTGGCTTTCTTAGCAGTCCCCTTGGAAAGTAAAGGGGGGGGACTGCCATTGGTAAGAGGGAGGTGCTCGAAGGCATCTCCAGACAAAGGGGTGAAGGGGAGTCCCCTAAACCCATAGGTGAAGGAAAGGAGTAAGCCTCCTCTCCAATTAGAGAAATTTGGAGAGTCCTGTGTGCAAGCACAGATGGGAGGGGAACAGGGGACATCCATTTTTTTTCTGTGGAGCTGCCCGAGGGTGGCTCGGTCGATGTATAAGGGGAAATTGCGGACAGATTTTTAATTTTTTCCTCATTGGGCATGGAGACCCTAAAGTTTTCATAGGATGCATATGTTCATCACCCCTCGCAGTAGCCTGCCCTGCAAGGGGTGCGTACAGGCCTGGCAGAGTCATGTGCAGTCATTCAGCACTATCTATCCTGCCTAGTAGCCTGGCAGTCCCTCAGCATGGCAGCTCCACCTTGGACACTGTAAAAAAAATAGATGGTGAAGTGAGAAGGAAAGGAGATATGAGGAAGGTATGGGTGGGGATGAAGCAGGTTGTTAAAAACCCACTACCCCAGACTGGAGCTCAAGGGTGAGGGAACATTGTTCCCTCCCCCTTGATCCGGGATAGTTGGCCGAGAAGAAGTTCAGCATCTACCCTGAGAAAATAGAGTCCGACCAGAGAAAGTTGTGGGAGAGGTTGTAAGGGAAGTTAGAAAGTAGGGGAGAAATATAGGCTGCCTGAAAGAAGGAGAAGAGGCTAAGCTGGGGTCGGACTGGGTGCCGAGTCCCATCAGCACAGCGGCCATGATGGCAAATCGCCGCACCCCTTACAGGGCTTTCTCTCTTCAACAGAAAGTCCTATAGTGCTAGCCGCGGTCTTTCTAGATTTAGAGAAGTTTTGTGCATGACTAAAAAATATAAGCTTGGTTGATCTCTCTGTGGAAGGTATTTCTTTTAGCCATGGTTACACAATTTATTACTGAGGAATCTTTCAGAGCAACACTCAGATAGCAGGCTTACTTGAACAAATCATGACAGATCAAGCAGTCTAGTTAAGTCCAGAATAGAGAGGTGCATAGTAGTGAACTTTGAGATTGTGTACAAAATATTTTGCTAGTGTATCTAAGCTTCATATGGTCATGGTAGGTTACTGTTGGGGTTGCAGGAAATGTGTATTTATAATAAATGATATCCATTATATT
The DNA here is from genome assembly GCA_963969495.1 of Ceratothoa steindachneri. Taxonomy (NCBI): domain Eukaryota; kingdom Metazoa; phylum Arthropoda; class Malacostraca; order Isopoda; family Cymothoidae; genus Ceratothoa; species Ceratothoa steindachneri. The sequence goes on along the minus strand of OZ018330.1, from coordinate 24,746,929 downwards.
TTGCAGTCTCAGAGCCTGTAATTCAATTTAACCTTAAGTGCTCTGGGTAGTACCTGGAAATAAGCAAAATTTAATACAATGGGGTTTCTATACATGAACACAGATTTCTCTCTTTTTTACGGGAGGGGGGTGTATGCATAATGAGCTCAAATTTGAACAATGGATGCCATTTTTCTTTAAAAAAAAAGAAAAAAAAAAGCATGGATCAATACAAACGCCTGAAAAAATTGATTACTATAGGAATTAAGGAAATAATTTCTAAATATGAAGGTTTGATACGTTACCAAACCTGGGAGAGTATGGAATGTTAACCAACAATCTACATACTACCAAAAAGGAAAAACCCAGGGAATAAATGCCCATTTAGTAAATTGTATAGCAATTTAATTAAAAAGTTACTTTTAGTGTGGATTTAAGAAAAAGTAAATGCCAGGGGTAGTATATGAATCTATAATTTATTCAAAGGATAAACACAGATGTTTAATCAGCATTTTTTTCAATTTGTATAATTTTATGTGGGTTTTAGGTAGGGCTTCAAATGGACTACCCACCCCTATTTATATATCTAATTAGTTACACAATGAATAATTTGGCTAATGAATAGATCGTTTCTAAATAGAGACCCTAATGTATAATAACCTGATCTAAAGGGAAAATACATAAGCTGTAGAAATTTTTGATTTGCTCTATTTTCATCCTTGTTCTTGGCAGCCACCATAAAATTGAACCCAAATTCGCACAACTTTTAATTACAACATTTTTATATAAACCGTATCTTTTAGCGAAGGGGAGGTAGTTTTGTAGAACAGTTTCACTGGAAGCTATCAAGTTTTCTTCTTGCAAATTGAAGTTCTCTTCATTTTCACCAGAGAAAGTACTTTGATCTTCTAAAAATTCTTCCTTAATCTCTTCTAAGAGATTAGAGATTAAGGAAGAATTTCTAGAAGATCTCTTCTTTACTCCTTGAATGTAGGGTAGGAAGAATACCCATACCATCTTGCATAGTTATAAAAGGCAACTAAGCCCAGATATGGACTGTAGACCTGGGAAGCTGATCACAAAGTTCTGTTCCTGTGACAAGAATATGCAATGATGGCAATGGATGGGGGCAGGGATGTCACAGGCCCTAAACAGTCATGCCAGTGGTATCAATGCCCTCCAACCTCACATTATGGGAAAATAGTAGATTAGAAAAAATATAAGAGTAATACAGGAATTCCTGAAAAACATTAATGAAAGAAGTGTGATGCAAGACACTACCTTTAGATATCAAAGGTGTATTCAAATGCAAGTTGTAGAGGTAGGGTTGGAGCAAATGGAAGGGAGTGAGAGTTCGTTTACCAGGTGCTGGTGCAAATGATGTCTCTGAGGTATGATACTCTGGTGTCTGGGTGTGAGAGGGATACAGTTGTGATTATGCAAGTGGGATTAAATGCTGTAAAGAAGGTGGATTCATGCGAGTTATGAGAGGGGTACAAAAGGTTAGACATAGGTTAGACAGTTGGCTGTCTGGCTTTGTTCTGGAAGGTTGTCTTACAGGAGCTCCTGATTCTCATTGTAAGATTGGGATATAATACTGATTTGGGTGTGTAATTTTTCTTGTATTTATTTAATACATCAATCACTGTATAATAAATACATTAGTGATTAATACTTTTGGGGAAGATAACTGGCAGCAATCCGGAGCAAGAATTTTTTTTTTGGTGAGTTAACTTTTTCATTAGTAAATTTCTGAGAGTATGGCTTTTTGTATAGATGGTGAGAGCATGCCGTTTGAAAGTAGTGTGTATGTGGTGTGTGATGCATGTGGAGTTGAAAGGAGAGTGAATGTAACAATGCCGTGTGTGTTTTCTGGAAGGGGAGGTTAGGAGGTTGAGTGGGGAATGTAAGAGGTTGAATGATTTGGTGTTTGAGGTGAGAAGAGATGCAAGTGTGCGATTGAAGGGTGAGATTAGTGCTAAGAGGGTGGAAGATAGGGCTAGGACTGGGAACAGTGTGGAAGTTGTGAGTGATGATGAATGGTGGGTGAAAATGGATAGGATAGATAAGTTAGGACAGGTTAGGTGTGTGAATGAGAGGGACATAGAACCTGTTAGGTTGACTAACAGATTCAATGTCCTGAGAGAGGAAGAGTGTGAAAGTGATTTGCCTGGTGTGATTGTGGATGAAAGCAGGATGGGTGGTAGCGTGACTGAGAGCAGGAGGGAGGGTAATGTTAGGCCAAGACAGAATAGGAGAATGACTGAGGTGCTAGTGATGGGTGACTCTCAGATTAGGTATTTAGATAGGAAGTTGAGTGATAGCAAGTGGAAGGGAATAAGAGTTTGTCTGCCGGGTGCTGGTGTAAGTGATGTTTGTGAGAGGTATGATAGGCTGGTTTCTGGGTGTGAGAGGGATGCAGTTGTGATTACGCATGTGGGAGTGAATGATGTAAAGAAGGTGGGTACATGTGAGTTACGTGAGCAGTATAAAAGGTTAGTTGAAAGGATGAGTAAAAGCAGGGTAAAAGGCGTTGTTTCTGGTGTGCTTCCGAGATTGGATGTGGGGGTAGAATGGTTGTCGCGTGCAATTGGTTTGAATGAATTTGTGAAAGGACTGTGTGAGGAGCTAGGATTGGTGTTTGTAGATGTCTGGGGAGGGTTTTACGGGAATAGGAGGTATGCGATGGATGGGCTCCATCTTAGTCGGGCAGGTGTTGAGGTTCTATGGGGGGAGCTGGATAGTGTGATTAGGTCCTTACGGGTGGGAAACTAGAAGCTGTTAGAGGTAAGGGAATAACAGGAATAGAGGGCAGGTGTAGGAAATGGAAGGGATGCAGTGATAGAGGAATAGCTAGGGGAGAGGGCATACTGATGCGTTATAGGGGGACTAATGCACAAGTGAATGAGCAGATAACTAGGAATAAAAAAGCACAATGCAATGAAGATGGGAATAATAAAAAAACCTTAAAAATATACTACACAAATGGTCGGAGTATAAGGAATAAGATAGATCTCTTAAGAGCATTAGCAAGTGAAGAGAATTTTGATATAATTGCAATAACAGAGTCATGGCTTGATTTGGCAGGTAATCACTTTAAACCTGAGGTTGAGATTGAGGGCTTTAACATGTTCCATACAGATAGGAATAGGAAGAGAGGGGGAGGGGTTATTATTTATATTAAAGATAATCTCCAGTGTTGTGTAAACAGTACAATTAAATTAGATGATAACACAGAGTCATTATGGCTAAATGTAAAGGAAGGTAAAAACAAGCTTGTCTTAGGATTATTATACAGACCACCAAATCTTAGTAAGGAAGCTTCAAATCTTCTGTGGCAGGAGATTGAACGGGCATGTAGAAGTAAGCATGTGTGTATAATGGGCGATTTTAATTACAGAAATATAGACTGGGAAGCTCTTGTGGGTGATCAGGAGGCTGAGGAATTTTTGAATGTTGTCCAAGATAATTTTCTGAGGCAGATTATTAACGAACCCACTAGAGGTAATAATATACTGGATTTAGTTCTGACAAATAGGGAAGAAGTTATTAAGGATACTGAGATTGGAGGAAATTTGGGTAATAGTGACCATTGTGAAATTAGATTCAAGATGAAATGGAATGGTATTGATAGTAGCATGAACAATGTTAAAATTCCTGACTTTAGAAGAGCAAATTATAATGGGCTAAGGACTTACCTGGAGGCAGTTGTACAGAAACCAGGCAATGAAATCAATTCAGGAATAGATTCAATGATATCAGTTAGTGGAGACAATAATCACCAGGAGGAAGAGATTACAATTGAAGAGGAGTATGAAAGAATAATTGAGCAATTAATTACAGGTCAGATGATTAACATTCCATATAAGGAGATTAGGACTAAAAATAATGACCCAAAATGGATGACAGATAAAATTAAGCATTATATTGGCATTAAAAAGGGCATTTATAGGAAAATAAAAAATGGAGAGGATCACTTAAGGCAGAGATATAATGAACTAGCAAGAGATGTTAAAAAGTTAGTTAGAGTAGCAACGAGAAATTATGAAATTAAAGTGGCAAATAGAGCAAAGGAAGATCCTAAAAGTTTTTATCAATTATACAAAACTAAGGTTAGAGATAAAATAGGCCCACTTATAGATTCCAATGGAGAATTAGTGAGTGATAGGGACTCAATGGCTGGAATGCTAAATGACTTTTTTCTCTCAGTATTTACACAGGAGGATACTCTAAATATACCCGAGGTGTCAATGATCTTTCGGGGTAATGATGAAGAGAAATTAAAGGATATCTTGATCACAAAGGAGATAGTGACAAAGGAAATTGATAAAATCAAGTAGTAAAGCACCCGGTCCTGATGAGCTCTTTCCTAGAATTTTGAAAGAATGTAAGGATGTGTTAAGTGAGCCCCTAGCATGCATCTTTAGAAAATCATTGGAGAGTGGCATTGTGCCAGTGGCATGGAAGAAAGCCAATGTGATACCTATATTTAAGAAAGGGGATAAAACAAATATGTCTAATTACAGACCAGTAAGTTTGACATCAGTGGTAGGGAAAATGATGGAATCTATTATAGCAAGGAATATTAGAGATCACTTGGATAAGCATAAGTTGATAAAAGAATCACAGCATGGCTTTAGTAAGGGTAAATCCTGTCTGACTAATTTGCTGTCTTTTTATAGTAAGGTGTATGAAGCAGCAGATAATGATGAAAACTATGATATTTTATACTTGGACTTTAGTAAGGCTTTTGATCGAGTGCCACACTTACGACTTCTGAGCAAAGTTAAAGCACACAGGATCGATGGCAGTATATTTAGGTGGATTCAGTCATGGCTTGGTGACAGACAGCAAAGAGTTAGTATAGATGGAGTTAAATCTGAGTGGGGGTGTGTTAGCAGTGGAGTTCCTCAAGGATCTGTTTTGGGTCCCTTGCTATTCTTAATTTATATTAATGATCTTGACATAGGTATAAGTAGTGACCTGAGTAAATTTGCTGATGATACTAAGCTAGGTAGGGCCATTAGGGCTGATTCTGATGCTGTTGTAATGCAAGAGGAATTGACCATTCTGTCCAATTGGGCCGAGAAATGGCAAATGAAGTTTAACATAGACAAATGTAGTGTACTTAGTATAGGTAGAAATAATCCATTGAAGTTATCAATTAAATGGCAGAATTTTAGGGAGGACTGATTGTGAGAGAGACTTGGGTATTTTGGTAAGTTCAGACCTTCGTCCTAGAAAGCAATGTCTAAATGCTAAGAATAAAGCTAATAGGATATTAGGATTCATTAGGAGGAGTGTAAGCAATAAGAGTGCTGAAGTCATTCTAAAACTGTATCTGGCGCTAGTTAGGCCTCATCTAGACTATGCAGTACAATTTTGGTCACCATATTATAGGAAGGATATTGATTTGCTTGAGTCTGTGCAGAGAAGGATGACAAAGATGATTGGTGGGCTAAGGAACTTACCTAAATCTACATACATTGGAAAGGAGAAGAGTCAGAGGGGAATTGATTGAAGTCTTCAAATGGGTAAAAGGATATAATAAAGGGGATCTGGGTAAGGTTCTTATACTTAGTGAACATGACAGAACACGTAGCAATGGGTTTAAGCTTGTTAAGTATAGGTTTAGGAAGGAGATTGGGAGGAATTGGTTTACAAATCGTGTGGTAGATGAATGGAATAGGCTCACTAGGCATGTGATAGAAGCCTCCTCTCTGGGTAGTTTTAAGAATAGATTAGATAAATATATGGATGAAGCTGCTAGATGGGACTGACTTTTTTTTATGTACATATGTATATATTTTTCTAAGGAGTGGGAAGATTATATTTTGCGGTTGCATGAATGGACATAATCCTCTGGATGCATTTTATGTATATTGTAGATTAGATCTGACGAACTCCTGTAAAGGGTGACAATGTTGATGACTTTTCTCTGGTAAGAAATCTTTTGTGTGTTGACTGGAACAGGAGCTGCCAAGTGTAGGCCATGAATGGTCTTTTGCAGTCTCCTTCTTTTCTTATGTTCTTATGTCATTGTTTCAGGTGTGCTTCCGAGATTGGATATGGGGATGGAATGGTTGTCTCGTGCAATTGGACTGAATAAGTATGTGAAAGGCCTGTGTGAGGGGGTCGGGATTAGTAGTGTTTGTAATGGGTTTTATGGGAAGAAGGCATTGTATGCATTCCATCTAAGCCGGGCTGGGGTTGACGTATTGTGGCAAGAGTTAGATAGTGTTGTTGGGTCTTTGCAGGCAGGAAACTAGTTACTGATAGTGGTCAGGGAAATATAAGAGTACAGGGTGGGGCAGGGAAAGGAAAGATGTAGAGGAGATAGAGTGGAAGGTATACATTCCAAAAGAGGTGATTGAGGGATAAGAGGGCTGAGTTGTCTTTATACCAATGCTTGTAGTCTTAGAAATAAAAAAGATGAGTTATTTAGTTCTATTATTGATGAAGATATAGATATAATATGTATAATAGAATCATGGGTTAATGAAAACAAATTTAATGACAATGTGAGTGAATTTGAACTACAGGGTTATGATATGGACATTAGTAAAAGGAGAGAGGACAGGTGGTGGGTTGATTATTTATATCAGAAATAGTATTTCTTCAAATCTAAATAATTCTTTATTATAAAGCAAGAAGAAGTTGAGTCACTGTGGATAGATATCAGGCTCAGTAAAAATAGAATAATACACTGGAGAGGCTTTTACAGACCACCCGGACAGACTGATTGTATTGATGAGCTAATGATCAGGGAAATAAGGAAAGGATGTGATGTAGATAGTTATTCTTGGTGACTATTTTAAATTCTGTGGACTGGGAAAATATGATAGGAAGGGATAGAGCAAGTTGTAAGTTTATAGAATGCTTTGAGGATAATCTTTTTTTACTCAATTTGTTAATAAGCCAACAAAGGGTGCCAATATATTAGATCTGGTTCTTTCAAATGATCACTTTGTTCAGGAATTGACTGTCAGTAAAGCATTGGGAAATAGTGATCATCAGATGGTTTGTTTTACCTTGGGAATAGTGAAAGGTAGAACAACAAACTCCACAAAAACTCAAAATTTTTATAGGGGAGATTATAATAAATTACAAAACTTGCTAAATCAGATTAGGTGAGAACTAGAATTCAGAGGGGAAGAATACTTATGAGATGTGGGACACTTTTTAAGACTATACTAAACATAGTCCAGGAGCAGTGTATTCAAATGAAGGCTATTAGGAAGAAATGTAGGAAGCCATTGTGGTGGAATCATGAAAATTTCTGAGAAGAAAAGGGCATACCATAGATTACAGAGAGAAAGTACTTTTAACAATTTAAATCATTATAGGTTGACCAGAAATGAACTAAATAAGATTATTAAGAATAGCAAAAGGGTGGCAGAAATTAATTTAGCTCAAAATAATAATAAAGTTCCCCAAAATTCTTTAGCTATTATAGAATTAATAACAAATCTAACAGTGATAAAATTGGGCCCATTGGATATGAAGGGGTTTTGAAAGAATCTGATGAGGAAATAGTAGAAGTACTTAAAGATCATTTTTCTTCAGTATTTACACAAGAGAATCAAAGAGATTAATTGATGATAATTCTAGGTCAAGGGAAGTAGTGTTTAATACCGTTAATGTGAATAGGGAAATAATTAAAGGGCTTATATTGGAATTAAATACTAGTAAGTCATCTGACCCAAACAACATTCATTCTAGGTTACTCAAAGGTGTAGATAGTATTGCAGGAGCTCTTGAGAAGATATATACTAGATCAGTAGAGTTTGGACAAATACCTAATGATTGGAAATTAGTGAATGCAGTGCCAATTTTTAAAAAGGGAAATAAAGAGGACTCAAATAACTTTAGGCCGGTAAGCTTAACTTCTATCACTTATAAAATTCTTAAGATAGTTAAGAAGGGGATTTCTGACTATCTTGAGTGTGGTAGGTTAATAAATAATGCTCAGCATGGGTTTAGAAGAGATGGATCATATTTAACAAATTTACTGGATTTTATAGATCATGTTACTAAATAATTAGATAATGGAGAGAATGTTTATGTAATTTACTTAGATTTTAGCATGGCTTTTGATAAGGTTCCACATAGGAGACTACTTCACAAATTAAAAATAAATGGGATATGTGGTAGGGTTTTAAATTGGATAACTGAATGGCTGAAAGACAGGAAACATAACATAACATAACATAACTGAATGGCTGAAAGACAGGAAACAGTTGTGCTGAATGGGGCGAGGTCACAGGAGGGAAGTTATCAGTGGCCTATCTCAGGGATCCGTCCTAGGCCCTTTCTTATTCATAGTTTATATAAATGATCTTGGGGAGGCTGTAAATAGCAAAGTGTCAATTTTTGCTGATCACACTAAATTGGCAGCTGTAGTCAAAAAAGTTGAGGGTAGCTTCAAAGTGCAGAGTGACTTAAAATAGTTATTAGCTTGGGCTCAGAAGTGGCAGATGACTTTTAACCTTAAAAAATGCAAAGTTCTTGGGTAACATGGGAAGAGATAATAGGGAATTTAGCTATGAAATGGATGGGCATTGGCTGAATTCAGTTGAGGATGAGAAGGACTTAGGCATAGTGTAGATACATCACTGAAGTTGTCAAAGCAGCGTATTGAGGCAAAACATAGGGTAAATATGTAGATTGGCGGCTTGAACAATGAGAAACTATTTCATCCGTGTTCCAATATGTTTCGTGTTTTTTATGGTAAATTTAAGCGCACAGCTCGTGTGGGCCCCCCAGTATAGCATTTTTCGTTTGGTTAGTTTTGGGCATCTTTCTAAAAAAAAATGGCACTGGGTATATTTCAAATAGGACTCCAACGCGCATGAATATTCAGGAAGGAGTGAACGAAATATAAACAAACAAAGGTAATTGTGAAGACGATGGCCGGATCCTAGGCCTAGTTTTGGGGGGGCTACTTTTCGTTGTTACTTTTTTAGAGATGAAATCAAAGAATTTTATGGCGATTTTCGTTTTTATACTGGGGGGCTGTGCCCCCCCCAAAGGATTGAAACTCAGGGTCATGGCAGTGTTATCCCCGCGGTGAGCTGTACCCAACAACGAGCCGACGCTCAAAATAATCGCATCCGGCCATCATCTACACAATTACCCAAACAAAAATCCACTTTTTCGGCTGAGCCGCCTATCTACATATTTACCTTTTATTATTGTATATTATGATTGATTTGGATTTTAACGAGTCTTGATGATGATGCTTTTTGTTTTTGACACATTCATGTGTATGGTTCTTATTGTATATTTTAGATGCATGATCTGACACAATCCTATGGATGGATTTTGTGGGTGGGTTTTGAGATCTGCGGATAACCTTTGATAGGCCCTTGTGGCTTTTGTCATCCGTGAAATTATGTTATGTTGTCACTGGCAAGGCTACCGGCAAAGATATTTGGTTACACTTACCTGCTTCGGATAATTCGGCATCGAACCAACCACAAAATCTGTTTAGTTTATTCCATTCACTTTCTCCATGACGAATCATAACAATACTGTACTTAGCCATTGTAGACTAGTTGTAAAACTATCAGAAGTAATAAGACCAGACTTGACTCTTTCACAATGCTAGAAAAGAGTGAACTTGGGTGTTAGTAAGGTGACATTTGCTGGTCTTCATTACCGTACTTCGACCGTACTATAAACCCTAGAAATAGAAAAGTTATATATACATGATATTTATAAAATGTTGTCATAGTAACGGTAAGACATGCACTACTGATGATTGTTTCAGGCCTTTCTTTCCCGTGGGGATCTACAATTTAATTTGAATCCAAACGACCGGTCTCTGCAGTATAAGCATATGGCAGTCGCCATAAAGTATTTGTAGGGGTCGGATTACGCATAGGTAGGATTCTGGAACCCCAAATTGCTGGAGTCAATAGGCTTAAAAAACACCTCCACAAATGGACGCGAATAGGTCTTATTAAATCCAAGGATGCCCTATTAAATTATTGACCCAATTGAGTATTCGAAATATAATGGGTTTTGTAAATGTACATATGTAGCAAGAAGCATGAGAGACAAAAGACGAGCAAACAAATGGTTGAACACCTGCGTTTGATAAAGCTGCCAAAGTTCTGTCTCGATCTAGAGTAATCAAAGACGGATATTTATTTAGGAATAGCCCGAGTAAACATAGCTAAAGACCGTAAGAGATTTCGCAGCGAAAGTTGTATCGAAAGACAAATAAGGGTTTATCATGTAAGCGTACACACATTGTACACAGACTTCCTAGCCCCATCCAGAGGTTGGGGATAGGACAAGAAACGGAAGTAGGCTGTCCGACGGTAGCCGTCCAATGTCTCGGCCCGTTCTCTGGATTTAGAGCGCAAATATAAATAGAAAGAAGACAGTTAGTTGTGAGGTAGTTAATCAGAAAGAATCAGAGAGAATAATAACAAATTCTTCCGCGTTCACGGTCCCACCTCAGTCCGCTAAGTCTTGTCTCGCTCTTAAACTCGTATTCGCGTTGAATATATATAGACTACTAGTCTCCCGCTCAGTACGTTGCGTCTCTCGCCCTTAACTCGTACTAGCGTTGAATATATATAGACTACATACTAGTCCCCCGCTTTTACGCTCCGTCTCTCGCCGCATCCAAATCCTAATATTCCTTTGTTAGGCCCTTGTGATTTTTGTCATCCGTCAAATTATGTTAATAAAGAGATCATTTTATAAGTCCATCTTTGCCTTGAACCTTCGATAAGCCGAACTAAGTAGAAGAACACCGTAAAATAATTTATCTTTGGAGTCAGATAAATATTTGCTGTAAAGCCATCCTTCACCTCAAAACAGGAAGTAGTCGCTCCCTCATAAGGTGGTTTTACGGAAACCAATCATTCCTTCATATATCATAAAAAGTATCCTAAAAAATGAATGTCCTTTCCTCACAATTATAAGAAATTTGGTGTCCAATGTAGATAGAGTGGAGTAGGAAAAGGGGCAAAGAAAAAAATAATAGTGTAGGCGAGTTGCGAACAGCTTCCCGCGTCGCTGGACCACTGTTAACAAGCGGTGAATCCACTCGGCCATCATGAGTATCATTCAAACGATGTTTTTAAGCCGCTCGCTTGCACTTCTCGTACGCTATACAACCCCGCTCCTGGAAGTGGAGCGTATTTTGAAGAAATGAAGAGAGCCCATTTGGAAATGTTATCCAAGGGCTAACGATCCTCCTCGCAGGTCTGGGCACCATTGTAGATAGAGAGGAGTAGGAAAAGGGGCAAAGAAAAAATAATAGCGTAGACGAGTTGCGAACAGCTTCCCACGACGCTGGACCACTGTTAGCAGCGAATCCACTCAGCCATCCTGATTCTCATTCAAACGAAGCTTTTATGCCGCTCGCTTACACTTCTCGTACGCTATACCATGAACCCCAGCGTTGGTTGTCATTAGTATTCTTGACTCGTAAATCACTCCCTCTACCAATTGGCTATATATATATTTGCAGATGAGAAAAATTAAACGGTCTGAAAATGTCATGAGTGTATAAAGAAAGCTTAGCAATAATCTAAAACACACGTTTTCGTGAAAACAACAATTTTGGAAGTTAAATTTAGAGCTATATATTACAAAGTTCATGACTGAGCAAATGTAATATTCAGAGACTACGTGTCGAGATGGATGTATTTCTGAGAGCTCTCTTGATTAAACCACATATTCTTTGTATCTTGTTTATTTCGCGTAGTAATTGCCAATAAAATATAAGTTATAAGTCTTGCAATGTAGGTAACTAAGCGTATCATTAAAAATCAGTGTTAAAAGTTATATTAAATATAGGTTTGACGGAATTAGTGTCACTATATTTATATATTTTGGGGGTTTATGTTTCAGAACTCCCTACTCTGATCCCCCTCTTGTTTAAACTTTTCCTGATTGGTCGATTATAGGGTTTCGGGAAAAAAAATCCGTTCACTTAAATTGAACTACGAATAAAGGATTTAAAGTATGTTTTTTATTTGGTTTTCCATTTTCAATTGTTTTAGTGCGAAAGAGGTAAATGCATTGAATTGTTGACTTATGGGGTAAGCTGTGTAGCTCCGTTGTGAGTTAGTTTAGCTACTAAGGGTGATTTACAACCGAGTTTTGGTGCCACTTCTGGGTAAGCTGACAGGTTTTTTGGCTCGGCTTGGTGGCTAATATGGTTGAATATTTTTTAATTAATTGGTATTTTATAAAATGATATATAATTGGTTAAATTATAATTAAACCAATATTTCTTATGTTTCAGCTTAAATTTTTAAATATTTTGTATTCCATATTGTTTATATACGAGGGGCGGTCAATAAGTTTCGCAATTCGGATATAAGGAAACGAGATATGAGGATAAGTGTTTTATTATTTTTCAATATAACTACCCTCGACTTCAATGCACTTGCACCACTTGTCCCTGAGGCTTCGAATTCCCCGACAACCAGAAATCTCCCGACTGCTGTTCAATCCACTCCTGGACGGCAAGCTGGACATCTTCATCGTCCCCTAACCGGCGTCCACGCAGTGCAGCCTTGAACTGGCGGAATAAAAAGTAGTCGCTAGAGGCCAGATCTGGACTGTAAGGGGGATGGTTGAGCTCCTCGAATCTTCACTCGCGCAGGGCAGCTTGTGCAACTCTGGCCTTGTGGAGTTTGACGACGTTGAAGTCGATCATGGGGCGTGAGGTTTCTAAGGAACCAACGGGCAGAGACCTTGTTCATGGCCAAATTGTCGTGGATGATGTTGATAACACTTCCATGTGATATTCCAAGTTCTCGCTTGATTTCTTCGACCTTCACCCGTCGACTTTCGAGGATCATCCTCTCCACATGGGCCACATTGTCCTCGTTGGTCATGTCTGACGGGCGTCATCTTCAATGGACTCACGACCATGGAAGAACTCCCTATTCCAGCGAGCAATGGTTCCATAGGAAGGGGCGGTGTCGGTGTACACTGCAACCATGCCTTCATGGATCTCTTTTGCATTCTTGCCTTCCTTGGTCAAAAATTTGATCACTGCGCGGTGCTCAACCTTCTCCATTGTTGAAAAATTTGTGACTGACGATCTTCGATCACATACTGCTTGTTAAATATACGAGGCAGGAGCGTGCGGCTGCAGGTCCTGACTTGTCATAACTTGTCCTAACACCCCCTCAAACAGCCATCCCCCTTCCTCTGTTTTGCCCTACGATTCGCAAAACCTATTGACCGCCCCTCGTAAGTAATATGATTAAAAATAAAGAACTTATCGAAGCACACAGAGAACAGATGCAACTTCTCCATAGCCAAAGATTATTTATTACCAGTAGAAATTGCTAAAAAGAAAATGTTTTATATATATATATATATATATATATATATATATATATATATATATATATATATATATATAATGTTCAAGATATAGTGCCCAAACCGCGACAAAAGGATATCAAGTAAGAGAAATGGCAGAAAATGTCTTAAAACAATTAGAAAACATTATTCGGGCTTTACTATATAATCCAAGAAAAACATTTTCTAAACTTGCTGGGAAGTTCAATGAAACTTCAAGTCCAAAAATGCCACAATGAACAGTTAGATGTAGACTCGAAGATCAGGAGTTAAAAGGATACAAGGCGAGAAAGAAGCCATGGATATCTGAAGACAAGAGAAAAAAAAAGTCTTCGGTGGACAAAAGATTACAAAATTGGACACATGAACATTGAACAATGGCCTAAAGTTATTTGGAAAGATGAAAGTAATGATCAGGTATGTAAGAATTACTATTGTATTGTTATTTTGCATGTAATTTATATAATTCCGTTTAAAAATATATTGGAAAAAAATTATTTAACTATTTGTAGCAATTGTTGAGATTTTAAGCACTTCTGGGATACTTTTGTGAGACGAAGAGTTAGAGATTTCTCACCGGGATCCTACCAAATGATGATTTAAGTCGGCATTTCGAGTATTCCAACTTGCTGATATTTAAAAAAAGCCTTGGCCATATTTTGATACAAAGTGTAAGAATGATCTAAAGTGTTTAGCCAAAACATAATTCCTGACAAATTTAATCAATAAAAACTGTTCTTTTTCAATTACCAGTTGATTTTTATGATGATAATTACTCACAAATCAATTTAGGGATTAAAATTGTGAAAGTAACACATCTAAAAAATATAACTCCTGTTTACAGTACACAATGATCGTACGGTTACCGTATACGAATGACCTTCCTTGAAGGTCAAATTATCTCCTTCAGAAATCGTAGAGTAAACCTGTAATATTCGATCCCTTTTTTAGTAAAAAGTTGTAAAAAAAAATATATATAGAAAATTCTGGAATATTTTTTAAATACAAAAAAAAACATGATAACTATTATCATACTTGTCATAAGATACTAAAATTAGAATGAACTATCATACAAAATTTCCTCCGTATTCCCCATCTTTATAATGAACATATCTTTCATTCAGCGAATAATAGCAACATTAATAAACAAAATTTGGGTGCATTGTTTCATTTAAAAGGCCATTTTGGATAATAGCATGGTATATAAAGTTTTGTGAGTAGCACGTGAGGTCACAATGAATGCAATGTCACGCAGGAAAAATGAAAAGGTGCTTCCAAGTACTTTCGAACTTTATTTAGTTTATTCTCAAGGATAACTACTAGTTATCATTGTTATCGTGCGGGTTATATATATATATATATATATATATATATATATATATATATATATATATATATATATATATATATATATATATATATATATATATATATATTAAAGGCCCAAGAAATGAAAATTGATGACACAACCCGGAAAAACACTTAGGAGAATATCACGCGAACCAATCAAAGCTAAAGAAGGAAAATGGGAGAGGTAGAGAACGAAAAGATATGACAAACTATGTAAACCGTTATATGGAAATAAATAAAGAAGTTGGATTCGAACATGTATCATTAAGCGCTCATCGTTTATATGACCAAGACGCTTATCACCAGAGCTTTAATTGGTTCACGTGATATTCTCCTAAGTGTTTTTCCGGGTTGTGTCACCAATTTTCATTTCCTTGGGCCTTTAAAAATACATCTAGAAAAAAATCACGCGTCATGTGATTTTCTATATATATATATATATATATATATATATATATATATATATATATATATATATATATATATATATATATATATATATATATATATATATATATATATATATATATATATATATATATATATATATATATATATATATATATATATATATATATATATATATATATGAAAGATAATGGAAAACCACAATATTTCAATCAAGATTTTATTTATAACTATCGGACTAGTTTCGGTAAAATGCCATTTTCAACTAATAATGAAGAAACTAGGCAAGAGCACAGTATATATGAGTATAAGGTAAGACACACCCTAAACAAAATGAAACAGTAGGAAACAATCTGAAAAAAAAACTCGAGTGAATCTGGAGTGAATGACAAGCTAAACAAAATGAAATGGAACCGGAAACAATCTGGAGAGTTGCTAATCCCGAGACGCATTGCGTCCGTGGACTTATATATACGATTGGCGACTCTATTTGTTATATATTTGTATTGCCCTTCAGATAAATGAAATTATCAATTTTGTTGATGATGATGATGATGAATTATATTGAGAGGAAAATTGCGGAATCAATCATCATCAACAAAGTTGATAATTTCAATTTATCTGAAGGGCAATGCAAATTTAATAAATATATAACCAATAGAGTCACCAATCGTATCTATAAACTCACGGAGGCAATGCGTCTCGGGGATTAGCAACTCTCCACATAAAATGAAATTGTATATTATAATTACTAATGTAAGATTTTATGACAATTGGACTTAGGTACTACAACAAAATAGAAAGTTCCATAGAATGAAATTTCAGTTAGCTATTTATATCGCATTACATTTAAATAATATCAGTTACTGAAATGTTTCGTAAGATAAAGAACTCCGTTTTGGAGTTAAGGTCAATCCTCCCAAAGAAAAGGGCCGTTCCACAGAAGCTGACGACGGAAGGATGGCGTTGTATTTAATAAATAACTTTTTTATGTTTGGATATCTATCTAAACTTTGAAGTGTTTTATTTGAATCCTGAAGGTAACTGACCAATTCTAAATCTGCGGTTGACCGTGTTTGAGTGAGTTTTGTAAATCCCAACTAATCGTCACTGTCCGATACACCACTGGATGATTCAGTTTTGGGTCCATCTGTTAAATTCTCAATCACTTGAATCATAATATTTTTAACAGTTTTGGTGGCTTGAAATGTCCCATGAAATACTGATATCTAACCAGCGGAGTTTGAAGAATGGATGGTTTGTTGATGAAATAATGGCATCTGCAACGCTGGATTCATTTGCCAATGTCCAATAAAATTGGTAACGCTTTGCAGAGCCATTAGAAACTGCACTTAGAAGAGGTTGACAAAATTTCAGAGAACGTGACTGAAGACTCTTCAGCTTTTTCTCCACAGAGAGCAAGGTAGGGAGCAATTATCCATAAAAAAAACAGTTTTTTTCTCCCAGTAAGCGATCAATTGCTACTGCAATAGGACCCAAAACTGAGGCATACTCCCAATAAATTCAATTTCGTGACTTATGAGCACTGGAAGTTCAAGGGACGTCATGAGTTGATGTAATTTGTCCTTGTGTTTTAAAAGTAATGACGATGTATCAAGCAGAGTGTTCCACCTTGCAATGCAAGGCACCTTTAATGAACAGTTCATAACAGCTTTGATAATCTCTGCTGATTTTGGACTACCGCTTTTGTTCCATAATGCCGAGCATTTTCACATCGCAGTATGATTGATATTTGCAAAAGAAGATATTTTCAGTGCGTGTTTTGCATCAGTTGTGGCGACGAGACTGAGTTTGTGTGAAGCACAATGCAAATGCTTAGGTAGGCTGAAGCTGCATGGGCCAAAGAGAAGGTCTTCTTCCTGATCTAAGGCACTTCTCATTAAGAAAATATCCTCCAGCTTGTGCTCACCCTGATCTTCTTCACTTACCTGTACCTGGATTCCATCTTATAAATATGTGGACAAATTTGCAGTAGTGACTGCAAATTCCTTAAACGCTTTAACAAAATTAGAGCCGTTATCAGTGACGGTGCTCGTGATTTTCTGCAGGGGGATATCGTATTCATTGATGATATTCTCCACATGTTCAGCAATCTTGATGTAGTTATGTTATGTTCTCCATTGTTTGTCTCATAAATGTTTCCATAAATTTTACATATTAATATAATCGAGATCAATTCCACCAACAAATATGTCTGCTTTCAGCCAAAAGCTGATATCTCCCTAACTGTAAGGATATTTTCAATTTTATATTTCATACAGAACAAAATCTTAACATACCCAATGAACTGTAACACCCCCAAAAAACTACGGTGACGAGTTGACCAAATATCTGCAGTAAGACATAAGTAAGAGGTGCTGTCTAGTTTATTCTTCAGTAGAGCTCTTGTCACTTTTTTTTCTTCTATAAGATTTCGGCCCAGCGTCCGCCTTGAAATGACGTCAACTGAAGAATTTAGACCTGCGGTAGTGGAATGTGTGATTATTGTGAGTGAAATGAGAATATACGGTATGCATATAAAATTTTATATATAAAATGTAGCTATATAGGACTACTACATTAATTCATAAATATATTATTAGTCCTTCATATTCAGAATTACATAGTAAAATATTGACTTTCAGTATTGTTAGGAATATATACATTATCAAGCTTTATTTCCTACATCTTTGACAGACAGGCATGCTTTTTAACATAATGATATACAGGTATTGTGACTATAACGAAATATATCGTTCTAGGAATTCATCTAATAACTACATATAATCGATCAATAATTGTACTAATTATTCATGAAAATTTTTTAGTCAACAATGTCTTCAAGGAAATGATAGCGCGCTTTAAGAATATATGTATGTGGATTCTCATGAAATTATTGCAATATATTAACCTTTGTTGTTTGTATATGTATTCCTTTATTTAATTTCGTTATATAGCCTACGTAATGACCAATGATCCGAACGCTTTAGTATTCGTTAGTTATAAGAGCCTAACCTGTACTACTAATACTATAATTCTAAACAACATTTGTAACTCAGAACTCACCTTTAATTAATCTCACAAAAGCTGGTTGTTCCATGGTTAATAGGCGATGCACACCTTATATGATAAAAAATCTGCAATCAGCTTATCAACAACAGATTGTCTGACCTTCTTAGTATTCCCTGCAAAACACGATGGTCCGCTGCAAGAAATACCATCGTGTAATACTGAACATTTCCTTTGAGATGTCACGTAGTTATCCGCTTTTGTACCAAAAGAGGATATTTCTCTGTTCATAAATGTACATGATCAGATAATTCAAGGACATTTCTTTCACGTTGCCATAATTCACGTTAAATTCAATCAGCATATACTATAAATAAAGGTGTTGCAAAATGAAGCAGGTAGGTTTGTGCATGGTAAGCCTACGCTACCTAACATTATCGTTAGCTACTAGCAATTTTGCCATTAAAAAAAAAGAAATAGTAACTTGTCAATTCAATTAAGCATCATATAATTAGCTTTAATAAATTCTTAGCTTCAAATAAATGCGTAGATTGGAAGTAGCATTGCTCGTCGCAGAGATTTCGCCATTCCATTACATACACACTTCACTTTTTTCCGGCATAAGATTTCACTCTAAAAATTCACCATCTAGTAAAGGATGACTATAATTACATTATTTTTTATCTTCCTCGTCTTTATTATTATCTAATCTGTCCATTTCACAGTCTTTCGAAGAAGCTGAAGTTGCTATGCTCAGTTGAAATAACGCTGAACGCCCTCACTATACAACCGAACACAACTGTAACCATCTGTCAACTGAATTTGAACTGATGCAAGCAATAACATAATTTCACAGATGACAAAAGCCAAACTTCCCTCACCGGCTCACGCAGTCAACCGTTTGTGTAATACAAGTTGCGACACGCTAAAACATGCAGTAGACGTTCTTAACAGCTATATAAACCTATTATCAGTAAAGTATTTGCAAAAAGTATTTAAATACTGCCCACCTCTCTCTCTCTCTCTCTCCATATATATATATATATATATATATATATATATATATATATATATATATATATATATATATATATATATATATATATATATATATATATATATATATATATAATGAACGCCCGAGGAGTTTTAATCTTTTAGTTGTTAAACTTTCGAGTTGTTTACGATAAAATCAACCCTCAAAGCGCAGTGAAAGACTAGGCGTACGTCCAGCATTATATCGGCATAGGATAAAGGTCATATGACCCGAGGACAAATGGCTGAGCGATGTCATACCTATCTGACCATGTTGTGAGAGGTAACATGTGGTTTATAATGTTCTAAATGAAAATATTGTTGCGAAAAATTTTCAGGATAACAAGGAGAGCATATATAAAAAAATATGGCTATGAGAAACTCACAAAGTAGCGCGTGAGTAGAGCAATAAATGCAAATGATCCCACAGGATAATGAAATGCAGATTCCAAGTACTTTCGGACTTGTTCAGTTCATTCTCAAGGAATAACGAATAATTTTACAAAGGTGGTATGTATATATATATGGTAGGAATATCACGACGTATAGGTGAGAAAGGAATGAGGAAGTAAAACCCAGAAAATACATTGAAGTTCTTTATTGACGTTTCGCCTGTTGGCTTCTTCAGAATTGAACTAAACGAAGAATGTGAGATCGCTCCATATATATGCAGCAGATTTGTCCTGGGTCACTCTGGCTCGACCCTCGTAGTCTTCTCTGGTTGGATTTGTCCAGCTTTAATCTTTCCGCTTCGTGTCTGATGAACCGTGCCGCTCCATTAACCAGCCGAAAGAATCCGTCTCGGTGATTAGTTGAACTGTCGGAAACGATATATGCAGCCTCAATTATCCTTCTCTCTCTTGTCGCCAACCCGTTGTGGATAACTCTAATCCCATCCCAATTAGGCAAGTGACCGTATTCATCGATATGGACCTTCATGGGACTCGAGGTTCTATGAGCTTTGACGTCTCTTTTATGCTCACTAATCCTGGTTCTAATGTTTCTACCCGATTCCCCATAGTAACTTTGGTCGCATCCCCCACAGGGTATTTGATAGATAATATACCCTTATCTGTTTTGGCGGTCGAATTCCTGTGCTTTACTAAGTTCCTAATTCTAGTCCCCGCAGAATTGGCTACCAAAATACCTGCCTTCTTAAGAGATCCGCTGATCGTACACGCCGCCCTAGAGTATGGGGCAGATAATTATCTGATCCCTTCTAATCCCTTCGTTGTGGGCACATTATCCTCGACCGCATCAGTGACATTACTCGTTCTACCCCTCTTTGCTATTTTATTGCTTTATTTCGTAATTTTATTAACAGACCCTCTGGGTACTTCAGTTTTATGAAATCTTTCTTTATGTAATCGAATTCATCGCTTAAAAAGATTTTGCTGCAGATGCGAATAGCCCTTAGATAAAACTTGATGTCTACCCCGGTCTTCGTTTTCATACCGTGTCCAGACAAATAATGAATAAAATCGTCCCTATTTATGGGGTTTCTGTACACGGAGAACTCCACCCTACCCCCATCCCTATGGATCAACGTGTATTGGAAAGGAATTTTGTTGCTTTCTTCCTCATCCGCGGTAAACTGTATATTTTCATCCACCTCGTTCAGCCGCTTTAATTTATCGCTTACATCGGCTGAAATTATGGCCAGGACATCGTCTACGTATCTTACCCAAAGAGAATCCCTCTCCATAACCCCCGATAATTTATCGTTCTTTAAGACTTCCATGAATAGGCATGTCATGACGGCACTTAGATGCAATCCCATAGCTAGTCCTCTGTGTTGTCTATATTCCTCTCCCTCAAAGGTGAATGCCCCAAACCTTACATATAATGAAACTAATTCAATAAAGTCCCTTTTATTAATGTTGGCTATTGATTTTTTCACTGCTTTCAAAGCGCCATCTACCGGGACATTAGTGAATAATGCTTTAACGTCAAAACTAATCATTTTCTTACCCTCGAGATTCACCCCACATAACCTAGCTTTTAAATAGGCAGAATTCTTTAAATGAGTTTTGCTGATCTTGCCCAGTGTTCGTGACAATGGCCTAGCTAATACCTTGGCAATTTTATGGGAAGCACTACCCACTCCCGAGGTGATTGGTCTAAGTGGTACGCCTTGTTTGTGAGTTTTTATAAGCCCCCTCATTCTTGGGGGTCTCGGATTTTCCTCAATGAGATTGATTAGTTTTTTACCCCGCTCGGTTTTTTAAAAATATTTTTCTTACCCGTATTTCGAATAAAGTGGCCTCCCTATCGGCACTACCTAAGCATCTCTTCTCGTACGTACTACTGTCTTTCAGCAGGTCTTTCATTTTTTCCAAATAAGCTGATTTGTGTTACTATAATTTCTTTGCACTCGCCCAGCTCCTCTAACGCATTTACGAATCTTTTTGGTAAAGCATAATTTTGCTCTTCTGCCATATTATTGTAGCAACACAAAATTCCTTGAATAAAGCCTTTGTCCACCTGACTGTCATTGTGTCTGTAGGTTTAAAATTTGACATAGGCAAAGGTAAGGGTGGCTATTTGAGTCACTTATCCAGAAACTACAGACACAATGATAGTGACAGCAGCACTTCGAAATTATCAAGTCTGTTTTCACCCCCTTCTGGCAAGAATTTACGCCAGCAAACCATTGCCAAGTCCTTTTGCATCGCTGCTACTGGCAGTGGCATACCCCAGGCTGCTATGGATCAAAGGATTGTAGACCTGTTCGTAGCCAACATGCTGCCACTCCACGTTGTAGAGTCTGACATGTTCGAGAAGCTGATCAAGAAGCTGAACCCCAGCAAGAGCTCCATGTGGAGGAGGACACTGGGCAGGCGAATCGTTTATTTCAATACTGACCTGAAACATTACTTGATCAGGTAATTGACTGATTGACATAATTTAATTTTTTTATACTTGAGTTAATTTATATTCCCAATATTCAAATTTTAACTTAAAATTTAAAACATATTTTTTTCTAATTTCAGAGTTCTTGGCGATGTTAAGTGGGTGGCCACGACAGCTGACTGCTGGTCTGCCCACAAGAAAGGCTACCTGGGCATGACTGTCCATTGGTTGGACCGCACCGCCCAGGCAGAGGCAGAAAGCAGTGCTCACCTGCATCAGGCCTAGAGGCCATCATACTTACGATATGCTTGCAGTTGCCATGGTCAACGTCTATTATGAATTACACATTGAGAAAAAGTCACCAGGTTAGATAGTTAATAGTGTATTAATATTACTTATCAGAATTTTTTTCACATAAATTTTAAATTATTTTTATTTAGAAACTCAATTTAATTGTAATATTTAATGACTGTAATGTTATAAAAAAAACTTAGACTTTCTTTCTATTCCAGGACTATCACATACAATGGTAGCAACTTTGTAAACGCCTTTGTCCAGTTTGGGGCGCATGATGACACTGCCAGATCTGCCAGTGGTTCGGAATGTGGACACCGACCACAATGATGCTGCTGAGGCTACCCTGTTGGCTGGATCCATGGATGAGCAGGAGTTGGAGTATATATCACTGGGGAAGACTCCCTGGTTGTGCCTTACGATGTCGACGCTGTCGTTGGCAATCCCATCAACCTGCCAGTCAAATGAGGTGTGCTACCCACAACTTCAACCTAGTGGCCAACAAGGATGCAGATGCGGCACTGCAGAGTGCAGTGTTCAAGAGGTCCTACGGGGCTACCATTGCCAGGGCACGTGCTCTGTGGCAGCAGACAGCATCTAGACTGAGGTGGGGAGGAGGCTCGTTGTCCCCACCACGACGAGGTGGAACTCCACCTATAACTCTGTGGTGGTCCTCAACACCATCCTGGAGACTAAGAGGCCTGTTCTCCACAGAGTCATGACCCAGTTGAAAGTCAACAGCTTCAACGACTAGGATGTCAACTTAATGAAGGAGTATGCCAAGGTCATTTCACCCGTGGCCAAAGCGCTCGACAAGATCCAGGGGGAGGAACAAGCTTACTTTGAGACTCTGCTGCCAACAGTTTCTGCGACAATCTTCGGATTCGAGGACTTGAAGTCTAAAGGCCTCTTCTACTGCAGTCCCTTGGTCGAAGCACTTTTAGCAGGCATCAACAAAAGGTGTAGGACACACACACACACACACTCACTCACACACACGCACTCTCTCTCTCTCTCTCTCTCTGTCTGTCTCCCCACCCCCCTCTTTCTCTCTCGACGAGGGGAAACAATACCCTCGACTTGGTTTTCACCTCTGAGGATGACATCGTTGAGGATCTCTCGGTAGGCGAAGAGATCGGTGGCAGTGATCACCCACTAGTCAGATTTATAGTCAAGGTCCCCAAGGTAGAGTCTGCGACTAGTAAATCGAGGAAACTTGATTTGAGAAAAGCAGACTTTGCAGGTCTTCGTGTCTTCGTGCTGGCTTGACTGATGCGAGGCTAGAAGTGTGCGAGGATGTTGAAGATTCGTGGAATAGATTAAAAGCTACGTTCATAAGACTTCAATCACGTTTCATCCCTTCGAAAAGCCTTAGTCAGTTTTCCGTTCAACCAAAGTGGTTTAATTGAGAAATCGGTCAACTGCAAAGGAAGAAGAGAACAGTGTACCAGCAGTCAAAGATTCCTGGAGACTTTGACGAGTACCGTAGGCTAGATAGAAGGGTGAAGTTCAGCTTAAGGGCGGCTAAGCGGTCTGAGGAACTCCGAGTAGCGAGACTTTGTAAAGAGAATCCCAAGGAGTTCTTTGGATATGTAAACAGCCGTAAACCAATCCGTCGAACGATTGGCCCTTTGAGGAATGAATGGGGACATTAAAGCACTCAGATGCAGAAATTGCTAACCTCCTCAATGACTACTTCTCTTCAGGGTTTACTGAAGAGTGTGGTCCCATCCCCCAGCCAACGGATTCATACTCGGGGGAAAAAGCTAGAGGATATGGGCTTCACCGAAGGGGAAATAGAAAATAAGATCACTGACCTAACGACGAATAAGTCACCTGTCCCGGATGGGTTTCTACCTAAAGTGTTGAAAGAAGTGCGCGATCAAGTGTCACCACACGTGAGCACAATCTTCAACATGTCAATCCGGACCGAATGCGTTCCTAGAGAGTGGCGTGAAGCGGAGTTGACTCCTATCTTCAAGAAAGGAGACCATAGGCAACCGTCGAACTACCGACCTTTCAGTCTGACTTCGATACTCGGTAAACTCATGGAAAGCATCATGGTGGACAAAAAGACGTTGCATTTAGAGTCAAAGCTGCTACTGAGAAGTTCTCAGCACGGCTTCCGAAGGCAACGGTTATGCCTGACGAACTTGTGGAACTCTTCCACTTCGTCTTCAGCGAACACGATCGGGGCAAGGCGGTGGATGTGGTCTATTTAGACTTTCAGAAAGCCTTTGATAAGGTACCACACCGTCGCCTTCTCCGGAAAGTGCGAGCGCTGGGCATAGGCGGGAAAGTAGCAGACTGGATAGAGAACTGGCTAAGTGGCAGATGGCAACGGGTGGTGGTAAATGGACAGGCTTCTGAGTGGGTGCCCGTTACTAGCGGGGTGCCTCAAGGTTCTGTCCTGGGACCACTAATATTCATCATCTACGTCAACGACATGGACGGTGACATGGTTGCTAATATTTCTAAATTTGCCGACAATACCAAGCTTGGTATAAACGTTGCAAAGGATGGAAATACTGCTCGCATACAGGAAGATCTTGGGAAGATTGGGGAGTGGTCGGACACGTGGCAAATGCCTTTTAACGTGAACAAATGCAAAGTGATGCATATCAGCCACCGAAACCCCCATCTCAGTATATCCTTAAGGGCACTACTATTGAATCTACCGACACTGAGAAGGACTTGGGTGTTACTATAACTAGTGATCTCAATTTCTCGAGGCAGTGTATTGAGGCGGAGAAGAAAGCCCAAAAGATGCTGGGTTATGTAAAGCGACAGTTTGGATATCGGATCAAGCAAATAGTACTCTGTTTGTACAATTCGCTTGTCCGACCGTACCTGGAGTATGCCGTACAATTTTGGAGTCCTTCATTTCGAAAGGACATCGCGAGATTGGAAAGCGTGCAAGGAAAACCAAACTGATTCCCTCTATCAAACATAAAAGTTATGAAGTTAGATTAAGGGAATTAGATCTGTTCTCGTTGGAAGTCCGTAGACTGCGTGGTCAACTCATCGAAGTTTTCAAAATATTTCGAGGGTTCGACCATGTTGACTACAGGGGTATTTTCAGCCTTAAAGAGAGCAGAACCAGAAATCATGGCTTCAAACTTGAGCTGAAGCGTTACAACCAAGATATGTGTGGATATTTTTCACGTACAGTATCTGCGGTAGCTGGAACTCACTTCCGATGGAGGTTGTCAACAGCAATTCTGTTGACCAGTTCAAGACAAGACTAGAAAAAGTCTTGAAAAGTGGCCGTTTAGGGAGGACCTAAGGCAATTGAGCGGGGATCTGCCCGCTCGACAGCTAGTCCAAAGGTACCCTCATTGAATGGACCGTAAGGTCTTCTAGGGTACTTATTTTCTTTGTTACTCCTGAAGGATGAAAAATGCCAGCCCGCTACTCCCTTCTACCCCAGGTTTCGCCTCATCTAGTTGGATAAGTATGACAACACCAAGGTCGCCAAGGTGAGGAAAAGCATGGAGGGTAAGGTCGAGGAGGCCATGAGGCAACAGTCTTACGAAGTGAGCAACAATAGTGGAGGCATCAACAACGAAGAGGAGGAGGACGACTTCTTCAGAGGTGTAACCCAGTCAAAAGAGAGCAGCATGTGCCACATATCACTCAAGAACAAGCCCTAGAACTTGGTCAAGATCTGGTTAGAGACCAACTCCATGAACTTGCTGACAGATGCTGCCTTCTTGGGTGAGCAGGTGTTGCTGGACTTATTCATCAAGTTCAACACTGCCATGCTATCCAGTGCTGCAGTGGAACATTTGTTCTCTATGGGCAAGGACATATTGAGGGCCAAGAGATCATCCCTGTCTGATGAAAACTTTGACATGCTAATTTTCATGAAGGGCAACATGCAACTCATGAACAAAATGGAGAACGAGAAGTAGGGACAAAATTAAATTATGTATACTGTATATCGTGTTTTTTATTTTTTTAAATTTCTTTCGGCCACTTTATCAATATTTTTTTTATTATTACTAATATGGGGTTTCATTTGAGTTTTTTTACCCTTTTCTGGGTCTAAAAGCCTTTAAAAACTTTTAAAAGGTTTGAAACTATGAAATCAGCCTTCTTTAGGTCTTTAAAAGTTAAAACTATGAAATCAGCCTTTTTTTTAACTCTAAAGCAAAAAAACTAAAGTTTTGGGGTTCTAAAAGCTCTTAAAAAGACCAAAAAGGGCTGATTTTATAGTTTTGGTTATTTTTAAGGTGGTTTTAGATGGTTTAAAGCAAGAACTCATGCTTTGTTTTTTCTATAATAAAAATTAACGTTAATGATTCATCGATAACTTCCGTTACATTTTAAAAAAATAACTGATTAACGGTTATAGAAGTTACTTTTTTGATTAACAAATTTACGGTTAAAGAAGATAACTTTTTAATTAACGGTGCCCACCTGTGTCAAATGCTGATCTTTTGATTTCTAGGCTCAAAGATTAGGATTTGCTGGATGAAAATGTGCAAGTGACAAACCAAAGCCAACGTCCTAAACATTTCTCAAGATTTTTTACTTATCAAGCTGGCCTATGATACTGCAATGCTGTATCTGGTATGTATAATGGAATTGGAATTTCATGTAATCCAGATAAATGGAGTCTCTTCATTTAGAGCTCCTCAAGGAGCATTAAGGCTGTACTTCTCCATAATTGTAACAAACATCCATCCTTTCCCTTGGCTCATTTAGTATATCTAAAGGAGGTCTATAACAGTGGGAATCTCCCGCTTAAGGCTTTGAACTATTAGGATTATGTCAGGGAATTGATTTTAGACTTTAAAATGGTAACATTTTTGATGGGTCTCCAGGGAGTTTTTACCAAGTTTCCATGTCATCTCTGTCTTTGGGAGAGTATATAGATATAGGGCCATCGTGATATGAACCTAGATAGATACTTTACAACAAACCTATATCTATAAGTTTTTGAAGAGAGAGAATTATTGAAGGATGAATTGTAAACAAGGTTCGAGCGGCTGAACTGGCGGCGAATTTAGGCGTAATGGCTGACCGCGAAATCATTAAGGGAATGGATGGAATACGAGTATAGAACAAAATATATCATCATCACTTCACTAACTCTATAACTTTAGAAGGGGATGTTTTGAGTATTTGAATAAAAAATGCATCTTAGTTTGGTTATGACTTATACCTAGTATATATATTATTATAGATTAACAAGAATGGAAAATAGTTCAAATATAATGATTGAATTTGAGTTTAATTATACAAAAATGAACATGAGTTTAATACTGAATTTTCGTCGTGACTAAGCTTGGTGTTGGTAGTAACAACGTTGTATAAACAGGTATAAATTGGTACAAGTAGATAGCATGGTGAATATTGGTAAAAGGGTAACTAGGCAACAAGGTAACAACTAGTGTGCTTGGGTGTCTGGAATGAGAAGACGAGGAATTAGACTAAGTATGCTTTGTTTGGAATTAAATGATTAACTGGAGAAGGAATATTTACTGGCCTATACGATGGGAATGACGAAGCACGAGTGGGAATTTCCTTAGTCAATGCGAGACAGCTGAAAGCGTGTTAGTTTGTGTGTTTGACTAAAGGAAGTGTTGACAAAAGAATGTATCTTAGCCACAATTTTTGGATGGCAATTATTTATTACAAAAGATATATTGAAAATACATATACATACTAAAAAAAATGAGATTTTTGGTTGCTACATTAATAATAGGATTATTTAAGAGGATTGATAATTTATACATAACTAAGTTGAGATTTTACGTAAGATTTAATTGAAATTGTAGAAATTAAATGGGAAAATAAATGGATATTTATACATTTAATTAAAAAAGGAAAGTATGCTAATATTTATGCACAAGGTACATTACGTTAAAATGATATTAGGTAATAGTAATATTTAAAGTGATGCAATGGAATATTGATACATGTAATATTTTAAGAGTGGCTAAGACGAGGGGATGGAGAAGCTCAGTGTTCTTTTGTAGTCCTCCGCACCGCCATTGTCCAGAGACACAGTAGGATCCGGGCAATGTGGATACGGTAGGTAAGAGTGAGAGGGAGGTTTCAGGATAGGAGTGAGAAGAAGTATAGTAAGAGACAAAGTAGATTTAGGTAGACATACGAACTACGGCTTAATCTGAAATCCGAACCAGGAAGTGTAGTATGTTAATTATTCTACTTAATTACTATTTCTTTACACCTGTCCACCCTGTCAGCCAGTGGCGGCTCGTAGCTAAAATTAGTGGGGGTGCTGCATCAGAATTTCTTTAGCATTATTTTAATATTGTGTAGAACGAAATAAACACATAAAACGAACATTTATAGATAAACTTGATAAGATCCTAAACCAAACAAAATCAAACATTTTTTACTTACTAAAGCCTAAATTTTTACAGTTCAAGCTTGATCCATTCATTTTAAAACAAAATCCATTCTGCTTGTTTTTATTTGCGCGAAAAGATGAGTTATTTTCTCCTTGATCTCTGGAGGACTTATGAGGAATTTGTTCTCTATTGAAAGTACTGCAAGTGTATTTAGTATTTCAGAATTTATAGTGCTCCTTGAAAAAAATGTATTCTTTTCACTGCTGAAAAGCAGCGTTCTGCCTCTGAGGTAGTCATGAGAATTGTCAAGAGGATTTTTATCAGTTTCGTAATTTCACCTAGAACATCATCTAGATTACTTTCCAAGATAAATTTTAGCAGTTCAATTAATTAATAAAAGAATCATTTAATTCTACAATTTATCACTTTCATGAATATAAATACGTTTTTAAGCACAATACAGCGAAACACTACCTTCCACCGGCACACTAGTGTCTGCACTGCGTGAGCTACAGTACTCTTTCTTCCTAGCGTGCAACTTCCTATCTCGGACATGTGAGCATGCGCACAACAACCAAACAGCGCGTCGATGGAACTGTAAAGCGCACAGTTGTATACAAGGATTTTTTTAATTCTTTTAATAAACTAGGGGATGGCTACTGACATTAAGCTTAAGGGTTATAAAATGTAGAAGTATAAAGAAATAATTAAAGAAAAAAGGACTCATTATATTAAATGTTATCGATAATATCGAGTGGAAATAGGGAGTGCTGCAGTTCCGTAGTGCCTATACACGTATAGGGGAGGGGCTCTTCCTTATAACTTTATTTATTTATAAATATCATTCATCTTGTTGATTTTCTTCATTGGTAGCTATGTATTATTTCTAGACTGAAGATGCCCCTTCAAACATTGACTTCCTTTTATCTGACTCTTGGTATTCTTGATGATTCCTACTTCTTTTTTTAATTTGGCTGAGATTCCTCTCTTCTTTAAGTTGGCTGGGTTAATTCTTGATCTTTTTTTTCTTAATGTATCTTGCTTTTAACGACGATGTGATGATTCCTTCCAATTCTGAGGATGTGATGACTTCTCGATGCTTCTTGACGATTTTGATGAGATGAGATGAGTTGAGACGAGTTAGCCCTTGAAGTCGTTTTCTTTCCATTTTTCCTTGACAGCGGTTTTCTCTTGAGTTGATTTCTTGAGTTGTCCTTAAAGCGTTTTTCGTGGTCTCAGTTTTCTTCGAGAATTTTCTTTGTAAAAATTGTGGACTTTGGGGTTCGATCTTGGGTCTTTTGAATCCCAAGGCTAGCACTCTACCATTACGCTACGGCGAAGTCCGTCCTGACTTGGTAATTTAAGGGGCTATTTATATTCTCGCTTTTGGAAGAAAGTTTTTCTCTTATACATCTTCGCACCCCTACACTCGAACCGCCATTGAAGATAATAAATGATTGGATTAATGAGGAGTTTCTGAGGTGTCTAGCGAAAACCAAACATCAAAAAATGATACAAAAGTTCAGTCAATAAGGAAGAAGGAGATAATATCTTAGATTTAACAAAATAAATAGTGGAACAACAAAAAAAACAACAAGAAAACTACGAGCTAAGCTCTGGACAAAGAGAAATAAGATCTGCTGGCCAAAGTCGCGTGCTGTCACTTATTCTGATTTGACCTTACGCCCTTCAAACTTTCAATAATTTCGTTACTAACCTTGTGAGGACGTTGACAATTATACCATTCTAAAGAGAATGTAAAATAACAAAGTGTTTTAAATTTCGTTAGAATAGGCAGAATAATTATGATGTTATTACCAAAACAAAATAATTCCTGGGTTATCTTGGGGGGACCTTAGCAATTATAAAGGGTGTTCCAATAAGTTGGACCGATTTTAAATGTGAGTTAAGTTTAAGCGTCTAATGAGTTTTTCTTTTTCTTTCAGATTTAACAACTTCATTCTTGGGCAATTTCAACTAAAGAAAGATTAACAATCGAACAACGTGGTAAAATTATCGAAGCCTATTACGAAAATGGACGTTCAAACAGAAACGCACTTCAGGCACTTCGCGATTCTTTGGGTCAACATAATCGACCAACCGAGAGTGCAATTGAGAAAATTGTTCGTAAATTCAAACAAACGGGGTCGGTGGCAGATATGAAAACGCCATTGCGTGCTTGTTTACGCCGTTCAACTAAAAACACTGCTGCAGTGCGCGAAAATGTGGCCGAAGATCCAGACACCTCTATTCATCATCGCACGCAGGAATTGAACCTCTCCACAACAACGTTACATCTAATTTTGACAAAAGATTTGTCTCTACACGCTTACAGGATTTAATTGACACAAAAACTAAAGACTGTTGACCATTTGAAGCGACCTACATTCGTCAATTGGGTGCACGAACAAAGACAAGCCGATGATGTTTTTTCGCAAAAAGATCATCTTCAGTGATGAAGCCCATTTTCCTCTTGGTGGATTCGTTAATAAGCAGAAATCTCGCATTTGGGCTGATGAAAATCCCAGGAAGATTGCTGAAAAAGCCAGTGCATCCACAAAAGGTCACTGTTTGGTGTGCATTTTTTGCTAGCGGAATCATTGGGCCATATTTCTTCGAAAATGATGCCGGGAATTCTGTTACGGTGACAGGCGAACGATACCGTGCCATGATAACAAACTTTTTATGGCCTGAATTGAATTCTATGGATGTCGAAGATTTGTGGTTTCAACTGGATGACGACACATGCCACACAGCCAACGCAACAATGACTTTATTGAATGAGAAGTTCCCAGATCGCATCATCTCTCGAAACAGTGAGGTCAATTGGCTACCACGATCGTGTGACTTGACGCCTTTAGATTTCTTCCTTTGGGGACATCTCAAAAGTAAGGTCTATGACAACAAGCCAACAACAATTCAACAGCTGAAGGATGAGATAATAAAGCATATTGGTGAGATCAAGGAGCAACCATGCAGAGAAGTCATCAAAAATTTTGACCATCGAGTGGAGGTGTGGCGCCGAAGTCTCGGCGGACATTTAGGCGATATTATTTTTTTACGCATAATTGCCATGACTCAAATAACATGATCTTATAGTGAAATCAATAAATTTTCACCAATAACACTTTTATTTACGGCTAACTTTGATCCGTCTTAATGGATCACCCTTTATTATTCTTAAAAGAATGTAAAAGAACATAAGGGTTTCAAATTTCGTTAGAATCGGCCGAATAGTTACAATGATATTACGCCCAAAATAATGACCTTCAAACTTCCCGGACTAAGCTTGTGAGGACCTTGGGTATAGACCGCTACAATACTGCCACACCGAGGAAAAAAAAGCTCGCACAACATAAGGTATTTACATAAATTTTAGTCTATATAGCGGCGAGGCCTCCTTACAACGCGTCCAGAACGGGTTATGGTGCCAATTGGTTGACTCGGATTGCGGGGCTGGTGGCGATTAGTAGTGCCACTCGATTGAGGCGGGAGATTGTAGCGAGCGAGGACCAGGGCGTCAGATGACGATTGTTCCCAACTCTTGAGAACAAGAATTGGGGGGTGTAGAGATGGTTGGCGGAGGGTTTGCGAGTAAAGAGGTGGGAGGAAAAGTGGCAGTTTGATGTGTAAGAGCCGAAGAAGGGTTGGGAAGTGTTGAAGGAATAGTTGGGTGCGGAAGGTAGGCTGGGATGACCACTGGACCTATATTAGTGGAAGAGAAAGGTAATGGCTGCTCCAGATGAACGGCCTCTATGAAAGCGGGTTTAAGCTGATCGATGGAAACCGTATCCTGCTTGGTGCCAAGCAGCAGTACAAAGAACTAAGGCTTCCTGGAGATGACGAGAAAGGGTCTGTCATAGACAGTTTGCAAGGATGTGCGAGTGGAATCGCGACGGACAAACACATGATAGCAAGTTGCCCTCTCCTTTGGACGAAAGGTTTCTGATTAGCAGGCACTCCTGTGGCGGTCGGCTTTATTTCAGACATCGCCCGTACTAAATTGTGTATGTATGCAGCAGGATGTATGTCGGAAGGAATAGGACAGTCAGCGGAAGAAAATAATTGTCCTGGAAGACAAAATTGTGTACCATAGACGAGTCCCGCAGCAGAACAATTCAAATCCTCTTTCCATGAGGCAGGAATTCCCAGGAGAATTAAGGGTAGCTTGTCCACCCAAGTGATGTTGGGGGTCAGTGGAGCGTAAGCTTCCCTTGAGAGTCCTGTGAAAACGTTCCACCTTAGAGTTACTCTGGGGATGGTAGCTAGTGGTACGGAGACGAAAGGAGCCAAGCACTGACATGAGTGCATCCCATTGGTGGGATTCAAATTGGCTACCTCGATCAGTCATGAAGGTTGATGGGACACCAAAATGAGCAACCCATGCTGAGACGAAGGCTCGAATTACAGTGGAAGCTCTGATGTCCGGGATAGGAACTGCCTCTGGTCAAAAGGAAAACGATCGATCATGGTGAAAAGGTAAGTGCAACCACGCGAAAAGGGCAGATGACCAACCAGATCGATGTGAACGGAGTCAAAACGTGCCGATTAAAGTGGAAAAGTAGTCAGATGAGACTTTGTGTGGCGTTGAACCTTGGCACGTTGACAAGGAAGACACGCGCGGGTCCATTTGGCCACGTCAGCGTTTATACCTAGCCACACATAACGTTGTGTGATGAGCTTGCGAGTTGCTCGAATGCCAGGATGAGAGAGACCGTGAGTCTGGTAAAAAATGTGCTGACGGTAAGCGAGAGGAATGAGTGGTCGAGGACAGTCAGGCAATGAATAGTCAACCAGGATACGCCTGGAGGGACTGCGCGGCAAGTCGATTTCGCGAACGATAAGCTGAGAAGAGTGACGCAATGTTTGCATACCTTCATCTTGTTCCTGGGCAAGCGCTATTGTCACGTGATCGATGGGCGCAGTTTGGGAGAGATGCGAGAGAGCGCATCGGGTACGACATTTGAAGAACCAAGAACGTAGAGAATATCGTTTGGCATCTGCAGGAGGAAGTCAAGGTGACAAGTATCAACTGTAGAGTGCACAGAGGAGGTGCCACTAGAGGCGAGCGCACCAACCAATGGCTTGTGGTCGGTAAAGACAGTGAATTCACGCGCTTCCAAGTATTGTCGGAAATAACGGAGGGCGAGGTATATGCTCAATAAATCGTGGAAAAACGGACTGTATTTCTGTTGGGAAGAAAGAAGAGCCTTAGAAAAGAAGGCGAGAGGTTGTCAAGAGTCATCAACCTTCTGCTGTAGGGTCGCACCGACATGAGTAGCGGACGCGTCCTAAGCAACGCTTATAGGAGCTCCTGGTCAAGGATGGGCCAGGGCGACAGCAGAAGCCATAGCCTCTTTGGTGTGAGAGAAAGCCTCGCAAGCTTCGGGGGACCAGGAAAGAGGAAGGTTCTTCTTGGACTTGGAAAGCAATTCGTAGAGAGGTTGCATAATGTGGGAGATGCTAGAAATGAACCTGTGGTAAAATTTTACCATCCCACAGAATCTACGAAGTTACTTTAGCGAAGAAGGTCGGGGAAAAACCTGGATAACTTCAACTTTGTCCTCGAGAGGACGAATTCCCTCAGGGGAAATGTGGTGTCCCCAAAAAAGGGAGCTTTGTGACACCAAAGATACACTTAGAAGTGTTGAGTACGATACCATACTCATCTAAATGTGCAAAAATCTGGCGAAGGGCAGAAAAATACTCTTCTAAACACGACGATGCTATCAGGAGGTCGGCTATCTAACAAAATACGAAAGGAAGACCTCTCAGAACCTGATCCATGAACCGTTGGAAGGTCTGACCACTGTTACGAAGCCCGTAAGGCATTTAGTTCATAACGAAGGAACCGAATGGAGTGGCGATAGCTGTCTTAGGGATATCATCACGGTGAATTGGGATTTGGTTGAAAGCGCGAAACAAATCGAACCGAGAAAAAATGGAACAACCGAAGAGAGCGGAGTTAAAATCAGATAAGAAAGGCAGAGGATACCTATCCGGAACTGTACAGCCATTGAGTCGCCTGTACTCACCTACAGCTCTGAATTCCCCCGGAGTAGACTTAGGTACTACATGAATCAGTGAAGGCCATAGGGAGACGGATGGAAAAACGATCCCGGCCTCCGTCATGTATTTAAATTCGTGCTTCATTAAGGCAAATCTATCCGGGGACAGTCGACTGGGACGTGAGAAAACTGGTCCTCCTGTCGTCTCTATTCTGTACACCACATTGTGCTTGGGAACTCCCGCAAAAGTTGTTGGGTGTGGGGGTCATTTGCAGGGAGACGAACAGAGAGGAGAGGGCTGTGGAAGGAAAGAATGAACCAGCAACTGTTAGTGTAGTGGTTCTGTCGATAAGCTTGCGGTGACGAGAATCGACGAGAATGTCGTGAGCGGAAAGAAAATCTAGGCCTAAAATTGGCATGTCGACGTCGGCAATGATGAACGTCCATGGGAAAACACGATGTAACCCGAGAGAGAGCTCGAGTATACGCCTCCCATAAGTCCTTATGCCCGATGAATTGGCAGCTTTAAGGACAACATCAGAAGAAGTGCAAGCTTTCTCGACTGAACAGGCTGTAATGATACTGCATTGGGCGCCACTGTCAACCAGGAAAGAGAAACAAGAGAGTTGGTCATGAACACTAAAAGGAGGATCGGCCTGAAGAGATGAGGTTGCAGAGGTGACAGTCCCACGTATGGCTTGCGAATTCAGTTTAAAGTTCCCTGTGCTGAAGGTGAAAGTTGGGTAAGGGAACCCTTTGAGTTTTGTAAAATCGGAGGTGGTGAGGTAAGGGTAGGTTGAGATTAAGGTGCAGGTTGAGCATTTCGGTGGTAGTTGCATGGGGCATAGCATTTTTCTGTTCTGGAGCCAAATTTGATGTAATACCAACTAAAACCTGAAGGCTGAAAAATAGCAGTATGAGCAGCACGACCAGAATGAGGGTTAAAGTTGTGGGCATGGAATGATGCACAGTAAAAACTGCAAGGCTGAATACAGCGGACAGCGTTGCTCCTATAATTAAAATGGTACCAGCGGCTACCCTGAGAGTTATCAGGATTGGGGGAATTAGATCTAGTTTGGAAATGAAGCTGCTGTGCCTAACCTCTTGTGCTGCTGTTTCCTCGTTGGTGTTACATTTTTTCAGAAGGAGGGACGACGTCTGACTCCTCCGTCCTGCTCACAATTTTGCTCTTGGTGAAGATCTGTTAGTACCTTTAGGGCACGAAGATCCATCTCAATCCTCTCCAGAACGGATAAAAGACCAGAAGGCTGGGAGGATGCATCCTGAGGGAGTCCTGGCCGGTTGTAAGGAGTCTCGGCCAGTGACCTAACCTGTGAAATGGATACATGTGAGTGGTTTTTAAAATTAGAGTTGTATGATGTGCTACCCCTTCCCCCCTATTTACATCGATAAACGTCCCGGTGCCTGCATTTTCCCAGCTGACGAATGGATTATTATACAAGGCGTCAGCCGCCTCTGCCATCTTCTCCACGTTCCAGGAGAGGACATTAGTATAAGGGGCTTAATTTGGTCCGGCATCCCACGCATGAATATCTGTTATGAGTGGCTGGAATTGGTCGAGCTGTGCTCTCTTGGCATGTGCAAGGGACTCGAGGTGGTCCAGAAAGTGCGTGGGGCGCCTGTCATCCATCTCCTGCGTATCAAAAAGGATACGCAGGGCCTCAATTTGTGACCTCCCAAATTCCTCCATGGCCCTCTGGAAACTTCCCCAAGAACCGGAAATACACCCATCAAACAGAATACTCCCAAAAGTTGAAAAAATACTTAGAGGTAATGTCTGGGCTGCGATGATTGTCCTTTGGTCCTCAGGAACTGACTGGTGTAGGAGGATGAGCTTCACCATTTTCCAGTAGCCAATAGAGCTTTGTGGGTCGAAAGGCGGAAGCTGAACCGAAAAGGGAGTGGGGGAAGGGGGGTAGTCGGGTGGTAGGCAAATGAGGGAGGATGCTTGCGTGGGAAGCGAAGGCGAAGGTGGATGAATACGTCGTTGTTGTTTCGGGGGAGGATGCTTGGGTCGTTGCTACTGTGCCCGAAGTTGGGGCGTAACTTGGGGGTCCGTTATAATCCATTTACAAAAACTAAAATAAAAATGTGTGTGCGTGTGTTTATGCACAAATTCGATTCACGCCCTTAAACGTAAAAATTTGAAAAAGAATGAAAATTGGTCACTCTTTGTATTTATTACAGTATAATATAATTAATTTTATGAAATTATTAAGGGATCACTTAAGGATGTTAAGGTCAACTAAGGATTGAAAACGAGCTCGTGTCGAGTCACTCGTTAAAAAATAAAAGTCCACGCGAGGAAAAAATGGAACCGAGTGAGGCGGAATGCGACCTTCGAAAAATACAACACACCTGACAGTGAAAATTAATTTAATTTAGCGAATGAATGAATGGAAGATAATTAAACTAGTCTGCGCACCATTTATGAATTTCAAATGAATATTGCGGCAATATCCTAGATAGCTTTCAGATCACAATTAACATAAAAACCTATATTTCGTTATTCAAGGGAATGAATTGTTTAATGACTTGGCTGTCTGGCTTTGTTCTGGAAGGTTGTCTTACAGGAAGCTCCTGATTCTCATTGTAAGATTGGGATATAATACTGATTTGGGTGTGTAGTTTTTCTTGTATTTAATTAATACATCAATCACTGTGTAATAAATACATTAGTGATTAATACTTTTGGGGAAGATAACTGGCAGCAATCCTGAGCAAGAATTTTTTGGGGGTGAGTGTTAACTTTTTCCTTAGTAAATTTCTGAGAGTATGGCTGTTTGTATAGATGGTGAAAGCATGCTGTTTGAAAGTAGTGTGCATGTGGTGTGTGATGCATGTGGAGTTGAAAAGAGAGTGAATCTAACTGAATGCCGTGTGTGTTTTCTGGAAGGGGAGGTTAGGAGGTTGAGTGGGGAATGCAAGAGGTTGAATGATTTGGTGTTTGAGGTGAGAAGAGATGCAAGTGTGCGATTGAAGGGTGAGATTAGTGCTAAGAGGGTGGAAGATAGGGCTAGGACTGGGAACAGTATGGAAGTTGTGAGTGATGATGAATAGTGGGTGAAAATGGATAGGATAGATAAGTTAGGACATATTAGGTGTGTGAATGAGAGGGACATAGAACCTGTTAGGTTGACTAACAGATTCAATGTCCTGAGAGAGGAAGAGTGTGAAAGTGATTTGCCTGGTGTGATTGTGGATGAAAGCAGGATGGGTGGTAGTGTGACTGAGAGCAGGAGGGAGGGTAACGTTAGGCCAAGACAGAATAGGAGAATGGCTGAGGTGCTAGTGATGGGTGACTCTCAGATTAGGTATTTAGATAGGAAATTGAGTGATAGCAAGTGGAAGGGAATGAGAGTTTGTCTGCCGGGTGCAGGTGTAAGTGATGTTTGTGAGAGGTATGATAGGCTAGTTTCTTGGTGTGAGAGGGATGCAGTTGTGATTACGCATGTGGGAGTTAATGATATAAATAAGGTGGGTACATGTGAGCTACGTGAGCAGTATAAAAGGTTAGTTGAAAGGATGAGTAAAAGCAGGGTAAAAGGTGTTGTTTCTGGTGTGCTTCCGAGATTGGATGCGGGGGTAGAATGGTTGTCGCGTGCAATTGGTTTGAATGAATTTGTGAAAGGACTGTGTGAGGAGTTAGGATTGGTGTTTGTAGATGTCTGGGGGGTGTTTACGGGAATAGGAGGTTGTATGTGATGGATGGGCTCCATCTTAGTCGGGCAGGTGTTGAGGTTCTATGGGGGGAGCTGGATAGTGTGATTAGGTCCTTACGGGTGGGAAACTAGAAGCTGTTAGAGGTAAGGGAATAACAGGAATAGAGGGCAGGTGTAGGAAATGGAAGGGATGCAGAGATAGAGGAATAGCTAGGGGGAAAGGCATACTGATGCGTTATAGGGGGACTAATGCACAAGTGAATGAGCAGATAACTAGGAATAAAAAAGCACGATGCAATGAAGATGGGAATAATAAAAAACGTTGAAAATATACTACACAAATGGTCGGAGTATAAGGAATAAGATAGATCTCTTAAGAGCGTTAGCGAGTGAAGAGAATTTTGATATAATTGCGATAACAGAGTCATGGCTTGATTTGGCAGGTAATCACTTTAAACCTGAGGTTGAGATTGAGGGCTTTAACATGTTCCATACAGATAGGAATA
Organism: Ceratothoa steindachneri; assembly: GCA_963969495.1. Lineage (NCBI taxonomy): Eukaryota > Metazoa > Arthropoda > Malacostraca > Isopoda > Cymothoidae > Ceratothoa > Ceratothoa steindachneri. The sequence continues at coordinate 24,708,134 of OZ018330.1, read as the reverse complement.
GGAAGAGAGGAGGAGGGGTTATTATTTATATTAAAGATATTCTCCAGTGTTGTGTAAACAGTACAATTAAATTAGATGATAACACAGAGTCATTATGGCTAAATGTAAAGGAAGGTAAAAACAAGCTTGTCTTAGGATTATTATACAGACCACCAAATCTTAGTAAGGAAGCTTCAAATCTTCTGTGGCAGGAGATTGAACGGACATGTAGAAGTGAGCATGTGTGTATAATGGGCGATTTTAATTACAGAAATATAGACTGGGAAGCTCTTGTGTGTGATCAGGAGGCTGAGGAATTTTTTAATGTTGTCCAAGATAATTTTCTGAGGCAGATTATTAACGAACCCACTAGAGGTAATAATATACTGGATTTAGTTCTGACAAATAGGGAAGAAGTTATTAAGGATACTGAGATTGGAGGAAATTTGGGTAATAGTGACCAGTGTGAAATTAGATTCAAGATGAAATGGAATGGTATTGATAGTAGCATGAACAATGTTAAAATTCCTGACTTTACAAGAGCAAATTATAATGGGCTAAGGACTTACCTGGAGGCAGTTGTACAGAAACCAGGCAATGAAATCAAATCAGGAATAGATTCAATGATATTAGTTAGTGGAGACAATAATCACCAGGAGGAAGAGATTACAATTGAAGAGGAGTATGAAAGAATAATTGAGCAATTAATTACAGGTCAGATGATTAACATTCCATAAAAGGAGATTAGGACTAAAAATAATGATCCAAAATGGATGACAGATAAAATTAAGCATTATATTGGCATTAAAAAGGGCATTTATAGGAAAATAAAAAATGGAGAGGATCACTTAAGGCAGAGATATAATGAACTAGCAAGAGATGTTAAAAAGTTAGTTAGAGTAGCAAGGAGAAATTATGAAATTAAAGTGGCAAATAGGGCAAAGGAAGATCCTAAAAGTTTTTATCAATTATACAAAACTAAGGTTAGAGATAAAATAGGCCCACTTATAGATTCCAATGGAGAATTAGTGAGTGATAGGGACTCAATGGCTGGAATGCTAAATGACTTTTTTCTCTCAGTATTTACACAGGAGGATACTCCAAATATACCCGAGGTGTCAATGATCTTTCGGGGTAATGATGAAGAGAAATTAAAGGATATCTTGATCACAAAGGAGATAGTGACAAAGGAAATTGATAAAATCAAAAGTAGTAAAGCACCCGGTCCTGATGAGCTCTTTCCTAGAATTTTGAAAGAATGTAAGGATGTGTTAAGTGAGCCCCTAGCATGCATCTTTAGAAAATCATTGGATAGTGGCAATGTGCCAGTGGCATGGAAGAAAGCCAATGTGATACCTATATTTAAGAAAGGGGATAAAACAAATATGTCTAATTACAGACCAGTAAGTTTGACATCAGTGGTAGGGAAAATGATGGAATCTATTATAACAAGAATATTAGAGATCACTTGGATAAGCATAAGTTGATAAAAGAATCACAGCATGGCTTTAGTAAGGGTAAATCCTGTCTGACTAATTTGCTGTCTTTTTATAGCAAGGTGTATGAAGCAGCAGATAATGATGAAAACTATGATATTTTATACTTGGACTTTAGTTAGGCTTTTGATCAGGTGCCACACTTACGGCTTCTGAGTAAAGTTAAAGCACACGGGATCGATAGCAGTATATTTAGGTGGATTCAGTCATGGCTTGGTGACAGACAGCAAAGAGTTAGTATAGATGGAGTTAAATCTGAGTGGGGGTGTGTTAGCAGTGGAGTTCCGCAAGGATTTGTTTTGGGTCCCTTGCTATTCTTAATTTATATTAATGATCTTGACATAGGTATAAGTAGTGACCTGAGTAAATTTGCTGATGATACTAAGCTAGGTAGGGCCATTAAAGCTGATTCTGATGCTGTTGTAATGCAGGAGGAATTGACCATTCTGTCCAATTGGGCCGAGAAATGGCAAATGAAGTTTAACATAGACAAATGTAGTGTACTTAGTATAGGTAGAAATAATCCATTGAATAGTTATAAATTAAATGGGAGAATTTTAGGGAGGACCGATTGTGAGAGGGACTTGGGTATTTTGGTAAGTTCAGACCTTCGTCCTAGAAAGCAATGCCTAAATGCTAAGAACAAAGCTAATAGGATATTACGATTCATTAGAAGGAGTGTAAGCAATAAGAGTGCTGAAGTCATTCTAAAACTGTATCTGGCGCTAGTTAGGCCTCATCTAGACTATGCAGTACAATTTTGGTCACCATATTATAGGAAGGATATTGATTTGCTTGAGTCTGTGCAGAGAAGGATGACAAAGATGATTGGTGGGCTAAGGAACTTACCTTATGGTGAAAGGCTCAGAAAACTAAATCTACATACATTGGAAAGGAGAAGAGTCAGAGGGGAATTGATTGAAGTCTTGAAATAGGTAAAAGGATATAATAAAGGGGATCTGGGTAAGGTTCTTATACTTAGTGAACATGACAGGATACGTAGCAATGGGTTTAAGCTTGATAAGTATAGGTTTAGTGAGAAGATTGGAAGGAATTGGTTTACAAATCGTGTGGTAGATGAATGGAATAGGCTTACTAGACATGTGATAGAAGCTTCCTCTCTGGGTAGTTTTAAGAATCGATTAGATAAATATATGGATGAAGCTGCTAGATGGGACTGACTATTTTTATGTACATATGTATATATTTTTCTAAGGAGTGGGGAGATTATATTTTGCGGGTGCATGAATGGACATAATCCTCTGTATGCATTTTATGTATATTGTAGATTATATCTGACGAACTCCTGTTAAGGGTGACAATGTTGATGACTTTTCTCTGGTAAGAAATCTTTTGTGTGTTGACTGGGTAGGAGCTGCCAAGTGTAGGCCACGAATGCTCTTTTGCAGTCTCCTTCTTTTCTTATGTTCTTATGATCACGAGTCTAATTTTTTGCAGACGATATCCTTAGGCCTAATCTGTGTGACGTTGGGGAAATACGTAAATTAAAAACAAAGAATTAAGAAAAATATATATTATTGAATAAACAGTTAGATTATTTCAGGGTGAATTTATACAGTAACAGTTTATGATTGTATTGAGAATTACGCGTGAATTAAATTTTAGTGGTTAACGGGAATGGATTTACAAATGATAAATATAGTTAGTTTGGTAATTAGAGGTTAACAAATGATGATTGATAATTGGATTATAATTGGTAATTGCATTATTGAATATAACAATTGATGATTGATAATTAGATAGGGTAAAGTAGTAAATTGATTGGTAAAAAGATTGGATAATTGTTAAATATATTGTATTATAGGTAATTTGTAAATAGCAATTGTTAAATAGATTGGATAATTGTTAAATATATTGATAAATAGATTATAAGTAATTGGATAAATAATAATTTGTAAATAGTTTGATAAATAGATTATAAGTAATTGGATGATTTATTGATTGGTAAATAGTTTGATAAATAGATTATAACGGAGTTGAATGGGTCTGTAAATGAGACAAAAGAATCAATCATTAATTCGGGATTCTTTTGAGAAATATTTAGCTAAACAATTACAATTCAAATATTTACAGACCTATTTCACAGATGTTGGACAGCAAGCGAATGAAATTTATGACTTAATTTTAAGACGTTTGGGAGAGTGGGTGTAGCAATCTCCCGATTTAAGTCAGGGTTACCAACACTTTTTGAAATTATATATATATAAATATATATATATATATATATATATATATATATATATATATATATATATATATATATATATATATATATATACATATATATATATATATATTATATATATTAATAAATAAATATTTACATTTGTAGGGGTATAGACCGCTACAGTGGGGTGGGTTGTTGTTAGGCTATTGCAATGGAATCACCCATTGTTCATCCTTATCCTTCCGTAGCAGTCCAGCTCAACCATTTAAATTCATCCGTGCCATGTCTGGTCGACCCACCCCTTCCCCTCTCCCCCTAAGAGGTCCAGACACACGTGGCCTACGTCCATCTGAACAAGCGGAACTACTGGCTGTACACTACAACACCATCTATGGCCTCCTAGACCCTGTTGTTTTCTTGGCTCCACCCCAAACACCAGAAATTCTGCACGCCTCAACACGCATGCCATCTACATTCACCCTCCACGAACTGGTCTGTGCAATAAAGAACCTGAAAAAGGGAAGGCAGTGGGATCAGATCAAGTGCCTAATGAGTTCATCACCAACCTTCCCAAAACAGCACGTGCCCAGCTCCTCACACTTTTCAACCAAAGCTGGACTTCAGGAACATTCCCAACACTGTGGAAGCATGCAATGCTGATCCCCATACCAAAGGCAGGCAAGGACATGTGTGACATTGGCTAGTGTTTGGTTTGGATGTTTCGCTCTAGAAATTGCTTCGTGTTATAGAACTATGACACTAAAAGTTATTGCTTCAATACTCCTCGGATTTTTTTCGTTTCTTGTCATGCCGCTGCCTTTGTCAATGTAAATTGAATAACAATATTCACTACAATTATTTATTAGATTTAGACTTGATTAATTTTGAATGCGCCATGATCCGAAGGAAAAGATCTTGCGGCGGAATGTAGGCTCTCAATCTTGAAGCAAGGGCGCGGCCTTTAACAGAGTCGTCTCCGCAGAATACAGCTGGTGGCAGGCCATTGCATTACATGTCATAACGAATCCTGGTGTCCCTACTAAATAGTTTAATTTTGGGTCCTAGTTTTAAGAATTGGGAAATCGCTGAAATCGCCTGCTTTCTAAATACATATATCCTATTAGGAAGTAGGCTCATTTTCTCTTACTGCCTTGGATTAGGCCTATGCTATCCTTCCAACTGATTTAGAGTATCATCACTAGTTATTTGTCAGTAGGATTTAGTAATCGATCTTTGACTCTGGGTTGCCACATCTGGTACTAAAGTACCAGATTTAGTTCTTTTAGGGATGTCTAAAACAGCAAAAGTACCAAATTGCTACAAAAAGAACCAAATCGAGCCAATTTTATTATGTATTCATTTAATTAAATTATTGTTAATTATGATGAGTCTCGTTATTTAAAACATAAATGTTCTATTGCACTAATTTAAGACAAATTCTTGTATTTTCCCTTGTAAAAATTAGATTTGGTTCTTTCTGGTAGCTTTTAACTCTAAATTTTGTTTCTTTTTAAAATTTGCTTGTGGCAACCCTGCTTCGATTCCCTTCACTTCCATATACGGTCCTTAAGGCTATCATACCTACCCAGATGGACTACTAGGTCTCCAATTCACAATCGTGGATAATCCTCTTCCTTCTCTTACCCACAACCACTCAAATACTTACACTAGTATAGATTTTGTCTGTTGGATCTCCGCCGAGCCCGTAAGAAGGTAACATTTGCTCATAAAAGGGCGGCCAAGCTCTTAGAGCATATCACCGGTTTTCAGGAAGGTCGGTGGAGGCTCTACTGCTAACGTATGCAATTTGTATCATTAAATTCCTGGGATTTATGAGCACTTATAAAGTGGATTATGGGTGATTTTGAGATGGATTTTGGTTGCCTCTAAAATGTACCCGTTTTAGATAAGATTGTTATTTTCTTTTATCTAGTGAGGCTTTTAATACGCCATAAAGCTCATATGTTTGGAGTTCTTTCTAATCACCTGGAAAACTTTTTCAGTTTCTATATTCATTTGTTGATTAAACTTCAGAAGACCTACGCCGTGTTTTTAGTATAGTATTAAAAAGAGTACTAATGCTGTTTTTAGTCATTTTAGTCATCATATATGATTTCTGTTTGGTGTGGAAGGTATATATTCTTAAGATACTCCACCTTGTTGGGGTGAAAATGAAATTAAAATAAATCCACCTTACCTTCACGATGTGTAAAGAATTCTTGATTTCAAACATTGGTAATATAAGAAGACGATGGCGCCCCCTACTTTAACATTTTTTAGCTGCCAATGTTTGTTTTCCAGCCGAAATCTATTGGGGCGAAGTTGGAATCCTAGTTCAAATCTACAAGACGCCATTTTTGTATTCATTTAAAAGATCTCAGAAATTAATCACAAACCTTTTAAAATGGAAAATACTTTTCACTTACTTTATTGTGGAGGGTATAGCTCGGAAATAGCGGCTTGGAAGTGATTTTGAAAAAAAAGTCCCATTTAGGGCCATACGTTTGAAATAATGGCGATTGCTCTTGCCAGTCTCAAAATCACGTTTTGTTTTAGCACATTTAAAAGAAAATTATCTTGGATCGCTAACGCTTGACCACACTCTTCAATTAATTTAAACTTTAATTAATTTATGATCAGCTAAAAATTTTATTAATTTTTCTCGATCGCAAAAGAACCCGGAAAGTTGGAGACCTTTTAGAGCAAATTGCACACAAGGAATCTATGTTAGAACTGAAACTCCCGTATAAAGGATCATCTTTTGGCCTCAAAAACTAGTTCCTCTAAAAGATCTATCTATTTTAAAATGTATAAAAATGATAAAAAAGTGCAAAGAAAAATAAATATACAGTGATCTTAAATGGAATAAAAATTCATTATTCATTCATTGATGACGTCAGCCCTCCCCTGCGAGTTGCAGAAGCGATTTTGTAAAAAGAAAACGTGAGCATTAACGTTAGTTAAGTTATTTTAGAAAAAAAATCCGTTTATATACTGGTGGGCTGCGCTCCCCAGACCCCCCCAAATGATTGAAATCTCAGGGTTATCGTAGGGCGATCCCCCCTCCATGGACGAAATATTATGCAACCAGGACCATGTATCTCCAGGTTTACCCGAAAAACTTAGAAAAATATATTTTTTTCAGAATTCCATAAATAAATAGGTATTCCTATGTAATTCAATTAGCTTAATAACATTGCTTCTATAACTTTTTTTGATTAGAAGGCTCTCAAACATTTAAAATGGCGCTATCTTAGTCTTAAATTACCCAAACATTGGTAATCCTGATTTCAACCTAATACTACGCTCTTGATTTGTATTTGAACCTTAAGGATAATTATTTCAAAAGAACTTGCAATTTCATGGATTTTAAGTGACGATAACAACCTGAACCTGAGTATTAGTTCGTTTGAATATAAGTTTCGTTTGACTTCTTCATCGGACTACCACTGAATACCAAGTTCAACTCCGTTGCCAATCAGCCCTAGCCTCGGAAGTTCTAGGCCTCCTCTCGGAAGACCTAGGCCCAGCCTCGGTCACCGCGAGGCCAAGATGGAGATGTTAACCCCCAGGGGGAAGCGTGGCCCAAGCCCATCGTCTCCAGTAGACCACCGTCCTCGTTTTGGAAACGAATCTGCCAAGAAGGCCACTGCCAGACCTCTTCCATCCCGCCCTCAGGCCACACCCCATCAGGATGACTCCAACCCCCGCAACGTAGTCCTTATCAAGTCTGCAGAGGACAAGTCCATATTTATCCATCCTCTTAAAGTTACCTCTGCCCTCAATGCCTCTCCTTTCCACAAACTCATCCTAGAAGGCTCGTGCAGGATTCTTGGCAAGGGTACTGCCATGAGGATAGAGCTATGTGACATAAAAAAACTGGAAGTGGACTTAGAGGATGTGACCACATTGGGGAACTGGCCAGTAAAATGCTGGCATCCTAAGGACGCCTCCATGGGAAAGTACAAATTCGGCAGAATTTCTGGCCTTCCAGCCTCCTTAGAAGAGCAGGATCTAAAAGAAAATCTGCGAATCCTGGACCAAAATAGCTCTGCCAGTCTTGTAGAAATCTCCCGCTTGTCGACCCACCCTGAAGCCTCCACTTATACTGCTCGTCTCAAATTCGCTGGTGATCTCCCTGAAAGAATGGCGCTTGGCTTTACCTCGTATAAAGTTAGCCCTTACCACCTCCCTCCCCTAAGATGCTACACCTGCCAACGCTTTGGTCATGGGACTCTAACGTGCAAGTCTACCCAGAGATGCAACAGGTGCAGTGGTCACCATGAAGGCCAAGACTGTACCAATTCCCCACACTGCTACTTCTGTAATAAGGATCATCGACCTTCTTCCAACAGCTGCCTCTATACTGAGAAAGCAAGAGAGATTCAACAAAAAGCAGTGGAGGAAGGTACTCCAAATTATACCACCCATGCATTACTCCGCTCATTGTACTTAGAAAAGGCTACCACAGCCAGCTCCATCCAAGAAGCCACACCAAAGCCTCCATCAAATCCCCACCCTCTCCCAATTGCCTCAAATAGAAACAAGCGCCATCCTACGATCACCTATGCTGAGATTGCTGCTGCCCCCCCCCATACCCCACCAAAGGCAATCCACTACAAGACCGCTTCCCAACTACCCGCCGCCACGCCAAAGAAAGCTAACTCCAAACTTTACTATCACCCTGGACATCAACCCTCTCCAACCCCTCCGCGTTATCCACTCTCTCCAATCATTCAGAATGTCCCACAGTTCCATTGCAAAGAACCACCTCCCACACAGCCATTCATAGCTAAGCTCCTAAATCTACTAAAAGAATTCATCTCCCTTCTACAATCGGGCTCCTCTCTTCAACAGGTCCTCATCACTCTCCTCCCAAGTGCCATCCAAATGATATCATCTTTCATGGCATAATGGCACCAACAAGCCCGATAATCTTTTGGAATGCCCGTTCATTACGCCACAAAATGAAAGACCTCTCCTTACTTCTCAACTCCCTCTCTCCCACCATAGTTGGAATCTGCGAAACCTGGCTTCACCCCAGCTTTTCTCCGAAAGCAAAAGGCTACTCCATTCTGCGCAGAGACAGGCCAAATAGGGGAGGTGGTGGCCTTCTCCTTCTCATCAAAGAGGGACTCAGCTTCCGCCCCCGCTCTCTTATTCCATACCCCCGCGGTCTTCTAGAACTCCTGGCTGTTCAGATAGCCATCCGCGGAACCTGGTGCGATGTCCTTGTCTGCTATAATCCATGCCTCCCAGTCACAGAGGATGAATTCAACCACTACTTCGACCAACTCTCCCCCACAAGCCTCATCATGGGAGACTTCAATGCCCCCCACCCCCATTGGGATCCGACGGCCACCATCAGCCGCCCAGGTGCTGCCCTCTTTCAATCCCTCCTCTCCTCAACTCGCCTCTCCCTTCTCACTCCCCCAGGCCTCTGCACCAGGGTGGACCCAGCAAGGGCCCTGTCATCCACACTGGACCTGTGCATTGGCAGTGGATCCTTTACCACTTCAACAGTCTCCACTGGCCAGTACATGGGAAGCGACCATCTCCCAGTGATCATCTCCTCAAGTGGCCTCACAAACCCTCCCCCCAGGTCAATCCGTCCACATTGGAGAATAAATAAAGAAGAATGGCCCAAATTCCAATCCTCGCTTGCACATCCCCCCCCAAATCTCGCCTCAGTTGAAGCAAAAGCTAGTTGGCTTTCTGACTCCCTCATGGCGGCTGGGAAACAGACTTTTCCCCTGACCACCTGCCGCTATAACGGCCGCCCACGCACACCATGGTGGACGGAAGAATGCGCTTCAGCAATTCGCCTCAGACGACTGGCTTTTGCAAAATGGAGACGCCAGCCCTCCCAAACAAATAAAATTGACTTCCGAAGACAGGATGCCATTTGCAAAAGGACCATTCTGCAGTCAAAAAGAAACTCCTGGCACAAGTTCTGCAGCTCGCTCTCCTTTTCAACCCCATCCACCAAAGCCTGGACCTTCTTCAGGAATATGACCTCACCTTCAAACCCCACTTCCTACCCTCTCTGCTCAGGGGGCCTCCCCCTAATGAACGAACAGGATAAAGCTGAAGCATTTGCCGCAGAATACAGCAAACTATACAGCTGCAAACCAAACACTCTCCTAACTAGACCCCAATTGAGGCTCCTGACAGAGAGTATTTCCAATACCACTGATGACCCACTGGCTTCCCCTTTCCATCTCAAGGAATTGCTTGGGGCACTCTCCTCCATGTCAAAAGGTAAGGCCCCAGGCTCTGACATGATCCCCTCTGACTTTCTAAACAATCTGCCAGAAAACCACCTAATATTCCTGCTGGACCTACTAAATGAGAGCTGGACACAAGGCCAATTTCCCTCCCCCTGGAAACTCTCACTCATCCTCCCCATCCCTAAAACAGGAAAAGATCCTTCCTTGCCGGCCTCATACAGACCTATTAGTCTGCTCTCCTCCTCCAGCAAACTACTCGAGAAGATGGTCCAAAAGCGTCTATCTTGGTGGCTGGAATCCCACCATCGATACCACCCAAACCAATATGGTTTTCGCCAAGGCCGCAGCACATTAGATGCCCTCTCCCATATAGACCACCTGCTGCAATCTGCCTTTAAGGAACACCTAGTGGCAGAGGTTGTCTCCTTTGACCTGTCAAATGCTTTTGACACTGTTAACCATGAGGCCTTACTGTTTAAGCTAGCCAACCTGGGAATTCATGGTGCCCCTCTCTCATGGATCAAAAACTTCCTCTCAAGCCGCTCCTATACAGTCATGATAGGGTCAACACAGGCCGCCCCCCGCAAGATCAACCAAGGAGTACCACAAGGTTCCCCATTGAGCCCCCTCCTATTTATAATATATATAGCCGATATACCTGACAGTGTGCACACAACATCCCTACTATATGCAGATGACATCTCTATCATCTGCACGGCTGAAACGCCCCAACTGGTCCACGACAGTCTCCAAGTTGCAGTAAATGACCTCACGGCATGGGCTAAAACTTGGAACCTGCACCTAAACACTGCAAAATCAAAATCCCTCTGGTTCACTCGCCGCCGTCTAGGACCACCCCCTCCCCCGCACATCTCAGGCACACCTATCGAACGGGTCTCTTCACACCAACTACTCGGACTATGGCTAGATAGCCCAACTCTAAGCTGGAACGCTCAAATCAATCATCTACGAGAAAGCTGCCTGAACCGTCTTGCCTTGATGCGTCGCATAGCTGGTGTGAAGTGGGGTGCTTCCCGGGAAACACTCCTTCAATTCTACACATCTTATATTCAATCCAAACTGGACTATGGGGCAATTCTCTACTCTGCAGCAAATAAGACCCTACTGTCTAAACTAAACTCAATCCACCACAGTGCCATAAGAACTGCCTTAGGAGCCTTCAGATCCTCACCAACCTCTGCACTCTATGCAGAAAGTGGCCTCCTCCCCCTTGAATATAGGAGAAAGATCCTCTTAGGAAAATGGCTCTACCGGACAACCCATCTACCAGAAGACCACCCCCTTGCTACATTTGTAGCACCCCACATATCACTCCAACCATGGCCAACCACTTCTCATCGTCCAGTTGCAGTTCGTGCAGCACAGACCCTCTCGCAACTAGCCTTTCCTCTCCCACGGCAGACTCCACTCCCAACAATACCTCCTATCCCCCCCTGGTTCTCTCTCTCTCCAGTGATATCACTCTCCCTCCCATGCAAATGGACTAAGTATGATCCACCCCACAAACTGAGAGCAATCTACAGCCTCCTTGAAAATGTCACCTACAAGGACTACCTGGCCTTATTCACAGATGGCTCCCACTACATGGATCCCCCCTCAACCACTGCAGCAGTCATCTGTTTAGAACACCCACTGGAACAAACATGGCACATAGACCCCTTACACAATATTGTGGTGGCTGAACTCTATGCCCTGTATCAAGCCCTCAAAATTGCCCAGTCATTTGTCTCCACCAGAAAAGTCATCATTTACACGGACTCAATGTCCTCACTCCAGCTTCTCCTCGCCTCCTCACCCCACACCCATCCACAACTCTGCTATGACATTCAGGAATTGCTCCTCGAGTTTACCAGCCACCCTTTATGGGACGTGAAGCTGCAATGGATTCCGGCCCACTCGGGTATCACTGGAAATGAAGAAGCGGACGGCGCAGCAAACCAAGCCCATTCCACCCCAATATCCAGAACACTTCCCATTTCCCCAGCCACACGATCCTCCCTTTGGAAGGCGCAGACCAGAGCCGCATGGGAAGATGAACTCCGGCAACAGTTCCAGGGATCATCCAGATCCATCTTATATGAGGAATTCGGTCCAATGCCCTGGTCTAGATCAACAAATCGTCGCCTTGACTCAGCCCTTGTCCGACTGAGAATCGGACATTCCGGGCTCTCTGCGCATCTTTTCCGCCTGGGTCTCTCTCCTTCCCCAGACTGCCCCTGGTGCCCCAACCATCCTGAAACCATACAGCACTTCCTACTAGAATGCCCGCATCACCACTCCCACCGGGTTCTACTCCATGAAAAACTTAGAGAAATTGGAGTAATGCAGCTAACAATCCCAGTCATCCTCAATGGAATTGGTCACCCTATCCCTATCCGCCAAGCCATTTCAAACAGATTCCAGTACTTTCTGACCAAAATAGGACAGTTGCACAGAATATAATCCACCCCCTCCAGCCTGTGCCAACAAGGCCCATTTCTTTGCAGACTGCTGAGTTGGCCAGCAATTAAGAACTCTACTCCTTTCCTAAGCCCTAGCGCACAGAAACTTCCAGGCTTTGACCATCTCCAGGGCCCATAGTGCTCACCCTGGCACTCTCTGGCCCTCAATTTACCAAATTACCAAATTACCAATTATTTCAAAATGCAGGGGGGGTGGTGCTTCACCCCCATATCCCCCTTTAATTGTGGGGGGTTGACCCCACACCACCCTCGTATTTTTAATCACCTAGTATATTAGTAATTTGAAAGCCTGGTATTATATTAATAATGTTTGTTTGGTGGGCTAAGGAACTTACCTTATGGTGAAAGGCTCAGAAAACTAAATCTACATACATTGGAAAGGAGAAGAGTCAGAGGGGAATTGATTGAAGTCTTCAAATGGGTAAAAGGATATAATAAAGGGGATCTGGGTAAGGTTTTTAGGTAAATATATAGATTATCGGCACGAATGATGGGACGTACTATTTCGTCCTTGTTCCAAAATGTTTCACGTTTTTGGAGTACATTTAAGTTGACGGCTCGTGTGGGGGTAAACACAATGGGGGGGACTACACTACGATGATCCTGAGTTTCATTAAATTGGGGGTGTCTGGGGGGCACAGCCCCCCAGTATAATCCTAATTGTTTATAGAATAATATTTCGAAAAGGACTCAAATGCGCATGAATATTCCGACACGAGTGAACGATAATATTTACACACAAATTTTTTTCCGGCTGGGCCGCTAATCTACATATTTACCGAGATTGGGAGGAATTGGTTTACAAATCGTGTGGTAGATGAATGGAATAGGCTCACTAGACATGTGATAGAAGCCTCCTCTCTGGGTAGTTTTAAGAATAGATTAGATAAATATATGAATGAAGCTGCTAGATGGGACTGACTTTTTTATGTACATATGTATATATTTTTCTAAGGAGTGGGGAGATTATTTTGCGGTTGCATGAATGGACATAATCCTCTGGATGCATTTTATGTATATTGTAGATTAGATCTGACGAACTCCTTAAAGGGTGACAATGTTGATGACTTTTTCTCTGGTAAGAAATCTTTTGTGTGCTGACTGGAACAGGAGCTGCCAAGTGTAGGCCATGAATGGTCTTTTGCAGTCTCCTTCTTTTCTTGTGTTCTTATAGCTGCATGATTTAGTTCTTGTCAAGCCTTGATTGATGATATCCTTGTTTCTGGACGCAATCCTCTGGATGTAGTTTTCTTGGGAGTTTGAGTGACTTAAAAAAAGAGGGTGTTTGACTCGGATGACCTATGATGGGCCCTTGTGGGACTGGGAGTCCAGCTCCAGCCAATGCAAAATGATCTGCACTCAAGTATGGGGATGCAGTGGTTCCAGTCAATGTGGAAAGTAGGTGGGCTCTGGCTCCAATCGGTGCGTAGGTGACTAGGAGGCAGTCTCGAGACTCCTGCTTCAAAACAGTCCCCTTACTGCCATACGAGGGTCAAGATTGGCTGCTGCCACCTCACCAAGCCAGAACATGCTGGACAAGCCGGCACCAAGAAGCTGGAAAGGAGAAGGCATTTTTCAATCACCCAATTGCTGTCACACTTAAAAATTCTTATACTGCCATTCATACACACCCACCCATTCACACTAAGACTCACCTGAATAACTATTCATCTATCTAAATTCCAATGGACACTTTATACAATATTATTTAAGTTCACTGTTAAACTCATTCACTAGTTAATCACTTCAAATTCAGACTAATCTTATTCCTGTTTCAAATATTGCCTGTGGAGGAAGACAGAGATGAATGAATGAGGAAACATGATAGAAATCTACTAAGTCCTTGTTATTCGCTCGACTGATGGCAGCATATTGGCTAAGGGCAACTTGATCCATCAGATGAGAGCTTTAGCTAGTGCGATTGGTAGAGAGCTGAAGGTGACCCGCTTCTCGGACAGGAGCCTTCTGCTGAATGGGTCGGATCCTCCCCAAGACGGCCAAGATTAGTGCTCTTGGGACACTTGATGCCACACCTGTGAGTGTGAGGCCATACTCTACCATGAACTTTGTAAGAGTAGTTTATGCGAGGAAACTCGTGGACTACTCTATAAATTACATCACCCTAGAGCTGGCCAACCATGAGGCGGTCAAGGTCAAATGTACAGCCACTGCAAAATGACTTGAGACCTACCACGTTTTTTGAGTGTATTAATGTGTATTGTGTTTAGCATGATGCAGTCACAGTGTGTATAAAATTTTTGTCTAGAAGTATCTGGCATCTCTGGCAATGGTCTGTGCTGCCAATGCCACTCAGTGCTACGCTAGATGAGTAGGAAATGTTGTTTCTCCTCTTTTTCTGGTGAGAAGGAAAGGGTGGGCCTTTACCTCTTTCCAAAGAACCAAAAGATGAATGCTGATCGGTATATTGACATTCTGAATGACTATATGTTGGAAATGTTCACCATTCATGAGTGTGAAATCTTTATGCATGACAGTGCTCCCTGCCATATGGCCAAGAAGGTCATGAAGTGGCTCCAGGAGAGACAGATTTAGGTGTTAGAGTGGCCTGGGAATAGTCCCAACCTCAACCCCATAGAGAATTGTTGGCAGAAAATTGAAGAAAACCATTTGCGGGAAGAAGACTCCAAACCTGGATACCCTCCGAGCAGAGCTGATGAAGGTGTGGTGCATAGAGATATCCTTGGATTACTTCAGGAACCTAATCGATTCCATGCCAAAACGCCTCAACATGGTCATCAAGAATAAAGGCAACATGACTAAATACTAAACTATGTGGTTACTATGTATTTTTTAGTACAATACTCTAATTTTCAAGCCAAAGTTTTATTATTCCTTTAAAATGTGGTAGGTCTCAAGTCATTTTGCCATGGTTGTATGATGAGAAAACAGGGAGGGGCCTTGAGACCCACCCCTACATTCACCTTTGATTGTGACAAGCTCCCTGAGTCAGTGCGTGCCGATTGGTACCACTACTACATGAAGGTATTTATGCCACTGGCGCTGAGGTGCTATTACTGTAAGCGCTTCGGCCATTTTAATCGCTTGTGTAGATGTGCAAAGTTGAGTTACCCAAAGTCTGTGTCAATTGCTCCAAGGCTGCACATGTTAAGTCCAAATTGTGTGTGGCTAAGTGTGTCAATTGCGGAGAGACGATTTACCTTTATGGCCCCCGTGATGATGGGACACAGCATCCTGTCCGGCCCCAGCTTAGCCTATTCTCCTATTTCAGACAGCCTGTATTTTCCCCTACTTCCTCACTTTCCCTACAACCTCTCCCACAACTTTCTCTGGTTGGCCTCTATTTTTACAGGGTAGATGCTGACCTCATTCTCAGCCAACTATTCCGGATCGGGGCTGAGGGGGGAGGGGACAATGTTCCCTAACCCCTGAGCTCCGGTCTGGGGTAGTGGGTTTTTAACAACCTTCTTCATCCCCACCCATACCTTCCTCACGTCCCTTTTCCTTCTCACTTCACTATCTATTTTTTTACGCCGAGCCTAAGGTGGAGCCGCCATGCTGAAGGGCTGCCAGGTCACCGGGCGGGAGGAGTGGCCAGCCCCATATGCACCCCTCACAGAGTGGGCCACTGTGAGGGGTGATTAGCATTTGCTTCTCAGAGAAAGAATTGGGTCCCCATGCCCGATGATGAAAATCCCCGACCATCTTCCCCTTTTCCCCTCACTATCAACAGAGCCACCTTCAGACAGCTCCACAGAAAAAATGGAGGTTTAACCCCCACCCCTGTGCTCTCACAGGGGACCCTCCAAATCTCTTTGACCGGAGAAGAGGCTTACTCCTCTGCCCCCCCCCCCCCCTGGGTGCGTGCAGAACCCCTGACTAAGACCAAAAGTGCTAGTGGGCCTTCATTCAGAGAATACCCAGCATTTTTGAGCCTGCTGGCTTCAAATGCTTCCTGGTTATTTGCTCCACTGATGGCAGCATGTTAGCTAAGGGCAACATGATCCATCAGAGGAGAGCTTTAGCTAGTGTGATTGGTAGAGAGCCAAAGGTGACCCGTTTCTAGGATGGGAGCCTTTTGGTGAACGCGTTGAATCCCTCCGAGGGGCCCATGATTAGTGCCCTTCGGACACTTAATGGCATGCCTGTGAGTGTGATGCCGCACTTTACAATGAACTTAAGAAAGGACTACTCCATAGATTACATCACCCTATAGCTGGCTGACCATGGGGCGGTCAAGGTCGAACATGTGATGAGAAAACAGGGAGGGGCTTCAAGACCCACCCCTGCACTCTTCGTCATGTTTGACTGTGACAAGCTCCCTGAGTTGGTGCGTTCCAGTTGGTATCGCTACCGTGTGAAGGCATTTGTGCCATTGCCGTGGAGGTGCTATTACTGCCACCACTTCGGCCATACCAATTGCTCCTGTCAATGTGCAAAGTCGGGGTTGCCTGAATCCTGTGTAAGTTGCTTCAAAGCTAGACATGATAAGTCCAAATCGTATGTCAATTGCGGAGAGCTGCAGCCCGCTTCTTCAAAACAATGGTGTGTATCTCCTTGCAAAGGAAATCCTGGCCATTCAGGCTCAGGATCATCTCTCATTTCGCGAAGCTAAGGACTTTGTCCTGGTGCTACCTGGGATATCCTATGCCTTAATGTTGAAAAAGACAGCCTCTGCTCCAGGCCTACGAGTAAGGTTGTTTCTGTGCCCATTCGGAACCCTTCTGCGGGCTCTACCCACCCCGGGCACTCCAAAGCTGGTGGCACAAAGGGTCCACACCCAGCCCCGGCTAAAATCAGGGCTACTCCCTTTCCCCCAGCGTGACCGTTTCCCGTAAGGCGAAACAGCCCTTTCTCTTGCTCGGAGATTTGAACGGTAGACACCCCCTCTGGGGAGACTAATCAATTAATCCCAGGGGTCAAGTCCTTGCTGACCTGATTGATGAGCTTGAGATGGGTCTCTTAAATGTGGATGAGTTTACGCATCACTGCCCAAGAACTGCTTCATTTTCCTGCCTCGATCTATCTTTGTGCTCTCCGGATGCACAGCCTGATTTTGATTGTAGAGTGGTCGATGACCTCCAAGATAGTGTTTTTTATTATTGTTGCTGTGCAAAATCTCATAGCCATGTTGACTATCAAGGAAGTAACATTGACCCCACACTTTCAAATCCATTGCAATACTTTTGTTAAAACACATTCAACTGGTCTAGGAACGGGTCTTTTAAATTTAACATGTTTCACAAACACTTGATAAATCATTAATTTCATTTTCAAGATCATTATTGTTGTTGCCTGCATTTCTTAGAAGTTTTATCAATTGTTCAGCTCTAGGATGTCCAAATTGTTTGTGTAGTTTCAAGGCAATTTTCTTCACATCAGCATCAGTAGAAGCTAACATCACCTCGGTAGTACACAATGGTAGTACATAGTATCAAGATGAAGAAGAACCTAGCTTGACCCATTTCTTGGCATCTTCACAGTATTGTTCACAAAATCCTAAACCATGCCAGCAGTTTTCATAGACTTCTTGCTCAGCAGCAAATTACATCGGTAGTAATTTCCACACTCATGTTATTAATCCAACAAGGAATTGTTAATTTCTTCAATGAAGGTACAACTACAGAGGCGCCATCGGCAAACGTAAATGTTGAAACAGACTGGTCATATTCAGAGAGGGAATTTAAGTATCGCTACAGCTACAAACTACCACACACTGTAGCAGAACAACCGGTGTCTAGTATAGTGCAGCCTGCCGACTCTTCATGCAATGAATGCAGCTTAGTTTTCCTTGCTTCGTTGTGTACATTACCCATAAACATTGATAATTGCACACTCTCAGTCTGATCATCTTCTTTAGTGACCCTATTATTATTGTTCTCATACGCGTGTGGACACTGATAAGCCCAATGATTCTTCAAATCACAAACTGCACACCAAGACACTTGACCATCGCGTCCTATAGCTCGTGACTGCGAAAGGTAGGATTTTATTCTTGATAATGTTATGCATAGTCTTAAGTTTTAAGTTTCTGCCCTAAAAGTCACTAACTTATTTTGGGCCCATAACTAATCTTTGTATGTATAAAGTACTTATTGTAACTTGTCATTAAGATATAAAATGTAATATGTTTATACTGTACATTGGATTAATATGGAATAAATAAATAAATAAAATAAAAATACCCTGACCCTGTGATACACGACCATCATGGTAGGAACCTTGACCATGCTGTCGTCTACCATGAGTAAACAATGCCTCACCACTAGTGGGCTTGTCAGCACAAAACACTGGCTCACTCTTTATACTTATAACAGGTATCATAGTCGTTGTGCTCGAAGCACTAATCTCATGACCAAAAATAAGTTTTAGAGTAGATTTCATATTAGCATATGAAACCTCACTGATGGCTGACATGCCTAACTGAACGTCATTTTCAGGAAGTTTTCGGCAATTCAATAAGTTCGCACCAAATACCAATATCTTTTTTCCAACTGTCATAGCACTCATCATTATCAAGTTTAGGCAGCCATTTCGGTGAACAGGCACCGGTAAGATCTCATGATGTAAGATCTCTGCTACCACTGTTAAGAACATCTGTGCAAGCTTATCTCTGAATGACTTTTGCGGAGTGAGCATTTGGCCACCATTATACCACCGACTGTGACATCATGCTTGTCGGCTGCACAGCTATGATGTCATGCTACACCATAAACAAATGAACATCGTGTACTGTACAATTGCATGCCATTATTACTCCACCGGATATTAACAGTGCAGAGCCAATCGCACATTTATCAGAATAACAAAGATGATAACACTACCTAATTAAGGCTATTGCTGCCAAAAATTAACATTTTTCAGTTGGGTACTTTAAAAAATAACCCCCCATTTAATTGGGAGGGGTTACCCCCCCTCCCCTTGCAAAACCATTGTAATATTCAAAATTCTTAAAGTTAACACCAAATTTGAATGCAAAAGGCGATTGCTAAGTGTCAACTGCACTATCGGCATCTTAAATTACCTAATAAATAATCAATTCACAACAAAAGTTAAACCATCTCCACCTTTCACTATTATAATCGAGTCGCGCTTCTTCCCCCCCCCCCCCAGTTGCAAAAGTCATATTAAAGTTGAACAAACGAGTTTGCAAGAATCACACTCTATTTACTGCTTGCCTCCAAGATTGCCAATCTTTGAAATAAGGTTGAATTAAGAAGGGTTGCCAGTGTGTGAAAATAATGGTTTTGTTTCACAAAAATAGCTAAATGAAACCTAAAATATTTAATACATTAGTAAATATTAAAAAAAATCAATGCATTACTAAATAATATAACTGAGTAGAACTGCAGGCATTTAATAAACAATAAAGGCTAAAGACAATAATAAAACAAATATAATGCTGTGATTGGCAACATTCAAAGCTACTGTCTGATGCCATTTTTGTCTAGAAATTGAAATGTATATATATATATATATATATATATATATATATATATATATATATATATATATATATATATATATATATGGAGCTCAGCCATGAAGCCTGCATTTAATATTGAGGATAAATCCAAGAGCCACGAGAAATGGATGCAGCATCTTTTGATTTTTCACAACGTTTCAAAAATTACAAGTTTTCATCTTCAGGCTAGAATAAGTTTACAAAGTTAATAGATATGAAGAAAACTTGAAAAGGCCAACAAGACATTATTTTAAAGGGTGACCAATTATAAAATATCAGTAAAATGTACTATAAGTTAAATTTTTTTATTAAATATGACTTGGCAACAGTTAAATTTGCTTTAAAACTGACTCAAAAAATTAGTTAATAAATTTAAAGTTTATTGCAGGGTAAACATGTAGATTATCGGCCCGGCCTAGGAAAAATTGTTTTGTGTAAATATTATCGTTCACCCGTGTTTGAATCTTCGTTCGCGTTATCTTTCACCCGTGTTTGAATATTCATGCGCGTTTGAGTTTTGTTCGAATGCTAGTTGCCGCCATTTTTGGGGGGGAAATCTCGAAATTAAACCCACCGAAAATGCTGTTTACGTAGGCCATTTTATTTACCAAATTACCCGAAAAAAAAACGAAACACTTTGTTTCCCGTACTTAATTGCATTGGTTATCATTCCGAAATAGCGGAGAGGGAAGCCTATTTATTTTGCGCGCCTGCATCGTATTCGAAATCTAACTGACGCCATCTTTCTTATCCAAAAATAAAGAACGCTAAGCGCTGTTAACTTACTTTATTTCGGCGGGTACACTTCAGAAATAGCGATGAGGAAGGCATGGAATCGTTCTTTAATTCCCGTTTTGGTCAACGGGAAGCGCTTGCAGAAGATGGCGGTTGCAAGATAGGCGTCGAATTGAGCCGTTTTTCTCCCGTATTTGGGAATTGAACCTCTCGCATCTCGCCAGACGCGTTCAATATTCTGGGGTCACCTCTAATTGCCGGCCACAGATTTCGCATTCACTTTTAGTTCGCACTAAATTATGCACTTCCAAAAAGTTGTTTAGGTAATTTATCTCTAGCAGAAACTAGGCTTAATAATTCAGCAATAGACGACGGACAAACTTGAAAATTCGATTGCATTTTGAAACTGCGGTGAAGACGTGCGATTGAGAATTTTCAAACTGCGTAAAAGGGGAATGTTTGACACCCAAACTGCTAAAAAACAAGTAGTTCCTTGAAATGATCTAGCTAATTACATTTAATTGTATAAAACAAGGTAATAAAAAGAGTAAAATGGTGAAAAATATATTGAAAAATAAAAATGACTCCGAATGGGGATAATTAAAAGCTATTAAGTATGAAAAAAAATTGAAATTAAGCATTTCCGACGTCATACCCCCCACCCCCCACCCCCTATTATAATTTGCAAAACGATTAAAGACGCTGACATGATGTAGTTAAAGCATTCCCCTCTGTAAACGGCAGAACATTATAACAATTAGGATTATATACTGGGGGGCTGTGCCCCCCAGACCCCCCCAATTTAATGAAACTCAGGATCATCGTAGTGTGGCCCCCCCCTTTTGCTTACCCCCACACGAGCCGTCCCCTTAAAAATGAAATCGAGCATTTCTGACGTCATACCCCCCACCCCCCACCTCCTATTATAATTTGCAAAACGATTAAAGACGCTGACATGCTGTCGTTATAGCATTCGCCTCTGTAAACGTCAGAACATTATAACAATTAGGATTATATACTGGGGGGCTGTGCCCCCCAGACCCCCCCCAATTTAATGAAACTCAGGATCATCGTAGTGTGGTCCCCCCCTGGTGCTTACCCCAACACGAGCCGTCCCCTTAAATGTACTCCAAAAACGTGAAACATTTTGGAACACGTACAAAAAAACTACGGTTTATCGGCCGGGATCGGCCGGGCCGATAATCTACATATTTACCTATTGCAGAAATTAATTAAAAACTATAAGAGAAATTGACCTGGCATTATTTAAAGATAGTAAATTTAAACTTTGTTTTTAATTTTGTAAAGACTGTAAGAGTTAAAAACATTTAATATAAAAACGGTAAATTTGGGTACTTACTAAAGTGGATCCATCCTAGAGAGTGAATGGTGAGTTTAACAAGGGGCTAGTATTTATAGGTTACAATGACGCTTGGTTTGTTAAAAAGCAAACCAACTAACAAACTGTAGTTAAAATTAGTTAATTAATAATGATATTGCACTTAAATCTTCATTGAGTGTAGGTTTGTAGTGTTTGATATATAAAGATTCGAGGGTTCTTAGGCAATGTTTGTTGTTGATAAAGGCTAATACTTGAAAATTATCAATAGAAATGTCAGTTTTACAGCTTATGGTGTGTTCCCTAATAGATGACTTTTCCTTTTTATTTAATATTTTGTTTGTGCGCCAACTAATCCCCATAGGAGCAGAGAACCTAGCTCCAAGAGACCTGACAATGCTGCCAATGTAAGAGGCTCCAGTATAACTGGGTAATTAGCTTTGTAAACTTATTCTAGCCTGAAGATAAAAACTTGTAGTTTTTGAAATGTTGTGAAAAATTAAAAGATGCTGCATCCGTTTCTCGTGGCTCTTGAATTTATCCTCAATATTATATATATATATATATATTGCTGCAATGTTTCACCATCCAGCCCTTGTTGCCCTGAAATTGTACTGGCTGATTGATGTAAGGGGTAGGAAACCCACTAGGTAAGAGAACTAATGTATTTAATGTTCAGGGACGCAAATATGCTGTTCATTCCCGCAGCAAATGGCATACTTCCAAGTTATCAGAACATTTATCCAGGATGATTCTGGATGATGACATCCTAGAAGTGGTGAAAAAATATAAATACCTTGGTATGACAGCTTGCAACCTAAAAGGGTAATTGTTAAGATTAGTTGTGCACTATTTTTCTTAGTAATTTTTGCCCCCGCACCTGCTTTAATAATCTAATATTATTCTTTAGTAGAAATTGCTACCAAAATTACACTCCGTTAATTTTAACAATTACCTAATTGTTAAGATTAGTGGCCCACAAAATTTTTGTTCCTCCCTTTTCTGGCTACTTTCCTCCCTTACCTTTTTGTAGGCTTGTCTGCAACATCTTGCAATCGCCTTTTAATTTGAATAATGCTGGGCTTTCGAATTGGGAATACTACAGGATACAAGATTATTAAAAATAACAAAGGGGGAGGTTGCAACAGCACAATTAAAATGGGGGTATTGGGGCTAAAGGCTCCATTTTGAAATTCCCTTCCAAATGATATATAATATGATGTGATTACTGAAAAAAAAGCACTTTTGGGGAATTTCCCCAAGAAAAAACTAAATAAAAAAGAAGCCTGTTTTAAAGTATAAATATAGCTAAATATTCGTTTTAAGTCATCTCTTCGGTAATACTTCAGTTTAGGGGCGCACAATAGCTGCTATTTCTGGGCTACAATTAATGGGTGTTTGGTGAAACTTGAGGAAACCTAACGCTGTTTTTTTGTAGTAAAAACAGTACTACTGGTGTTTGTAGGCATTCTAGTAATCCTTTACGGCTTTGATTAGGTGAGGAAAGCACTTATTTTTAAGATACTAACACTGTGTTTTTAAAATTCCTAAAAGCATATTTTTTTTTGTGATTGGCTGAGCCTTTATTCCTATTAACATTTTTTCTCTTAATATTTTTGGTGGTTAAAAAACAACAACAAATATTAACTGAAGTTTGAAGTTTAATTTCTTCACAGTGGTACATTCTATAGTTATGAGATTTTATCATCACTTGTCAACATTTATTCTCATATTACTATAAAAGTTTCATGAACTCTCACTTAGTATCTTTTCTATTAAAATTTTTTATATGATGTTGGTGAAAAAAGTGTTAGAAGAATTTACAGCGATTAAAATGAATGTTATGAGTGTGATTAGGATAAAAGCTTGAGAAAACTAGATCAACTGGAATAGAGAAAGGTAGTGGGCTCTCTAAGTTCGTGACCATTCCAGAAAATATTGTCATTAAAATGAGTAGAAGTACATAAAATGGTGTGTATGTTTATCCCTTCCTACAATTATTATATAAATAAAAAGTTGTCACAGACTTTTTTCACTAATCATTTGATAAAAATTTGTAATAAAAAAATGGTGGTCAGCAGTACTTATATCGTAAATTGATAGAGTTCTATGTTTTGCACCGAGGTTATTATTGCCAAATTTGACTTTTTATCATCTTTTACATTCCTGAAGCAGTAGAACAGATTTTTTATATTATATATATCATGCAATAAACCATAATTTTGAATATTTTCTGCTAATTTGCTTGACCAATCTAAATAAGCATCATGGGCAGGCAAAGGTTGGAAATCATATTATTGTGAAGTGAGCTGATTAGGCTTATAGTCTTGAAGCCTGGACACTCCTAAGAGCATTATAGGTGACTATAATGATTTAAAAATTTACCAAAGCTCGGCTCAGTCTTTTGTTAATAAATCAGCACTGGCATCTGCATCAACCAAAATGTGTAATCGATACATAACTACTCTTGAGCAAATATTGAATGGGTCAATTTAATTAAACTCCATGAAATAAAAAACATTTTTGGTCACAATTTAAGGTAAAAATTAAGTTCCCTTAGTTGGTCCACCATTGGCCTTGGTTAACCTTGTTTCTATTTCTTTTAATTATTAAAGGGACATTATGGATGCTAAAGGAGCCACTACAAGAGTTCCAAAGATTCTTAGTGAAGCAGAGCTTTCTAAGCTTTCTCACCAAGATTCTCGGGGTCTGGTTTCCCACTTTCACCAGTCAAAAATTGAGAAAGAAGCTGCCAAAAATTGGGACAAGTTTTACAACCGTAATGGTGACAGGTATTTGCTTTATTCATATTTTAAGATCTCATATTGAAGTTCAATTCTGAGTAAAACATTTGCCTTTACTGTGTCAAGGTTTTCATTGCAGATTCTTTAAAGATAGACATTGGACTACTAGAGAATTTGTAGAACTGTTGGCATCTCCAAATGAAAAGCCTACTTTGCTTGAGGTATGGCCTATTTGTAATAACATTGATAAAATGATTTTTGTTTTATCTTTAGTAGTTTCACATTTAAGAATACTTAATGAATGCAAGAATGAATTCTTTTTTCTTAACAGGTTGGCTGTGGAGTTGGAAACTTCTTTTATCCACTCCTTGAGGATGGATTGTCTTTTAAGGTTCATGCCTTTGATTTCTCCCCAAGAGCCATTGAAATGGTGAAAATGAATCATCTCTATGACTCAAGTTTCATAAATGCATTTGTCTGTGATATTACAAAGGTGAGACATCTAAACTCTGAGCTTTATCATTTCTGCCCCCTTTTTTTCTGTCTGATCTCATCTAGCATTCTTCATTTCCTTGGTTGTGTACTCGTCTCCATATGAAGTTTCAAAAGAACCATATGTAGCATCATTTGATTATTTATTGGTGGTTTGGTCCTCAGAAGGAGGGGGCGGGGGTTACTCTGTACACTGCCACAATCATTTGATGGAAGCTCCTAGATCATTCTTGTTGAATATGCTAGTCTGAGGAAACTTTGTGTCTGCTGACCATGTTGCTTGTTTCTTTGCTTTTGTTTTTTGTATTTTTGTTTGTTTGTTTTTTTGTTAATCTTGCCTAGTATTAGGCTGTAGTGTGATGATGGCAACTTATGCCCTAGTAGGCAGTCACCAGATGGTCTCATTGATCCCATAGCTGGAATAATAGTTTTGAGGAGGATCCAGCCTCTGGTATTTAGTTTGTCTGGTGCATCTTTGGGTCCCTGTGGGACTTTCAGCCTTTGAGCATGCATTCCCCCAGTTCCTCTATACACCACTCTTTTTTTACGAATATCCTCCCCCCCCCCTCCATTTCTTTCTTATTTCTTGCTATATTTTTACACACGTGACCAACTAACTCATGCCATATTGTAGCGGGCCGAAAATAGATCTCTAATCCCAATCGATAATCGATCCAACCCGCTTCCTACACTGTCCGGACGTGAGAAATAAAGGGAGAATAAAACGGATTGTATATACAGTCCCTTTACTTACAAAAAAAATACAATGATAGTTACAGTTTATATTTACAAAATTTTATATTTACTAGGGAAGTGTGCAGACTTCAAAATGAGGCTAAATTCCCCAATCAAAATAACGATACCAAACGAGAATCTTATAACGGGCGGATACAACAATTTACGTAAATTCTACACAAAACAAAAAAACACAACCACAACCGAACGAAAGGGGGACACGCGCTATGACTTGCTGGAGGTGGGTGGTAGTTGGTTAACTAGAAGGAGGCAGGATTGTCAACGAAGGCAGGTATGGCGGTTCAGGTGGTTAGAGACACGAAAGCCCTCCTCTCAGGGCTGGTTGGAGCACTCTTCTATAGAACCCCTCTTGCTGCCAGTCCACACTTCCACTCTCTGAAGAAGAGATATATCCTCCTTCAGTGACCCATTTATTTATACATGGATAGCGAAACTAATAAGTGGGCATTACCCGAAAATACATCGACTAGCTTACCTCTTTCCAGAATATGACGCTTTGATAAAAGTTAATTTAAACAAAGAACTATCTTATTATAGTGATATTTCAAAATTAGCTATTATCTTTCCAGAATAACGCCTGGAAAGAAAGAAAAACATGGTAATCATTTTATACATGAATTAAACAAAAATAAAACAATCCCATTCACACACATTCTTACAGAGGGAGGGAGAGGGTACTGAGAAAAGGGGTGGGAGAATGGCCCTTTTACACACACTCACATTCGCCCCACCACACCCCTCCTTCCTTAAGCCATTCGACCAGCCACTCACTAAACCCTTTCAATCACTTTCCACGGTACCACTTGTGCTCAATCGCACCCTTCTGCACCCATTCACACTCTTCTACTGGTCCCTGGCTACGCGTAGCAATTAGTCGGGGTTGTTCGTCAGTCGTCCTGTCAGTCTCATCGTCACTATTTATCATCTCATCAACCATACTCTTAGCCCTCATTACCAGTTCTCCCATCTCACGACAGAATGCTTTCATACTCTTCCGTTCAGAACCCTCACTCTTCATACCCCCATTCATCAGCTCCTCACTCACAGCTCTCATCCAACTCAAGGTACATTCTTGCGAAACAGACAGGTCACTCACATCCCCTGTATTCTCAACAGGCATACCAGAAACCCCTTCGACTGGTTCCCACCAGAAACCTGAAAAATCAGCCACTTCATCATTCACTACATCAAACTCACCCCTACTATTACCATTCATAAAATCCGAAAAATCAGCCACACTAGGTTCATTCTGCCCAAACACACTATCATTCATACTGTTCCCAAAACCAGAAACATCAGGCACAGGCAGCTCACTCACTCGTCTACTTATACCAGCCAAATCACTCACCTGTTTACGCAAAAACTCAATCTCCCTTTCAAGATCCCCCATACCAGAAACACTCTGCTCAGACTTACTTTCATTCGTACTTGCATTCTTCCTTTCACTCTTCTTTGTACGCTTTCTACTCCTCGAGACTAAGACTAGCAATTTCCCAGACAGATCCATACTATCACATTCAATCTCATCATCATGCACTTTACCTCTCTCTCTACACAGTCCATACACCGGATGGCTCACCAGGTAGTCAGGAGGTTCTCTCCATCTCCTTAACTGACTCTGATGAGCCCGCACTC
This sequence comes from Ceratothoa steindachneri, assembly GCA_963969495.1. NCBI lineage: Eukaryota > Metazoa > Arthropoda > Malacostraca > Isopoda > Cymothoidae > Ceratothoa > Ceratothoa steindachneri. The sequence goes on along the minus strand of OZ018330.1, from coordinate 24,680,613 downwards.
TCTCAGTCATGCCGTCATTCAAACTCTCCAAAACATACGTTACCCCATTTTCCCAAACTCTCACAACTCTATAAGGTCCATCAAACTTCTCACTCATCTTTGATACATTCAACCTACCCTTCACTTCTTTCACCTTCAATACTTTTGTACCTAATTCAAATGAACGGAACCTTTCATGCGCCTCACGCCATACACTCTGCTCACTTTCACTCAAACAAAACCTATCTTTCACTCGCCTTTCAAAATTCATCACAAACTGACATGGGGACATTCCAGTTGCTCTATGCACAGTTGAATTATACGCCCACAACACTCTCCCCAGACACACATCCCAGTCATTCACTGTCGTACTCATCATTCTCAACATCTCACACAAGGTTCTTATAGTCCGTTCAGCCAATCCATTTGAAGACGGTACATACGGAGTTGTTCTCACATGCTCCACACCATTCTCTCTCAACATTTGCTCAAACACTTCCCCTACAAATTCAGGCCCATTATCACTCAGACATCTTCTAGGCTTCCATACACACATAGGAAAGAACAACTGCTCAACCACACGCGCAACAGTCACACTCCTTTTATCTCTCACAGGCGCTGCATACACAAACTTACTTTTATGATCAACCATAACAACCATACCAACATTCCCAGCACTCGTACGCGGCAAAGACACACAATCAATCACTACCAATTCAAACGGTTCTTTCGCATCAACTTTCAACATCGGTGGTTTCACTTGCACACCTTGCACCTTTCGCTTCTGACACCTTTCACACGTAGTTGCAACATCATTCACAATAGTTCTCAGAAACAGGTGGAACACATGCTCCTTCATACACTCCCACAGCTTAAACTTACCCATATGCCCATAATTATCATGCACAACCTTCACCAGACCAATCATACCAACTAAGGACATCACAGGTACATACATATCATCACCACCCTTCACATGCCTCACAAAATATACAACATCCATACAAACAACAAAAACCTTAGCATACCTTTTAAAATCACTTAAACACTCTGGCCATTCATTCAAATCAACACGCATCATTACACACTTCTTCAACTCACTAACAAAAGGACACATCTCTTGCATCTCTAGAATATCATCATCACTTAAAATCTCATTCTCATCATCCATGACCAACTCAATCATACCGCAAAACTTGACAACATTCTTCGCACACTCATTCAACCTCATCACCTCACATTCACCTTTCATAAGACAATCCTTATCAGCATCCAAAGACAAATCATTCAATCTCATAAAGTCTACACCAAGCAAGAAACAACAAGGCATTTGCTCACCTTTCAGAATCACAAAGTCATGCTTCACATTCACACCATTACCCAAACTCACTTTCAGACTAACCTGTTCCCATGCCACTATCAAGCCATTTCCTAATCCACTTATCCGTAACTTCACAGGTTTATGCTCGCAACATTTAAACTCATCATACTTACTCAGAATCTTCTCATTCACTAAAGACACCTGCGCTCCAGTATCAATCAAACCACAGAACAACCTTTCACCAACTTTCACTCTCGCTTCCATCATATCAGGTCCACCATGTTCGCAATACACCGAAGGAACAAGCACACCAACATCAGCACTGATATCCACACTGTCATTAACTCCCATATCATCACTCAACACACACTCATCTTCATCCAGACAATCATTCTTCTCTCTTATATATGAACACTTTTCAATTACCCAATTGTAGTGCACACCGCTCAAACATTGCAGATGTACCACATTAGGATTCAAACCCTTCATCTTCTCATCCTTGTACACAATCGGCCTCTCACCACCAAAGTGCACATAAACAATCACTCCATACAAACGACTCACTACAATCAACACTTCCTGAAATGGCGCAACCCCTTGCATACACATCGCTCTCAATTCTTTCATGAAGTTCCGCACCTTTGCCATACCAATGCTTTCAGGCTTCCTACACACTTCATTCATTACCTCCTTCCTTAAATCATCTACACTATCGGGCACTCTCACATCTACTCCATCACTCTTCAAATCTTGCAAACCATTCCATACACTCTCAAACAAGGAATCACCACCACCCTTTCTCTCTTTTCCATTCATAATCCCTTTCGGCAAATACTCAGGATCACTCACTCCACACACATTTTCATCATTCATACCAGGATACCTTGACATCAAATCAGCCACTCCATTCCGTTCACCAGGCACATACTCAATCACATAGTCAAAGTCACTCAAATCTTCCAAAGTCCTTGCAATCCTACTATCAGCCCACTTCATACGCTGCAGATACACAAGAGGTTGATGATCGGTTTTTATCACAAACCTCACACCATACAAAAATGGACGCAACACTTTCAAACAATATCTTATCGCAGCCAGCTCTCGTTCCACAGTCGAATACTTTCGTTCTGCAACATTCATAGCCTTGGATACATACCCAATTATTCGCCTGACATTCTCTCCATTCAAACACTGCTCTTGCATCAGAAAACCTCCCATACAATACCCACTCGCATCTGTATACAATTCAAGCATTTTAGCATTTACACTATAATCTGGGTAAGCTAATTCAACATCTTCAGCCGCTGCCTCCTTCAGTCTCTCATACGCCTCATTCATCTTATCATTCCACTTGACAACCGTACTACCTTTCTTGCCCATCCACTCAGTCAGAGGCTTACTCACACCAGAACAATCACGTATAAACTTTCGCTGGAACTCAATCAAACCCCAAAATGACTTCAGTTGCTTCACAGTCACCGGTTTAGGAAACATTCGCACCTTCTCAACATACTTCGATGATTTACGCAATCCATTCTCACTCACCATATGCCCAAGGAATTCCACTTCTTTCGCAAACCATTCACACTTCGCCACTTTCACCTTCACACCAACACTCTCCAACGTTCTCAACACATCATTCACCAATCTCATATGCTCCTCAAAAGTCTCAGTCATAATCAAAATATCATCTATAAACGCAATCACATTCTTACTCGCAAACTTACTCAACACAACATTCATTGCCCGCTGGAAGGCTCCGGGAGCATTAGCCAACCCAAAGCTGAGGTTCCGGAACTGGTAATGCCTCTTTGAGGAAGAGAAGGCAGTTACTGGCCGGCTCTCCTCAGCAATGGGCATCTGGTAATACCCCCGTACCAGATCCAGCTTCGTAAACCACTCCATCCCATGCATACTATACACACACTCAGATACCACACACATCGGAAACCTTTCTTTCACAGTCCTTTCATTCACCTTTCAATAATCCACACACAGACGCAATCTTCCATCCGGCTTACGTACAGGTACAATTGGACTATTCCATGCACTCTCACTCTCCTCAATCACCCCCAATTGCTCCAATTCCAAACACTGCTCCTCAATCTCTTCAGCAACCGGACGTGGGAAATGCCTCGGCCGCTGATAGATTGGGGAGTCCTCCTTCAGGACAATCTTGAATTCCGGGAGCTTTGCAACCCCGAAATCCAGATCACCCTTACTGAGGGCTCCCTTTCGCTCAAATATCATTCGATACACATCCTCCCTTTCATACTCAGTCAAACATCCATCCAATTTCACCATGTCCTTCACCTCATTATACATCCATTCACATGTCTTTTCATTCGCAACATTCACCCTGATATCCTTACTATCATCCATACCTACCTCATTGACAGTGGAGAGGTGGCCCAGTACATCTCCGACTTGGATTCCCCTCACCTGCCCTTTCACACTGGGGTCTGCCTGCACACATACAAAAGGATCATTCATTCTCATCAAGCCATCAAACACACAAGCAACACGCCTTACCTTATAACACGCATCCTTTCCATCCAATATCACAGTGTTCTCACTCACATTCAAACTAACATCCTTACTCCAACTCACTCTAACAGACACCCTTTCACCCTTCACAAGCCTTACATTCTCCATAGCAGTCACCTCAATACCAGTAAACACACTCCTCAAAACGCTACCATCTTTCCCTACATACAACTTATACACCCCATTTTTACCAATCTTTCTCTCAATCTGATCACTCGCAGGATGCACAACCATACGATTCATTTTCATAAAATCATAGCCCAAAATCACACCATACTCACTACTCACCTTATCAATCACAGAAAATTCACATTCATTCATCATCATACCATGCATTCGAACAGCTGACCTTATCATTCCAATCACAGGCACTCTCCTATTACCAATACCTACTAAACTACCCTTGCACTCAGACAGGAGGGCTTTCTCGCTAAACTTGTCATACACATCTTTATATACCAAGCTTGCCTTGCATCCAGAATCTATTAAAGCCAAACACTCAATTCCATTCAACTCCACCTTCACACTCAGACACTCATACTTCCTACCAGACAGCACTTTCACACTAGACAGACTTACCAACACATTACTCACACTCATGCACCCAGAGGATACTTCAGCAGGTACCCTCTTACCATTCAGTTTCCCGCTTCAGACTTTCCATTCACACCTTGCGCTCTCAGTCTAATCCAACACTTTTCACTTGAATGTCCTTCCATCGCACAATAGCTACATACATTCCTCTGGTCACGACACATCCTTGCATAATGACCAGCCTTTCCACAATTACCACATGCATATTTCATACTTTCCCCACCAGTTGCTCCACCATTCAACCTCGGACAATCTTTCTTCAAATGGCCTATTTCTTTACACTCGAAGCACTCTTTCACACTTTCCTGGCAATCCTTTATCATATGCCCTTTCTTACCACACCCAAAACATGCACCAGATGTCCACCTACATTCTGCCAACATATGACCTTTCCTTCCACACCGACGACATTCCACAATCTTTCTCACACCATTCGGTCTCTCATTTGCTGGGACATACCTCGGTTTCTCTCTCATATATCCGTTCCCACGCTTGAAATTCATCTGCCCCCTTCCATTCGACCACCCTCCATTTGCCCATCCATTCTGCCGGCCCAGGAAGTTTGACATCACTCCAGCTGGTGCAGCCTTCAGGGCATCCCTGTAGCTGACAAACTGCTGGGGTGGATGAAAGCTCCTGGGCTTCTTACCCCCAACATTCACACTGTACCATCCATCCTCTTCTAGATCGCTTTCATCATCAAATCGTCCATCTTCTAACAGTTCCAACACATCCTCCCACATCAACCGTTCACCTGTCAGTCTCACTCTCTCCTTTCTCTTTTCACTCAGCCATTCACTCACCTTTCGCGGGATCGTGTCCAAAAACTTCCTCATGAGTGGTTTACATTCATTTACATCATCATCACCATACCTCGTTCTTGCCATACTCTCAAGCCTATGTGCATACATATTCACACTTTCACTCTTCCCAATTTGAGCCTTCTCAAATTCATTCACCCTCTTATACTTCACACTCTCTTTCATTCGTTTCACCTGCCCAATCAATCTCTTCTTCACTACATCGTACTTTGGCTCTCCCACACTCGTTATCACTCGCAAGAACTCCAACACTTTCCCATCCAAACAATCTCCCAGAATACTCACCCAGTGACCCTTGTTCTGCGGGTACTTGAGCTTGCAGTACCGCTCAAAATCCCTGAAGAACTCATCCATACTCTTTCCCCCATGCAATCTAAACTTATCAATCCTTGGCACTTCCCTAATCAAAATTCCTTTCCCCACATTCACTTCACTCTCCGAAGAGCTACTCTCGGTCTCACTCATTCCAATCATATTGTCACTCTCTCCCTCATCTGAGTATAGCGAATCCACACTCTTCCCTCTCGCCTTCCTATCCTTAACCTTAGAACCATGCTTACTTCCTCTCTTACTTTCCACTCTCTTCCATTCACCCCCTTTCCTACCACTCACAGTATCTTCTTTAGACTCAACCCTACTGCCATCCATTCCATTTAGTGGAGTCCCTTCAGTAGGAGCAGGGGTCAGGGTTGTAGGTCCTGGGACTGATCCAGCCCCTGTCATCATGTTATACAGGTCCTGCATCCGTCAGTCCGTCTGATCCTGTCGGTCTCCCATTTCCTTCTTCATCTTATCAGTCTTTTCATTCATCCCTTTTATTTTATTCTCCATTCCCTCCATCATTCCCTGCAACATTTCACACTCCTCTTCTTTCTTTCTCAACTCCAGTCTCAATCGCACTACTTCTTCATTCAACGTTTCCGCTACAGCCATTGTTCCCAAGTTAGTAAAAAGATAGGAGAAGGGAAAAATCAATCAAACTACTTGTCACACTAATTGGGTATGGACTGCAATCCAATCCAGTCACGCTCCCAGTTTCGAAGTCTCACGTCCCTATTCGGGCGCCAAATGTAGCGGGCCGAAAATAGATCTCTAATCCCAATCGATAATCGATCCAACCCGCTTCCTACACTGTCCGGACGTGAGAAATCGAGGGAGAATAAAACGGATTGTATATACAATCCCTTTACTTACAAAAAAAATACAATGATAGTTACAGTTTATATTTACAAAATTTTATATTTACTAGGGAAGTGTGCAGACTTCAAAATGAGGCTAAATTCCCCAATCAAAATAACGATACCAAACGAGAATCTTATAACGGGCGGATACAACAATTTACTTAAATTCTACACAAAACAAAAAAAAACAACCACAACCGAACGAAAGGGGGACACGCGCTATGACTTGCTGGAGGTGGGTGGTAGTTGGTTAACTAGAAGGAGGCAGGATTGTCAATGAAGGCAGGTATGGCGGTTCAGGTGGTTAGAGACACGAAAGCCCTCCTCTCAGGGCTGGGTGGAGCACTCTTCTATCGAACCCCTCTTGCTGCCAGTCCACACTTCCACTCTCTGAAGAAGAGATATATCCTCCTTCAGTGACCCATTTATTTATACATGGATGGCGAAACTAATAAGTGGGCATTACCCGAAAATACATCGACTAGCTTACCTCTTTCCAGAATATGACGCTTTGATAAAAGTTAATTTAAACAAAGAACTATCTTATTATAGTGATATTTCAAAATTAGCTATTATCTTTCCAGAATAACACCTGGAAAGAAAGAAAAACATGGTAATCATTTTATACATGAATTAAACAAAAATAAAACAATCCCATTCACACACATTCTTACAGAGGGAGGGAGAGGGTACTGAGAAAAGGGGTGGGAGAATGGCCCTTTTACACACACTCACATTCGCCCCACCACAATATCAGTAGAGATTTTGGATCCTCTATAAACAATGCCCAGAGGTTGTAACATACCAGGCTTGTTGGGTCCTGGGCATTAGAGCACAAATAATGGAAAAATGCGATTTTTCCCCCTAATTACCCCTTCCCTGAATTTACTGCAGCCATTCTCCAGTGCATTAGGCAGTACTGCCATTAGCTGCCTCACTTTCTCCTGGTACTGATACAAGCAGACTCACTACTGATTGTCCCCTTGTACTCTAGATAGCTTCATGTAACCCTGCTTGTGGAATTTTGTGAGGCAGGCAGGCAGACCTCCTCCAATGTATCATGTGCCAAACATTCGCAGCATTTATGAAGGATAGAAATAAAAGAAATTTATTTGTATTGTAATGATTTTTATTCAACAAAATACTTTTTGTTAATGACTTCAGTACATCTATTGAACACTTTGTTAATGACTTCAGTCCATCTATTAGGCAGCTTCATAATTCCATCCATGTTGAATTGTGACTGTCTTGGAGGAAAAGAAGTTAGCCAGATGTTTTTTGACACTATTTAAATCAATAAATGATTTTCCACATCAATGTCAGATAGGGCAATGTTGGGTGAGTATGGTAGATCTGGTAAGAGAAATCATAACTTTGTCTTGGTGAATTCTTTTTATTCTTTCTCAAGCTGGTGGCAATATATATCAGAATTGTGGAATTTTGCGAAGCAAAATTCCACAAAAAGCATAACTTTTTTGCATGAATATTCTGTTTTGGTGAATTCTTGTGCAAATTTCAGGATCATTTCTGTAGTTATTATAGACAATGAAATTTTTATTACCACTTGCTTAAAAAAAAGGGTTGTTTCATTGCATTTTAAGAGCATGTTGTAGATGGAATATCAGTCCATGTAGTTTTACTCTGAAGGTTGTGAGGGGCCCATACATCATAGCAGGCAGGAAATGGACTAAAGTTTCTGTGTGTTCATGAACAGTACTTTTTGAAATTCGAATATATCTGCATGTCCTCTATTTGGGATTTTGGGGTTAGCTTCAATGTTTATCTTCAAAAGATCATGGTTCAACTCTTAAAGACCTTTCAAGTATTCTAAGCTGAAATCTCTTCATTTGAATTTTGCAAACCATCTCTGAACCAGTGATTCACTTACATCACCTTCATTATAAACATTACACATAGTTTTACACATTTCTGCATCATTTTTAACCTATGAACATTAGAAGAAAGGTTTGGGGCCGAACTACTCCCTGAGGAAATGAGGGAGCTGGAAGATTTTGATCTAAGCTCTCAGGAGCGCCTCCTTGTGGCCGACCCGGGTTTGGCCGCTGCCTTCGACGCCATTAACATGGTGGTGCCCTTCGAGGACAACACTCAGGAGCTCATCAACGCCGACCCACAGCTGCGTGACGTGATCAACTTGATTGAAAGCGTCCCGGTCCCGGTGCCGGACGACCCCCTGCTTCGCCGATTGAGGAGGCTCCTATTCAGGATGCACCCCGGCAGCCAGGGTTGAGTCTGGTCAGGACTAGGGCGACGGTGATGAAGACGAGGACAACAACGAAGGTGAGGCTGGGAGCGTTTTCAACCCGCTGGCGCGGGCCGGCAACGATCCCCTCCAACATCACATTTGTGACTTTCTCCCTGGAAATGTGTGTCACCATGCCCCCCTTCCCTCCAGTGTGGCGAAAGCTGCGGGAGGAAAAGGGGTGCGGGTGTTCCTTAGTCAATACCGTCATTTTGCCCCCAGCAGTAAGCTGATGCTCCCGGTGCTGCAGACCCTTCTGCGCGCTGGCGTTATCGAACGCTCGGAGCAGATCAGGTGTTCCTGGTCCCAAAAAATGAGATAGAAGATCGACTCATTTACGACATGTTCCCTTTGGGCTTGTCGGGTCTGTATACCCCCCCTCCTTTTCAGCTCCCGTCCTTGGAAAGGTTTTGCGTGATGCAGGAGAGGCCACATGGGCGATAAAAATCGATTTACAACATGGTTTTTATCATATTAAATTGCACCCTAATGCCCGGCCTTGGTTCGGCGTTCTCTGGGGGAAGGATCGTTTTCGTTTTAAACGATTACCCATGGGGTTCGCGGGATCTCCCTACATCATGCAATCGTGCATGGCGGCGATTTTTGCAGAGTTTGCACGACAGGCAGGTGTCACCGTGTATACTTACATTGATGACATCCTGGGCCTAGGTTGTCCCGACGCCCTTTTGAGATTTATCCAGCTTGTCCGCAATTGAACATTGCCGGAGGAACAACGTGACACAACTACAGCACCCCTGTGGTAGCCATTCAAAACTTAGAAAACTCGTCTTTCAAATAGTCACTGACTCAATCCATGGTGATGCTAGAAAAATGAAGCAATGCATAGGAGACTAGTTCATAAATTAAAAATGATTGGGATATGTGGGGGTGTTTCAAATTGGATAGCTGAGTGACTGAAAGACAGGAAGCAAAGGGTAGTGCTAAATGGTGTAAAGTCAGAGTGGAGGGATGTTATCAGTAGGGTTCCTCAGGGATCAGTTCTTGGTCCATTATTATTTGTCATCTATATAAACGATCTTGGGGAGGCAGTTAATAATAAAGTGTCAATTTTTGCGGATGATACCAAATTAGCAGCTGTAGTTAAAGATATTGATGATAATTTTAAAGTGCAGGGGGATTTAAATAAATTGTTATCCTGGGCACATAAGTGGCAAATGACTTTCAACCTTGATAAGTGCAAAGTTATTAACATGGGAAAAGATAATAGAGAATTTAACTATGAAATGGATGGGCATTGGCTGAGCTCAGTAGAGGATAAGAAAGATCTAGGAGTAGTAATAGATAAGTCATTAAGGTTTTCTAAGCAGTGTATTGAAGTAAGAAATAGGGCAAATAGAGTGCTGGGTTTCATTAAGAGAAATGTCAGTTACAAAAGTAAGGAGGTTATTCTTAAACTCTATAACTCTTGTTAGGCCACATCTAGAGTACTGTATACAGGCATGGTCCCCACATTTTAGACACGATATTAACCTTCTTGAGTCAGTGCAACGGAGGGCAACAAAGATTATTCCTTCCCTGAGGCACCTTGAATATATAGATAGACTGAGGGTATTAAATATGTTTTTGTTCGAAAGGAGGTGTGTGAGAGGGGGATATGATTTGAGCTCTTTAAATTTGTTCCTGGGATAGATAAATTGGATGTTAGCAAGTTTTTTAAGTTAGATGATGGAAATCGGACTAGAGGTGACCACTTAAAAATTAAAAAGCAAGGGTGTAGGTTGGATTTAAGAAAATATTTTTTCCCCAATAGAGTGGTAGACTTCTGGAACAAATTGCCGCGGAGGGTAGTAAGTAGTCCAAATTAAATGTATTTAAGAGTAGGTTGGATGAGTTTAGGGGGAGGGAAGGTTGTGATGGTTCCTAAGTTTTGTATATATTAATATTGTTTGTATATATCTATAGCTGCATGATTTAGTTCTTGACAAACCTTGATTGGTGATACCCTTGTTTCTGGACGCAATCCTCTGGATGTAGTTTTCTTGGGAGTTTGGGTGCCTTAAAAAAGAGGCTGTTTGACTCGGATGACCTATGATGGGCCCTTGTGGCTTTTGTCATCTGTTATATTATATTGTGGGGGACTTTGATTTTGTCTTCTCCTGGCGATGGTGCTTTTTGTGGGTGGGTTTTGACGGATGCGGATGACCTTTGATAGGCCCTTGTGGCTTTTGTCATCCATGAAATTATATTGTTATGAAATCGGTTCATTCTTTTTGAATAACTGTGTAGTACACTGTATAGTCCAGGGCTACTCAACTAGCGGTCCAAATCTGGACCTTTTGGGTGTAGCAGAAATAAACATATATAAATTGAATAGCATGAAGGTCTTAGCAATGGATTCTTAAATATATATTTCCTTCACTACTTTAGGGTAAGTTAAGGGTGTATTATACATAATGTACCTAACCTATTAATGCAGATAAAAGTTTAGTATAGTTTATATTAAATACCAATAACAGAAAATGGGACAAATCAGCTGGGTGCTGATATCGATGAGAAATATTGAGATCATGGCTCAGTGAAGAGTCCTGTGTTGCCAGATCTACCAAAATATCATGAAATTTACTGAAATTTTGATGAATCTCAGAAATAATTTATCAATCATGAATAATTAATATAATTTGTATATTGTTTTTCCAAATTTTCAACAAATAATTCTAAAAAAATACTGATATAATGCTTTTTAACTTAATTTTATCTACATAACGTATATCTCAAGAATCACTACATATATATTAAAGTGCCTCTGTCAAATTTTTACCTACCTACTGATTTTTCTCGCCATAATATACTGGGGGTGGGGGGGGGAGATACAATATATATATATATATATACATAAATGGGTAGGGGCCCAGCAGTTCCTTAAACTGTCTGTGGTACCCCCCCCCCCCTCCTTCCCTTGTGATAACTGCCCAATGTCCAGGTCTAGGGATCTTTACACCTTACCTCTATTCATTGTACTCTGGACAAGTTCCTGCACTCATGACTGTGGCCTTTTAGCTTTTTTGTGTATGTATGCTCAGGTCTTCCTCCAGTTACTGATCAAGCTCTTAATTTTTTTGTTATCTTAGTTTTGTAGTTTTCAGAAGGCATGATTTATTTTTTAATTATTTAGCCTATTTGTAGGCTAAAATAATTAATTTACCAGGCACTGGCTTCGCCACTCCCTCCCTATGGGGGAGTTTGCACTTCGCTAGTAAAATTAAAATTTAAAATCTAAAAAAAAGCAGCCATGGTTAAATTTTTATAAATTTTCTGAACTTCGGCAATTATAATAATTTTAAAAAGGAACTCTAAACTAAATTTACCCCCTTTCAAAATATCACGTTGCTAAAATATAGTTATAGAAGAAGAAGAAGATATATAAAAATAAATTTTCTGACCTTTACCATTTGTAATTCTTTGAGTTTTAAAAAATTCACAAAATTTCAATACTTATATTTATTTCTGAACTTCACCATTTTGTTTTTTGATATTATAAACGAATTATTATAAATAACTTTGATAAAAAAAAACATGTCATAACCAAACTAAGATGAATTTTTTATTCAAATACTAAAAAAAAATCCCCTTAAATTATAGAGTTAGGGACAATTTTTGAATTATTTAGCATATTTGTAGGCTAAAATAATTAATTTATAATTTAATAATCTTGGTGACTATACTGCTGACCTTTACCTGATGATTGCATTTAGACAATATTAGTTTTGTGCTTTTTCATTTATCATGCTTGGATGGCCCTAACTCAAATGAGTTCTCTGCATCTAAATTTCATGTCACTAAGATTTTGAATCTTCTTCCAGGACAGTCTTCCTGTTGAGGAAGGAAGTGTGGACATTGTGAGTCTAATTTTTGTCCTATCAGCCCTCCTTCCTTCACATATCCCATCAGTGTTGGGGAAGTTGGTACAAGTTCTTCATCCTGGTGGCCTGTTGCTCTTGAGAGATTATGGGATCTATGACATGGCTATGATAAGATTTAACCCTGGAAATAAGTTGGGTGAAAGGCTTTATGTCCGGCAAGATGGCACAAGGTGAGCTTTAAATAAATGTATAAAATAATATTTATTTTTCTGATTATTTAAACTTAATTTGATTTTCCTACTCAACAGGGCATTTTATTTCACAGTCGAAGAATTAGAACAGTATTTTGTCCAATCTGGCCTAGAGGTCTTGAAGAGTGAATATGTATCAAGGCGGACAGTCAATCACAAAGAGGGTGTTGATGCAGAAAGAGTGTTCGTACAAGTAAAATGTAGAAAACCATCATTGGTAAAGGTAAATTATCCATTTCAACTCATCACATAAATTTATTAGGCTGCCCCATGCTAACAATACCTTGAACTGAGCAAAAACCTGTGATGTTGATCTTTTTAACCTTATAAATTGATTAAAATTTCTCACTTTGCTTATAAAGTGGAGTGGGAGCTGTGGTAGGTGGACTTGTGATGTATATTAGATTCCTCGTAATGTCTTTATTAGCCTGATCATCCTTGTGTGTAGATGAATGTGTTTGGATTGGAGCTGATGGCCTGTGATGAGCTGCAGTATTTTGGTAGCAAAGAACCCTTGGTGGCACACACATTCCACATCTGTGGTGCGTGGATATGGAGCCCCTTTGGCAGATTCTGGTATGAAAATGTTTTTTTGCACTAAGAGATGAGGAAATGGCTGTTTGTGTATGGTTGGAATTTCCAATGCCCTTGCTCTATTCCTAATACATCCTCCACTAGGCATGTCCTTTCCTTGCAATGTAAATTTATGCTCACTGATGTTGATTTAACCTGGTACCTAGGGTTGCAAGTCCAACACTTCACTGAACTAATGGGACCTCCAGTCACACTTTACAATTGAGTTATGGGAGGAAGATTTGTGTATTTTCTTGTTTGGTAAAGTTGAGTGTGGTTGACACTTGTGCAACTTTCTCAGTTGGTGAAGTTGCTGTATATCATCTGTAGGAAAGCTCCATAATTGTTTCTCTATGGATCACTGCTACAGGGTTGGCAAAAACCCCCAAATTTTGAAAAAGCCCAATAAAACCCAGGTTTTATTCTGGGGGTTTTCAAAAAAACAAATACTACAAGCATTAGAATAACAGAAAAAGAATAGCTATCTCTATTTTTATATAAATAATTATAGTAAGAAAAGATCACAGTAACAGATCACTGATTGAGAATTGTGGGTACCCATGATAGCCATAACCTGTTGAAGGAGAGATGAATTATGGGTCGGTATCAGAGAAGTAATCTTAATTTGATACATATTTGTTGAAATTATAAACAAATATAAATTCTGAATAAAATAATAAGTAGCATTTATTTCTTGACAAAAAAAGTGTAATTTAAAAAAACTCCCCCCGAACCCCCAGGTTTTATTCTGTTTTTTTTTTCAAAAAACAAATGCTACAAGCATTAGAATAACCTAGAAAAAGAATAGCTATCTTTTTTTATATGTAATATTAATAATTACTTAGTTTAATAATTATATTATAGTAAGAACAGATCACAGTAACAGATCACTAATCAAGAATTATAGGTATCCATGATAGCCATAAGCTGTAGAAGGAGAGAGGAATTATGAATCAGTATCAGAGAAATAATCTTAATTTGATACATATTTGTTTAAATTATAAACAAATATGAATTTTTAATAAAATAATGATAGGTAGCATTCATTTCTTGAAAAGAAAAGTGTAATTTTGAAAAGAAACCCAAAACCCAGGTTTTTTTTATTTGCCAACCCTGCACTGCTAAGGGGTTGAGTGTAAGGCTATTGCTTGACACGAAGAATACTAAATGTAAAATTGGTGTATTTTCTATGTACAATGCAAATTCAGTCTACTTGGTTATGGTAATTTTGAGCTGTGGATAGGTTCATTTGTTTGGAAGTGAGGGGGAGCAGGTTTGGTCTTGATTGATATAGTGGTAATGTTGGTTTCTGTTCAGTGAGTAGTTGTGCAATGATCGTGGTACCTTTTGCTCTGTGTGGTGGGTTTTGAACTTGTTCCTTACAGAGTTGTTGCTTTTAATGGATATTGCTTCTAGTTGTCATTTTATAGAAGGTTTGTCTGGTAGTATTCCAGCAAGATATTTTAAGGTAAGCTGTTGTCTGTACGTAATGTCTGTCTGGTGTTTTTGTGTAAGGGTTTTAGAGGATGTTCTTGATTAGGATCTCCTTTTATTTTATTTTTTGCCATGTATGTATCCAGTTATGTCGAATTGGATGCATTGAGTGGGTGGGTTGCAGGATTAGTACATAGGTTACATGTCCACTGGTGTGTTTTTGGACAATGTCAGTGAATCGGAGATGATTGAACTTTTAAGTTAGTTTATCTTCCTTTTGGAGAGGATTGAAGCTTGTGTGGTTGACTTATCATTTACCGGTGAGGTACATATGGCGAGTAGAATGTCATCTGAGGTGGTTATTTTTTGGCAGTATGTTAGTGGTTGGTTGTGTGTTTTGTTTTCATTTTCTTTTGTGCTTATCCCTTGTGTCCTGATCCATCCATCATGATTTGTAGTTTGCTTTGAAATTACTGCACATGAAAATATTAGTAAGCTTTTAGTGGTTCTAGGATTGCTGTGTAGAGTTTGGTACTATTTTGGTTGTTGATGTACATTCTTATAAGAGAAATTGATCGATCTCCATTCAGTTGGAAACATCTTGCATCTAGAAGCTTTGCAAGATACTTAGAATAGTTCTGCTTATTCAGTACAGTTGTTTTGTTTTTAAAATGGAGTGCAAGTATGTGTCACTTTTCTCTGCCCAAATCTGCCATTTTTAATATTATTATTTTATTTTTTTTATCCCTTTAGAGATGCCTAGACCCTTCTGATGTGGACGTCTGCATCTCGCCGTAAGGGAAGAAAATGGACCTATGAAGGAGGTGCAGCATGCTCGCAGAGAAGCTGCCAACCACACTTTGGCTGCTGCAGCTTGCGGTTTTCCCCCAACTGTAGTACTCAAGTGGAAGGTGGGGGTCTGTGGGCAAGAAGATATCCTCCAGATTGGCTGATATGTGGAGGGAGGTGATACTTTCCTTACAACAGCTAATCTGTTGCCCATTTGCATGATTCAGCATCATCATCAAAAAGATGCCCATTTTCATCTCCACATGGTGAGGATGATTGGTTTTGCCAAGAAATTTCTTCAGTGCCCTACCAATGACTAGAATAAAGTGATGTGTTAGACAAAAGTATTTTTAAATTCACCTGGGGGCACCTCAGGCCGTATACATCAACCTCTACGATCATTGGTTAGACTTGCTTTAGTGTTAAGGCTGGGGTGGTTTTGTACTTGCCAAATAACACTGCCATGGATTGTGAGAGATTTAAAGGTCCCTGATGATCATCTTGCCTATTTTGTGCAAAGCCATGGTGTATTTTTATACAGGATGGAGCTCTTGTTCACCTTTAAAGGTAACTAGTTACCTTTCTGGCCAAAATATTGCCCATCTGTACTGACAAGAAAGGAATTAAAAAATTGTTGGACTTTTATGAAAAAGAAACTTGCCACTACCAGCATGCGCTGTTCCTCACCTGATCAGGGAGCTAAGAATGTTCTGGATCTCATTAGATGGATATTACTTTGTCTTTGGCTGCTTCACTGACAAAACTGCTCAGATTGGTTCTCAAGGTGAAAGGTCAGATCACCAAATAATGACAGGTTAGTTTGAAGGCATAGATTTTTGTAGTTGGTATTTATAGGCAATCAATTTCCATTGCACTAACTATAGGTTAGGCTCTTGTATACCAAACTCTGGGTTATTTTTTTATTAGTTACTAACATTTACTTAGAATTTAGATATTTAGAAGCACTATTTAGATGCGCATAAGAATTAAAATTGTATTGTGCTTATCCATATCTTTTTTGTTTTGTTTTATTAGCATCACCAATTGGCGCTGATTTATTGGTGACATGGTCTACCAGTTTACAACTCACAAAAATTAAAAATTATTTTCATATTGACTATTATGAGATACAGATCAATTTTGGTCAGCAACACAATCTTAGGTAAAAATAAATATATATATATATATATATATCTAATAAAAGCAATTTGGCCTGGGATGAACTATTGTGATTTCAGGCTGACTGTCAAAGTGTTAGATATGTCCATTATTGGGCTACACAGTCTATCGGAACACTCCTGGAGCACTAATGGTGACACTCCAACTAGACCTGTATGTAGCCTTGTTACCATCAAATCTCTTCAGTTTTTTCTTACACCCTCTCTTGTTATTGTAACCTCCTGCAGTTTAGGTCCATGGAAAATCCTATCTGGGTCCATTATTGGTTGTGTTGAGTCCTCTCTCACATACACACCATTAAATGCCAGGTTCACCTCCTGGGTGATTATTTTATCATCCTCTGTAATCTTACCAGTGCTTGTCATCAACCTGGCTATTGTTTCCTTGGCACTAGTTCTTGATCATATATAAGCCCAAAAGTGTCTGGTGTTTCTTGTTGCAACTTTCTCATATGGAATAATGCAATAAATGCAAAATTTAAATTTAAATAAAATGTTGTATACAGCACCATACGCAGGCGCCATGGACTCTTGGGGAAGGAGTTAACATATGATAACAAATAAAAAGTTCATGCAGACAACTCTAGTAGCATGTACTGTGCACTGATATTCACTAGCCTCTTAGTAGGAAGCTCTGTTGGAAGATAGACCAAAGATACCAAAAACCGCTCAAATTATTCTCTCTTTCAATTTTGATAAAAATTTTGCTTACTCAGCATCACAGATACCTATTTTAAGCATATATAAAATAAAACTTGATAAAAAATTTGATCACTAGGTAGGAAATTACATTAATAATAATCTATTTTGAGCGGGGTTGGTTGTGAAAAACCTTCAGAACTTTTTAACCAGTTTTTCTCAGGTAAAAGTGGGAAAAACCCTTTTAAAATATTAAATTATATTTCTTTGCAATTTTATAAATTAATTGTATATATGCATGGTATTACTGTAGATCACAAAGTAAATAAAAAAATATATATATTATTCATCGTGAGAGCATTTGGGATTCTATATTCCAGTTGCACCTGTCCATAGTTAATTACTAAATTTACTATGAATCTAATATGATAAGTACCAGAAGAATCAGCTTATTAACATATTACAAATGCATTTAGAGTTTTAGGGGTCCTAATACATGTATTATCATTCAATTTATCACTGTCATAATACAGAAAGTTGTAACAAAATAAAACCTGAAGAGAAAATAAGAGCCAGTAATGGTCCAGAGTCTTGATGTCTTGCACATTATTGGCTGATTTGGAAGAGTAAGCAGATATACAAGCTACAGCAGCCCAGGGCCTTCTTCCTACATGTTGTAAACATGTCAGAACATGTACCTACAAGGCTACAAGTGTAACTGTGTTGTGTGAGAACTTATGAGTTGTGACTGTTGTTACTTCTAGCAAGCTACTTAGCTGCCATTGTGTCAGTGTTCTAAACTTTTCCAGGGAGTTAATTGTGAGTTACAAGTGCTGATAAAAACTTTACTTATTAAGTTGTTCATTTAGAAATAAATATATTTAGAGTTACTCATGGTGACAGGTTTAGTTCTATTGAACAATTAATTGATAACAAACTTCTCATTTCAGATCCATTACAATCTTTGATCATTAAGTGTTCAATACAGGTGTATATGCATAAGTTTCTACCTGATGCCAAAATTTACTGACTTGAAGAAGCACTCTAGCCCTTTGGGAGGTAGACCAAAAAAATGCACTCTGGGCTAAATATACTGAGATATCATCCACCAAAGTGCGATGTCAAAAATGTCTTTCAATTCTACCTAAGAGGATTGACAGAGTGAAGATACATGACAACAAGTGTTCTAAGGAAGACAATGACAATTCAGAACAAGATGCTGAAATGTTAGATTTGCTTCCTAGTAATAAAGGGGAAGAGACGGCTGTGGCTACTACATTAGCAGAACCTTCAACTTAGTCTTCTCTATTAAGTTTTGCAATTGAGCCACAAGATACAACTCAGACTAATCAAGGTGCTGCTAGGCCCAGAGAACATGATGAACCTCCTGTTGTGATAGACACAGTTTCATTGAGCAACTCTGACTCCATGCCTTCTGCATCAAACGTTAGTATCAGTAATGTAACTAATGTCTCATCCGCACTGGATGAGACAGTTCAAAAAACTAGTGAAGAAAAACTGAAAGCAATCAAAACCAAGTAGGCACAGTTCTTTTATAAGGTGAGTTGTTCATTAGACATAGTTGTTTTAATTAATTTATAAAATTATTATATTATTAACAATGGTTAATTAATTATTACAAGATTATTGTCCTGTTAGACTGACCAGAGCTGCACTGTTGTCAAATAGTATGCCACTTACGAGTTATGATTACTCAGTTTCAAAGATCCCAATTTGGTTGTTGCTTTGTGAATGTGACTGTTAGGTTGTGGAATATTTTGCCCGATAATGTTGTACAGTGTAGATTAGTGAATGTGTTCAAGAGTTTGAGTGAACATTTATCTTTTAGGTTCTATTTGATTCTTGTTGCACTGACTTTCCATAGATTCTTGCCTGCAGAGTTACTCTTTAGTGATTTACTGTACCTCTCTTGCACTGTTCTGGTGGTGGGAGCAGTGTTGTAGAACAAAAATAAGAAACTCCAAAATTGTCGACGAGTTAAAGTATACATACTAAATAATAATACTGTGAATCTTTAATATATAATATTTTCAGAATCTGATTCCTTTCCAAATTGCTGATGATGAGACATTCCATGATGCTCTAGAAGAAACAAGAATGAAACAAACTATGGAGCTGTAATTGTTGGATTTGTCTCAGACAATGAAGCAAAAATGACACTAGTAAGACAGGTGAGCAGCTTTTTTTATTATTGTTGGTTAAGTTCCACTACCATAGTCACTATGGGATGTCAATTTTCAAACATCTGAGATTGCAGATATATTTGTGGAACACTTATACATGCCTACATTACCAAATTATATACACATAAGGTGGCCATTTTCTTTATTGGATTTTTTTCTTTGTAAATTTCAGTTCATTCTTGAATGAAGGCCAGGTCTAGTAATATATGGCTGCAGTGACCACTATTTGAACTTGATGGAAAGTACTACTACACCAGCCCCAGTTCTAGCTGCATTCAACAAAGTGCAAATATACTTTCGTGAGCACCACCAAGCTGCAGGCTGGTTGAAGGAGAAAGGAGGAGTGCTGTCTCAGCTGCCAAACACTACAAGGTAGTAGAAATGCCATATTTCTGGACTTTTGATTGTACAAATGATTGTTTTTATGAATTTAGGGCAATGTGGGAATTTACTGTTAGATATGATTCTGAGTATAAGTAACTAATATATGCAAGAATAAAGGTACAGGTTAAGCAGCTTAAGCTATATAATATATAAACTGTTTTACTAATTCATTTCAGGTGGACTTCTCAGTGAGCCTCCTGGAAATGTTCATCAGAAATCACCCCAAATATGTAGATATCAGAGATAAAAATGCCAAAATGATTGCTGCTAACATAACCGAGCATGTTAACAACATGCTGCTGCTAATAGAGACAAAACACATGTTATTGCAGTTAGACACAATATCTAATGCCATCAATTCCTTCCAAGTAAATTTCCTAATTACAATTACCTAATGTTTAAAATATTAGCATATAAAATATAAAAGCTATCTCTGAATTTTCTGTAATGGCATTTCACAAATCCATTCAAAAGCTGTCTCCTTTAAAATATTGGCAGTATATTGAAAAGATAGCAGTCATGGGGCCAGTGAAAAGGTTTTGCTCTTTGATGATTGCTATTTCATTGTCCACCCTCCAGCGCTGGCAGAGAAAGGCTTTTCAGTTCAGCTGGTCTTATCCACACCAAATTAAGAAATTGACTGAGCAACGAGTGTGTTTCAAATTTGGTGCAAGTGTATAAATACTTTGGGTGGAAAAACAAAGCTGACAATGGCACCAATGAGTTGGAAGATGAGATAGATCTTGTACCAAACATTGATGTCACTGATGTTGATGTAACTTAATTAGTGAACTAAAATAATCATGTGTGATGTAGAAATAATTACTAGCTATTAGGCCTTACATTTTAACATCTTGAAAATTTAGAATGTATTTTAGTTACAACTTAAATCACATACAAAGAAAGTGTTTCTGTTTTATAACTTTTATTCCATAAATCAGTTTTTCCTAGATCCTTTTAGCCAGTTTTTCCCCAAGGTTTTTCCTCGGAAAAACTAAGGTGGAACCCCCCATCCCCTTCCCAACCCTGATTTTGGGCTTCATTTCAAGTATTATAGACAGCACTCCTTGGACTGCCACTTGTTGGGTTCTACCCATCAGGAAACTGTGAAGCCATCTTCCGAGTGAACCCTTAATGCCGTGGTCTTGTAACTTGTTTAGAAGAATACCGTGATCAACCTTGTACAAGTCTAATTAGATGACATCCAGGTTTTGACCATCTTGGATGTTTTCTAGGACTTTCTCATAGCGTGTCAGTAACTGGGGTAGACACGAACGTCCTTGCCTAAAAGCCGTGTTGACCGTCATTAAAGGCTGCATTTTTCTCTAGGAAGTCAACCATCTTTCTGCAAATGACTCTAACAGATCTTGATAAAGTGAGATGTGTGCGCCACTGGCCTGTACTTGCTGGCTTGTCCTTTATTACCTCCCTTATGTATTGGGGTGATGATGGCAGTCTTCAGTGATTCAGGTACAGTACCGGCTTGCAATGAGCGTGTCCAGAGGATCTGAAGTGGCTTGGCTAGTTCTTTTTTGCATTTTTTTAGCAGTTGGGCATGGAAGCCACCTGGTCCGGCTGCTGCATCAGGATATATGGTGTCAATTGCTGCTATTATTTCTTCTTCACTTATAGTTATTGTAGATAGTTGTTGGGGGTACCAGTATTCATAGTGAAGGACGATTTCGAGTCTGCTATGATCTTGGCTGCACTAGGGTTACTGAAGACCATCTCATATTGACTTTTAAGGATGGCTGCCATTTCCTTTGGGTCATCTATCGTCTCCCCATTTTCTTAAATGAGGAAAGCCTACTGCTGTTCTGTTCTTCAGTTTCTTCTTGGCATATGAGAAAAAGTATTTAGAGTTCTCTTTATGCGAGACACTGATTCTCTTTCTTCTCTCTGGTGTTGTTCCTCATGGGATTGTTTGATTTGCCTCTCTATGTTTTCCATTTGGGCTTTGATCCTCTCTTGTGCAGGTTGGAATGTGATCTTCATTAGTTTTCTTTTTAGCGTGCTCCTCCTCCTCATTAAGATTTTTTGGTTTCTGTTGTTCTTATTTGTCTTTCTGGGCACATGTTGGAGGCAAATTTCCCGACACTTTGTGATTATTGTTGTTAGGGTGTTAGCTATGGTTCTCTTGCCTAGGCGTCTTTCCCAGTCTATTTCTTGAATTTCTGACTGGATCTGCTCCCAATTTATGTTTGGGCTGTAGAATTTCAGGCTTCCCAGTGTGTCTTCCACTCTCCTTTTGTCTCCCTGTTGTTCAGTCAACTGGTTTGTGCATGTCTTAACCTATGATCAGACATGATGGTTTTGTTGGTCTCATACGAGTGAATTAGGCTGTGGCTGTTGGTGAGTAGGAGATCCAGTATATTATTGCCTCTCATGGGTTGACTTATGCACTGAGTGAGGAAGTGTTCATTTACAAGCTTTTTTAATTCCCTCATTTGTTGCTTCTCATCGAGAGTACCTCTGTTTACTGCCATATTTGACCAGTTGAGGTGTGGGAAGTTAAAGTCACCCAATATGATTATTTCTGTGGTTTGCTTTGGGAGATTGTTCAAGGCCACATTGATTTTTGTGAGAACTTTATTAAATTGTTCCGCTGTGGTGTGTGGGGGTCTGTTCACTGTGATGACTATCAGGTCTAACTTGTGTTTATGTAGATTGATAAAAGTTCTATTGTGCCATTAGAGAAAGTTTCTACATTTTCTGTACTGGTTGCTAAGTCATCCAGGATATAGTTGACTACCCCTCCATGGCTTCTGTTCTGCCTGTCAGTCCTGAAGATGGTATAATTTTCTATGTTGATCTCAGCATCCAGGTGGTCTCTAGTCAAGTGAGTTTCGGTAAATGCCAGGAATACCATGTTTTCTTCTTGAGCCGTCTCCTTCAGCATTGGAATTTTGGCTTGGTTTGTCTTTGGATAGAGACCCCTAATATTGCTGAACAGAAAAGTGCTTAGTGGCCATGTTGGTTGTTGCACCCTTGTCTCACTTCCAGTTTGTCCATCATGAACTTCTCTAAAAAAGAAGTCTCCTGGATATTATTGTTATTATTATTAGGGTTAGGCCTGTACCTTTCTTCCACAGTTTTCCTGGACTGATGCCGTTTTGGTATTCCTCAGTTAAGGTTAGGTATCTTAGGTCTAGTTGACTGGTTCCTGTGATGCTGTGTAGGTCTGGTGGGGTCCTCTGCTTTAATTCTCCTCCTCCTTGTTCCTTTGATATGGGGGTAGGAACAGTCCATTTTTGAAACATTTTCAGTTCCGGAGGGCATTCCGGCATAGTGTGGGATGGAATTCAGGGCATCTTCTGTCGAGTGTGCAGCCTAGCTGTTTGTCCAAGCCATGGTTCATGAGTTTTGTGCACGACGGGATGGTTATGGCTGCATTCCTCTCCTTTAACCCCATATATGCATTTGTTCTGGGCATAGTATTTACATATCTTGGTTTTACTTCCTGTGGGGCAAGATTGATGCGCTTCGGTTAAATCAGAGGGCGTAGCTGTGGGTGGAGATGTTTGCACTCTTGTGGGTGGTGTTTGTGTTGTGGGAGTATTGCCTTTGTTACGGCACTCCTGTAAAATATAATTAGGTTAGTTTTTGTTTGTTTGTTATATATATATATATATATACACATTTCTTTATTATCATGGGAGTTATGTCTCTCTAATCTTTCTCTTCCTTTGATTCCATAATTTCACTAAAATTTCCTTTATTTTACTTTTGAATTTATTGTCGAATAAAAGCATGCTTATCAGATGCTCTTTGTTCTCTATGTATGGCTGCTGTAGTTCAGTATACTTCTCTCTGGTTTTTGAATATCCTTCACATATTAGTAAAAAGTGTCCTACATCCTCGCTTTCTTTACACCATAGATTGGACAGTCTTGATTTTCTTCCTGTGCTAGTTCTGTTAGCTCTAATGTATTTGTCCTGCATTTATATAGCAGACCTGCTGCAAAAGTGTCATCATATATATACTCCTGTTCTCCCATCTCCTTTCTCCATATTCTATATATGTTTAATGAGGTTTTTGTTTGGATATCTTGTCTCCAGATATTGGTATCCCATTCTCTTATCTTTTTTTTGCAGGTCATCTTTTGATATCTGCCCTAGTTGTCTAATATTTAGATTTAGGTTGTCCATATATTTATTGATTTCTATCATAGTTTGTTTTCTTGTTTTCCAATGTATATTCCATTATGTTTATTATCAATTGACTTTTCTTTTCTTTTAGTATGTCTTGCAAGAATGATAGTTTACTTCTCATTACCCTTATGGTGACTAGTGATGCCCCTATCTCTCCTCTTAGGCTGCTTATGGGAGCTCTTTTGTTGGCTGATAATATTGTTCTGTTAACCTTGTTCTCCATTTTTTGTATTTTATCTATTTCGCCCGGTTTAGATCTATTACATTTGTGGCATAGAGTAAGCTTGTTATCACAGGGTTTTTCCAATATGTTTTCCCAATTTCTATTTTATTGCAGCTTTTTGCTATTATTGGGTATGCCATTGTTTGCATCTTCCTATGTATTTGTCTGATGTGGTCTTTGAAACACTTTTTTGGGGGTTGTTAATGGTAACTCCTAAGTACTTTATACTATTGTCTACTTCTATCCCTTCTATTTCCGCTGGTTGCTAATTTCTAGGCCATTTTTTCTTGATAATTGTGTTAGAAGCTTTATGTTCTTTACAGCCTCTTCTATAGATTGTGACAGCTGGAGTCCATCATCTGCAAAGAATAGAGTATTAATCTTGACATTTTCATCCTTGAACCCCATTCCACTTCTCTGTAGTTCTTCTATTATTTGATAAGTAGTTTAAATAGGGTGGCAGAGATAGTACACCCTTGCTTTATTCCACTTATGCCTCTAGGATTTGATCTTTTTTTGCACTTAGTTGTATTTTTGTTTTGTCATCGTTATATATTTTTGCTATTATGTTTATTATCTGTGGGTATATTTTATATTTCATTAGGTGCTCAATCATGTTTTCTCTTCTTATGGAGTCAAAAGCTTTTTGAAAGTCTATTGCCGCTATTACTAATGCTTTTTTGTTCCTGTAGCTTTCTTTATACAATATTTTACAACCATTAAATTATCTTCTATCATTCTTCCTTTTGTGAAGCCTGCTTGCAGTTCTGAGTCTTCATCTATATTTTTTTATATGGTCTTCTAATTTGTTTTTTTACTAGTGACATAAATAATTTATAGTCTGTTTGTTAATGCTATTGGTCTGAGGTCTTTAGCTTCTGGTCTTGTATTCTTTGGTATCATTTTTGTTTTGGAAATTTTCCAATCATCTGGTGTTTTGCCAGTTTCTAGTTTCTATTATTTTATTGAAACAGTCAGTAATATTTCTTATGCATTTTTTCATTTTTTTTTCATTGCTTTAAATAGTTCTGGTATTAATTCATTTGGTCCTGCAGCCTTCCTTTTCCTTAACATCTTTATCTGCGCTTTTACTTCTTCTGTTATTTTTAGTTTGTTCTGTGCTGTTATTTCTTCTTTGATTTCACATGCCATATCCATGTGTTCTTTGATTATCTGGGGTATCTCTGCTTCTTTTACTATTTCACTATTTCCTGTTTTGAATTTGTAATCCAAATATTCTATTACATGTTCAGGGGCTTTTATTTTATATACAATCTTTGTTTTATTCTTATTACTGTTCCTAATTTCCTCTATATATGATTTCTTAATGTCTTCATTCCATATATTATTTATTTGTTTCTCAAACTTTTGGTAGATTTTCCTCCAATATTCTGTTACCTCTGCCATAGTTTCTTCAGTACTTAGATTTTTGTTATCTTTGTACAATTCAATATCTTTATTACTTTTACTGTTATTTCCTTTTAACTTGTTAATGTGATCCCATAGTTTTTTATTTCCATCAGTATCTTATCTTCATATATTGTTATTTCTTGTTTTATCAAGTTTTTTACTTTCTGCTTTTGTTTCAGATATTTCTTATTTGCTTCTTCATATTCCTCCCCTCTCTTATATCTTTTATTTCTGTTCATATATTGTCATTTTTTTTATTTCCTTTTCATCCATGGTTTTTCTTTTTTTCATCTTTTATCTCTTCTAGATGTATATGTTTTTGTTAATTTTACTTTACTTATTAATCCCATCTTCTCTATTAGACTGTCTATGTTGCTTATCTCCTCCTTTTCTATTGCTTTTTCCATCTCTTCAAATATTTTCATTGCCGGTTCATCTCTTTTTGGTTATTCTATTTCCAATGTAGGCGCGGTTTTTCTTGGGGTTGTCTCCTGGACGTATACTGTTGCTGACCTCGTAAGGCGATGTACGAGATTGGTGATAGGCGCATCACTGCCCTCACTTTCCACTGATGTTGAGGCTTTTGTTGGTGTTTCCAATCCTTCGATAGATTTACCTTTTGGCATTTTCTAATAGTGCTGTAGTCGCCCTCACGGGGTCCACAGATATGATTCACAAGAGAAGAATACACTTTAAAGACCCCCCACTGGGGTCTTATCTTTATTCAAATATAATTTTGGCAGTTAGGAAACCGTTTTAACAAAAGGTGGTTATAAAAATAACGGTCAGAAAATCATTTTAAAGTTAAACATGTGTTAGTAATGACATAATGGTACATGGGTTAAAGTTTACATAAAATCAAAATTTGACCCATTTGGGGTGAGAGCGAGAGTGGACTGTATGGTTTCCCGCCTCTCTGTCCTTATATACCCATTGGTATAATAGACAAGAGGGGGCTAAATAATAAGTTCAATTTTTTAAATTGTGCGGGAGACCCAGTCCGCTGGGTTCAATTTTGATTTTATATATGTAAAATTTAGGCTGGCAGTCACAAAAATTGTAGAAATTTGAATAATAGCACGCGGGGACAAAGTTGTTAAAAGTTCAATGGGAATTTTTCCCCGCCGCAATGTATAGAGAACCGCCATGTTGTCCATGAAGATTCTGGCTTTTAGAAATATAATGAAGGCCAATAGGGCCGTTGCAAATTCTAACAGATAGATATTTTTTAAAATAGGGAAGAGTTTAGCTGGCCATACTAAAGATCCATGTCCAAATCTAACAGCCATACCGGTTAGAGAGGCATCACAAAAGATTTGACATTTGTTTGCGTGTTTACGCTTCCAAAATACTTTGTTCGTATGTATGAATTGGCGACTCAATTTAATTTTTGGATCTTCATGTAGGCACAGCTGCACCCACATAAATGATAAGTTTACAAAATTTATCATGAAATTTAATAGGCCTGCTAATCGGAGCCAAAATTTTGGTTTTAGATTGGGAGCGTTAGCAAAGGCCAAGGCATTATTTATTTTACTTTTTAAGGATACCGTTAACTGGTTAGTTTTGGGGGTAAGATTGATAATAATTCCTAGGTACTCTACCTGACGACATAGGGTGATAATTGATTTTTCACGTGTTTCCCCTCCTGCCGCCCGTTCGGCCTCAAGGAGCCATGTAGTCTGCGGCCTGCTCTCCTCCTCCGTAGTTACTCTGTACGTAGCCCGTTTTCGCGTTGAAGGCATTGTCCGATAATGTAAGATTGGCGCCGTGTGGATAAATGGTCAAATTCTATATTGTCCAGAAATCGGCGATATTTATATAGGGTGACAAGCGTGGCGATGTCCTCCCTATCTCTCCTTTTAAACTTTCTCGTAATCAAGATATATATTATTATCAAGTTGTGGTCTGATATATCTATTTCTTGTTTATTTTCATCTATGGTCATTCTTTTAAAGTTTTTATACATATTCTGGTTTATTAGTACCAGGTCTATAGCACTTTTTTAATTTGTTTCTTTCCCAGATGTATGTACCATTGCACTCTAGGTCTGAATTTAGTAATATTAGATTGTATTCATCTATTAGCTTATTTACCATTTTCCCATTTTTATTTTCTTTTTGGCTTCCTAGAAAGCCAAGATGTCCATTAAAGTCTCCTAAATAAGAGTACTTTATTATCTTTGTTTTCTTCCAGTATTTTCTCTATCTCTTCTATTAGGCTCTTCTTTTTATCTATATCTCTCTTATCTTCTCCTTTTGGATAATATATTAGTATTATTTTGAATTTAAGTTTTCCTATCTTCAGATTACCATATAAGATATCGTATTTTTTTTGTTTTTATTTCTCTACCATTATTTTCCCAGTGTTGTTATGGATTAGCATTAGGCCTCCTTTTTTATCATTTTTACTCCTCATATTTTCTATTTTATTTAAGTGTTTACTTATCTCAATACTATCTATGTTTTGCCATGTTTCCATTAAGCATAGTATTTTATTCTTATTCTTTATTATATTTTCTATCTCTGGACATTTAATAATTTTATTTTTATTAATCCCTGGACATTTAATAATTTTATTTTTATTTCTCTACTATGATTTTTGTCTTGTCAATAGTTGTTTCTTCTGATTAAATCTCCTTTGTAGATGTACCAGCCTTGTTCTCCTTTTTCTTTTTTTTTGTCTTGATTCATCTCTGAGCCTTTTGTTATTGTCTCGTTCCTTCTTTGTATAGTCTGGTGAAATTCCCATTCCCTTTTTTTGTTAGATCAGTTTCATATTTTAGCATTTTTGATAATGCTCCATTTATCATTTTAATCATTAACATAACTAGTAATGGCCTTTTTCTTGGGTCACCATCGTGTTTCCTTTTTATTCTCTGTTTTTACATTGTTATAATTTACTCTTAGGGTGTTTACAAAGAGATCTTGGCATCTTTCATCATCCTCCTTTTGCCTTTCCTCTGCATTTTCTTTGTTAGATTCTGGTACATTATATATGACTATATTATTTTTCCTCCTTTCTTTGTCTTTTATCTCTTCTAAATTACTCATTATTATTTTTATTGTTTCTTTTATTATTTTCACTTTTAACCCTTTTCCCCCTGAATTATGATATAGGTAAAAAAAAATAATTCTTCTTTAAAATCATTTATTTGGAGGAGAAATAACACATTTATGTTGTATAATTTGTTTTTGTTTTTTAAATAACCAAATTACAACATGATTCCATATGACATCATCCGGAATAAAAAAAATATATATTTATTAGAACTTAAAATTTCTTCCCTTTATAAATATGGTACTTAAATCCTTTTAAAAATAATATAGGCCTAGTTTAATCATGTTCATTTATTTTTTATGGTACTGCATAAAACAGTTTCTTTGGTTGGTCAAACACAGTGCAACATTACACTTAACACAGATTACCCTTGCATAAGCTGTGACACAGTTTTTACACCTTCGTTTTTGCTCAACACAACTTGGCAAGTGAGACACATTGTCAAATCAAGGGGATTCAGCTGGTTGGAAAGTCGGTCTCCTTTTTTCACCTTTGGTGTTTTTTATCCAAAGTTGGTCTTCCTCTCTTTGGTGTGGCAGCAAAATTACAATTGATAAGTCCTCGTGCAATATCCTCTTTGAAGTCACAAAGAGGCATGTGTTTGACTTTATTTTTTGTACATACCCTACAGTACAGCAACCAACTATTCACCACAGAGAGGTCCATTAGGTAAAAGAAAATTCTTGTGTACTATTTTTTCAATTTGAAGTCTATTCTGTAGAGCTCAAGCAACATGTTCCAGAGATCAACGCCCCCCCCTCCACCCCCATGTATTGATTGTATTCAGTTATAATGTGAGGCCTAGGAATATTGACATACTCCTTTTCACTTTGATTCCATCTTCTAGCATCGGCTAGTGGCTCCAATCCTGCATACGTTGATAGACAATGCACCGCCTTATTGTCAAACCATTTGAGGGCTATTATGTTTGAATTAGTTTCAACCCTATAATCAAAACTTCCCCTCCCTTCCTTTTTCAGTTGATTTTCTTCTTTCAAAATGCAGCCTTTTATTCTGTTTGGTCGTATTGTTGATAAACAGAGGATGCCTTCATCCTTCAATTTCTTTGCTAAAGCAATAGACGAGAACCAATTATCGAAGACAAGTTTGTAATTGGAAGGCCTTCAGCAAGTCGCATGACAAAATTGGATGAAACTCCCAATCCATTCCCTGAATCAGATGATTGTGTATTTGTTTTGCCAGCATAAAGCTCAAAGTCATATATATAACCACTGGTGCCTGCTCTAGAAATTACTTTATATCCCCATTTGTGAGGCTTCATGGGGTTATATTGCTTTAGTGAAATGTGAGCTTTCATCAGAATTACCTGCTCATCGATGCACTGGTATTCTTCTTGTGACTGTTTCTTGCAATTATTTTGAATGGATTCAATCAGAGGCCTAATTTTATAGATTTTGTCATACTCTGCATGACCTACCGGTTTTTGTTAGGCATTATCATTGAAATGAATGTAGTGTTTTATTTCATCAAACCAATCTTGACTAATTGCGTCAGCAATTTGATCTATTCTCAATGTCTTTTTCCAATATCGATTGTAACTTGGAACTCAAATAATTCCTGATAGCATTAGAACACCTAAATAAGATTTCAATTCATTTTCATTTAGCTTCAATTCTTTACCATCTTTTTGAAGTGCATATATGTTAGATTGATCAGTAATATGTTTGATCATGCTATCATCCAAAAACAAACTGAAAAAATAAATTGGATGCTTTTCGCCCAATGATTCATCTACGGATAAGCTATCTTTCCATTCTATATCATTAGGTGGATGAAAATCAATTTTACGCAATTTGTAATTATCATCTCTGTTTTGTGAATTTCTTTTGGTATCAGACACTAACATTGATAGGGGAACATTATCATTATCATCGCTTTCATAAGAATTTTCAACTTCTACATTTGGAATTTGATGCACACTATTCACAAAGTCTTCCTAAGTTTCGCATTGAATATTTTCTAAATTTTCATCATCATCATCTTCATATTCTGAGAGATCATGGGGAAGAAGAATTAGCCTAAGTGCTTCAGCTGTGTAGTAGGCCTACGTTTCACAGCTTGGGCTTGTGAAGTTGGTGGAAGTTCGCCATTGCAAGGAGATTCGGAGCCCATTTTCTAATCTGTGAAAGAATAAAATAAATTGTTATAGAGGAAATTATGATGTCAATCAAAATAAATTGTGCCACAAAGTATATATACATATAATATACTATGCTATCATTTCATATACCATACTATGCTTTATTACCTATATAGACTGGCACATCGGAGCTCAACTAGGGGAAAGAGAAGTGTAGTCTCCTCCCCAAGCGTGGATATGGAACAGCCAAGGCGCGTTCTCACGAGGGATGCCACATGGCATCGTCATTATATAACTTCATTATTTTACAACAAATTCGAACTTGATAAATAAAGAAGCCAGTAAAAGAAAAGTCATCCTTGATATTTTGTATACTGTAATAATAAAATAAAAGAAACAAATATAATACCTTATATTGACGTCAGTAAAAGTCTCCCTCCAATAATACTGGACAATGAAATCCGAATGGTGTCTGACGCTCCATTTGCGTTCTATGTCTGGAGTTGCACTGAGGAGAAATGAGTCATTCCGGCAGCCTAGATCCAAAGCGAGCATGTACGAGTCACGAATATACAATTTTGACTCTTATGTTATCATACATAGATCTCAAAATCGGAAAGTAGTTTCATGATGCCATATGGCATCCTGCGGGGGTAAAGGGTTAAATCGTTAAATTTACCTCTAGCTCTTGTATTTTATTTTTTAGGTTTTTGTTTAACTCCTCCAGCTTGCTGATTTTCCTTACTGCATTTTTCACTTCTGGTTTGCATTTCTCGCAGAACCATAGTTGATCCTTGTATTATTTTGTTAATATCTCGTATAGCTCCTTTCCTATTTTTTCACAGCCACAATGGAACCATAGCTCACAAAGTTTGTATTGTAGGCCATTATCATTTTCTTTAACCTGCTGTCTACAGGTGCCACATATATCTACGTTGACTTGATTAATTTTTCTTTTATGAATTTAAGTATCGATGATTTTTAGTGAAAACTTATTAAAACTTATTCTTTTAAATTTTAAAACCACCAAAGTCAATATTGATTTTTTTTTTTAAGATTTAAGAAAAACAACTATAAATGGTCTGAAACCCAGAGCAAGGTCTGTCAGATGTGCGAATCAGGTGAAGATGAGACTGTGGAACATGTAGTACTGGAATGTGAGAAGTATGATAGAGATAGGATGGAAATGATACATGTTATCCTGACTGAATGTGGATGTGAACTGAATGAAGTGATTGAGAAAACTGGAAAGGAATGGATGACCCTACTTCTAGGTCTAGGAAATGAGACAACAGATGAGATGATAAGGACTGCTAAAGAATTCCTGGAAAAAATGTGGTATATAAGAAGTAGAGTAGGTTAATTTTCTTCTTTAGGATATTCTATGTTTTTTTTCTTTTTACCTGTTTTCTTCTCCCCTTTCCTTTCTCCTTTTTAGGTACAGGAGCTGCCATTACAAAGGCCAACCCTGGGGAAACCTACCCAGTGTACCTGTAAGAGCAAGAGCAAGACAGGAATTTGTCCAGCCTCCTCTTGAAGGCTTCAGTACTGACTGCCATCAGATCTCTTATATCCCTAGGGATACAGTTGAATAGTCTTATTAGACCAGCACTAATGAAGCTCTCTCTGTGCCTGAGTTGTCTTCATCTTCTGGGAGCAACTGTTTACAGATCTTACACAAGTCCTACCAAACCTGGGGTGGTGTTGCCCTGTGATGCCATTCCCTTCATTGTGTGTCTGATTTGGTACAGTGCCTTTCAGGATCTTCCAGACATATATGATATTATATCTCTCTCTCCGCCTTTGCAAGGAGTAGAGTTTAAGATATTTAAGCTTCTCCCAATAATTCAGGGTGTCACTGACAACCTCCTTGTGAAAGCTCTCTGAACTGGTTCCAGCTCTTGTATGTCTTTAATTTTGTATGAAAGACCATAGCTGGCACCCGTACTCCATTCTTGACATTATTAGCGTCTTCCACAGGGGCAAGAGATGTTCAGGTTTTCTGGTTTTAAAAGTCCTGAGGACTTTGTCATAGATTCATCTATGCTTTGTCTGGAACTATCTGTTAAAGTGGACTGAAATGTCTTTTCAAACAATCAACCACAGAATCTATGTAATATGTTTTGGATGGCTCATCAGGCTTGGCAGGATTATTGAAATATAACTCTGACATTATATACACTGCTCTATTTCTCGGTATTGGTGTAAATTGCTTCATTGCCTAGAGCCTTATGTGTGGATTAATATGATGCTAAATCTGGTAAAGTATTGAATCCCATGATTAAAATTTCCCTGCTTTCAGTATTTGGCATTGTTGTTTTTGCCTTTTTTCGGTCAATAGCCATCCTTTCATTTGCACATTGAGCAATGTAATTGATCAGACTTCGAGGAAACGGCTTTCTAAATATATCAATAGCTGATGCATCTCGACAAATATCACACAAAACTTTACCCCTCTTGAATGGGAGGAATTTGAAATTTTGGGACAAAATCATTACTCACAGGTTTCCATTGTACTGGTGGGTCATCTGTAGTTACTGGTATGGGGGTATTCTCAATATTATTAATATTCTCAGCTTCATCAGTTACACAGTCCTCTTCATTTTCAGATAAATCACTGCTCTCGGGTGCATTTCCATTACGAGGAATGTAGTCCTTGTCTTCGTCACTATCATCCCCTAGACGCTGTTTCTTCTTTATCTGAACTTGGATCACAAGAGTCATCTTCACAATCGTTTACCTTATTTAGTTTTTCAATAGATTCTTCCACTTCCTGTGGTTTTAAGGGCAGGACCTCCTTGAGGGTGACACCAACATGGTCAAGGAAGTCAAATTCTTCAGCCAGCTTCTCGGCAGTGTACTGGGGGCTGAACGGTTCCACTTTACCGTACAGCAGGCTGTGGGGTCGAGGCCTCTGGACTCCCAGCACTGCACCCACCCTCCATGGCCCAAGAGTGGTGATAGCTTCTGGCTTACATGCCAGCTATCACGGGTCACCTCCATCCGTATATCCTGGCCGGTGCCCAACTCCCTGACACGCCCTTGCAGTATATACTTTCCCAGGGGGGGGGGTTCATTAAGGGCTCTGGTCAGGTCTGTTTGGTGGGTGGTCATCATCTTACCTTCTGTGTACTCAAGGTAAATTTTTACAGTTGCTGGTTCTTCACCTGGTCCACCATCTCTTGGATGGTCACCATTGTGATAACTTACCTTTACTGGCTTTGGTGGCGGCTGGTTTGCATTCTGGGCAGATTTTGAGGTGGGTGGTTGATGGTCAATGTTGGCCTCCGCCTCCAGGGGTCGCTTAGCTGCCGGTGTGTGGTTTACCTGCATGGCAGCAGCTGGCTCGTTTTCCTCTTCCTCAGAGTTACCCATGACACACTAAAAATACATCTGGATGTCTTCTGTGATGTCACTCCAAAAAGTATTAAGAAAACAAATCAACAGAGAACAGAGGCAAAAAAGCCAAT
Organism: Ceratothoa steindachneri; assembly: GCA_963969495.1. Classification (NCBI taxonomy): domain Eukaryota; kingdom Metazoa; phylum Arthropoda; class Malacostraca; order Isopoda; family Cymothoidae; genus Ceratothoa; species Ceratothoa steindachneri. The sequence goes on along the minus strand of OZ018330.1, from coordinate 24,646,219 downwards.
TAAGAAACCTTTCCAAAGAGGCATATTATAAGTGAGATCTTTTATTTTTCAGAACTCGATATGTTATTTAGGTAAGAGCTCATCTACTTGCATGAGTCTTCTGAAAAAAAACAACACTACCTTTTGGTACTCTACCATTTAACCAGATCCAATCTGAGAAAGAATCCCTCACATATACACGGTCTTTGTCAAATCGCAAGTTCAAATCATGAAGGTGCCATTTTTGTATGTATTTAAAGAAAACAAGAAATAAACCTACACCTTGTAAATGAAAAATGATTTTTACTTACATTATTTTGATGGATATAGATCTGAATAGCTGTGAGGAAAGCGTGGTATCTGTCTTGAATTCCTGTTTTGCCATAAAGGAATCTTTTACAAAACATGGCGGTTGCGAGATAAGTGTCAAAATGCCTAGTGTTCATAGAAATACTGGTATATTTTTTTTACTGTTCGCAATGTCATTTCAGTAGACCACTGGAAAAAAGTTCTTGAATCGAACACAAGCTTAATTTGCAATTAGGCTTGCCATTTAAATCTGTTTAATGGAAAAGCTGTTGCCACTCCTTGCAGACATAATAGCTTGACAACCCTTTCCTTTATATCTCCATACTGGATAGTCTTTTTGAACGTACTTTCTTAGTTGTGAAATTAAGTGGTCCACTGCATTTGTTGCACTCAACTTTTTCAGCTAAAATACCTTTATCTAGTAAGAACTTAGCAGCATACTTTCATCACTAACAAATTTAGTAGGAAAATTGTACAGACTAAATAATTTTGCTAAAATATTAAGAAATTTCCCTATGTTAAGGTAGGATACATGCTATAGCAATTACCGGTAAAGGTAGATACATACTATAGTAGCACCCAATAGTATACCACGTGAATTAGTACAATATTTGCCCAATATGTATATAAGTAAATTAGTAAAGTATTGTTAGCTGGGGGACAAAGTGTACCCGATTTATACTGCAGCTTTTATTATACATACCACTTGGATCTAATCTGAGATCGAGTAACTCTTCTGTAAGCTCATCCTCGTCTAGAGAGGCATCATTTTCTGTATTAGAAAACAAATAAAAAAACATTAACAAATTAAAGCTAATGAATTTATATAAAAACAAGCCATAACTGTGTTATCCTTCCCTACGGGATGGGCTAGGTTTCACAGGCACCCCTTTGATGTGTGGCCTACGGCCTCATTTGCTATTCTTAACTGGTTTTTTTTAAATCCCCTTTATAGACTATTTTAACTATTTATAGTTAGTTTTTAAAAGAACACCCTCTCATAAGCTTTTAAGTCTTTCAATCCTTTGATTTTTAAAAACAGACCAAGTGACATCCAAACTAAGGAAAATAAATTTTCTTCAAAAATTCACCAAGTTAGATTATAGAGTTAGGATACATACCACTTGGATAACATAACATAACATAACATTTTCACGGAAGACAAAATCGACAAGGGCCTATCAAAGGTCATCCACATCTTCTCTAAATGAGAACATATTTAGTAATCTTACTCTATCTTCATATTCAAGGTGTTTTAGGGAATGTATTATCTGAAATGTGGTGACCATGCTAGTATACAGTAGTCTAAATGTGAAATGTGACCTTACAAAAGACTAGTAGGAGATAATCTCTCTATAAGACCCACTCTACATGCTCATGCTCTTCGTCCTCTTTAAGCCAATGAGTGTAGTGTCTCAGAGGGAAGCAAGAAAACGCAAACCATACCCTACCTTCTGTGCAGACCATGTGTAATTTCATCTGCCTGCGAAATTTGAGTCAACCCAATCGAAAAAAATTGGGGGGTTTTTTTAATATTTTTTTTAGAATCAAAGGAGTAGCTATTTACTAGGCCAAAAAAAAAAACAACTTAATAGAAAAATTTTATTCTTTAAGCAACATTTTCCAATTCGGATTCTGAAATATGAAAAAAACAAATTAAGCAAATAAATTTTGAAAATATTTGCACCCCACCCCCCCATTAAAAAAAAATTACTTACCTAATAGATGTATATCATGAAAAAAAAACATTCATTATCAAATTAAAGCATCCAACAAATACTTAACTCTTCTCTAAACTCATCCTCATGAAAACAAATAAAAAACATTCAGTACACAAATTTTTATAAAAAACAAGCCGTAACTACGTTATCCATTTGCTATTCTTAATCGAATCGTTATCCCTTGAAGATAATGGTTGAAAGGAAGGTGAAAGATGGGAGTAAATTGTAACTAGGTTTCTTAGACATAGATACTAGAACAATGTCAAATTACTTACTTTTATAATTTTTCAAATTTTCAATAATGAAATCTTTATATATTTGTTGTTTGAATTTTGTTCTTGGAGAATTTACTAAAAAAAAAATTCACATGATATAAAAAAATACCTTAACTATGTTACCCCTCACTTACGGGATGGGTTAGGTTTCACAGACACCCCTTGGCCTATGGCCTTGTGAATTTTTGAAAATGTTTTTTTTGCTTAGTAGAACCTTTCATGTTTTTGAGATTAGGTTTATTTGAAACTTTTATTCGCAGGACTGTTTTTTTTGTATGTTTTGAGCTTTTATCAAAGTTCTTTCTAATATAGTTCAGAAAAAAATGAATATACTTATTTAAAATTACAATGAATTATTTTATTACCTACCTTTTAAATTTTCTAAATTTTTGAGTCATTTTTATAATCTCCATTTTTACTTCATTTTTTACATTTTTTTAATTTTCCTCATTACTAAAAATAAATTAAGAGTGTTAATTCTCTATCATGACATTTTTTGTTAAAATAAAACTTATAGAAAAAATCCAGAAAGTAATGGAATATTTTATAATAAAAAAACATTTCTAAAAACCTTTTAATTTGAAAAGGCATTTCTAAAAACTTTTTACAAACTGATAATTACCAGATGGTGTATTTTTCGGCATTTTCACGGATTTGATTTTAATCTATTTTAAGAACAAAAAAAATCTATTTTAATATTAAAAGACCCTAACTTTACACAGTTCAATAAATAATATAACCACGAATATGCAAATTGTAGAGGTTAAATACCGATTATACTGAATATTTATTAAAATATCTCTGATTTAGAATCTATTAGCGGTTTACCTCTCGGCATATTTGGGATTAATTATGGTCCTTTTAAATGATTTTAGGAAAGAATTTGATACATATTCCTAATGTAGAATATTCTGCTTTTAGAATGGTGCAGGTCACGTCTCTCTATGACCAAAGCGTAAGTAAGGAGTTATAAATCCGAAAACACCTATGAAACAAATGCCCTCGTTTGTTGGTGTTAAAAAATGGAAGCAGAATGCTGATTTTTTTATAACTCTTCTGTAAGCTCATCCTCATCTAGAGATACATCATGTTGTGTATTTAAAAAAAAAAAAAGGATTGTTTAATATTTAATACTTTAAAACCTTTTATTTATTAGATTAATACATACTAAGTTCCTCTTTTTCCTCAATTATCAATGTACAAGAGGATGAGTAAGCATCCTCCTCCTCCATGAACTCCTTCCCCTTTACAATGATACTCTCTTTAATATAATTATTAAATGCCTCCGTTTCTGTTTGATAAAAAGCAAATTATTAATAAAAATTCAAAAATGAGGGGATGTTGTTAATTATCATCAAACAATTTATGAAAAATAACACTAATTTCCATATCTTTTTTCACAGAAGGTTTTTTAACTTATGATTAAATGTTTTTTTAACATTTCTGTAAGACATTGAACACATTTTGTAAAACTTCTCGTTCTATGATGTATTTCTTTTTTTTAGTGAAATAAATTAAGTTAACCCACCTAGGCTTGCGCAGGGGACCCTCCATATCTCTCTAACCGGAGAGGAGGCTCACTCCTGTCCTTCGCCTATGGGTGTAGGGGACTCTCCCTCACCCCCTTCTCTGGAGGTGCTTACGGGCACCTCCCTCTTTCCAGCGGCAGTCCCCTCTGTTCTTTCCAAGGGGACTGCCAAGAAAGCCAGCAGGCAGCCCTTAGCCAGCCGCTCCACATCAAAGCGGCTCGGTAGGGCAAACCCCCTTAGGGGGGAGAGGGAAGCCCGCCCCTTCAGTCGCTTCACTCAAAAGACCTGCTGGCAAGAATTTTAAATCTTGCCGCGGGTAAGGCCTGTGCCTCACCAAACAAGACTGGTGACGCTGCCAAGGGGACCTGCGATGTCCTGGGAGGGGATGGCCAATTGGAGGTCTTCCTGTGATAGACATGGTCTTTGAGGAAACCCAACCTCAGACGGTAGGGCCTTCCATAGGGGGGAATCCGGGCTCGGCGCCAAGCACCGAACCCAACCTCAAAAGACCTGCTGGCAAGAATCTTAAACCTTGCCGGGGTGAAGGCATGTGCCTGCCCACAAAAGACTGGTGACGCTGCCAAGGGGACCTGCGATGTCCTGGGAGAGGATGGCCAACTGGAGGCCCCTCCTGTGATAGACATGGTCCTTGAGGAAACTGAACCCAAATCCGTCCCTATGCAAGGTCCTCCTCAAACGGCTGGGGCCTCCAAGGCAGTGCAAGGAGGGGAGGGATCTCCTCTGACCAGTGCCCCTGCGACCACCAGGACCTTTTCCATTTCGGAGAAGGACCTGGCTGAGGCCAGTCCATCTGGCCTAGGGGCTTCTGTTGGCGGAGTTGAGAAGCGGGCTCATTCCCCGCCCTCCTCTCCTAAAAAGAATAAAAAGACTCGGGGCTCCTCTCCATCCGCGGGGGCTACGGGGACGGATGGGTCTGCTGCCACTTTGGCAAGCGACCAAGCCGAGATCGGCACATCCAGCCCCTCTGCCGTCCCCCCCGGGTGCGGAGCCCCTGACTATGACAAAGACGAAAAGTGCACAGGGCGGAGCCTCGATGACATCAGGGCCCCTGATTCAGAGGTTACCTGGCGTTTTCGAGCCCGCTGGCTTCAAACGCTTCCTCGTTATTCGCTCCACTGATGTCAGCATGTTGGCCAAGGGCAACATGATGCATCTGAGGAGAGGATTAGCTAGTGCAATTGGTAGAGAGCCGAAAGTGACCCGTTTCTCGGACGGCAGTCTTCTGGCGAATCCCGCCGAGGCGGCCAAAATAAGTGCTCTTCGGACACTTCATGGCACCCCGGTGAGTGTGACCCCGCACTCTACCATGAACTTTGTGAAAGTAGTTTATGCGAGGGAACTCGTTGACTACTCCATTGAGGACATCACCCTAGAGCTGGCCAACCATGGGGCGGTCAAAGTCGAACGTGTGATGAGAAAACAGGGAGGGTCTTCGAGACCCACCCCTACACTCTTCGTCACGTTCGACTGTGACAAGCTCCCTGAGTCGGTGCGTGCCGGTTGGTACCGCTACCGCGTGAAGGCATTCGTGTCACTGCCGCGGCGGTGCTATTACTGTCACCGCTTCGGCCATACGAATCGTTCTTGTAAACGTGCAAAGTCGGGGTCACCCGAATTTTGTGTAGATTGCTCCAAGGCCGCACACGATAAGTCAAAATCGTGTGTGGCAAAGTGCGTCAATTGCGGAGAGCTGCACCCCGCTTCTTCGAAGCAATGTGGTGCATATCTCCTGGAGAAAGAAATCCTGGCCGTTCAGGCCCAGGATAGACTCTCATTCCGCGAGGCTAAGGACTTGGTCCTGGCGCGCCCGGCTCTGCTTAGGACGTCATATGCCTCAATAGTTAGAAAGGCACCCTCTGCTCCTGGCCCATCCAGGCCAACGAGCACGGTTGTTTCCGCGCTCATTCAGAGTCCTGCGGGCTCTACTCAACCCGGGCGCTCCCCTGGTAAAGCTGGCGGCAAAAAGGGTTCACACCCAGCCCCGGCTAAAACCAGGGACCCCCCCCTCTTCCCCCAGCGTGACCGTTTCCCGTAAGGCGAAACGGCCACGCGCCTCCACCGAGTCGTTAGACTCACAGGAGGCAACACCCCTGAAGATGGTTGCTAGGCCATCTTCCGGGTTTCCTAGAGCTGTCCCCCTAAAGGAGGACAGCAACAAAGGAGCTTCGGCTCTTTCGCCCACGCCCCGAGGTGGAGCGAGTGGCTTGGAGACGGTGGTTCCTCGAAAAGAGGGCGTCCCCGCGTCTCCTCCGAGCTACGCCTGGAGGGCATATTCCTTCAATGGAATTGCCGTGGACTCCGGGCCAACTGGGAGGAGCTGCGGAAGCTCGTCTCCTCCCCTTCCCCGTTAGCTATCTTTTTTCAGGTGACCATGCTAGGCGCGTGCTTCCTGCCGGCCGTCCCGGGGTATAAGGGTCTTACGACCCGACCACCACGGGATGGCCGGGCTGGGGGATGCGTTGTTTACACCCGGCATGATGTCTCCGTTCTTCCTTTCTCTTTAGATACCTCCTTTCAGGCAGTGGCTGTGCAACTGCACATGGATAGGAGGTATACTATCATTTCTGCGTACCCCCGTAAAGGGCGCGGCGATTTGCCACTCTGGCCGCCGTGCTGACGGGATCCAGCGCTCCGTACGGCCCCAGCTTAGCCTCTCTTCCTTCCTTCAAAACACTTGTTTCCTCTCTTTTCACACAACCTCTCCCACAACTTTCTCTGGTCAGCCTCTAATTTCACAGGGTAGATGCTGACCTTCCTTTCAGCCACCGTCCCGCATCGGGGCTGAGGGGGTGGGGGACAATGTTCCCTAACCCCTGAGCTCCGGTCTGGGGTGGCTGGTTTTTAACTACCTGCTTCATCCCCACCCATACCTTCCTCACATCCCTTTTCCTCTCCTCTTCACAATCTATTAATTTTTACGCCGTGTCCAAGGTGGAGCCACCATGCCGATGGACTGCCAGACCACCAGGCGGGAGGGGTGGTCCCAAATGGCGGCGCCTGGCTCTGCCGGGCTTGTAAGCACCTCTCGCAGTGCGGGCTACTGCGAGAGGTGTGCTCGATTGCATCCCGTGTTTAAAAAAGGGTCACCATGCCCAATGATGATAAAAAAAAACAAACCCAACCCTCAAATTCCCCTGTTCCATCGACGGAGCCGCCCTCGGGCAGCTCCAGCAAAAAAATGGAGGTTCCCCCCCCTGTGCTTGCACAGGGGACCCTCCATATTTCTCTAACCGGAGAGGAGGCTTACTCCTCTCCTTCGCCTACGGGTGCAGGGGACTCCCCCTCACCCCCTTCTCTGGAGGTGCTTTCGGGCACCTCCCTTTTCCCAGTGGCAGTCCCCTCTTTTCTTTCCAAGGGGACTGCCAAGAAAGCCAGCAGGCAGCCCTTAGCCAGCCGCTCCCCATCAAAGCGGCTCGGTAGGGCAAACCCCCTTAGGGGGGAGAGGGAAGCCAGGCCCCTTCGGTCGTTTCCCTCAAAAGACCTGCTGGCAAGAATTTTAAACCTTGCTGGGGTCAAGGCCTGTGCCTCCCCACACAAGACTGGCGACACTGCCAAGGGGACCTGCGATGTCCTGGGAGGGGATGGCCAACTGGAGGCCCCTCCTGTGATAAACATGGTCCTTGAGGAGACCCAGCCTCAGACGGTAGGGCCTTCCATGGGGGGGAATTCGGGCTCGGCGCCATGCACCGAACCCGAATCCGCCCCTATGCAAGGTCCTCCTCAAATGGCTGAGGGCTCCGAGGCAGTAAAAGGAGGGGAGGGATATCCTCCGACAGGTGCCCCCACGACAACCAGGACCTTCTCCATTTCGGAGAGGGACCTGGCTGAGGCCGGTCCATCTGGCCTGGGGGCTTCTGCCGGCGGAGGTGAAAAGCGGGTTCATTCCCCGCCCTCCTCTCCAAAAAAGAAAAAGACTAAAAAGACGAAAAAGACTCGGGGCTCCTCTCCATCCGCTTGGGCTGCGGGGACGGATGGGTCTGCTGCCACTTTGGTAGGCGACCAAGCCAAGATTGGCACATCTGGCCCCTCTGCCCCCCCCTCCGGGTACGGAGCCCCTGACCATGACAAAGACGAAAAGTGCACAGGGCGGAGCCTCGATGACATCGGGGCCCCTCATTCAGAGGTTACCTGGCGTTTTCGAGCCCGCTGGCTTCAAACGCTTCCTCGTTATTCGCTCCACTGATGGCACCATGTTGTCCAAGGGCAACATGATCCATCAGAGGAGAGGATTAGCTAGTGCAATTGGTAGAGAGCCGAAGGTGACCCGTTTCTCGGACGGGAGCCTTCTGGCGAATGCGGCGAATCCCGCCGAGGCGGCCAAGATAAGTGCTCTTCGGACACTTCATGACACCCCGGTGAGTGTGACGCCGCACTCTACCATGAACTTTGTGAAAGGAGTAGTTTATGCGAGGGAACTCGTTGACTACTCCATTGAGGACATCACCCTAGAGCTGGCCGACCATGGGGCGGTCAAGGTCGAACGTGTGATGAGAAAACAGGGAGGGGCTTCGAGACCCACCCCTACACTCTTCGTCACGTTCGACTGTGACAAGCTCCCTGAGTCGGTGCGCGCCGGTTGGTACCACTACCGCGTGAAGGCATTCGTGCCACTGCCGCGGCGGTGCTATTACTGTCACCGCTTCGGCCATACGAATCGCTCATGTAGACGTGCAAAGTCGGGGTCACCCGAAGTCTGTGTAAATTGCTCCAAGGTCGCACACGATAAGTCCAAATCGTGTGTGGCCAAGTGTGTCAATTGCGGAGAGCCGCACCCTGCTTCTTCGAAGCAAAGTGGTGCATATCTCCTGGAGAAAGAAATCCTGGCCGTTCAGGCCCAGGATAGACTCATTCCGCGAGGCTAAGGACTTGGTCCTGGCGCGCCCAGCTCTGCCTGGGACGTCATATGCCTCAGTAGTTCGAAAGGCACCCTCTGCTCCTGGCCCATCCAGGCCAACGAGCACGGTTGTTTCCGCGCCCATTCGGAGCCCTTCTGCGGGCTCTACCCAACCCGGGCGCTCCCCTGGTAAAGCTGGCGGCAAAAAGGGTTCATACCCAGCCCCGGCTAAAACCAGGGCTCCCCCCTCTTCCCCCAGCGTGACCGTTTCCCGAAGGCGAAACGGCCACGCGCCTCCACCGAGTCGTTAGACTCACAGGAGGCAACAGCCCTGAAGATGGTCGCTAGGCCATCTTCAGGGGTTCCTAAAGCTGTCCCCCGAAAGGAGGACAGCAACAAAGGAGCTTCGGCTCCTTCGCCCACGCCCCGAGGTGGAGCGAGTGGCTCGGAGACGGTGGTTCCTCGAAAAGAGGCCCCCCCGCCTCCGAAGCCGCAGCGCCCGCCTAAGGTTTCGAGGCGGAGGGAGGAAAAGACTCGCATGGCGAGCCCAACCTCCCCCAATAAGTCCTCGAAGGCGACAGCGCCTCCAGCGCCCGGGGTTCTGCCCCCGGGAAGCGTACGGCCATTCCCGTGAGGTTCTTCAATTCGAGGAGGGCCCCCGCGTCTCCTCGTAGCTAGGCCTGGAGGGTATATTCCTTCAATGGAATTGCCGTGGACTCCGGGCCAACTGGGAGGAGCTGCGGAGGCTCGCCTCGTCCCGTTCCCCGTTAGCCTTTTTTTTGCAGGAGACCATGCTAGGCGCGTGCCCCCTGCCTGCCCTCCCGGGGTATAAGGGTCTTGCGACCCCACCACCGCGGGATGGCCGGGCTGGGGGATGCGCGGTTTACACCCGGCCTGATGTCTCCGTTCTTCCTTTCTCTTTAGATACCTCCTTTCAGGCAGTGGTTGTGCAGCGACACCTGGATAGGAGGTATACTATCATTTCTGCGTACATTCCACCGTCAGCTGACTTCGACGCGGGGGACTTCCGCCGCGTCGTGGCACGGTTGCCGAGGCCCTATCTCTTGCAGGGAGATCTGAACGGCAGGCATCCTCTCTGGGGAGATTACTCCATAAATCCCAGGGGACAAGTCCTTGCCGATCTGATCGAAGAGCTTGAGATGGGTGTCCTAAACGTGGATGAGTTTACGCATCGCTGTCCGAGAACCGCTTCATTTTCTTGCCTTGACCTATCTTTGTGCTCTTCGGATGCACAGCCTGATTTTGATTGGGGGGTGGTCGATGACCTCCATGGTAGTGATCACTTTCCCATTCAAATATCATTTTCAGGGCAACTGCCGCCTGAGAGACCACCTCGGTGGTGCTTGGCGCGGGCGCGGTGGCCTGCATTTCAGGAAATGACTGAATTCTCTATCTCAGTCGAGGAGTTTAGGTCGGTAGATGAGGCCGTTGAGTTGTTCTCCGGCAACCTCATCGCCGTGGGCCTGACTACTATTCCGAGGACGTCTGGCCGTTTTGCACGCCGACCACTCCCATGGTGTTCGGCCGAGTGTGAGACGGCCCTCAAACAGAAGCGTTATGCCTACATGCGCTATAAGCGCCGCCCGAACGATTTCACTGTCGCTGAATTTCGTCGGGCTAGGGCTAGGTTCCGGTATATTTCGAAGCACGCCCGCCGCTCTTCTTGGCGGGCATACGTGTCTTCACTTAACGGGAAGACCCCTTTAGCTGAGGTGTGGAAGCGAGTCAAAAGGATTCGGGGCAAGTTCTCGCAGGACCCCCCTCCCGTTCTCCAGGAGAATGGGACCGCAATCTCGGACCCCGCGTCCGTGGCGGAATCCTTAGCGACCGCTTTCTCCGCATTCTCTAGCCGTGATGCTGCTCCGCCAGCATTCAATGCACGTCGTGATGTCGCGGGAGGCCGCCGGCTGGACTTTACCTCCAGAGGCGGAGAACCCTTCAACGACAAGTTTACTGTGAGTGAGTTGCGTTCCGCTCTCGCTTCGTGCGCGGACACCGCCCATGGTCCGGACGATGTCCCGTACGCCATGCTTCGACACCTGGGTGAGCGAGGCATGGCCTTTCTCTTAGATATGTTCAACAGGATCTGGGTGGAAGGTCTTCTCCCAGACTCCTAGCGAATCGCTACTGTGCTCGCCTTTCGCAAGCCGGGGAGAGATCACTCTACTCCGACCGGTTTCCGCCCAATCTCTCTAACCTCTTGCGTGTGCAAGTTGATGGAGAAATTGGTAAATGTTAGATTAGCCTATTTCTTGGACAGCGGAGGCCATCTGTCTTCTGCACAGTGCGGCTTCCGTAAGTTCCACTCCACGTCGGATGCTCTGCTCCGACTGGAAAATGCCGTCTGCGAGGCTTTCCTTCGTAGACAGCACTACGCCACGGTGTTTTTTGATCTGGAGAAGGCCTATGATACCGCATGGCGATACGGTATCATGGAGACTCTCCACACGATGGGGGCGAGGGGACGCCTCCCAATGTTTATATCTGAATTTTTGCGAGATCGTCGATTCCGCGTACGGGTGGGGGGAGCCCTCTCTGCCCCAAAGGAGCAGGAAGAGGGTGTCCCGCAGGGAAGTGTCCTCAGTGTCACACTCTTTGCCCTGAGCATCAACGGCATCACCTCGGTGCTGCCGGAAGATGTTCTCGCTACGCTCTACGTGGACGACCTTTCGATCTCTTTTAGCGCGGCCCAGATGCCAACTCTGGAGCGTCGACTCCAACAGGCATTGAACCGCGTCTCTCGCTATGCCGAAGCGCACAGGTTTCGGTTTTCTTTGGCCAAGACTAAGGTGGTGCACTTATGCCGCCATCCACGGCTTCACCCCGACCCAGATTTGTTTCTTAATGGGGTGCGCCTGGATGTGGTTGAGTCGCACCGTTTCCTTGGTCTTGTATTCGACCGACGCCTCACCTGGGAGGCTCATATTCGCAGCCTTAGGGTCTCTTGTACCCGCGCCATGGACATTCTCCGTTCCGTGACGTTCAGCGCTTGGGGCGCTGATAGGGCTACCGCCTTAGTTTTTTATCGATCCTTTGTTCGCTCGAAGCTCGACTGCGGATGCGAGTTTTATGCATCCGCAGCCGAGCGTTTATTGCGGAAGGTGGATTCAATCCACCACACCGGCCTTCGCCTTGCGACCGGTGCCTTCCGCACTTTCCCCATTGAGAGCCTGTTGGTCGATGCTGGGGAGATGCCACTCGCTCTGCGCCGCGTGCAGTGCATCACTCGCCTGTACGCGCGAGCCCGGCGCCTCCCTCAGTCGCCAACAGCTCTCACTGCATCCGCAGCTGATCTCGATGGTGCCTATGCCGCCGAGAGACGCCAGTCATACCCTAAGCCCTTTGGGTTTAGGGCCAGGAAACTCCTTCGAGAGGTAGATATAGCTCTCGGGCCGGTGGCGCCCCTGGTTCTGCCCAGGACGCCATCCTGGAGGGTACCACATTTGGCTATTTGTCGCCACGCCTCTGCTCCCAAAGCTTGTACTGCGCCGGGAGTATTGCGTTCGACCTTTTTGGAGCACACATCGTGTCACGCTGGTACCGTGCCAGTGTATACGGATGGCTCCAAGTCCCAAGAGGGGGTCGGCTTCCACGCCGTATCCCCTCTGTTTGAAGTCAGCGGGGCTCTACCAGGCGCTGCGTCTGTCTTCACGGCCGAGCTGGTGGCAATACACCACTCGGTACGGGAGATTACGCGACGTGCCCGGTTCGGAGACCGGATTGTGATCTATAGCGACTCACAAAGCGCCCTGAGTGCTCTCGGGGCATTGGAATCTCCGCATCCCTTGGTTCGCGATATCCGTGACGCCACGGTTTTGGCGAGCCGGGCAGATGTCGAGATTATCTTCTGCTGGGTTCCTGGACATGTAGGAATTGCGGGGAATGAGGGCGCCAAAGAGTCCGCGAGGACTCTGCGACCGGACCAGCGTTTCGCTCTTCCTCACACCGACTACATGGCATGAATACGGGCAGCTCTTCGGACTGCTTGGCAAAGAAGATGGGAGACGGTCGAAGGGAACTTAAAGTTGCGTGCCATTGCGCCGCGACTGTTCCCATGGACCTATCCCCCAATGCCGCGGCGGCTTCAGGCTGCTTTCTGTCGTCTCCGAATCGGACACACTCGCGTGACGCATCGCTATCTGATGGAGCGCTCGCCTGCGCCCTATTGCAACGACTGCGTCGTCCCCCAGACTGTTCGGCACATTCTTGTCGAATGTCCCAGTCTGGGTGATCTTCGCGCACGACACCTGTCCCGGTACCGGGATGGGCGGGGTCGCTACCGCCTGTCCCTTGTGCTCGGGACGAGTGCGTGTACTTTGACAGGTGGACTTATTGACTTTTTGGGGGAGGCCGGCCTTCTCCCTTTTATTTAACCCGATTTAATTGTTGTTGTTCTTGTAATTGTTTTTGTTATTGCTTTGTTATTGTTATTGTTATTTCTTTTTATTGTTTTCTGTTTAATTTTTTAAAGTAGCCTAGAACTAGGCTGTTTTTTACAGCGACTTATGCCTAAGTCGGCAGTCGCCAGATAGCCCCTTTAAAAAAAAAAAAAACATTTCTGCGTACATTCCACCGTCAGCTGACTTCGACGCGGGGGACTTCGGCCGCGTCGTGGCGCGGTTGCCGAGGCCCTATCTCTTGCTTGGAGATCTGAACGGCAGGCATCCTCTCTGGGAAGATTATTCCATAAATCCGAGGGGACAAGTCCTTGCCGATCTGATCGAAGAGCTTGAGATGGGTGTCCTAAACGTGGATGAGTTTACGCATCACTGTCCGAGAACCGCTTCATTTTCTTGCCTTGACCTATTTTTATGCTCTTCGGATGCACAGACTGATTTTGATTGAGGAGGCGGCGATGACCTCCATGGTAGTGATCACTTTCCCATTCAAATATCATTTTCAGGGCAACTGCCGCCTGAGAGCCCACCTCGGTGGTGCTTGGCGCGGGCGCGGTGGCCTGCATTTCAGGAAATGACTGAATTCTCTATCTCAGTCGAGGAGTTTAGGTCGGTAGATGAGGCCGTTGAGTTGTTCTCCGGCAACCTCATCGCCGTGGGCCTGACTACTATTCCGAGGACGTCTGGCCGTTTTGCACGCCGACCACTCCCATGATGTTCGGCCGAGTGTGAGACGGCCCTCAAACAGAAGCGTTATGCCTACATTCGCTATAAGCGCCGCCCGAACGATTTCACTGTCGCTGAATTTCGTCGAGCTAGGGCTAGGTTCCGGTATATTTCGAAGCACGCCCGCCGCTCTTCATGGCGGGCATACGTGTCTTCACTTAACGGGAAGACCCCTTTAGCTGAGGTGTGGAAGCGAGTGGAAAGGATTCGTGGCAAGTTCTCGCAGGACCTCCCTCCCGTTCTCCAGGAGAATGGGACCGCAATCTCGGACCCCGCGTTCGTGTCGGAATCCTTAGCGACCGCTTTTTCCGCATTCTCTAGCCGTGATGCTGCTCCGCCAGCATTCAATGCACGTGGTGATGTCGCGAAGGCCGCCGGCTGGACTTTACCTCCAGAGGCGGAGAACCCTTCAACGACAAGTTTACTATGATAGAGTTGCGTTCCGCTCTCGCTTCGTGCGCGGACACCGCCCATGGTCCGGACGATGTCCCGTACGCCATGCTTCGACACCTGGGTGAGCGAGGCATGGCCTTTCTCTTAGATTTGTTCAACAGGATCTGGGTGGAAGGTCTTCTCCCAGACTCCTGGCGAATCGCTACTGTGCTCGCCTTTCGCAAACCGGGAAGAGATCACTCTACTCCGACCGGTTTCCGCCAAATCTCTCTAACCTCTTGCTTTTGCAAGTTGATGGAGAAATTGGTAAATGTTAGACTAGCCTTTTTCCTGGACAGCGGAGGCAATCTGTCTTGTGCACAGTGACGCTTCCGCAAGTTCCACTCCACGTCGGATGCTCTGCTCCGACTTGAAAATGCCGTCTGCGAGACTTTCCTTCGTAGACAGCACTACGCCACGGTCTTTTCTCGATCTGGAGAAGGCCTTTTTGGAGCACACATCGTGTCACGCTGGAACCGTGCCAGTGTATACGGATGGCTCCCAAAGCTTGTACGGCGCCGGGATTATTGCGTTCGACCTTTTTTGGAGCACACATCGTGTCACGCTGGAATCGTGCCAGTGTATACGGATGGCTCTAAGTCCCAAGAGGGGGTCGGCTTCCATGCCGTATCCCCTCTGTTTGAAGTCAGCGGGGCTCTACCAGGCGCTGCGTCTGTCTTCACGGCCGAGCTGGTGGCAATACACCACTCGGTACGGGCGATTACGCGACGTACCCGGTTCGGATTCCAGATTGTGATCTATAGCGACTCACAAAGTGCCCTGAGTGCTCTCGGGGCATTGGAATCTTCGCATCCTCTGCTTCGCGATATCCGTGACGCCACGGTTTTGGCGAGCCGGGTGGATGTCGAGATTATCTTATGCTGGGTTCCTGGACATGTAGGAATTGCGGGGAATGAGCGCGCCAAAGAGTCCGCGAGGACCCTGCGACCGGGCCAGCGTTTCGCTCTTCCTTGCACCGACTACATGGCAGGAATACGGGCAGCTCTTCGGACTGCTTGGCAAAGAAGATGGGAGACGGTCGAAGGGAACTTAAAGTTGCGTGCCATTGCGCCGCGACTGTTCCCATGGACCTATCCCCCAATGCCGCGGCGGCTTCAGGTCGCTTTCTGTCGTCTCCGAATCGGACACACTCGTGTGACCCATCGCTATTTGATGGAGCGCTCGCCTGCGCCCTATTGCAACGACTGCGTAGACCCCAGACTGTTCTGCACATTCTTGTCTAATGTCCCAGTCTGTGTGATCTTCGAGCACGATACCTCTCCCGGTACCAGGATGTGCGGGGTCGCTACCGCCTGTCCCTTGTACTCGGGACGAGTGGGTGCACTTTGTCTGGTGGACTTGTTGACTTTTGGGGGGAGGCCGGCCTTCTCCCTTTCATTTAACCAGGTTTAATTGTTGTTTTGTTATTATTTATTTTTATTGTTTTTTCCTGTTCAATTTTTTAAAGTAGCCTAGAACTAGGCTGTTTGTTTACGGCGACTTATGCCTAAGTCGGCAGTCGCCAGATAGACCCTTAAATAAAAAAAAAAAATTCGTCGGGCTAGGGATAGTTCTGGTATATTTCGAAGCACGCCCGCCGCTCTTCTTGGCGGGCATACGTGTCTTCACTTAACGGGAAAGACTCCTCTAGCAGAGGTGTGGAAGCGAGTCAAAAGGATTCGGGGCAAGTTCTCGCAGGACCCCGCCCCTCCCGTTCTCCAGGTATAATGGGACTGCAATCTCGGACCTGGCGTCCTTGGCGGATTCCATCGCAACCGCTTTCTCCGCATTCTCTAGCCGTGATGTCGCGGAAGGCCGCCGGCTGGACTTGACCTCCAGAGGCGGAGAACCCTTCAACGACAGGTTCACTGTGAGTGAGTTGCGCTCCTCTCTCGCTTCGTGCGCAGACACCGCCTATGGTCCGGACGATGTCCCGTACGCCATGCTTCGACACCTGGGTGAGCGAGGTATGGCCTTTCTCTTAGATTTGTTCAACAGGATCTGGGTTGAGGTTCTACGCCCAGATTCCTGGAGAATCCGTACAGTGCTCGCCTTTCGCAAACCGGGAAGAGATCACACTACTCCGACCGGTTTCCACCTAATCTCTCTAACCTCTTGCGTGTGCAAGTTGATGGAGAAATTGGTAAATGTTAGACTAGCCTTTTTCTTGGACAGCGGAGGTCATATGTATTGCACAGTGCGGCTTCCGCAAGTTCCACTCCACGTCGGATGCTCTGCGAGATCGTCGATTCCGAGTACGGGTGGGGGAAGCTCTCTCCTGCCCAAAGTAGCAGGGAAGTGTCCTCAGTGTCACACTCTTTGCCCTGAGCATCAACGGCATCACCTCGGTGCTACCAGAAGATATTCTCACTACGCTCTACGTGGACGACCTTTCGATCTCATTTGGCGCGGCCCAGATGCCAACTCTGGAGCGTCGACTCCAACAGGCATTGCTCCGCGTCTCTCTCTATGACGAAGCGCACAGGTTTGTTTTCTTTGTCCAAGACTAAGGTGGTGCACTTCTGCCGCCATCCACTGCGGCCCAAATTTGTTTCTTAATGGTGTGCGCCTGGATGTGGTTGAGTCGCACCGTTTCCTTAGTCTGCTATTCGACCGACGCCTCACATTCGCAGCCTTAGGGTCTCTTGTACCTGCGCCATGGATATTATCTGTTTCGTGACGTTCAGCGCTTGGCGCACTGATAGGGCTACGGATGCGAGTTTTATGCATTCGCAGCCGAGTGTTTATTGCGGAAGGTGGATTCGATCCACCACACCGGCCTTCGCCTTGCCACCGGTGCCTTCCGCACTTTCCCCATTGAGAGCCTGTTGGTCGATGCTGGGGAGATGCAAATCGCTCTGCGCCGCGTGCAGTGCATCACTCGCATGTACGCGCTAGTCTGAAGCCTCCCTCACTCGTAAACAGCAGCTGATCTCGACGGTGCTTATGCCGCCGAGAGACGCGTCATACCCTAAGGAAACTCCTTCGAGAGCTAGATATAGCTCTCGGGCCGGTGGCGCCTCTGGTTCTGCCCAGGACGCCATCTTAGAGGTTACTACATTTTGGCTATTTGTCGCACGCCTCTGCTCCCAAAGCTTGTACAGGGCCGGGAGTATTGCGTTCGACCTTTTTGGATCACACATCGTGTCAGTGTATACGGATGGGCTCCAAACCCCAAGAGGGGGTCTGCTTCCACGCCGTATACTATCTGTTTGAAGTCAGCGGGGGGGTCTAGCAGGCACTGAGTGTCTTCACGGCCGAGCTGGTGGCAATACACCACTCGGTTCGGAGACCGGATTGCGATCTATAGCGACTCACAGAGCGCCCTAAGTGCTCTCGGGGCTTTGGAATCTCCGCATCCCCTGGTTCGCGATATCCGTGACGCCACGGATTTGGCGAGATTATCTTCTGCTGAGTTTCTGGCACGTAGGAATTGCGGGGAATGAGCGCACCAAAGAGACTGCGATAGGACCAGCGTTTCGCTCTTAATCACACTGACTACATGGCAGGAATACGGGCAGCTCTTCGGACAGCTTGGCAAAGAAGATGGGATGCGGTTGAAGGGAAGTTGCGTGTCATTGCGCCACGATTGTTCCCATGGACGTATCCCCCAATGCTTCGAAGGCTTCAGGTCCCTTTTTGTAGTCTCCGATTCAGGCACACTCGGTTGAAGCGCTCACCAGCACCCTATTGCGTCGACTACGTCGTCCCCCAAACTGTTCGGCACATTCTTGAAGAATGTCCTAGTCTGGGTGATCTTCGCACAAACCTGCCGGTCTTCTCGCCTTTATTTTTTTTTTCTTTGCTTTCTTTGTAAGTTGCACGCTCCTGCACCTGGGGTAGGGGGACCTTCCCGCGATGTCGGAGATTGCTTTTAATTTTCGAGTTTTTCGCATTATCGTTTTCATATTTTTATTTTAAAGTAGCCTAGTTCTTGGCTTTCGTGTTTCCGGCGACTTATGCTCAAGTGGGCAGTTGCTAGATGGGCTCTATAAAAAAACCCTTTTTTTTAGGGAGTTTTTATTTTGAAATAACCTAGTACTGTGCCAATTTTTTAATTGTTAGATTAAAAACATCCAATTTTCTCTGGGTTCCGGGGAGAGCCCGCAAGCACAAGGCAGGACGGCTTCACACTCGCCTCAGCCTTATTGTTACCATTAACAGGACGAGCGGGGTGGGGGTGGCTACTTTTAATTTATTTTTTTTATTTTTTTTTACCATTTCGGGTGGAATGTTGCGCACCGGAACGCGCTTGGTTGCCATTTTCATTTGATATAGCCTATGTAAAGTACGGCTACATAAGAGCAAGTTGGCTAAAAAAAACAAAATTCGCCAGCATTGAATGCACGCCGTAATGTGGATGAAGGCCGCCGCCTAGACTTTTACCTCCAGAGAACCTTTCGAAAGTTTTGCATAGTGCAGTTTCCGCAAGTTGCATTCCACATCGGATGCTATGCTAAGAATGCAAAAAGCAGTCTGCGAGGTGTTCCTTCGTAGTAGGCACTACGTCACGGTGTTTTTCGATCTGGATAAGGGATGAAGATACAGTAAAATGCACATACTCCATCCGATGCGCGCGAGGAATCCTCAATGATGGAGGAAGAGGATGTCCCGCAGGCAAGTGTCCTCGGCGTCACAATGCACTGGGCATCATCGGATCGCCTCTCCTAGCAGGTTGATATTCGCGTCCTTTGGGTCTCTTTTACCCGCGGTATGGATATTCTTCGCAACCGACGATGTATTGCGGAAGGTGGATTATCTACCCCAACGGCCTTCCGCACGTCCCCATTGAATGCCTACTGGTCGATCTGTGCCGTGCAAGCCCGGCGGCTTCCTCAATCGCCATCTTCTGCCTCAATCGCCATCTTCTGAAGCGTTCCTGGACTTGTGGGTAGTAGGCGCCAGTCTTTCTCACCGATTAGAGAAGCTATTTCGACTGCATGGCAGAGAACGCGCCGGGATTGGATGCATAATCTTCGAATTGGGCACTCACTAACAACCTACCGTCCTTTGATGGATCGCACTGTTCGCCCCATTCCCCATTCTTGCCGTGTATGATACTGGGTAATCTACAAGTAAACTGTCCCTGGATAAGAGGTCGGTAACGCTTGTGTATTTTACTGCCTCCAATTTGACTTTTGTAAGTCGCATATTCCTGCGCCGGGATACGTGATTAGGGCGACATTTGGGCAGTCACCAGAAAGTGCTAAATCTGCCGCCGTCGATTCCCAACCTCCATCCCCTCCCCGAAGGTTCATTACCTTTACCCAGAAGTAAACCTGCCCTATATTTAATCATATCATACTCTTAGTTTTATCCGAGCCTTTTAATTGAACTGATATTTATATCCATATAAATATCAGGGAAAGGAGACGGCCGACTAAGAAGACCGCCCTGATTTTTATAGTGAGAGGATTGAGAAAATACAGTCTTATGGACACCCTTATCTACTCCAACTTAGGAAAAATGCTTCCCGGCCATCATCCTACTCTCCCACCAGAAGGGTGTGCCACATGGGAATCGGCCACTTTCCTCACCAGTTAGGAACCAACATCTTACCTGCCCATCTAAATAAGTACTTCGGTGCTCACTGCACTTTTACTATTATCGGAGATCACCCCATGTCATGCCCAACTTAGGGCGATGTTATCCTTTCCCCAAATGGCGCAACGAATTTGCCCTCGAATTGGGCGCCGCTGCACTGGATCATTAATAAAGTGTTACAGTCGCTAATTTATTAGATCGAGGGATAAGGTACCATTGAATATTTTACAGTTTAAGCCCAATTCTTGCAATCAGCTGAAATTAAAAAAAAAAAAAATTAGCAAAAAGTTTTCCTATAACTACTGAGTATATAGGCAATCAAATCAGAACTGTATGTAGTAATCAACACTACTCATAAACACGGAACAAAGTCTCATCACATGAAATTAGAAAAAAATCCTCTGCATACAAAATTCTCGCCTTTCACCATAGCTTATACCACGGATACTACTCTAATGAACCCACTTACTCTCAGATGTGAAACAAGTGAATCTCTCAAAAAACCTGCTGACTAAACTTACGTAGTCGAAAAAAAGTCAGCTAACACCCAAATTTCTATTTCCCTTAGGCATAGCATTAATATCCCCTTCTTAAGACTAATCAGTAAACTACCAAATCATATCCAAATTCACTTCTTTCAGGTAATCAAATCTCAATTTGTCGCATCTAACGTGTCTCTAATTATCTTCTCCCCTAATATTCCCAGCCACAGTTACTTCCTCAGCATATTAATGACTGTATGAACATACAGACATGGAAACGGCCAATTACTATACTTCCATAATGCGCTTAAGCCAACCCACAATATCCATGCTTATTCTTGCTACCGTCGTACGCTGAATTGGAGAGGGTTTTTACTAAAATAATTGTAAATGGTCAACTTAATTATATAAAGAACAGTTTGCGGGATAATGGGACAAACCTTGGACTGTTGGATAATAAAGGATTCAGAGAGAACAAAGTCCCAAAACAGCCATAACTGATGATTACAACTTTGGTCATATCGATCTTCTCAACATAGTATACCTGCAAACCAGAATTAATCAGTAACAGACTAATATCAGTAAATCATGACCAATCTAATGATTTCAGTAAATTTGTTGTAATCACAACTCATACGAACGAGATTCATGAAAGTCATCATTAAGCTTAGATAATTCAGTAGCAAGTCCACTTGCTAGGCCATTATCATTGTTTGACGCCTTCAAAACAAACTTACCATCTAACTTCGCCAATGACAGGAGCATAATACTGAGTTCGCAATGGCACAACATTCCTCACCCATCATCTATCTTGTTCTTTCCCTTTATCGGAATTATATTCTATTCAGTCCCCTCCGGCTACAGAGGATTGATGCAACAGCAAGTGATTAGTGCCAGGCATTACCTGCCATCGTTTCACGGGCATGTCCATTGGGCGTAATAGGGATTTACCTGGCTCAGTATAACCCATAATCGAGACATTTCATTCTCTAATGTACTACGAGGAGGTTGACAACCTGAAAATGTATAATTGATCACTGCCCGGAAAATATTAGAAAAAATGATTAATAATTCTTTTGCTTCAGATTCAAAATAGATATCAACAAGCTCTTTCTGAGACTCTATGCAGTAAAAATCATCAGTTCCAAGAGATGAGAACAATGCAAAGGAACCATACATACCTTCAGTAAGCTTCATACGGTGAATTATAGAGGAAGAACAGCTTAACCTATGGGGAAAAAATCCACAATGAATCTTTACGTTTGATTAAGCACTTGGGTTTATTGGATATCTATCAGGCATTCCATTATTATAATCAGTATTTCAGTGGTCCGGAATTTCATCATTTACAGAAGGGGAAGAATAAACAAAACTGACATACTTGGAGAAACCATAAAAAAAAGACTGCACAAATGCAAAAAGATTTCTAGCATACGATTTAGGGTGTAGAGAACGACAATTGCTCTGGGGATTCTCAAACTATGTGCCATGAAGAAATTTAACCCACACACAAATTGTCTATCCCTTTGATGTGACCAAGATATCTTCGATGAGGGAAGGGAGATCACTAACAGAGAAAAGTGAAGCTTCATAAGGGAAGGGAAGGGAAGGGAAGGGAAGGGAAGGGAAGGGAAGGGAAGGGAAGGGAAGGGAAGGGAAGGTGGTCTAACCAAGCTTCAAAATGAAGAGGTTGGCTTAAAAACTAATGTCAAGAATAACTAAAGCAAAGCAAACCTTTCTAGGTGGATACAATGTCTTCCAACACGTTTTGAATAATTTAAAATTTACAACCCTGTGGTAAAGGAGATTTAATAACAAATAAACTACTAACTTATTAATTAAAATCAGATATTCTTGAACAGCACTTTCAGTAGAAAGATGAGGAATATAGGTTTTCATCGGATTACATACAGTAACAAATTTGCCAGGAGAAATCACCATAACACGAGCACAATACCATCAGCTGAAAGATAAGAAAAAACAATTAAAACCATTTTAATCTGACTGCAAGGAATAGAAAGGAATCAAATCAGAATGTTATGTAATAATCAACACTAGTCAGAAACACGGACAAGTCTCATCACTAGGAATAAAATTGTTTAAAAAATCAAATCATTAAAATCTTTTCAATTGCTCAAAACGTTAAAAGCTATTAAATTATATTTGCTTTTCAAACAATGAGAAGACTAGAATGGAAAAGGCTTCTTAGGACGATAGCGAAAACAAACTGCCAGCAGCAGCTCAACAGTAGGGCCCAGAGGAATGATGGTGTAAAACACTAACAAGTGAAAAACTATAACGGGAATACTTTGTTTCACGCATTTGCAATATGGTGAGAAGAGCATGGTTGTAATTAGCTGTGTATTATGAGAAGTACAATATCTACTAACCAAAGTAAAGGGATAGGCGCAGAGCGTCCACCATTTGGTAGTGTCCGCTCTTGGTGGGATTAAACCCATACAAACTATAGAATTACCGCCCACAATAAAAGTAAAATACAAAGCTTGGAATGACTTGTTCAGATTCAATATTATACATCAGATTCATTGTAGACAATGCAAATGAAACTTTACCTGAGAGGGAAAAGTCCTTATGAATCTTCATCTCATGTTGATCAAGCAACTGAAGGTGGAAGATGCATTCTAGATATGGTCACTGCTTTTCTCCCATGTGGGAAAGCACTTGGCATTGATTGATGTCCTGAAAGTTAAGGAAAAAAACTTTCACCCGACTTTTACTTAGTTAACCAATTTGAAGGTATAGGCGATTAATCAGTCATTAAAAGATAATCAATGCAATTCAGAAACACGGGATGATTTCATCATTTAAGGCTGAAAATTATTTGAGATTAAGGAACAAAATAATTAAACGGTAGTTTTATGCCTTCTTTGTCGGTTGCTAAGCAACACCCTGCCACCCAGCCTACCCATTTAATGTTATAGCAGCATCATGTGGTCAGGGTAGTTTACTAAGTGGAACTCCTGTCCTAATTAAACGACAGATCAACCCCTGTGCAGGATACACTAGTTATTAGAGCCCCTTAAATTTAAAGCAAAATATCCACATACCACCACCCAATGAGCTCCAGTAGACAACATTTGCCATTCATCTCCACTCAACAACCAAAATCGAATGGATAACGGGGGGGGGGGGGGGCATTCCACGAAAAGAATGGCTAGCCTGCTGCAATTAAAAATCACCATGGTCCTGTATGCCATTTATAACGGCAAGCAAGACATTCCAATAATCCCCGACTTACTAAAATATCCTGCCTCGGCTACATTTAGTCAATTTTTAAAGTGATCCCTTCCTTATCCTACCATCAGTCTATTTATGCATCCCCTTGAAAATGCTGCATCATACCTATCAAATGAAATGAGATCCAACACGCTTTAACTTTCTCAAATATCCTGTGTCTCAGTCGAAAGAGATTAAAAAAATTCAAATTAGCAATAACCTAAAGTGCTCATCTATCTTCATGTGACATCTTTCTACACAAGACTAAATTATTAAAGCAATTTGCCTATAGCATAGGCGTGTTGAAAATGAAATTATCGAGATCCCAAATTGCATCTTTTCCCCCACCAGATGTCAAACTCTCCTGTCTTCGAAGAGGTTGGTATAAGGCATGCTAGGAGACCTTCCTAGTAAAGCCTGGTGCTAGACCCTGCCACTCTGGTAATTGGATTGCTCACATAAAATCCACGATAGAAATACTTGAAAGGCATTTTCATAATTTGGGGAGAAAGATTTCAGTCTCTAATTACTGGCATGAAAATACAGACTATGCAGTAAAATCATCAGTTCTATGAGATTAGAGAGAATACAAATCAACTATTCATACCTTAACTAAGCTTCACACGGTAAAATATAAGGAACTTATCTACAAGTGTATCTTATCAGGCATTCAATTATTATAAGCATAATTTCAGTGGTTCGGAAAGTTTCATCATACTCAAAACCTCAAACAAAGGACAGCCCAAATACAAAATGATTTATGGCAAGCTATTTAGTGTGTAGCAGAGAACCGACAATTGCTGGGAAACAAAAGTTGAAAATGGATAGCCACACCAATTTCAGAAAAAGCTTCATTATATGCAGAACCACATTAGTACACTACTGAGTTTGCACTGGTACAACATTCCTCTCCATCTATTCGTTCTTTTCCTTTATCAGTCCCCGCCGAACCCACCCTCCGGCTACAGAGGATTGATGCAACAGTAAGTGATCAGTACCAGGCATTTCCTAGAGCAGGTTGAGCAGCTGGTCTACGTGATGAAGGTATTGCTATCGTTTCAAGGGCTATATCCATTGGGCGTAATAGGGATTTGCCTGGCTCAGTACAACCCATAATCGAAATACTTACGTGTTCATAATGCTGGGAGACATTTCATACTATAATACGACGAGGTTGACAACCTGAAAATGTATAATTGATCACTGCCAAGAAAAAACTAGAAAAAATGATTAATAATTCTTTTGCTTCAGATTCAAAATAGATATCAACAAGCTCTTTCTGAGACTCTATGCAGTAAAAATCATCAGTTCCAAGAGATGAGAGAACAATGAAAAGGAACCTACATACCTTCAGTAAGCTTCATACAGTGAATTATAGAGGAAGAACAGCTTAACCTATGGGGAAAAAATCCACAATGAATCTTTACGTTTGATTAAGCACTTGGGTTTATTGGATATCTATCAGGCATTCCAATTATTATAATCAGTATTATTTCAGTGGTCCGGAATTTCATCATTTACAGAAGGGGAAGAACAAACAAAACTGACATACTTGGAGAAACCATAAAAAAAAGACTGCACAAATGCAAAAAGATTTCTAGCATACGATTTAGGGTGTAGAGAACGACAATTGCTCTGGGGATTCTCAAACTATGTGCCATGAAGAAATTTAACCCAGTTATTACTGCCACACCATAATCCTACCACCGATTTATTTATACCTGCACACAAACTGTCCATCCCTTTGATGTGGAAGGTATCTTCGATGAGGGAAGAGATCACTCAGAGAAAAGTGAAGGAAAGATGGTCTAACCAAGCTTCAAAATGAAGTGGCACAGGTGACAATCTAGGAGACTGCCAAGAGGAATGATGGTGTACAACACTAACAAGTGAATAAACTATAACGGGAATACTTTGTTTCACGCATTTGCAATATGGTGAGAAGAGCATGGTTGTAATTAGCTGTGTATTATGAGAAGTACAATATCTACTAACCAAAGTAAAGGGATGGGCGCAGAGCGTCCACCATTTGGTAGCCAGCTATCTCTAGTTTAAATTTAGTGTCCGCTCTTGTGGGATTAAACCCATACAAACTATAGAATTACCGCCCACAATAAAAGTAAAATACAAAGCTTGGAATGACTTGTTCAGATTCAATATTATACATCAGATTCATTGTAGACAATGCAAATGAAACTTTACCCGAGGGGAAAAAGTCCTTATGAATCTTCATCTCATGTTGATCAAGCAACTGAAGGTGCAAGATGCATTCTAGATATGGTCACTGCTTTTCCCCCATGTGGGAAAGCACTTGGCATTGATTGATGTCCTGAAAGTTAAGGAAAAAAAACTCACCTGAATCGTTACTTAGTTAACCAATTTGAAGGTATAGGCGATTAATCACCCATTAAAAGATAATCAATGCAATTCAGAAACACGATGATTGAGATTAAGGAACAAAATAATTAAAAGGCGTTTTATGCCTTCTTTGTCGGTTGCTAAGTCACACCCAGCCTACCCATTCAATGTTATGTGGTCAGGGTGGTTTACTAATAGTGGAAATCCTGCCCTAATTAAACGACAGATCAACCCTGTGAGGTTGCACTAGTTATTAGAGCCCTTCAAATTTAAAGCAAAATATCCACTCAACCAAAATATAATGAATAACGGAGACACATTTCACCAGAGGAATAGCCATCCTCCTCCTCCTATTAAAAACCACCAGGGTCCTCTATGCTATCTACTATACCTACAAACAAGGCATTCCAATAATCCTACTTATCAAAGAGTGACCCCTTGTCATACCATCAGTCTACTTCCCAAAACTATTTTCTAATTTATGCATCCCCACACTGTAAAATCTGGATCATACCTACCTATTAAATAAATGAGATCCGCATTGCACATATTCTTTCCATAATAAGACTAAATTATTACAATTTGCCACTGATGCCAAACTGACTGGCTAGTAATTGTGCAACATTTTACCCACCCCCATCTTAAAATCTTAGGAAAATCTCATAAGGGCCCCGGTACTTTGCTAAACAATTATTTTTCTTTTGGAGACTAATAATTATTGGCAGTTTTAATGAGTCAAGCTCAAACACTTCCACTTTGGTAATTGCATTCCCCACAATCTTATTTTTTCCCTTAAGAGCCCATCTGTGTTAATACGAGACTAGATCACAAAATAGTAAAAACTTAAAAAACAAACAAATACCGCAATAAAAAAAAACAAGCGCGCTCCTGCGTCGAGTAGGCCCGCCTCCCCCAAGCGGAGGAACAAGCGCACGCTCCAGAGTCGACGAATAGTCCGAAACAGGTAAACTGCATGAAGAGTGCCCCAAAATCGAAGAACACAAAACTTGTGTTGCTGTAGAAGCTTTGGGAGCAATTGAGTAGAGAAATAATAGTCCAGGGTGGCATCCTGGACAGAACCAAAGACGCCGCCGGCCCGAGAGGTACACCGAGCCGTTTCCTAGCCCTAAAACCAAAGGGCTAGGATATGACTGAGTCTGGGCGGCATTGGCGACATCGAGGTCGGCTGTAGATGCAGTGGCGACTGAGGGAGGGGTCAGGGGCTGAGCGTACGGGCCCATAGTGCACAGAATGGCAATCGTTGCATGGCACGCAAGACCAAAAAGTTTGCCGCTATACGCCTATTTTCGCTTATGCTAGTCTAGGTTAGACAAGGACAAGAGTCCACCTACCACAATACACACTAGGCTGCGGATGCATAAACCGTTAATCGGTAGTGAAGCTTCGAACAACCAAACAGGATTTATCCGTAGTGAAGCTTCAAACGAACAAAGGATCGATAGAATCCTTTGATTAGAATCCCAGGTGCAAAAACGAAGATTGTCCATGGGGAAGAGTTGAGAGACCCTAAGGCTGCGAATGAGCCTCCCACGTGAGGGGTTGGTTCAAATACATGACCAAGGAAACAGTAAGTCTGCCACTAACAGGCGAACCCTATTTAGAAACAAGTCCGTTAGGGTGGAGCATCACCTTTGCCAAGGAAAACCTAAGTGTGTGCGCTCCAGGTTGACACTTCCCTGCTCCATTGGGCCGTATTAACATGTGGTACCGTGGGCCTTCTCCAGATCGGAAAAACACCGTGGCGCAGTGACTTCTACTACGACGCAGACTGCATTATCCAGTTGGAGCAGAGTATCCGACCTATAGTGGAACTTTCAGAATCACCACTGTACCGAAGACAGGCGTCTACACATTCGAAAAAAAAAGGCAGTCAAACATCTACCAATTTCTCCAACTTGCACACACAGGAGATTTAGAGATTAGGGCGAAACAGCCTCGGGTAGGGATCTCTATCCATTTGCGAAAAGGTAGCATAGTAGAGATTCGCCAGGAGTCTGGGAGGATAACCTCTACACAGACTGTACAAAAAAAATCTACGAATCTAACCATGGAATAAGGGAAATAATGCACACATGGAGGAAAGCAACTGACTAGGCTCAACAGGGACCCACCCCAACCCGGACTGTGAGAATCCTTTCATGAAATGCGGACCACCACGCCTGAGCCAAGAACCACTGGAAAGGGGAAGGGAGTCGATCAGGAGGCAACGGTACTCACTGCAACTGTAAATAGGCTAATAAGATGACGAAAGTGGGCAGGGCAATCATAACCTCTAGATAGAAAAAATAGGAGTGCATATAGAAGAGGATCAACTAAAGAATAGGGTGGGTTATCACCCATTATCATCATACACTGGGACTAAGTGATGGACAGACCTGGTATAAATTGTGGATACAAAAGTTAGAAGGGCTAGCAATAATGATTAGTAAAAATAAAGTACTAATAATAGTACATAATAGGCAATAATACTAATACAATATTAAATAAAAGAAATACCTAATAATAGTAATAAAAGGGTAAAGTGGTAATGAGTGGGGCCAGGGAGGATATACAGCTCCCCCAGGTACCAAGTCTAACAGGCTACTGGGTCATCCCTTGTGATATAAGGGACACTGGCAAAATCTAGAGAATAGTCCCTGAAAAAGTGTAATTGTGTGAAATGATGAATAGCTTAACATACCTTAAGCCAAATCAACGCGTTCAATACTTCTCATCTGGGCAGCATAGATGAATAAGAGTGGCAAAATCTTGAACCTGAAATGATCTCAATTAGCTATCTTGATGCAGTTATCCGGAAGAGGAATGTTTTCCAATTCTCAGGCGTGTGTGTCACTCACTCTCTAGTATCAGAAAATGTAAATAAGGATTGGTAATCATCATGAACAATGGTCTAGTAATTGTGTGGAATAATTAATACCTTAGACATACCTTGGAATGGTGGTCATTTCACAATCCTGCCTTGCATCACCAGCTCACCTCACCAACCTAGAACAAAGGTCTGATAAAAATATCTATTACACAAAAAATGCCACAAATCCTTTATTTGAATTATTTCTTTAAAAACATACAATATCATTATTTCAGGAAAAGAAAGTAAAGTGGTGGAAAGTCCAAGACTGCATCTCTTACACCCAACCCCGTGCCAATCATACACCCATATTAAAAAGTTAAAATACAAGAGAGCAGGACACCAAAAACATTCAACACTAGAAAACCACTTCAGCTAACAAGTGATGTAGGGAGCAAATGCAAATCTAGAATACAGTTGAAAACGGGAATATTTCATTCTATCAATAAGGGCAAGTGATTGATTCAGAAACTACCCAAAGCCATGAACAATGGAAATAAGATCCAATTATGCGAAAGAAATTCAGATTCTCTCAGGTGATCAGTTAAACAAGTTCTTTGTCACTCTTTCTCACCACTAACATGGGATCTATTCATATTCACCCACCATCACTTAGATGTAACTCCAGTCCATAGTCTAGACCCATCTTCCACCCTACTAACCAATTACTGTACTGCTGAGACTAATAAATAATGGGCATTCAATTAACCATATATAAATAAAAGTAATTATGCAGAATATCTGAGACACACCTTGCACTGCTGGATAAGTTGTAAGAAAGAGGCTTCAGATCAATTTCCAATAACAGCCCTATGTAATGATTAAAACTTTCCATATCTTCTGAACATAACATCGCTGCAAACAGGAATTTATCAGTAACTGACTAATTATACATCACTTCAATACCAATCTAATTATGTCAGTAGTTTTTTTAATCACAAGTCATACGAACGAGATTCATGAGGTCATCATTAAGTTTAGATATTTCAGTAGCAAGTACCACTGGCCAGGGTAATTATATTGTATGACGCCCTCAAAACATTCCTGTCATCTCAGTTTGCTCATGCCAGTATGCACTGGCAAAACATGGCAATCCTTTTCAGGAAAAGTTAAAAGCACTCATTTGGATATTACCTTCATCACCATCTATCTAGGTTCATTCCCTTTATTGCAATTATCTTCTATTCAGCCCTGCCCACCCCCACTTTCTGGTCCCACACAAATGATTCAACAGCAATGTGTTCAGTACCAGGTATTTCCTAGTTCAGGTTGAACGGATCGGCTAAGTGATCAAGGAATTACTATGGTTTCAAAAAAATCAGTTAGGCTTAATAGGGATTTGCATTGTTAATACAACCACCCATTATTGAAATACTTACATTTTCATAATGTTGGTAGAAAGATTCCATTCTCTAATGTATTACACGAGGTTTACAGACGGAAATTGTATAATTGATTACTGCTATGAAATTACAAGATAAAAAGCAGCAATGATTTGCTTCAGACTAAAAATATACAACAGGATTTTTCACAACTATGTGCTATAAATCTTGTTCCATGATAGAAGATAAAGAAGAATGCAAATGAACTAATCATACCTTCAGAGCTTATATAATCATTATTATTTCAGTGGTCCATAAGTTTTACCTCCTACAAGATACAAAAAATATAAAACTGCCATTCCTGCCCACAAAATCAAACAAAAGTACTAAATCTAAAAGATGCCCAGCTAGAGGGTTTTGAAAAGGTTCTGTTACATGGTTTTATTGTGTTGAGATGTTAGTTAAAAGAAACTAGATATGCTCTTCCTGCATGACAAACGCCTGATATCACCAAGAGGCTCAATTTCAGCCATATAAATGCATTTCATACTACCCACACTACTATCTAAAACAGCAAGATTCGACTAAGCAGGGTAAATGACCATGCATAGCCAAAGTCAAGACCTAAAACTGCTCACGATAAGGACCATAAAGAACTAATCCCATGGTTCATACTGCCACAACAAATATACTCCTCCTACCACCCAAATCTATAAATGCACACAAACATCATTCTCATTTCATGGTTGACCAAGATATCTTTGATAAGGGAGATCCTTG
Source organism: Ceratothoa steindachneri (assembly GCA_963969495.1). Classification (NCBI taxonomy): domain Eukaryota; kingdom Metazoa; phylum Arthropoda; class Malacostraca; order Isopoda; family Cymothoidae; genus Ceratothoa; species Ceratothoa steindachneri. Next base: position 24,615,383 of record OZ018330.1, on the reverse strand, counting down.
AATATGGCAGGGTGAATGCAGATAAAGGAAGCAAAGATGATATGATTACCTTCCAAAAAGAAGTGGTCCAAGGAAAAGGGGTTGAACAGGAGTACATTTTTTTTTCTACAGGTGCGAAGTGACAGCAGGGGGAAGGGAAAGGGCAGTTAAAAACTAATGATGTTAACCATCAACAAAGAAAAATGAAAAGCAAACCAACCTAGGTGGGTGTGCACTGTCTTCCAACAACTTTTCAATTACTTGCAATTTTCACTCGCTGTGGGAAAAAAGGTTCCTTTAGAAATCAAATCACAGTACTAACATTAATGAAAGTCTATAAAAATCAGTGATTTAGTCTTCAACAGCACTTTCAGTCGAAAGATGATGAATATGCAATAATTTTCATCAGATTAGTGCAACAAAATGGCATGGAGAAATTATCCCTCTAACATACCATTCAATTTTTCACAATCAACACTTTTGAGCAGAATGCCATCAACTGAAATAAAAAACAATGTGTGAAAACTTTTTTTTTTCCTCTAACTACACCTAATATCAAGTAATCAAATCAGAATGGTAGGTAATAATCAACACTACTAAGAAACACGGACCGGTCTCATCACTAAGAAACAAGAGGATGATGCAAGGCAAATTTCCTTAATATCCTTTTCAATTGCACCACAACATAACATGGAAGAAAGCCAGAAAATCTTTGAAAGACTAGGTAGTTAAAGCTATCATCTAGGCTTTTCAGTCTTTTGTCAAGTGATACTGGGGACAATTCCAACAAAAGTGATAAAGAACCTATATAAGTACTCAAGCAATTCATTGTTTTATAAAGTGTGCCAATTTTCCCCCTCAAAACTACCAAAGGCCCCATCAGAGTTCAATTCAACATAGTGACCAGACACCCCTAAGTTGCACTCAGGCTAGCCAGGGGGGATCTACAGCTCCTCCAGGTACCAAGTCTAACAGGCTACTGGGTCATCCTTTGTGATATAAGGGACAGCAGTAAAATCTAGAGAATCGTCCCTGAAAAGGTGCAATTGTGTGAAATAGCTTACATACCTTAAGCCAAATCAACGCGTTCAATACTTCTCATCTGGGCAGCATAGATGAATAAGAGTAGCAAAATCATGAACAATCATACCTGAAATGATCTCAATTAGCTATTTTGATGCAGTTATCCGGAAGAGGAATGTTTTCCAATTCTCAGGCGTGTGTGTCACTCACTAAATGTCACTCAGAAAATGTAAATAAGGATTGGTAATCATCATGAACAATGGTTGAGGAATTGTATGGAATAATCAGTACCTTTGGACACATACCTTGGAATGGTGGTCATTTCACAATCCCGCCTTGATTACCAGCTCATCTCACTAACCTAGAACAAAGGTCTGATAAAAATGTCTACAAAAAAAATGCCACAAATCCTTTATTTGAATTATTTCTTTAAAAACGTACAATATCATTATTTAGGAAATGAAAGTAAAGTGGTTGAAAGTCCAAGACTGCATCGCTTACACCCAACCACATGCCAATCCTAAATCCATATTAAAAATAGTTCAAATAGAAGAGCACGACACCAAAAATATTCAACACTAGAAAACCACCTCAGCTAACAATAAGTGATGTAGGGAGCAAATGCAATCTAGAATACAGTTGAAAATGGGAATATTTCATTCTATCAATTAGGGCAACTAATTGATTCACAAACTACCTGAAGCCATTGAACAATGGAAATCAGATCCAATCATGTGAAGTTCGCACACTCTCAGGTCATAAAAGCTATTAGTTAAACAAGTTTTCTGTCACTCTTTCTCATCACTAACCTGGCATCTATTCTTATTCATCCACCATCGATGTCACTCCGTAATCCATAGACTAGACCAGACCTGGGCAACCTTTAGCAGTGTGAAACCAAATGCTTAACTTAAGAAAACTAAAATTTATCTCCCAATTTATTTTATATAGCAACCGCATTGTGTACAACCCGTTATAAATTATGTTATCAGTGAGGCAGCAGCAGAACTCTGATTGTAAATGAAAACGTCCACAATTTTTCTTTCTCTAGTTTGGATTGGTGTTTTCTGCTTGAAAAGATTCAATTCTGTTTACTATAATATGATGTGTATATTTTTAGGTAAAATTTTTAGGCATGATAAACGGTTGGGAATGAATAAAAAGAACATCTATAATTTTATATCATTTCATTGTGTTTTAGTCGAGTATTGGCCCGTGAGAAAATTTTGTAGCAAAGATTGGGCCAATTTTGTCACACTTAAAGGTTGCCCACCCTTGGTCTAGACCCATCTTCCACCCTACTAACCAATTACTGTACTGCAGAGACTAATAAATAATGGGCATTCAATTAACCATATATAAATAACAGTAAATATGCAGAATATCTGAGACACACCTTGCACTGCTGGATAAGTTGTAAGAAAGAGGCTTCAGATCAATTTCCAATAACAGCCCTATGTAATGATTAAAACTTGCCATATCTTCTGAACATACCATCGCTGCAAACAGGAATTTATCAGTAACTGACTAATTATACATCACTTCAATACCAATCTAATTATATCAGTAATTTTTTTAATCACAAGTCATACGAACGAGATTCATGAGGTCATCATTAAGTTTGGATATTTCAGTAGCAAGGGCGCCTCATCAGGGTAATTATATTGTATGACCACCCTCAAAACATTCTTGTCATCTCAGTTTGCTCATGCCAAGAGTACAATACTGAGTATGCACTGGCAAAACATGGCATTCCTTTTTAGGAAAAGTTAAAAGCACTCATTTGGATATTACATTCCTCACCATCTATCTAGGTTCATTCCCTTTAGTGCAATTATCTTCTATTCAGCCCTGCCCACCCCCACTTTCTGGTCCCACACAAATGATTCAACAGCAATGTGTTCAGTACCAGGTATTTCCTAGTTCAGGTTGAACGGATCGGCTAAGTGATCAAGGAATTACTATTGTTTCAAAAAAATCAGTTAGGCTTAATAGGGATTTGCATTGTTAATACAACCACCCATTATTGAAATACTTACATTTTCATAATGTTGGTAGAAAGATTCCATTCTCTAATGTATTACACGAGGTTTACAGACGGAAATTGTATAATTGATTACTGCTATGAAATTACAAGATAAAAAGCAGCAATGATTTGCTTCAGACTAAAAATATACAACAGGATTTTTCACAACTATGTGCTATAAATCTTGTTCCATGATAGAAGATAAAGAAGAATGCAAATGAACTAATCATACCTTCAGAGCTTATATAATCATTATTATTTCAGTGGTCCATAAGTTTTACCTCCTACAAGATACAAAAAATATAAAACTGCCATTCCTGCCCACAAACTCAAACAAAAGTACTAAATCTAAAAGATTCCCAGCTAGAGGGTTTTGAAAAGGTTCTGTTACATGGTTTTATTGTGTTGAGATGTTAGTTAAAAGAAACTAGATATGCTCTTCCTGCATGACAAACGCCTGATATCACCAAGAGGCTCAATGTCAGCCATATAAATGCATTTCATACATACCCACACTACTATCTAAAACAGCAAGATTCGACTAAGCATGGTTAATGACCATGCATAGCCAAAGTCAAGACCTAAAACTGCTCAAGATAAGGACCATAAAGAACTAATCCCATGGTTCATACTGCCACAACAAATATACTCCTCCTACCACCCAAATCTATACATGCACACAAACATCATTCTCATTTCATGGTTGACCAAGATATCTTTGATAAGGGAGATCCTTGAACATGGCAGGGTGAACGCTGATAAAGGAAGGAAAGATGATATGATTAACTTCCAAAAAGAAGTGGTGCAAGGAAAAGGGGTTGAACAGGAGTACATTTTTTTTTCTACAGGTGCTAAGTGACAGCAGGAGGAAGGGGAAGGGTAGTTAAAAACTAATGATGTTAACCATCAACAAAAAAATGAAAAGCAAACCAACCTAGGTGGGTGTGCAATGTCTTCCAACAACTTTTCAATTACTTGCAATTTTCACTCGCTGTGGGAAAAAAGGTTCCTTTAGAAATCAAATCACAGTACTAACATTAATGAAAGTCTATAAAAATCAGTGATTTAGTCTTCAACAGCACTTTCAGTCGAAAGATGATGAATATGCAATAATTTTCATCAGATTAGTGCAACAAAAATGGCATGGAGAAATTATCCCTCTAACATACCATTCAATTTTTCACAATCAACACTTTTGAGCAGAATGCCATCAACTGAAATAAAAAACAATGTGTGAAAACTTTTTTTTTTTCCTCTAACTACACCGAATATCAAGTAATCAAATCAGAATGGTAGGTAATAATCAACACTACTAAGAAACACGGACCGGTCTCATCACTAAGAATCAATAGAGGATGATGCAAGGCAAATTTCCTTAATATCCTTTTCAATTGCACCACAACATAACATTGAAGAAAGCCAGAAAATCTTTGAAAGACTAGGTAGTTAAAGCTATCATCTAGGCTTTTCAGTCTTTTGTCAAGTGATACTGGGGACAATTCCAACAAAAGTGATAAAGAACCTATGTAAGTACTCAAGCAATTCATTGTTTTATAAAGTGTGCCAATTTTCCCCCTCAAAACTACCAAAGGCCCCATCAGAGTTCAATTCAACATAGTGACCAGACACCCCTAAGTTGCACTCACGCTAGCCAGGGGGGATCTACAGCTCCTCCAGGTACCAAGTCTATCAGGCTACTGGGTCATCCCTTGATATAAGGGACAGCGGTAAAATTGTCCCTGAAAAGGTGTAATTGTGTGAAATGATGAATAGCTTAACATACCTTAAGCCAAATCAACGCATTCAATACTTCTCATCTGGGCAGCATAGATGAATAAGAGTGGCAAAATCTTGAACAATCATACCTGAAATGATCTCAATTAGCTATCTTGATGCAGTTATCCGGAAGAGGAATGTTATCCAATTCTCAGGCGGGCGTGCCACTCACTCACTACCTTCAGAAAATGTAAATAAGGATTGGTATCATAATGAACAATGCTGTAGTAATTGTGCGTAATAATGAATACCTTTGGCTCTCTACCAATTACACTAGCTAAAGATCTCCTCTGATGGATCATGTTGCCCTTGGCCAACATGATGCCATCAGTTGGGTGAATAACTAAGAAGCCAGTGGGCTCAAAAACGCCAGTTTACCTCTGAATGAGGGGCCCTGATGTTATGGAGGCTCCACCCTGTGCACTTTTAGTCTTAGTCAGGGGGTCCACACCCAAGGAGGAGGGGGGGGGTAGAGGGGCCAGATGTGCTGATCTTGGCTAGGTCGCTTACCAAAGTGGCAGCAGACCTATTTGTCCAAGCAGCCCCAGAGGATAGAGATGAGCCCAGTCTTTTTCCTGTTCATTTTCTTTTTAGGCTAGGAGGGTGGGGAATGAAGCCGCTTCTCCCCTCCGCCAGCAGGGGTCCCCACGTCAGATGGACAGGCCTCAGCTAGGTCCTGGCAGATGCAGAGCAGATCCCTCCCCTCCTTGTACTGCCTAAGAAACCCTAGAGCAGAGCCCAGAATCATTCCCATGCAAGGCCCTACCGTCTGAGGCTGGGTTGCCTCAAGGACCATGTCTATCTGAGGGGAGGGCCTCCAGTTGGCCATCCCCCTCCCCCAGGACAACACAGGCAAGGTTCAATATTCTTGCCAGCAGGTCTTCTGAATAAGTGACGGAAGGGGCCTGGCTTCCCTCTCTCCCCTAGGGGGGGGGGGTGCCTACGTAGCCGCTTCAATGGGGAGCAGTCAGCTATGGGCTGCCTGCTGGCTTTCTTGGCAGTCTCCTTGGAAAATAAAGCGGGTAGTGCCGCTGGTGAGAGGGTGCCTGAAGGCCTCTCTAGACAAGGGGGTGGGTGAGGGGGAGTCCCCTACCCCCTTAGGCTAAGTAGAGGAGGCTTTTTGAGTAAGCCTGCTCTCCGGGTTAAGAGAAATTTGGAGGGTCACCTGCACCGAGGGCAGTTCCATCGATAGACAAGGGGAAATGAGGGCATAGTAACCCTGAATTTTTCACAGGATGCATATGCTAATCACCCCTTGCAGTAGCCTACACTGCAAGGGGTCGTATGGGCCTGGCAGAACCAGGTGCCACCATTCAGGACCACCCCTCCGGCTTGGTGGCTCCACCTTGGACATGGGGGAAAAAAAAAATAATGGCGAAGTGAGAAGGTATGGGTTGGGATGAAGTAAGTTTTTAAAAACCCACCACCCAGACTGGAGCTCAGGGGTTTTAGATTTTTAACTTTTTTGGCAGGAATCCTAAACTTGAAAATCTTTAATTTCAAGCAGTTTGAATTATGGAAAAACCCCAAGTGGTGAAGTTTGTCCAATCAATTGTTTATCCCTAGACTCATAACTAACTTATTAAATTTTAAGGAAAGCATAATTTAATCCCATTAAGAATCCCTTCGAAGCATTGTGCTAAACCCCTAGAAATAAGTGATTTAACATTTAACAAATATACACATGGCAAAAATGGAAGGGTAAATGTTGTGATTCTAGCTTATTTTGAGTGATGGCTCATGGGGGAGGATGGGCCTAGGATCCTGAAATTTCAATCACTTGGGGGATCTGGGGGGCACAACCCCTCAATATATAATCTGAAATCACCATAAACTTCGTCCACATAGATTTCAGCTCAGAAAAAGTAATCCAAAATAAGCTAGGACTCTGATCCAACCAGTCTACAAAATCTGAGATACCACACCTTCCTCGGTGCTATTGCGAATCTATACCAGCCAGAATAATATAAATAAAATTCATTTTTGGAGTTTTTGTTTTTTACTTGGCATTTTTTGGACTTAGTTTTCCCTACATCAGAATTTTAAACAAAAAGGGCATCAACTGATTTTAAATGATGTAAACAACATATTATGCGCCTTGAATGAAACCAAAACAGACACGATTCCATCGGCTTTGGGCCAGGGGAAGAAAAAAAAAATCGCTCAGAGCAGCTCATCTATACTTTACCGTTATAGATGATAAGAGAACAAGAATAGTAACAAAGAAATTTTTGCAGTGTGTGTGTGTGTGTGTGTATGTGTGTGTGTAGAAGAGAAATGAACAAGGCTAATAAATTATTTCTCTTCACCACAGAAAAAATAAATGTATCCCCATTCAAAGTGTGGCTCAATAACCTGAACCTTAACCACTCCTAAGGTGAGCAAGCACAGATGATCTCTCCAACACAAGAGGAAATGGAAAAATATATCCCGGCACAAAAACAAAGCTGACTTATGTCAAGCACATTGTAGAATGATCTACTGAAAGCAGTGTTGAGAGACATGGCAGAAACTGCAGCACAAGTGGTTCAACACAATCCAAAAATATAAACACTAATTAAAAATACAAGAGCTCAGCCAGCTGAAAGATATGAAAATAGAAGAACTAAAGATGAAGGTAAACAATCATCATACAGAAAAATGAAGAATGGAATTCAGCCAAAAATAAACAGCAAAAATATATAACAAGAGAAATCAAGGAAGAATCGAGACTGTACACAAATGATCTTGGAGTAATACTGTTGTTCAAATGCCGTTCTAACACATTGAAGCTGGGGAACTGAGAGAAAATGAAGTACTTTTTGGTTGAATGTGAAAAGAACAAAGTGGAACACATTGAACTAAGTGACATTGCTGTTCAAAGAAATGAAAATAAAGTGGAACAAGTGAATTTATAAATAATACATGGTCTTTCAGGCAAAGTAAATACAGGATTAAAATATATACTGCAAAAACGGGAGGAAACATCCACAACCCAGCACCATTCCCAGTCAAAGTATTCAAAATAGTCAAAAGCTAATCTTTTCTCAAGAATGCAGCCTGTTAATGCTGGTCAGCATGGATTTTGCAAAGGAAGATCCTGCCAGATGGTAAGTTAAAGTGACCTACAAATCTTCAACTGTCTACCACCAAAGAAATTAAAGTCCTGCTATCCTGCAAAGAAATTAAAGTGCCAACTCGATGACTTCATGAAGAGAATCCGGGACAAATGTAGAGTTCTGGGGTAGACATCACTCAGCAGAGACAAATCCAACTAATGTTGGTAATTGTGTAGACGATGGCGGGATCCTAGGCCTAGCTTTTGTGGGACTATTTTTCGTTGTTACTTTTTTAGAGATGAAATCAAAGAATTTTATGGCAATTTTCATTTTTATACTGGGGGCTGTGCCCCCCAGACCCCCCCCAAAGGATTGAAACTCAGGGTCATCGCAGTGTTATCCCCGCGGTGAGCCATACCCAACAACGAGCCAACGCTCAAAATAATCGCATCCAGCGATTTGTGTGTTGACTGGAACAGGAGCTGCCAAGTGTAGGCCATGAATGGTCTTTTGCAGCCTCCTTTTCTTATGTTGTTAACTAACTACAGGAGCAGATGGAGCCGACATTGAGGGATACCAAGGTGGGATTTAGCCAGCACCACTGCTGAGGATCACCTCTCAACAATAACAAATTTCCTGGATGCCAAAAGCCACAAGGGACTATCAAGCAAATAAACCCTCAGTAATAACTTTCAAAAAAAAAAAAAAAAAAAAAAAGAAATATAAGGCAGTGAGAAATGGAAGCGGGCAATAGGATCTATGTAGATCAGGTTCAGGTTGTTGGGCCACTCTTTGTATCGGGATATGGCATTTATTTTCTGGGGAGAAGAGAAATAATTTATTAGCCTTGTTCATTTCTCTTCTTCCACACACAGTGCAAGAATTTCTTTGTTGCTCTTACTATTCTTGATTTCTTATCTATCTTTTATTCCACACTCAGTCCATAGTCCTCCCTTCTGCACCACCTCCCAACTCTTATCGCCAGTTCTTTCAATTTCTCTTTCGAGACTGTCCCACACATTACACTATCAAATGTTCTATAGATTCTCTCTGCCCCAATAGGCACCATTCGCATGTCCTCCCCTTCATCTCTAAAGATCCAGTCTGTGCCTTGAATAGTAGCTGGCTTGCAAAACTCCCATCATACATATTCTCTATGCAAGGCTCCTTTTTGCCTCTGTATATGTTCAGACTTCTCTTCTCCAGAGCCTTTCTCCTGAATCTAATATTTTTTGTTTGTTTTCCTTTTGCTGTCTTCTATATAGATTGCTTCCAATTCATATTTCGTATCCAATCATTACCACTTTGCGCCACTCAGTCTTATCATAGGCAGGATACACATAGCCTGCCCATGTCTCTATTCCAATCTCTTGCAGTCTCAACTTTGCCTTCATCCTTGCCACCCTCTCCTCATACCTACTCCAGCCCATTTCTCCTCTCAGTGCCTCTACTGCTACATAGGGGCTGGCCCCTAGTGCAATTCTTGCCACCTTGCTTTGGATCTTTTCCATTCTCTCCAATTCTGTGTCACTTTGCAGACTTCATACCCATACAGGCTTCTTGGGACAGCTATCCCTTTCCACAGTTCACTTATTTTATACTTGTTTGCTTGCTTAGTTGCCATGTTCCTCAACATGCCAGTCATTCTAAGCATATTTAGTTCATATTTCTCAAATATATTCTTCTGGTTACATACTGTCACACCCAAGTATCTATATTCATTGACTACTTCTAGGATGTCATTTCCTAGGATCCATCCTTCATCTCTTCATTCTCCAAATATCATGATTTTGCACTTTCCACTACTAAATTTTACTCTCCATTCTTGTCCATAATGCGACACCACGTTCAAAAGTCTCTGCAAACCCTCAGCTGTTTCACTGCCCAGTACATGTCTTCTGCAAATCCTAGGATTGTCAATATGCGGTCTCCAACCATGACTCATAAGAAAAGAAGGAGACTGCAAAAGACCATTCATGGCCCATACTTGGCAGCTCCTGTTCCATTCAACACACAAAAGATTTCTTACCAGAGAAAAGTCATCAACATTGTCACCCTTTACAGGAGTTCGTCAGATCTAATCTACAATATACATAAAATGCATCCAGAGGATTATGTCCATTCATGCAACCGCAAAATATAATCTTCCCACTCCTTAGAAAAATATATACATATGTACATAAAAAAAAGTCAGTCCTATCTAGCAGCTTCATCCATATATTTATCTAATCTATTCTTAAAACTACCCAGAGAGGAGGCTTCTATCACATGCCTAGTGAGCCTATTCCATTCATCTACCACACGATTTGTAAACCAATTCCTCCCAATCTCCTTCCTAAACCTATACTTATCAAGCTTAAACCCATTGCTACGTGTCCTGTCATGTTAACTAAGTATAAGAACCTTACCCAGATCCCCTTTATTATATCCTTTTACCCATTTGAAGACTTCAATCAATTCCCCTCTGACTCTTCTCCTTTCCAATGTATGTAGATTTAGTTTTCTGAGCCTTTCACCATAGGGTAAGTTCCTTAGCCCACCAATCATCTTTGTCATCCTTCTCTGCACAGACTCAAGCAAATCAATATCCTTCCTATAATATGGTGACCAAAATTGTACTGCATAGTCTAGATGAGGCCTAACTAGCGCCAGATACAGTTTTAGAATGACTTCAGCACTCTTATTGCTTACACTCCTCCTAATGAATCCCAATATCTTTATATCCCAATAGCTTTATTCTTAGCATTTAGACATTGCTTTCTAGGACGAAGGTCTGAACTTACCAAAATACCCAAGTCTCTCTCACAATCAGTCCTCCCTAAAATTCTGCCATTTAATTTATAACTATTCAATGGATTATTTCTACCTATACTAAGTACACTACATTTGTCTATGTTAAACTTCATTTGCCATTTCTCGGCCCAATTGGACAGAATGGTCAATTCCTCCTGCATTACAACAGCATCAGAATCAGCCCTAATGGCCCTACCTAGCTTAGTATCATCAGCAAATTTACTCAGGTCACTACTTATACCTATGTCAAGATCATTAATATAAATTAAGAATAGCAAGCGACCCAAAACAGATCCTTAAGGAACTCCACTGCTAACACACCCCCACTCAGATTTAACTCCATCTATACTAACTCTTTGCTGTCTGTCACCAAGCCATGACTGAATCCACCTAAATATACTGCCATCGATCCCGTGTGCTTTAACTTTGCTCAGAAGTCGTAAGTGTGGCACTCGATCAAAAGCCTTACTAAAGTCCAAGTATAAAATATCATAGTTTTCATCATTATCTGCTGCTTCATACACCTTACTATAAAAAGACAGCAAATTAGTCAGACAGGATTTACCCTTACTAAAGCCATGCTGTGACTCTTTTATCAACTTATGCTTATCCAAGTGATCTCTAATATTCCTTGCTATAATAGATTCCATCATTTTCCCTACCACTGATGTCAAACTTACTGGTCTGTAATTAGACATATTTGTTTTATCCCCTTTCTTAAATATAAGTGATCCTCTCCATTTTTTATTTTCCTATAAATGCCCTTTTTAATGCCAATATAATGCTTAATTTTATCTGTCATCCATTTTGGGTCATTATTTTTAGTCCTAATCTCCTTATAAGGAATGTTAATCATCTGACCTGTAATTAATTGCTCAATTATTCTTTCATACTCCTCTTCAATTGTAATCTCTTCCTCCTGGTGATTATTGTCTCCACTAACTGATATTATTGAATCTATTCCTGAATTGATTTCATTGCCTGGTTTCTGTACAACTGCCTCCAGGTAAGTCCTTAGCCCATTATAATTTGCTCTTCTAAAGTCAGGAATTTTAACATTGTTCATGCTACTATCAATACCATTCCATTTCATCTTGAATCTAATTTCACAATGGTCACTATTACCCAAATTTCCTCCAATCTCAGTATCCTTAATAACTTCTTCCCTATTTGTCAGAACTAAATCCAGTATATTATTACCTCTAGTGGGTTCGTTAATAATCTGCCTCAGAAAATTATCTTGGACAACATTCAAAAATTCCTCAGCCTCCTGATCACACACAAGAGCTTCCCAGTCTATATTTCTGTAATTAAAATCGCCCATTATACACACATGCTTACTTCTACATGCCCGTTCAATCTCCTGCCACAGAAGATTTGAAGCTTCCTTACTAAGATTTGGTGGTCTGTATAATAATCCTAAGACAAGCTTGTTTTTACCTTCCTTTACATTTAGCCATAATGACTGTTATCATCTAATTTAATTGTACTGTTTACACAACACTGGAGATTATCTTTAATATAAATAATAACCCCTCCTCCTCTCTTCCTATTCCTATCTGTATTGGCCTTCCCTCTTTACTCTCTCCAAGAGTTCTTCAATGAAGCTGAAGAGGCTAGGAGACATGGTACATCTTTGTCTAAACCCGATGTCATTAACCATCCAACCTGTTTCTATGTCCTTCAGATTTAGTTTGACTTTGTTGTTTTCATAGTTTTTGTATTACATTTAGAATATTTAGATCCATCCCCAAGTCTCTTAGTCTTGCAAACAATTTCGTTCTATCCACTCTATCAAAGGCTTTCTCTATATCGAGAAAGCAGATGTATAGCAGACGTATAACACTCCCACTTTTTCTTACCCTCTCTATTACATTCTGTAGTATAGAGATTGTCTATGGCTCTTCTTCCAGTCGTGAATCCATTTTGTTAGTCTCCAAGTGTATCTTCACGTTCATCCCACTCATTCAGTTTCTTTGTCATGATGCTGAGATTCTTGTGGTTTTTGTCATCCGTTATATTATATTGTGGGGGACTATGATTTAGTCTTCCCCTGGAGATGGTGCTTTTTGTAGGTGGGTTTTGATGGAGGCGGATGAACTTTGATAGGCCCTTGTGGCTTTTGTCATCGTGAAATTATGTTATGTTATGTTATGTTATGTTATGTTACGTTACGTTATGCTGCCAAACACCTTTCCTATCACTCATTATGACTATAGCCTGTACCACTTTTGGGTAACAAATTGATCCTACTTTTCTGCCAAGTCTCAGGCACCCATCCATTCACCACTCGAATCTTATTCACCTTTCACATTGGGCACCCTATGAAACCTATATTTATTTTTTTTGTTAACTTTAAGAAAAACAAAAGATACCTAAGTGAGAACCGACGACAAAAAAAAACCCCCTATTATTTACAACCTGAACAAATAAAATCTTAAATTAGCGTTATGGATTGATTAAACATAAGCTGAAGATAAGCAAGCAAACACGTGATTTATTAAGCCCCTTCTCTCAACATTTACTTTGAGAGCAGAAAGAGTACAAGTACAATTTTTACTAGAGACTATACAATAATTTTCCAGTTATGTAAAACGTATTAAAAATAAAACAAAGTACATTTCTAACTGAAGTATAAATAAAGATAACTGTTAAATACTTACTGATCAGAAAGGTCCACGAGGAATAAGGGTTGGGAAATTGCCAACAGTTTGAGGGATTCTTAATATTAGGGGGTTAAATTCAATTTACCCTATCTTGGTGTCAGCTTTCCCCTAGTCTTGTAAGTTTAGTCTTATTGTGCGTCACATCGTATCGGGGCTAACATAACATAATATAATTTCACGGATGACAAAAGCCACAAGGGCCTATCAAAGGTAACAAGAGTGCTCCTTAGGGGTTATATTAATCATAAAATTGTAAACATATAGCATAACATCAAAATAAAGGATTAAAAAAAATACTAGGCCTAGTAAAGTCGTATACATGTCTAAAATAATCAGTCAATCATATACTATTATCAATTATTAAGGTGTATAATAAGAGGGCTTAAATTTTCATGAATATTAAATTGTGGATATACAACTGAAACATAAAAATAAATGATATAACCCAATAAGGCCTATCAATGTCATCCCAGTCAAAATATATGTAAGCTGTGTAGCCTAGTTATGTGTGGGTTTGGTTACCAAGGGTGATTTGTCACCGAGCTTTGGTACCACTCCTGGGTAGCCAGATATATTTCTTGGTAGCTACCGGTTTGATTCTTCTGGGAGTGCCTTGTCCATGTTGCACTGATTACAAGGGATAGAGAGTTATTTTATACAATTAAATATTACACCTTGGCTTGGACAACGTTTTCAAGCGATATTCGTCATCTTCATGTATTCAAAATACACTCGGCTTCTATGAAAGGAGTGTGTGGCGTGCCAAGAAGTGAAAGCAGGTTGTTTAAAATCTTCGTTTGAATGAGTCTTTTAAGGCTCAAGGTGGTGCAGTAGATACGCAGCTAGCCAATTATCACACGGGGAGTCAGAAAACCGTTCGCAAATCACCTGCTACTACTTTCACTCTTTATTCTTTCATTACCCCCCTTTTCCTACACTTCTTAACCAGCAATGGTTCCCAGACTCGGGATGGAGCGTTATGTTTGGATAAGGTTCCCAAGCGGTGTTGGTCGTCTTCAGTTATTAAAAACGATCCGCTTCTCAGAGGGGGCTGTGTAGCGTGCCGAGAAAACTACAAGACTAAAAACTTTCTATTTCCTAAATAAATTCCCTATTTATAAGATGCAATACAGTTATATATAGACCTATTCCAAAGCTCTGAGAATGTAGCAATTTGTCAGTCTAAAGCGTCAAGGATCGGTTTTTAAATTAAATCAGAGGTAAAAAAAAAGGTGAATTGACACGCAAACTTCGTTTGCTTTAAAAACGCCAGCCTTTATTATCATCTCCTAATTCTACCAGGAGCGTATTCTGAGGTGTTAATGTGTAGTGGCTGGTTAACAAGGTACCACCGAGTTATGGTACCACAGCCTGGTAGCCAGATATAGTTCTAGTTCATCTTGGTGGCTACCTTTTCTGTAATTTGAGGAGTGCCTTCTGCGTGAGGCATTGACGCCAGGTAGGAGAGTTTACTTCTTTCTTGATTGCAGGTTACGATTCTTTAAGGGCAAAGAAATCTTTGCCCTTGGATCTTATACAAATCCCCAGTATTTTGCCAGCTTATGAATTTCCTGTTATTCATAGGATTAGTGTGTACAAATAGTTGTTAACAATGAAAATAGAGAAAGCATCTTCACCTAATTCACTACTCAAAAGGTTAATACGTGAGTTTGCATACGAAATTAGCGAGCCCCTTACCTATATTGTTAATTTAAGTTTGAAAACCTTACTGTTTCCAGATAGATAGAAGGGAGCAACCATAACGCCCCTGGCAAAGAAGACTCCCATAGCTAATTTGGGTGACTTGCGTCCCCTTTCTCTCACACCTGATCTAGGCAAATTGTTAGAGGCCAATCTTGTGTTGGAGGACATTCGACCCAACCTTGACCCTAACCAGTACGGTAACCTGAGGGGTAAATCCACCACACATTATCTTATGCACTTGCTGGACACAATTTTGAAAGGGCTAGACCAACCAAAGAAACTAGCACAAATTGTCCTTATTGACTTCCAAAAAACCTTCGATTTTGTAAATCATACTGTGGGAGTCACAGAACTTTTCCACCCTGGGTGTCGACCTCCCCTCTTAGCATTTGTAACCAGCTTTTTATCCAATCGCTGACACAGAGTCAGATTCCACGAATCCATCTCGGAGTGGGACAGCATCACCTGTGGGGTACCTCAGGGGACCCAGTTGGAACCAATTATTTTCCTTGCACTAGTCAATAATTTATGTAGAAATGCAGGAATCTCTGTTAAATATGTTGACGACTTGACTCTTGCAGAGATTGTCAATGTTGATCACAATATAAATTTTACATTACCCTATGCTTTAAATGATTTATCACAAGGTTGTGCAGCCATCAATATGTCCCCTAACCCACTCAAATGCGAAGTACTTATCATCTGCACCCCTAAACGCGCCATCATATTTCCTGAACTTATTTTAGAAAACTCCCCCCTACCAATTGTAAATAAATGTAAACTATTGGGAGTACATATTAATGTAGATTTAAACTAGGACATTTATGCTGCACATATGCTGTCCAAGGCCAATCGATGTATCTTTATCTTGAACCACGCCAGATAATGTTAACATTATATCAGTGGTACATTAGAATCACACTGGAATATGCTGCACCTGTATGGCAATTTTCTATCTCTCTCCCACACTTTCACCTCTTATTTTATCCCTATCTCTAACATTTAGGAAAGAAGAAGTATTAGACGATACCAATATGGTTTGCAATATTGAGCATGAACTTTTCTCACTTTTTAAGAGGTTGACACTAGTTATTGTTTTTTTTGTAATTTGTGCGTTATTTGCATTAATTGCAACGCTTGCATAGATCACACCCAAATGCTCCCCCATCCCGGTTATTTGACAAATCTGTTCATTCGGACCCTTCGAAAAGAGAGGTAATACAACTTCGGGAGAAAGTGGGCTTTAGACCACTATTGTCCATTCGGACACCCTTAAGTTAAATGTTTTACTGGTTCGGCATGAACCTATTAGAATATTTCATACAATAGATCCAAGTTTTTATTTTGGAGATTTCTTTGAGTCCTTTATTCCATATTATAATGCGCGCACGGGCGAGGCACGCTCGCTCGTACGAATGGTGATTCAACCTTTAAATTACTTATAGTTATAGTTCTGAATACCACAAATAAAGAGGGTCTTTTGCAACATTGCAATTTTTACAACGTAATTGTAATTGCGGCATTGCGAAATTAATTCTATATTTTTCTGGCCAAGTTTGAGTGGATAATATGAATTTTCCATTCTCCTTGATATCAAAGTTAACGAATTAAAAGGCGAATTGACACGTAAAGTTTGTGTACGTTAGATACGCTGGCCCGCGATTTATCTTCTGATTGTACGATTAGCGGCTTCCGAAGGGTTGATCTAGAGCTTAGTTAGCTGAAACATTGCCATTTTATACTTCGGGAATCCCCAAACCACTAACCAGGGATAGGCATCTTTTAAACTCACATACATAAACTACAACACAACAAACTAGCAAAACTAAACCAAATACATATAAGATAAAATACTTTTCTCAATAAACAACTATCGAATATTTGGAACTAATGGCCACAGTAGGTCATACAACTCTAAATTCTCACAGAAATAGCAGACTTTTTAGAAGATAGAAACATTAAAAATAAAACAGACAACTCAGATAATAAGAGTTATAAGACATCTAAGTTGGATCTCTTATAACTGATAACTGGAACCAATACGTAACTACAATTATAGTGGATTACACTCCTTTTGATACATCTTGCAATCCTTAAAAAAATTCGGAATCATAAGTTGGAAATGAAAATTCCACTTTAAAAATGTATATTATTTTTTTATAACTATAATCTGGCAACACCTATCCTAACTAGCTATACTTCTAAAAGCGCGGTCTATTCCTAACCCACGTTTCACATTGACATTCCTCTCCAGACCACTTAACATTTAGTTCATTACTTCATTGTTACATCTATTACCATTTACTACTGCAGCAAACGTATTATTCCTTCATTCGCCACCTACGTAATTTACAACTTTTCATATTTTAAAATCTTAATAATCCCACTATTACTTTGCTTAGCCTAATCTAATTCCTTGCCTAGTTACCCATATTCAACTACCCAAGTCAATCCAAATTAAGATATAATTTTCTTAAAGCAACCCAATTATTAGCGTCTTAAATTTCTTAACGAATTTTCTTCAAAATCTATATCCTCCAGGTTCTTTATTAATCAATCAAAGTTACGATAGGTGTATATATTCATTCATCAAGAAACTTTATGCGATTCGATAAATAACAAGTCATCACGATGACTTTTTGCGAGGATCAGCTATACTGACATTCCAGATAAAATTTGTAGCGTGCGAGAAGTTCAGGCGAGCGGCTTAAATGCTTTACTTGAATGAGTCATTTTGGGGACTCTCGCTAACGGCGGTCCAGCGACGCGGAAAGCGCGTTCGAAACTCGTTTTGCTACTTTTCTTTCTTTATTTTTCTTTGCCCCCTTTCCTACTCTAAGCTATCTAAAAACTAATAAAATTGTTCGAATATTATAATAACAGATACTCACGTTGTAACTGTAATAGTTCTCCAGAGTGAAGTGAAGCCTATTTCTACCGGCACTTCCTTTTATTTATAGCCTTGCGTTGTGTGCTATGATGCAATATCTTATTTGTTTATTAAAGAAACTTTATATGATATATTAATAGAAAATAATTGCTTAAATATCGAATACATAAAATATCATTTTGAACTCACAATTCGAAGTTTGAATGAAAAGTTATCTATAATTATAAGTAGCGTTATATCCAGGTTGAAGGAATGACTTATACATTATTAAATATGCTAAGAGTCTACATCTGTATTTAAAATCTGAAAATAATAGAAACTTTTAAACGTTTACCGATTTTTATGAATTTTGGGTGTTAGCGGACTTGAATTAACGGAAGTTAAATGTAACGGAAGTTAATTAGTAAGATAATGATTTCCAAAGTTAACTAAAAAGTTATATCGTTAACGAAAATATTAACTTCGTTAATTAACGATTGACGAATTAACGGTTTAGTGCCCAGGTTTGGGTTTACCATATATATAAGTTGTATATACAGTCACCGACAATGCATCGAACATGGTAAAATGCTTGAGTTAGTTCGGTGTTCGTGTTCAGAATCGTGCTGACGACAATAATGAAGTACATAAATGCAGATGAAGATGATGGAGAAAAGATTCAGATGATGAGGTTATCATCAGCAACTTTCTGTACATTCAGGAGAACATGGAGAGGAGTCAAGGAAACTATCATCCCATATTCGATGTGCCTGCCTCATATTGAACTTGGTAGCAATTAATGATGCAGATAAAGGACAAAATTCACCTGTACTAAAGAAGATTGAGATTTTTGCAATGTTCAATGTTTAGCTCTGTGGAATATTGCTAGTAAACACAAGTTGGCAGAAAAAAATACAGGAAATAAATGGCGTCCACTTTAGGTACCCATGCATTAGCCGATGGAACTCAATGTACGACTCAATATGCCAAATATATATACATAAGAACGACAGGAATGGAGCTATTGAATACTGAATCTACCCATTTTCAAAGACAATGAATTGGAATTTATTTCAAAATATTTGCCAGTTCCAAAACCTAATGCAACAGCTCTCAAAGAATTAAGGTATAAAAGAATGCTATTACGGTTAGTTTCTTACAACATTCCTAGTGACTCAAGATGCCATCGCAAGATTGGAGCCTATCCAACCAAACGATTTGCGATTGACCCACTGTATACATTCAGGGAGGGAGGGAGGAGGGAGAGAGAGCGCGCGCGAGAGAGGGGGGGGAACAAGGAGTAACAAGGAAAAGAGGTACCCTAGATACACCTTACGGTCCATTCAAAGAGGGTAACTTTAAGTGAACATTTGAGCAGGCGCTGTCCTCTAAAGGGTCAGATTGACGCTCTAGAAGAGCACTAACGCCACGTTGCAAGTCTCCAAACGAAAATTTTCAAGATCTTGTCTAGTCTCGAATTGAACTGTTCAACAGAGTAGCTGTTGACGACTTCCACTGGAAGTGGGTTTCAATGGCCGCAGATGCTATATGTGAAAGATTTTCAACACAGATCACACTGGTAACGCTTCAGTTCAAGTTTGTAGCCGTATAGCAATGCCTCTGGGCATTCCTATAATAAAAACCTCCTGGGAAAATTAAATATATATATATATATATATATATATATATATATATATATATATATATATATATATATATATATATATATATATATATATATATATATATATATATATATATATATATATATATATATCATCATTTATTATGTATAAAATTCATTCAATTATTTTACTTTAACTTTGTTAATTTAATCTTTCAATTAATTTACTTCAACTTTTGTAAATTAAATCATTTTATGTTAAACTTAATAATTAACTCATTCATTTATTTTACTTGTCAATTCAATTAACGTATACTGTTCCAAACAACATCTCTTAAATTTCACATACAAACAAACAAACACACGTTCCCAGCTCGATCAAAATAGCACGCTATCCGCCCACTCGACTCACAGCTTTCTTCGTATAAAGGTCAGTAATCATTCCTTCTACAATTATTCATTTACTTCCAAACAAATCATACTTAGTTAATTCCATTTTCTCTCACAATTCTTTGCAAACGACCATACGAGAGTAGATCCTAATTATATTTCCTTCTCATTGCAGCCCCAATTCAGTCCATCATAAATACTCTATATTATTTACCATTTTATTATTTACTCTATTATTCACACTATTAATGACTATATTATTTATTATATTATTCACTACATTACTACACTATAATATATATTATTAACCTTATTGTTTCACCATATTATTCCACCATATTAATTTCACATACTTCAATTCTCTTCGCATCTTGTTACTGCAAATCATATGTTAAAATATCTTACATTGTATACCTAACCTACTTATCTCATTGCAAATTCGTCGATTTTATGAATATAATTATATTTGTGCAATTGTCTTTCTTAAAGCCCAAGTCATTATTCCAAAATGTATTTCGCTGTCGCCTTAGGCCTAAAACTAACGGCAGACAACTTCGATCAAACAAATTTATGGTTATGGTTTTCGAAACGCTATTTAGGCTGATTTATTAACATAGAATAAAACACATAGGTAACCATATACTATAGTCGGGAGTTATTGTTCTGCTCTGGCTAAGCTGGAAAATATCCCTGTAGTCTACAATGTCAAAGCCTCGAAGTATTTTGAACACTTCGATAAGCTGACCATACAGTCTCCGGGTCTCCAGCGAGAACAAGTCTAATTCCCGTAATCTATCTTCATAACTCTTGTGTCTGATAGAGGGAATCAGTTTGGTTGCTCTGGCTTTCCACCGTTCTAATCTTGCGATATCCTTTCGAAGCGAAGGACTGCAAAATTGTACGGCATACTCCAGGTGCGGTCGGACAAGAGAGTTATACAAACACATTACTATCTCCTTGTTCCGATATCTAAACTGTCGCTTTATATAACCTAGCATCCTTTGAGCTTTGTTCTCGGCCTCAATACACTGCCTCGAGAACTTGAGATCATTAGTTATAGTTACACCCAAGTTCTTCTCAGTGCCTGTGGATTCAAGAGCAGTGCCCTTAACACCTGAACGTCCGGGAAGTTGCACCACCTAGAACGACCGAGCAGTCATTTTGACCGCACTTTCTCTCTCTTTTTTAAATACGCTTATATTTATATCTCTGTTGACATATCAAAGACATATATGCAATATGTGACAAGAAAATAATATATTTTAAATCAAATTTTAATGATACATTCCATATATCATTGATATAATTATAAAGTAAGGAATAATGTATTTAATAAAAAAACTAAATGCAATTTATTTAATTTCAAGAAATGCTATTCCTTTTCATTAACAGTAGGTAAATAATTTTATGATTTAATCATTCTTAAAAAAAAAAAATAATTTTTCCATAGATAGTTAATTGTTACAATTAGTGCAGAGTACTTTCTTCATCACTTTGCTTGTACATTTGCTACATACAGGTCTCTTACATTTGTAACAAGTTTCAGATGTTTTATTTTTAGTGCAACTTCCTACTTGGCATTGTTTACTCTTCCTAAAAGTCTCTAATGATTCATCGCCATTGCTACTCTTATCTACAGCATCGCTATTCTTGAAGTTTATCTGAAGTTCTTCAGCTAATTGTAAGAGGAATCTGCGGCGCGGAATTTTCTGTCCAGTAACTTCTCTGTACAGAACTACTGCATTGATGCCAGCTAGATCCAAAATGTTGTAAAAAACTTGCACTGGCCATCTCCGCGAAACACATTTTGTGCTGTACTTTCGAGCCATTTGATCTACTATATTCACACCATATTTTATAGAGTTATAAAACTTCATAGTTTCAGGAATTTTCTTTCTCTCATCCCCAATTGAAACAGTTTTATGAATGGAGTTCAGTAAGAGTACATTTTTGGTAGGTTTACCTTGATACACTGTAAGTGTGCATTGATTGTTCTTCAGCATGTGTGAATTGTACGGGTTTTCAAGAGTTTTTCTAATGGTCTCTGGAATTTCTCTTCTAATACGATTTACTGTACCTACGATACTCGTACTTTTTGACTGTAGTTTTTCAGCTAGTTTTACTGAGGTGAAAAAGTTATCAGTCGTCACATTTTTACCTTTTCCCATGTATGGTTCTACATATTAAATGGAGAACCACGTATTCAGAGAGTGGTTGATTTGGAGGACGAGCTTGATCTTTTCTAATGTACGGGAATCCATTCAACAAGTAGTTAGACTTTACATCGGCTGCTAACCAAAATTTGATACCAAACTTATCAGGCTTGCTGGCAATATATTGTGTGAATGGGCACCTAGTCTTACATGGAAACAAATGTTCATCCACTGCTACATTGCCGCTTGGTTTATAGTAAGCAATACAGTTCCCAATGAATCTTTCCCAAATTTGGGATACCATAGCAAATTTTTCTGTTTTCATTCGAGCAGATCGTGTTGATCGTATATTATCGAATCTGATGAATTTCATGATTTGCTTGAAATGCATTCGTGTCATTGATTTGCGTTTGTATTGTACAGGCCATTGTTTTGACCAGAGATGTTCCAATGATTGTCCTTTACTAGAACTCCTCGTGCAATCATGATGCCTATAGTAGCATAAAGTTCTTCACATGATATAGTCCAAGAGTCACATTGCAATTGTCTGCGAGCTTCAGTTTCAGTACAGTTTTGTATGTGCTTGATAATGAAATCATCAACCTAAAAGAACTCAGAACATTACCTTCAATTATTTGTCGTCTTGCAAGTGGTGTAGGCCCAGGTAATACCCAAAGAATAATTTGAGCTCCAAATCTTCTTGTCATTTTTATTTGGTTCAATAATTTTCCACTGTGTACATTCCTTGCCGGTGAGAACTGTCCCAATTTTTCCTAATCCTACTGTTGCAGCACGTTGAATGCTTTCATTCGTTCCACGTCCTATTTTCTTCTCTGTAAGTAACATGGGAATGATTCTATCAGTCTAAAATTATAATTCAGAATATTTCAATATTATAGTAAAAGAGAAGATGCAATAATAGCAGTAAAATATATGAAAAATCAAATTTTCAGAACTGTATACGAATAAAATATCGAAACAAACAAATAGATCTTATTTTAATAAAATAAAGTTTATTACTATCAATTATAATAACTAGTGGATGCTGCCTTACTGGCCCGATCTGCTAGCTTGGGGGTAATGCCCTATTATATATAATATATATGTACCGTATAATATATTATATACACTATATATATATATATATATATATATATATATATATATATATATATATATATATATATATATATATATATATAGATATATATATATATATATAGGTACCTATATACTACTAAATACATGTATATGTACACATAAGTTTTTATATATGGCAAAAAGCAGACAGACAGACAAACAAATATCTGCTCCATTATGTATAGGTGTGAGCTGCTATTGAATAGAATATATTTTACTCACCCAAAACATCAGTAACCAGTGACGAAAATCCTACGTGCACAGGAGTATTTGAAAAACTTCCACGTCTTTCCAAACGTTCACTATTTGGCATTGCATTATCTTCAGACTCAGACGATGAAGTTTGAATAGTATATGGAGTATACTCCTCCTCACTGGTGTGAGATAAATGATCAGCTTCAGAGTCAGCTTGAGGAATTGTTCTCAAAACATTCAGAATTTCACCCTCAGAAAAAGTTATTCTTTTAGACATGTTTGTAGCACGACAGTAGAGCAAGCAATGACTGAGAAGCGGTCACGTAACCCTTTGTATCAGCGTTGACGCGTTGCGACAGGAATTAGCATGTTCCTACAAGTCTCTATACCTAAAAAAACATGCGGTCAAGTTGACCGCTCGGTCGTTTCAGGTATAGCATGTCAAATAACCAAAGCTATTGGAGTAATTTTTTAAATATTTCAGGAAAAGTCAGTTAATCTCAATTTTGTTGAGGAAAAAATTTATGAGATATGTGCATTTAAAAATCAAAATACGGTCAAATTGACCGGAAAAACGTTCTAGTGTTAAGGATATAATGAGACTGGGAGTTTCGGTGGCCGATATGCATCACTTTGCATTTGTTCACGTTAAAAGGCATTTGCTACGTGTCCGACCACTCCCCAATCTTCCGAAGATCATCTTGAAGGCGGGCAGTATTTCCTTACTTTGCGACGTTTATACAAAGCTTGGTATCATCAGCAAATTTAGAAATCTTCGCAACCATGGTACTGTCCATGTCGTTGACGTAGATGATGAACAGTAGTGGTCCCAGGACAGAACCTTGAGGCACCCCGCTAGTAACGGGCACCCACTCAGAAGCCTGTCCATTCAACACCACCCGTTGCCATCTGTCACTTAGCCAGTTATCTATCCAACTTACTACATTTCCGTCTATGCCCAGCGCACGCACTTTCCGGATGAGGCAGCGGTGTGGTATCTTATCGAAGGCTTTTTGAAATCCTAAGTAGATAACATCCACCAGCTTATCCCGGCCGTGCTCACTGAAAAGGAAGTGGAAGTATTCCACAAGATTATTTAGGCATGACCGTTGCCTTCGGAACCCATGCTGGTATAGGTTTTAAGATGAATATTGCGTCAATACCCTAGATAGCTTTGATCACAATAAACCTAAAAACTATATTTCGTTATTCACGGAAATGAAGTTAAATGCGAGCGCGAAGTCTAAATTTTTGCAGATGAATTTTCTGAGGCCTAAATCTAGGCGACGTTGGGGAAATACGTGAATTAAAAACAAAGAATTAAGAAAAATATATATTGTTCAATAAACAGTTAAATTATTTAAAGGTGAATTTATACAGAAGCAGTTTATGATTGGATCGAATTACGCGTGTGAATTAAATTTGCATGAGTTAACGAGAATGGATTTACAATTGATAAATATTAAATAGATTATAAATTAGTAAATGTTTGAGAAGTAATTGGATGAGAAATTGGATTACAGTTGAATGATATGACAAATAGTTAAATTGGATAATTGGGTATATGGATTAAATTGGATAAATAGATATATGGTATGATAAATAGTTAAATGTGTAAATAACGGAGTTGAATGGGTAATAAATTATAGTTAAATTGTTTTATGGGATGATAAATAGATTATAACGGAGTTGGAAGGGTCTGTAAATGAGAAAAGAATCACGCATTAAATCGGGATTCTTTTGGGAAATTTTTGGCTAAACAATTACAATTCCAATATTTACAGACCTGATTCACCGAGACGAGGACAGCAATGCGAACCCTTCGTGAAATTATATATATAGTAAGGAATAAATATTTAATTGTAGAGGTATAGACCCTTTAGAGAAATGACTACATAAAGCCTCCTGGAGGGCCAGGCGGAAATATACCTTAAAGCCTTCCTCCCTTGTGGAGAACGCCGGAGAAGCGAGCCCCATGAGGAGACTCGTGGGAAGGGTAACCGGCGAATAACTGTAACTGCCTGCCCTGTTTGATCTCCCCGCCGCTTAGGTAGTTGGAGCGACCATCTGTGTTAAGCCAACCACCTAAGGCCCTTAAACGACGCTCTAGGGATCCAATTACCTACGAGATCCATAAACCCGTGGTTATGTCACCAAAAAGCGGTGCTGGTCAAGAGGCACACCAAGGAGTGTGGTGGTTGAGGGTCTCACTAACTAACAAGCCGACTTGGGCACCTCAGTGCCAACCTCTGCACTTCTCGCTCTCACCAGATGCGAACTCACCATTCGCGCTCCCATCTGTGGCCTCGCCCCTTTCTCCTTAGATGGGGCGGTGGTCCGCCTATAAATAAGCCCCTGCAAGAAAGAGAAAGGATTAGAATTCGGTAAGAAAGACGAAGGATCAGTTCGTAAAGATCCATTCTTCAGCCAGACAAGAGGATTTCCGTGAGAAACGATAAAGGATCAGATTGAGAAGATCGACCCCCCCCCCCCGGCCGAATTAACATAAATCGTCAAGTTTTGTATCTGTGTCATACCGAAGAATCCTTTACAGACTTAGAAGAAGTCTGACTGGAGAAAAGAAAACCCGTTCACACTCGAGTGACTCTCACATCTCAAGCTCCGTGAGAGTGATGGAGAAGAACCCAGCCCCAACGAGGATCCGTTCTTTAATTACGGTAAAAATCCCCCCTGAATACCCCAAAATCTAGTTGTGCACTCTACGTTGAAGAATAAGACACCAAGAGGCTTCAAGCATATTCAGAAGAGGACTTTTGGAGCGAAGAGCACCATAACTCTCTCCGTCTTCTTAACTTAACCAGAGGCAAGGTTGCAATAAGAAGTTGACAGCGCCCTACCTCGCTCTCTCCATCACATCTCGGCGAAATTCTATCATCGGCACTCCAAATCCCCGAAGTGCGAGATAAGCCCTCCAACGACCTCCGGCAATCCCTGATCCCGTCTGTCATGGGAGTTAGCAAGAACATTTATATTCATATTGCAATAGTAGGAGGTTAGTACGTTTCACGATTTAATATAAGTAAAAACAATTGTGTGTGAACCCCTGTCATATTTGTTGGTATAAGAGAGTACTTTAATTTAGTGTTTAACGCTAATCTAAAAGGGTCACGATAAAAATACAAATCGGCAAATGGTGTGTTTTCCGGGACCCTATTTGTTTACTTTTGTCATTGAAGATATTGTAATATGCCTAGTTGCCAATCGGGATATTCTAGGTTAGCGTAGGACAAGGATATAAATGTGATTACGGTTTGTTTTTCATAGTTAAGTTTTAAATTTAAAATATATGTTTATTTTGGGATAATTCCTGTGTTTCCTTATATCCTTACGTGTGGAAGCGGCTCTTCCTTAAAACAACAAAATTCGCACTCTTAGATCAAAAGCTACTTCATCAAAGAAGTATATCACGACCACAAGGTATCCTGCGACTAAAGTGGTGTCAGGTCTGTGGGGTTATATATTAGAAAGAACCCAGCAGCGTCTAATTAAGGGAGAGCCAACACGTAAAAGGAATACCAGGAATAATAGAATATTTGACGAGAGGAAAATTGGTAAAGTTAGGGGTGGAAACAATCTAAAGGTAATTGTTAGGACAAGTGGTAAGTTTCAGTGGTGGAGTAGGTCAGGCTCGATTAACAACAAAGTAGATGACTGACATAACGCGATGGCATCGTTTGACCTTTATCGAAAGCAAGGTCAAAGCCTCGGACTGGAAGGAACTGAGCTGAACTCGTATATTCAGGAGAAAGAGAGATATGAAAGACACGAAAGAAGTGAAGTACGTAAGATTAAAGCGGGAGCCGAAGAACGTGACGCCGAAGAACGTAAAATGAAACTAGAAGCTGACGAAAGAGAGAAGATAAGGGCCCACGAAAGAGCTCTTAACAAAGACAAGTTAGAGGTGCAGTCAGTGACATCCAAAACAGGAGTGTCACCAGCGGCGAGCATGAAACTCCCGGAGTACAGGAACGAAGAAGATTTATGTTCATATCTGTCCCATTTTGAGAAAATATTCGAAGTCAATAATTGGGACCTAGAAGAAGATGGGGTCGCCAGACTACTACCTCTACTCAATCGTAGGATGAGAGAGATATTTGTATCTTTCCCCTTAGAAGAGACTGCGGACTATTCCACTCTCAAAGCCGAACTTCTCTCAGCAACAAACCTTAACCCGGAAGAATATAGGATGAAGTTCAGGCAGGCCCGTATAAGACCTGGACAAACATACAAACATTTTGGCTTTGAGCTTCGTCGAAGCCTACAGTTTTGGATGGAGTCAGAAGGGGCAGAGAACGAAGTCGCTTCGGTCGTCGACTTCGTGCTTAGAGATCAGTTACTAAGCACACTACCCCAGGAAATCCGTGCATTCGTTAAGGACCGAAAAGCTTCTACCTTCAACGAGTGTCTGGACGAGGAAGACCTCCACGCGGTAAATCATCGTTTATATCTGAGAGAGTACAAGAAAGAGAAGGCTTCCTTCCCAAAGAAAAATGGGCCGCCACCAAGGCATTTGCACAAGAAGCCCTTTTTAAGTTCTCAGAAGCAAAAGGAACTTATAAGCCAAATTTTAGAGGAGCAAAAAGTCAAAAAGAGGTTAGGGTTTCATAAGGATCATACCCTAATACCGGCACGTATCCCAGGAAGCCCGTCGCTGTTATACCTGCGGGATAGTAGGTCACCTGAGTTTCCAGTGCCCACAGAACTCCTGACTGAGGGAAACCTCGAGACAACAGGTGCAAAACCTGACTGCCGCACTCCCAGCAGGACAAGATGATGCGTCCTCCATCCCCGCGCCAACATCCGAAGGCCCCCAGCAACAGGTAAACTTTTTATTTAACAAAAGTTTGCCAGGCGGCCTACAATTTGAAGAAGGCACTGTTAATGGGTGCCGAGTATCCACTTTAGTCAGAGACACCTTATGTACGTGCATAGCGGTATCCGACAAGTTGTTGCCCCCAGTAAACCCTAACCATAAAAAATTCGCAATCGTTCACGACTTTTTAGGACGCGACAATCAATTCCCCGTCGTGAGATGTCATATATAATGCATATATTTCACCGGTTAGACAGACGTGGTAGTAGCTCCGATTAAGTTCTGCGCAGTTCTAACCGGACAAAACCCCCAAATTCACCAGCAAGAAGTGACCCAACAAGTAGTCACCCGGGCACAAGAAGCCCAGAGGAAAGAGCAACCTGCTGAGCTGACCCCGAGGATTACCCTCGAAGACAATGGGTTAAAATTGACTTCCTTCTCTATTGCTCAGAAGGAATGCCCCACTCTTAAACCCCTATGGGAGAAAGCGATTAAGGGTGAAACTCTCCAAGTGAAAGGAAAGAAGCCTATCCAATATATCGTTGAAGACTCACTTCTCTACCGTACTATCATCGAGGAAGATAAGGAGAGCAACAAAGCACTGTATGTACATCAAGAATCCCCTCAAAGAATCTTGAATACCACGCATGATGGAATATTAGCCGGACACTTTGGGCACAACAAAACGGCTTAGCGGATATTCAGACACTTTTATTGGCCCCAGGCTACCAAGGAAATTGTGGCCTATTGCCGATCCTGCGAGGTGTGTCAGAAAGATCCATCCAGAGAACGGGAACCTCCCGCGCCATTACAAAAAAGTGCCCGTTATAACCGAACCATTCTTTCGAGTGGCTATTGATTTGGTGGGACCAATTCACCCCCCTTCAAGCGGAGGACACTCCTACATCCTCACCCTAGTGGATCGTGTCACCCGGTGCCCAGATGCCATGGCACTACGGAAGATTGACACTATTTCCTGCGCGGAAGCATTAATTTCAATATTTGTACGAGTAGGCCTGCCTAAAGAAATTTTATCGGATAGAGGGCGCCAGTTCACCGCAGAATGGATGGAGTATTTTAATAAACTACTGCTAGTCAGGCCAATTTTTACGAGTCCCTTTCATCCATCCACTAACGGAATCTGCGAGAAATTAAACGGGACTGTCAAAAATATATTGAAGAAGTTATGTCAAAACAACCCTACTCAGTGGCACAGATACTAGCCTGTAGCCCTGTTTGCATGCATAGAAATACCTCATCGAACGTTTGGATCCTCACCCTTTGAGCTATTATACGGGAGAAATGTGCGAGGTCCTATGAGTATTCTTAAAGAATTATTTACCAACGCGCATCTCGACCAAGAAATTAAATCGTCTTACGCCTACGTGATGGAAATGCGCGAGCGCCTAGAATACTGCTCTGGATTAGCTCGAGACAACGCCGAGAAAAATTTAACCAAATACCGGGACTACTTCAATATGAAAGCGAAGGCGCGAAAATTAAAGGCAGGGGACGAAGTTTTATTATTACACCCGACCGAAAATAATAAGTTATAGACCCAGTGGAAGGGACCGTTTGAAGTAATCGAGGCACGGGGACCAGTCGATGACTTGATAGATACCCCAACAGGGCGAAGAACCTATCACATAAACATGCTGAAAAATATCACCGCCGCGCGTGCATAAATAATATTACCCTTCTAGACGAAGAAGAACCGATGGATTCTGTTTACCCGGGTACGCCCCTACAAGTCATACCCACAGTATGTGTGGAACAAGACGAGGAATACGAACTGACATCGCTCTTACTCACCCTGGAAGACCTTCGGGCGGATTTAAAGATAAATCCCCACTTAGAGATTCAATAGAAAGCGGAAATGTTGAACTTGCTCATGGAATTCCCAGAAGTCATTTCTGAAACCCCCGGATGTGCCAAGAATTTCACCCATAAAATAAAACTAAAAACTAATTCAGTGGTGCGAAGCGAACCATATCCTTTACCGATCCACATACGAGAAGCCTTCAATAATGAAGTCCGGAATTTATTAAAATTGGGAATTTTAAAGCCATCGGAGTCCGATTATTGCTCCCCCATCGTAATGGTTAAGAAACTTGATCAATCATATCGGATATGCGTGGACTTTCGAAAGTTGAATTCAGTGACCATTTTCGACGCCGAGCCCATCCCGCTAATAGATCGAAATCTCGATTTATTTGAAGACGCTAAATTCATCACTGAATTAGATTTATGTTAGGCGTACTAATGAGTCCAAAAAACTGACGGCTTTTGCGACCGAGAGAGGTGTGTTACAGTATACCAGGTTGCCCTTTGGACTACTTAGAGCCGGTAGCAATTACAATAGGATGGTAAGGCGAATTATTGCTGGCCTAAGTGACGTGTCGTTTTACTTCGACAACGTGTACGTAGCTACCCGTACTCGAGAGTCACACTTACACGCCTTACGCTCGTTGCTGGAGAAATTGAAGGAGCAAGGACTAACTGCCGGGCCTACTAAGTGTTATTTAGCCTACGAATCCATTGACTACCTATGATTCAAAATAGGGAAAAAACATTTGACTACCCACCAAGAAAAAGTGGACGCCATAGTCAAAATGCCCCGGCCGAAAACAAAGAAACAACTCCGATCTTTCATGAGAGCCTCCTCGTTTTACAAGCGTTTCGTGCCGCACTTCGCTTCTATCGCGACCCCACTGGATGATTTGTTAAAAAAGACAGCGTCAGACCCTGTCACGTGGAACCCCCATGCAATAACTCAGTTGGAGGTTCTTAAAGGAAAACGTAACTGTGCTCATTCTTTGCTTACCAAATCCCAACAAGATCTTCGGCATTAGCACTGATGCTAGTCAAAACGGGTTAGGCGGAGTATTGCTTCAATACGAAAATGAGGAAACAGCCTATCCCATAGCTTATGTCAGTAGGAAGCTTTCGAGTAGAGAAAGAGCTTACGCCACAATTGAAATCGAAGCTTTGGCCATAATATGGTCCATAGGTAAATTCAAATATTATCTAATAGGCCGCGGGTTTAAGTTGGAATGCGACCATAAACCGTTGTCATACTTAAGTAAAAATAAGAGTAAGAATGGAAGACTCCTGAGATGGAGTTTACTCTTGATGGAATACCAGTACTCCATTCACTATATAAAAAGGTCCAACAATTTTATGGCCGACTCATTAAGTCGGAATCCTGTCGACGATTAAGGAATATCCCAACTATTGTATTATAATAAGGGTAAAGTTAAGTGTAAATCGGTACAATTGTAATGAAGAAGGGCAAGTAACCCCCTAGATGTAGGTAAGAAGCTCCTAAGTTGGCACAGTAATATAGGAATTAATGTAAAGTCAGGCGAAATGTTATCGAGGCATTCCCGAGTGAACTAGAAGTTATTGTATAATATAGTGTTCAGTAAGTTACCTATGTATATTATTGTAAGTGTCGGACAGGAATACGCCCCCCCGCCCGTTAATTTCTTTAGGAGGGAGGTAAATGTAAAGAAAAGGCTACATAAAGCCTCCCAGAGGGCCAGGCGGAAATATACCTTAAAGCCCCTTCCCCCTTATGGAGAACGCCGGAGAAGCGAGCCCCATGAGGAGACTCGTGGGAACGGTAGCCGGCAAATAACTGTAACTGCCTACCCTGTTTGATCTCCTCGCCGCTTAGGTAGTTGGAGCGACCATCTGTGTTAAGCCAACCACCTAAGGCCCTTAAACGACGCTCTAACGATCCAATTTCCTACGAGATCCATAAACCCGTGGTTATGTCACCAAAAAACGGTGCTGGTCAAGAGGCACGCCAAGGAGTGTGGTGGTTGAGGGTCTCACTAATTAACAAGCCGACTTGGGCACCTCAGTGCCAACCTCTGCACTTCTCGCTCTCACCAGATGCGAACTCACCATTCGTGCTCCCATCTGTGGCCTCGCCCCTTTCTCCTTAGATGGGGCGGTGGTCCGCCTATAAATAAGCCCCTGCAAGAAAGAGAAAGGATTAGAATTCGGTAAGAAAGACGAAGGATCAGTTCGTAAAGATCCATTCTTCAGCCAGACAAGACGATTTCCGTGAGAAACGATAAACGATCAGATTGAGAAGATCCCCCCCCCCCCGGCCGAATTAACATAAATCGTCAAGTTTTGTATCGGTGCCATACCGAAGAATCCTTTACAGACTTAGAAGAAGTCTGACTGGAGAAAAGAAAACCCGCTCACACTCGAATGACTCTCACATCTCAAGCTCCGTAAGAGTGAGAGGAGAAGAACCCTGCCCCAACGAGGATCCGTTCTTTAATTACGGTAAAAATCTCCCCGAATATCCCAAAATCTAGTTGTGCACTCTACGTTGAAGAATAAGACACCAAGAGGCTTCAAGCATATTCAGAAGAGGACTCTTGGAGCGAAGAGCACCATAACTCTCTCCGTCTTCTTAACTTAACCAGAGGCAAGGTTGCAATAAGAAGTTGACAGCGCCCTACCTCGCTCTCTCCATCACATCTCGGCGAAATTCTATCATCGGCACTCCAAATCCCCGAAGTGCGAGATAAGCCCTCCAACGACCTCCGGCAATCCCTGATCCCGTCTGTCATGTGAGTTAGCAAGAACATTTATATTCATATTGCGATAGTGTGAGGTTAGTACGTTTCACGATTTAATATAAGTAAAAACAATTGTGCGTGAACCCCTGTCATATTTGTTGGTATAAGAGAGTACTTTAATTTAATGTTTAACGCTAATCTAAAAGGGTCACGATAAAAATACAAATCGGCAAATGGTGTGTTTACCGGGAGCCAGTTTGTTTACTTTTGTCATTGAAGATATTGTAATATGCCTAGTTGCCAATCGGGATATTCTAGGTTAGCGCAGGACGAGGATATAAATGTGATTACGTTTTTTTTTTCATAGTTAAGTGTTAAATTTAAAATATATGTTTATTTTGGGATAATTCCTGTGTATTTCCTTATATTCTTACGTGTGGAAACGGCTCTTCTTAAAACAACAAAATTCGCACTCTTAGATCAAAAGCTACTTCATCAAAGAAGTATATCACGACCACAAGGTATCCTGCAACGACCGCTACAATACTTCCCCCTACCGAGGAAAAAAAAGCTCGCGCAACATAAGGTATTTATATAATTTTTTGTCTATATAGCGGCGAGGCCTCCTTACAATGCGTGTAGAACGGGTTATGGTGACAATGTGCTGACTCGGATTGCTGGTCAAGTGGCGATTAGTAGTGCCACTCGATTGAGGCGGGAGATTATCGCGAGCGAAGACCGGAGCGTCGGGTGACGATTGTTCTCGACCTCCCAAAGAGGCGACTGTCTCGAGTTGCGCGTTGGTCGCTTGGTGTTCTCCAGCTGCTTTCGAGTGATCCTGCAACGAAAAAGGAGTCGACAGCAGTTAGGAAGAAGAATTGGGGGGTGTAGAGATGGTTAGCGGGAGTTTGCAAGGAAAAGTTGCAGTTTGATTTGAAAGAGCCAAATAAGGGTTCAGAGGTGGAGTTAGTTGGTTGGGAAGTGTTGAAGGAGTGGTTGGGTGCGGAAAGTAGGCTGAAATGACCACTGGACCTATATTAGTGCAAGAGAAAGATAGTGGCTGTTCCAGATGAACGGCCTCTATGAAAGCGGGTTTAAGTCGATCGATGGAAACCGTATCCTGCTTAGTGCCAAGCTGCAGTACAAAGAACTTCGGCTTTATGGAGACGACGAGAGAGGGTCCGTCATAGGCAGGGTGCAAGGATGTGCGATTGGAATCGCGACGGACAAACACATGAGAGCAAGTTGCCATCTCCTTTGGCACGAAAGGTTTCTGATTAGCAGGCACTCTTGTGGTGGTCGGCTTCACCTCAGACATTGCCCGTACTAAATGGTGTACGTATGCAGCAGGATGTATGTCGGAAGGAAAGAGGACAGTCAGCGAAAGAAAAGAATTGACCTGGAAGATGAAGTTGCGTACCATAGACGAGTTCCGCAGCAGAGCAATTTGAATCCTTTTTCAAGGAGGCACGAATTCCCAGGAGAATTAAGGGTAGCTTGTCCACCCAAGTGATGTTGGGGTCAGTGGAGCGTAAGCTTCCCTTGAGAGTCCTGTGTAAACGTTCCACCTTAGAGTTACTCTGGGGATGGTAGCTAGTGGTACGGAGACGAAAGGAGCCAAGCACTTACATGAGTGCATCCCATTGGTTGGATTCAAATTGGCTACCTCGATCAGTCATGATCGTTGATGGGACACCAAAACGAGCAACCCATGCCGAGACGAAAGTTCGGGTTACAGTGGAAGCTCTGATGTCGGGGATAGGAACTGCCTCTGGCCAAGAGGAAAACGATCGGTCATGGTGAGAAGGTAAGTGCAACCACGCGAAAAAGGCAGAGAACCAACCAGATCGATGTGAACGGAGCCAAAACGGGCCGATTGAAGTGGAAAAGTAGTCAGAGGAGACTTTGTGTGGCGTTGAACCTTTGCACGTTGACAAGGCAGATAAGCGCGGGTCCATTTGGCCACGTCGGCGTTCATACCTGTCTACACATAATGTTGTGTGATGAGCTTGCGAGTTGCTCGAATGCCAGGATGAGAGAGACCGTGAGTCTGGTAAAAAATGTGCCGACTGTAAGCGAGAGGAATGAGAGGATGACAGTCAGGAATTGAATAGTCAACCAGGATTTGCCTGGAGGGACTGTCCGGCAAGTCGATCTCGCGAACGACGAGTTGAGAAGAGTGATGCAGTGTTTGGGTGTTTTCATCTTGTTCCTGGGCAAGCGCTATTGTCACGTGATCGATGGGCGCTGCTTGGGAGAGTTGCGTGCCCGAAATCGATGAAATGCGAGAGAGCACATCTGGTACGACGTTTTTAAGAACCAAGAACGTAGTGAATATCGTTTGTCATCTGCAGGATGAAGTCAAGATGACGAGTATCAACTGCAGAGTGCACAGAGGAGGTGCTACTAGAGGCGAGCGCACCAACCAATGAATGGCTTGTAGTTGGTAAAGACAGTGAATTCACTCCCTTCCAAGTATTTTTGGAAGTGACGGAGGGCGAGGTATATGCTCAGTAATTTGCGGGAACACGTACTGTACCTCTGTTGAGAAGGAAGAAGAGCTTGGGGAAGAAAGTGAGTTGTTGCCAAGAGTCACCAACCTTCTGTTGTAGCGTCGAACCGACATGAGTAGCGGACGCGATCGAAGCAACGCTTATGGGCCAGGGCGACAGCGGAAGCCATAGCCTCTTTGGTGCGAGAGAAACCCTCGCAAGCTTCGGGGGACCAGGAAAGAGGAAAATTCTTCTTGGACTTGGAAAGCAATTCGTAGAGGTTGCATAATCTGGGAGATGTTGGAAATGAACCTGTGGTAAAAGTTTACAATCCCACAGAATCTACGAAGTTGCTTTGGCGAAGAAGGTCGAGGAAAAGCCAGGATAACTTTAACTTTGTCCTCGAGAGGACGAATTTCCTTAGGGAAAATGTGGTGTCCCCAAAAAGAGAGGTGTGTGACACCAAAGATACACTTAGAAGTGTTGAGTACGATACCATACTCATCTAAACGTGAGAAATCTGGCGAAGGTGAGAAAAATGTTCCTCTAAAGACGAAGATACTATCTGGAGGTTGTCTATATAACAAAATACGAAGGGAAAACCTCTCAGAACCTGATCCATGAACCGTTGGAAGGTCTGACCACTGTTACGAAGCCCGTAAGGCATTCAGTTCATGACGAAGGAACCGAATGGAGTAGTGATGGCTGTTTTAGGGATATCATCACGGTGAATCGGGATTTGATTGAAAGCGCGAACCAAATCGAGCCGAGAAAAAATGGAACAACCGAAGAGAGCGGAGTTAAAATCTGATAAGAAAGGCAGGGGATACCTATCCGGAACTGTATAGGCATTGAGTCGCCTGTGGTCACTTACAGCTCTGAATACCCCCAGAGTAGACTTAGGTACTACATGAAGCGGTGAAGCCCATGGGGAAGTGGATGGGGAAGCGATCCCGGCCGCCATCATGAACTTAAATTCTTGCTTCATTAGGGCAAATCTATCCGGGGTGAGTCGACGGAAACGTGAGAAAACTGGCCCTCTTGTCGTCTCTATTCGGTGCATCACATTGTGCTTAATAGGTCTGTCCTTAGAAGGAGGCAGACAGAGGCTTGGGAACTCCCGCAAAAATTGGTCGAAGTGGGGAGCGGTTGCAGGGAAACGAACAGAGAGGAGAGAGCTGGTGGAAAGAAAGAATGAACTAGCAACTGTTAGTGTCCTGGTTCTGTCGATAAGCTTGCGGCGACGAGAATCGACGAGATTGTCGGGAGCGGAAAGGAAATCAAGGCCCAAAATTTGAATGTCGACGTCTGCAATGGTGAATCTCCATGGGAAAACACGACGTAACCCGAGACAGAGCTCGAGTATACGCCTCCCATAATTCCTTATGTCAGATGAATTGACAGCTCTAAGGACAAGATCAGAAGAAGTGCAAGCTTTCTCGACTGAACAGGCTGTAATGACACTGCATTGAGTGCCACTGTCAACCAAGAAGGATAAACCGTAGAGTGGGTCATGAATACTAAATGGAGGATTGACCTGATGAAGGGGTGAGGTTGCAGAGCTGACAGCCCATGTATCACTTGCGAATTCAGTTTAAAGTTCCCTGTGCTGAGTGTGAAATTTGGATACGATAACCCGTAGAATTTTGTATGTTTGACAGTGGTTAAGTTAGTCTAGGTGCAGTTTGAGAAGAAGATTGAGCATTTTGATGATACGAGCATGGGCTTGAGCATTTTTCTGCTCTTGAACCAAATTTGAGGTCGTACCAGCAAAAGCCTGAAGGCTGAAAAATAGCAGTATGAGCAGCACGATCAGAATGAGGGTTAAAGTTGTGGGCATGAGTTGATGCACGGTTAAAACTTCAAGGCCGAACACAGCGGACAGCGTTGCTCCCATAATTAGAATGGCACCAGCAGCTACCCTGAGAGTTGTCAGGATTGGGGGAATTAGGCCTAGGTTTGAAATGAAACTTCTGTGCCTCACCTCTTGTGCTGGAATTCCCTCGTTAGTGTTGCCTTTTTCAGGAGGAGGAACGATGTC
Source organism: Ceratothoa steindachneri (assembly GCA_963969495.1). Classification (NCBI taxonomy): domain Eukaryota; kingdom Metazoa; phylum Arthropoda; class Malacostraca; order Isopoda; family Cymothoidae; genus Ceratothoa; species Ceratothoa steindachneri. The sequence goes on along the minus strand of OZ018330.1, from coordinate 24,578,096 downwards.
TGACTCCTCTGTCCTGCTTGTGATTTTGCTCTCGGTGAAGATCTGTTAATACTTTTAGGGCACGAATATCCATTTCAATCCTCTCCAGAACGGATAAAAGACCCGAAACCTGGGAGGATTCATCCTGAGGGAGTCCTTGCCGGTTGTAAGGAGCTTCGGCCGGTGGCCTAATCTGAGAAATGGATACGCGTGAGTGGTGTTTAACATTAGAGTTGTATGATGTGCTACGCCTCCTATTTTCATCGCTAAACGACCCAGTGTCAGTATTTCCTCAGCTGACGAAAGGCTTGTTATACACGGCGTCAGCCGCCTCTGCCATCTTATCAACGTTCGCTGGAGAGGACATTAATATAAGGGGCTTAATCTGATCCGACATACCACGCATGGATATCTCAGTTATGAGTGGCTCGAGTTGGTCGAGCTGTGCTCCCTTGGCATGTGCCAAGGCCTTGAGATGGTCCAGAAAGTGCGTGGGACGCCTGTCCCACATCTCCTGCGTATTGAGAAGGATCCCTAAGTCCTCAATTTGTGACCACCCAAATTCCGCAATGAACGCCCTCTTGAACGTTCCCCAAGAACCAGAAATTACCCCCATCAAGTAGAATACTCTTAAAAGTGGGAAAAAAATACTTAGAGGTAATTTATGGGCTACGACGATTGTTCTATCGTCCCCAGGAACTGCCTGGTGCAGGAGGATGAGCTACACCATTTTCCACCTGCCGATGGGAATTTGTGGGTCGAATGGGGGAAGCTGAATCGGAGAGGGGGTGGGGAAGTGGCGTTGAGTGGGAGGCGAATGAGGGAGAATGCTTGCGTGGGGGTCGAAGTGGATGAATATGTCATTGTTGCTGGGGAGGATGCTTACGTGGTTGTTACTGTGCCCGAAGTTGGGGCGGAGCTTGGGGCTCCGTTATAATCCATTTATAAAAAAATAAAAGTGTGTGTGTGTGTATGCACAAATTCAATTCACGCGCTTGAACGAAAAAAATTGAGAAAAAAATGATTGAAAATTGGTCACTCTTTGTATTTATTACTGTATATTATAATTAATTTTACGCAATTGCTAAAGGCTCACCTAAGGATGTTAATATCACTAAGGATAGACAAAGAGCACGTGTCGAAAAGTCACTCCTAAAAAATGAAAGTCCACGCGAGAAAAAAATGGAACTGAGTGAGGCGGAATGCGTCGTCCGAAAATATAACGCACGTGACGGTGAAAATTAATTTTAGGAATGAATGAATATTGCGTCAATACCCTAGATAGCTCTGATCACAATAAACATAAAAACCTATATTTCGTTATTCACGGAAATGAAGTTAAATGCGAGCGCAAAGTCTAAATTTTTGCAGACGAACTTCTTAGGCCTAAATCTGGGCGAAGTTGGGGAAATACGTGAATTAAAAACAAAGAATTAAGAAAAATATATATTGTTCAATAAACAGTTAAATTATTTAAAGGTGAATTTATACAGAAGCAGTTTATGATTGGATCGAATTACGCGTGTTAATTAAATTTGCATGAGTTAACGAGAATGTATATACAATTGATAAATATTAAATAGATTATAAATTGGTAAATGTTTTATAAGTAATTGGATGATAAATTGGATTACAGTTAAGTGGGTAAATAGCTAAATAGTATAATAAATAGTTGAATTGGATAATTTGATATATGGATTAAATTGATAAATAGTTAAATTGGATAATTGGATATATGGATTAAATTAGATAAATAGTTAAATTGGATAATTGGATATATAGATTAAATTGGATAAATAGATATATGGATTGATAAATACTTATATGGTATGATCAATAGTTAAATGTGTAAATAACGGATTTGGAAGGGTCTTTAAATGAGAAAAGAATCACGCATTAAATCGGGATTCTTTGGGAAAATTTTTGCTAAACAATTACAATTCACATATTTACAGACCTGATTCACTGAGACGAGGACAGCAATGCAAATGAACCTCATGGTTAATTTTAAGACGCTTGGGAGAGCGGGTGTATCAATCTGGATTTAAGTCATGGTTACCAAGCCTTCTTGAAATATTATATATATATATATATATATATATATATATATATATATATATATATACAGTTAGGAATAAATATACTACACTGAGAACTCCTCAATCGCAAGTTGAAGTCTAAATATGACGTCATTTTGTCCAACAAGATGCTTTCCATGATTTTACCTACTATTGAGATTAAGCTAATAGGTCGGTAGTTCGACGGCTGTCTAGGATCTCCCTTTTTGAAAATAAGAAACCTAGAGAGAGAGAGAGTGTGTGTATGTATGTGTGTGAGTGTGTTACAATGAGTTATAATGAAAGTAAGCACCTTAAAAGACCTTTAGATCTATGCCAAGAAGATGCTTGTTTCTCTATTTTATTATATATACGAAAAAATCTAGGAGTTGCAGACATAACAACGTAAAAGTTGAAGTCTCTCCCCACCCTTTTCTCCCACTGCAACCCGGGAACGGAAAACCGATAAGAAACCTGGTTCAGTTGAAATGTAGAGCTCAACCAGGAATTTTGATAGTAAAGATTTGGGAATATTTATTAAAAAGCACTACGAGTATTAAATAGTTAATGGTCTTATAACTTTATCTAGCTTCTTTTTTTGCTGTTAACGGTGGAACTAGATACAACCTCTTCCCACAACTGATTCCATACATTTACAATTTTATACGAAAAAATATTTCCACATACATTGATCCTGTACTTTTTCGGAACGAGCTTCATGCTGTTATTACGTGTAATATTTCTATTGAATTCAAACTAGATGGAGTAGTCCACATTTTCGATTCCATTTAAGATTTTATATACTTCAATTAGTTGACCTCGTATACGTCTTGTTTCTAATTTGTAAAGGTTTAAGATATATATATATATATATATATATATATATATATATATATAGAGAGAGAGAGAGAGAGAGAGAGAGAGAGAGAGAGAAAGACAAATATAAATTTTGCCACGTCGAAGCGTCAAAGATGGAATGGTAGGAGCAATAAAATAAGGTCGTTTGGAGACAGTTTGTGAATCAGTGGAATCTGATTAGAACCTCTGGTTTGAACCCCGACCACAATGTAAGGCTATCGCACCCGAGTGTGAGAGCAGATAGGCAAACAGAGTAATTAGAGCTGTCTGGAATGGGGACAGAACCGGCGACAAAAGATGTTTCGCCTTAATGTAAAATTTGATAAAGGGCATCTTAGCTTTAAGCAAACGGAGTCTCTGTGATGCTCGCGCAAGAGGAAAACCCCCCAATTAGGATACTAAGTGGGGAACTGCGGCCAATCGCAGCCTGGACTCCCACCAATCACAGGTTTTTCTGGAAGCATTGGGTGGGCAGGTTCCCCCACAGGAACTCAGGGAAGGCGGAGCTACAATTCGTTTTCAGGATACTCCTTGATATAAATACGGAAGGATTAATCATTAATCAACATTATAATCATTATTATAACTAGACTAACATTATAGACTCTTAATTCACCGCTCTGCGAATCTCCATTATTCTTGCTCTTGCCATTATAACCCGATTTAGAATATTCTGTTGCGCAAATTAAATCTTTACCGTAAATGTAAACGTTTCAAAGTGGTATAAAAATAGAAGGGTTTAATTCCTTGCACAAAGGAGCCTTTTACTTACAAACCTGGATCGGTATAGCAAAGCCTCTGGGCATTCTTATAATAAAATCCTCCTGGGAAACTTATATATATATATATATATATATATATATATATATATATATATATATATATATATATATATATATATATATATATCATCATTTATTATGTATAAAATTCAAATCATTCCATTATATTACTTAACTTTTGTAAATTAAATCATTTATGTAAATTATGTACAACTTAATAATTAATTAATTCATTCATTTATTTTACTCAACTTGTCAATTCAATTAATTTATGTAACCTTTAATAATTCAATTTCATTTAACGTACTACTGGTTCAAACAACATCTCTTAGAATTTCCCGCACACATAAACAAACTCACGCTTTCAGCTCAACCAAATTGAACACGTCTCTCGCCATTCTCAGCATAAAGGTTGGTAATCATTTTTCTACATTTAGTCAATTAACTCCAAACAAATCATATTTAGTTTAATCCCTCATCCTCTCACAATTATTCTCTGCAAACTGCCATACGATAGTAGGTCCTAATTCTATTTACTTCTCGTATTGCAGATCCCAATTCACAGCCATCATAGTCATTTTTATTTCACTTTAATTTCACACTTACTTCATTTCACTTCACATCTTAATTTACATCTTGTTACCTTAAATCATATTTTACCATATCTCACATTGTATTCCTAACCCAATTTATCTCATTGTGCATTCGTTAATTCTGCGAATATATTTATATTTATTTAATTGTTTTTCTTACAAACCTAGTTAAGAAGTTCAAAATTCATTTCACTTTAGTCGTAGGACTAAACATTAGCAGATGACGATTCATCGAAACTCCAAATTTATGGTAATGGTTTTCTAATAGCTATTTAGGCTGATTTATTAACCCAAAATAAATCCTATTAATAACCAAATACCATATCGGTTAATACCCCTCGGACAGTACGTCAAGAAACCTGTAAGGAAGCCACTTTATCAAACCCTTATAGGGTCGACTTGCAATCAAAACAAGGCCTACTTAGGCCAAACCTATAACTGGCGACTTTTTGCCTTTGAACCTCAATAACTGGCTAGCAACCTTAGCCGCCGAAACCGAACAAAAAGAAAGAAGAACGAACAAATAAGATGGAAAGCACAGACAACCAGCAAGCAAGGCAAGAAGGAGATTTCGCGAATGCGGTGAGCATAAAACCACCTATGTTTAACGAATTAGCGGTCACTGACTGGTTCCGTATAATTGAAGCTCAGTTCCACAAATCCGGAATAAAACAGAACGAAGCAAATTTTATCAAGTCTTAGCCTCATTGCCCCCTGAGACTGTCAATCCACTACCAGAGGATATTTTTGAAGGACAAAACTACAACAACCTGAAGACGGAAGTCATTGGGCTTTTCGAAAAGAGCAAGCCCGAACTTTTCGATAAACTCATAGGGTCTTCCCCACTTACCGGCCGGCCCTCACTGAATTTGGAAGAACTAAGGAGGACAGCACTTTAGGTAGGAGTCGTGAAGATTTAGTGCGACATAAATTTGTTCAGTCCTTGCCGCCGAGCATAGCGCCTGTAATCACGTCGCAAAAAGGCCCATCCGTGGCCCAGCTAGGTAAATTAGCGGATGAACTAATTATGTTCGACGAAGAGCAATGCCCGAGTATAAACGCAAGGGGGCAGCCCGATTTAAAATATTCTGTTGCGCAAATTAAATCTTTACCGTAAGTGTAAACGTTTCAAAGTGGTATAAAAATGCAAGTATTTAATTCCTTGCACAAAGGAGTGTTTTACTTATAAACCTTGATTGGTTAATACCCCTCGGACCGTACGTCAAGAAACCTGTAAACAAGCTACTTTACCAAACCATTATAGGATCGCCTTGCAATCAAAACAAGGCCTACTTACGCCAAACCTATAATTTCTCCAAACTCTAGTGATCATCTATATATATCTTCTCAAGAGATAGTGCAATACTATCTACACCTTCTTTCAGTAACCTGGGAATGAATGTTGTCTTGGCCATATGCCTTACTACTATTTAACTCCGATATAAGCCAGCCTTTTAATTATTTCCATGTTCACATTAATGGTATTCAAGACTACATCCCTGACCTAGAATTATCCTCAATTAATCTATCTGGATTCTCTTCTGTAAATACTGAAGAAAATTGTTCATTAAGAACCTCTACTATTTCCTCGTCAGATTCTTCCAAAACCCCTTCATATCTAATAGGCCCTATTTTAGCACTCTTAAATTTTTTATTAATTCTATAATAGCTAAATAATTTTCTTGGATCTTTATCATTATTTGGAGCTAAATTAATTTGTGCCGCTCCTTTGCTCTTCTTAATAATCTTATTTAGCTAATTTCTGGTCGACCTATAATGATTTAAATTGTTAAAACTACTTTCTCTCTGCAATCTATATGTACCTCATTAAATAGTTTTATTTTCTTTGTGATAAGTTATGATAATAATAAGTTTTAAGTGAACCACCTGAAAAACCGAAAGTGGATTCGTCAATCCCCGTTGTTTAAACCACTTTAGCAGAAGAAAAAGAATGCCAAGCTGGGGCCGGATGGGGCGCGGAGTCCGTCAGCTCGGCGGACAGGAGAGCAAATCGACGTGCCCCTTACGGGTTCACTTACTTTGCACTGCTGTGTTTCAGAGAGAGAACGACGCGGAGATGATGCTGGAATTAGTCCTGAAAGTGAAAGTTGCCAGCGAGCACATGCCCAGCTTAGGCCAGCTGACAAAGAGCGGAAGGGCCAGGCATGTAAGTCAGCATGCGCGATCCGACTAGTCAGCGAGTCAAGAGCACGCGCCGTATGTCCACCGTGACTCAAGACACGAAGTGCCAACTCGAAAAGCGATGCAAGCCAGGCATACATCAAACCAATAAACGTGCCTTCTTCAAGACGAACTTAATTTCAATTTACAACCAGGCGTCGCACACCTCGCTGCAATCATGAGTTTCAAAGGAAATTATATTTTTACATTAAGCTTATATTATTTCTCAACCTCAGCTGTTTTCAATATTATAATAAAGTTTACCATATTGTCCCCTCAAATGTTTCTACTATAACCTTTTATTGTGAAAATTGACAAAAGCTTCCTGTTATAGCAATGCCTCTGGGCATTCCTATAATAAAAATCTCCTGGGAAACTTAAATATATATATCATCAATTATTATGTAAAATTCATATCATGCAATCCTTTAACTTGGTCAATTTAATCGTTCAATTATTTTACTTAACTTTTTAAATTCAATCTTTCAATTATTTAATTAACTTTTTAAATTTAATCGTTCAATTATTTTACTTAACTTTTGTAAATTAAATCACATTTTATGTACAATTTAATAATTATTTAATTCATTTATTTTACTTGTCAATTCATTTAACGTACTACTGTTTCAAACAACATCTCTTAAAATTTCACAAACAAACAAACATACGCTTTCTGCTCCACCAAATAGCACACTATTCTCTCCCATTTGACTCTCGCCATTCTTCGTATAAAGGTCGGTAATCATTCCTTCCATAACACTGGTCTGCGTCAAAAATGTACCTTAGGTTTTCTATAGTGTTTCTTGATAAAATTGACCTCCTAAATCCGAATCTGTCATCCGTTTTTCTCTATCACCTCCAGTTTTTGCGATACACGGGGTGATAATAATTTTATAGTTTATACATCTCCTATATTACATCAAATTTCAATAGTTTTTGCACATCTCTATTCGCAGTAAATTTTGTGTACATTTTAAGTAATTATGCAAATAGGTTTATATTTTGCAGGTTAAAAATTGCTTAGCATTATAATAATAAGAATAATAATAATAGTGGTTGAGTTAAAAAAGAACATAAAATGTAAGAATAGCTCCGACAGATTTTGCTATGTTTGCGGCAAAGTGACTTTTCCCGAGCAGCAAAGTACAATCCCTCCTGTAATTAAATCTTTGTATCATGCATATTTTGGAGTAAGGCTAAGAGATCAAGATAAAAGTTTTGCACCACATATCTGCTGCAAGGGATGCTACATAAGTTTAAGACACTGGAGTCAGGGCGAACAGAAGTGCCTCTCTTTTGGTGTTCCCATGGTGTGGAGAGATGGCAAGGACCACACTACGAACTGCTATTTTTGCATGACAAATCTTAAAGGTGAGCATTGTATTAAGTATTTAAGCTTTCTGTATTATACTGGCTCCTGAAAATGTCATTATTATGCAAAGACTTAGCATAAAATTAAAAACTAACATAGTTCACTTCAGCATGAACATATCCTTTACTAAACATTTATGTACTATCTGCAACTCCAAATCAATTCCTTTATGTAATATGCAATTATATTTTCCACAGGTATAAATAAGAAGAATAAACATAGTGTGGGATATCCGGATGTTCCTTCTGCCATCAAACCCCTGCCCCCTGCCCCAGGAATTTCTATACCTTCTTCCCCTGAACATATAGAGGTACATGAAGAGATTAATATGGAAGTTGACCAAGATTATGACACATCTGAGTCTTATCAGGTTTCCACACATGATATGATCGCAAGACCATTCACTCAAGTTCAGTTAAATGATCTGACCAGGGATCTGGGGGTTTCAAAGGCGAATACACAACTTCTTGGCTCTCGACTTCGTGAAAGTAATCTTCTCGCTTAAGAAAAAAACATTTCGGGGGGTACAGAAATAGAGAACAAGAGTTTCGAAGCTATTTTTTACAGCATTCTTCCAGCTCTTTAGTATACTACGCCAATATTAAAGGACTTGTTGAGGCCCTTGGAATTCCCTACAACCCATTAGAATGGAGACTGTTCATAGATTCCTCCAGTAGAAGTTTAAAAGCTGTGTTACTGAATATTGGTAACAATATAGCTTCCGTTCCTATAGGCCATTCAATCCAACTTACTGAAAGTTATGAAAATATGAAAAAAATGCTGGTTGCAATAAATTACTCTAGCTATAAGTGGAGGAGATGTGGTGACTTAAAGGTATGATCATTTTACACTTGGCATTTCTAAGCTTTTTGATATTGACATTTTCATTTTTAATTGTTAATACTTGTATACACCTTTTGGTCAACTTACATTTTACAAGAATGCAAATCTGGAAATCATGAGTCATTTTTTAGTTATATTTTTTGTTGAAGTGTGTCCCTATAGGTTAATGCATCCTATTGGGTTAATGGGGAACTTATCCTAATTGAGAAGGTATACAACACAACTCAATAAACTCAAAATAAGATGTACATATATCCAATTAGTTTCAATACGATGATTTAATGCATCGGCATACAGGATTTTTCAGTACATATTCATATTCTTATTGTTTTAAGAAATATTACTTTGAATTTGTTTTTAGAAATATTACACTGAATTTACATACCGTGCTAAATTTTTTTCAGGTAGTGTCTCTTACGCTTGGGACGCAAACAGGCTACACGAAGCATCCCTGTTTCCTATGTTTATGGGACAGTCGTGCAGATAGTATGCACTATGAGAAGAAGGTTTGGCCTCCACGAGAAGCATTTAGAATTAGATCAAACAATGTGATAGCTGAACCTTTAGTGCCTCCTCAAAAAATACTCCTCCCTCCACTGCATATAAAGCTTGGCATAATGAAAAATTATGTCAAACCCCTTAATAAAGTAGGCCAAGCTTTTAAATTTCTTCTTCAAAAATTTCCAAAAATCAGTCATGCTGAGCTCCATGGGGGAAATTTTGATGGACTTCAAATCAGGAACTTGATCAGCAATTTGATGCATCAATGAAGGACATAGAAAAAGATGCCTGGAAAGCTTTCAAAGCTCTAGTTAGCAATTTTCTAGGCAATAAAAGAAGCCTAGAAGAATATGTTGCCCTGTTCAATCAGCTCTTGACAAGTCTCAAACATTTGGGAGCTCGAATGTCTATAAAGATACACTTTTTACAGTCCCATCTGGATTATTTTCCCGACAACTGCGGGGATTACAGTAAAGAACAGGGGCAAAGATTCCACCAGGACATAAAAAAATGGAATCCAGGTACCAGTGTAAATGGAACGGAAACATGCTTGCTGACTACTGTTGGTGTTTGAAGCGTGATGCACCAGATGACAGGCACAAACGAAAATCGTCAACGGTGTCTGTTCTTCGAAATTATAATTATTTTCTTTATTATGTTGCATTTTTTAATTTTTTGTTTATTAAAAGAATTATAGTTTACATACGTGTATTCCTGTTTATATGATATAACAGTAATAATGCATTATTAGATAGAGAAAGTTTTTTTTTTTTAAATTCAGAAAAAATGAGGTAATCTCAATGAAAATGGTGTATGCTGTACTGAGAAAATCTGACCTGATTGAACAAATATACATTCATTTTTGAGCTCAGGAGGTTGGATTCATTAAGAAACCGCAAAGAAATCCTGGGGAACATAAATTTTTTTTTTCAAACGCAGGCCTGTGTAATTAGTCATTTACCTCCAAACAAATCATAGTTAGTTAATTCCACTTTCTCTCACAATTCTTTGCAAACGACCCTACGAGAGTAGGTCCTAATTATATTTACTTCTCATATTGCAGCCCCTAATTCACAGTCCATCATAGTCACCATATTATTCCACCATATTTATTTCACGTACTTCATTTCTCTTCACATCTCGTTACTGTAAATCATATTTTACCATATCTTACATTGTATACCTAATCCAACTTATCTCATTGTACATTCGTTGATTCTATGAGTATATTTATATTTGTTTAATTGTTTTTCTTAAAACCTAGTTCATTATTTCAAAATTTATTCCGCTTTCGTCTTAGGCCTAAAAAATATCAGGCGACAACTTCGATCAAACAAATTTATGGTTATGGTTTTCGAAACGCTATTTAGACTGATTTATTAACAGAAAATAAATCCCATGAATAACCATATACTATACTCCTAATATAGATAAAAGAGAGTATTCTGAAAAATTTTGAGCCATAAATCCTGTCTCTAGCACCAGTGGTTGCTGATTTATGGGACCCCTGGCGAACCCCCACCCTTACGTTTTACGTCCGCGGACACGTTGGCAGCGATTGCTTGTACCCAAATGGTGGCAACCACCCTAAACCGACATGGCTTTTAAGACGTTCTGTGCGTGTCGAGCGACAGTAGTGTCGTTGTTTATAGCTATCCGGGATGTCATCTCTGCGCCCCTCTGACCTCCTGTGAGATTAAAGGAGAAAGCTTTGGGGCCTAGAGCCGGTATTGTAGGCCTTCACCAACACTGCTACAATTATGTGTAGCCGAGCTTTCAGTGAGACTGTCCTAAGAGACTTGGTCCGAGTGGAGGGAGACTAGTGCATACTCTGGGATTTTTATAGCACTCACCTGTGCTAGTGATCCATGCAATAGCTAGGAAGTTCTATTGCAGTTTAACCTCACGCGGAATGCATCCAAGTGGGGTGGTCTAACTACAAGATTGCATCCAGTAGTAGTCGGCGTGTCATATTCACTATGGAATGACTGATCACTCCAACTTCTTTTTCTCTTGCACTATCCCATACACAGTTAATCTTAAATTAAATTATGGGGCGCTGAGCGAGGTCGGGCCTCCCTTGACATTTTGCATATTCTTAGGACTACACAGGAACGTGGTTCCCAATCAGGTTCTCTGGCGATGACACTCGCAGAAGTGTTATCTTAAAGTTTGCCATGACAAAATAGTCGGATGGTCAAACGCACGAATTTGACGGAGTCATGTGGCTTATTACCGGGTTTTGCACGTTTTGTTCACCTATTTTTTTTTAGAGAGGTTTACGCGTGCTATAAAAATTCCGCCAAACAAACTTAAAGTTCTACTTTTTCAAGCACGTGTTATTAAAGCGTCTTTTCCATTGTGTACAGGTGTGTCGAGATGGAAGTGAAAGGAATAGAGATCTTTGCTTTGCTCTCCCGCGCGCGCGCTACAAGTCGAACATGGCGAAGCGGTTCAACGTTAGCGGGAATACCGTCCATAGAATCGCGGAGAGGCTCAAGTTGTGGAAGACTTCAAAGATCAAACAAACAAAGTTCTACTTTTCCAGCGCGTGTCATTAAAACGTCTTTTACATTGTGTGTGAGGGTATCGATAAGAATCTAGCTCTGCTTTCCGACACGCGGGCCACACCAAGTCTAGCATCGGCCAGGGGCTAAACGTCAGCCGGATGACCGCTCAAGAACGGTGAAGCACTTAATGAACAAGCAGGTTCATGCATACCTAAAGTTGTTTGGCTGTGAGAAAGTGGTACAAAGCTCAAAATGAAAACGCTCGCGAACATCGCGGTCGCCACGGGCGGTCAAAAGCTTGAGGTGCATGGAAAGGCATCTGCTCACAGAATGTTTGGGAGAACGTCGGGAGCTCTTTCGTCGCCAACAACTTTAAGGTCATGGCAATTCATTTTTTTTTCGCTGAAAAAAAAAAAACACGAAGGTCGATCCAGTCATCAACAAGCAGAATGATCGCGCGCTAAGATTCGGCCAGGAGGTACATCCCCAGGTCCGCGTACCTCGGTGTCGTGACTGGGAATGGCGAGAAAATGCCGCTGGTGCTTTCCGCAGCCGGTTACAGGGAGATCTTGATCACGAAGGTGGACACGTCTTTCAGCAGGATGGAACCCTTGCCCACACGGCCAAGACCGTGCAAGAGTAGTTCGGGTCTAAAATGAATTTCTGGTGGACCTTTGGTCACCACAGTCACCCAACCTCAATCCCATCAACCTAGCGCATGTGGACGCATGTAGAGTGAAAGGACTGCAAGGTACGCCGCAGCAACGTCGACGAGTTGAGGTCCTCTATCAACCGCATGTGGGCTAGCATAAGGAAAGACTTCTGCTGAGTGCGGCCTTCAGGTTTCACCTCGAACACGTGCTCGCCGCCGAGGGCGGCCACATTGATTAATATTACAATTGAAACATATTTATATGTTAAAACAATAAAAACGTTCTAGATGCAATAAAGATAGCTAATAAGCCCCATTAAAACTCATCAAAGCGAAGAATGAAACCAAATAATTTCAGAATTTTTTAATACTCGTCCCATCCTATCGACTCTTGAATTATCTCCTTGTTTTCTTTCTTCATTCTGTTGAAAGCATTGGCTTCCCCCTTAACTCTTAGGTTTTTCTTTGAAATCTGCTTTTTCTGCAACTTTTCCATGTGTTTCTGTGTACGGAACCTGACCTTTCCCTGGGGAATCGAGCTGGCGCTTGTGGAAAAGCTACATACACTGGCTGACTCGTCCAAGGCAGCCTCAACAAAGTCCTCTAATGGAAGAGGAATTTCTCCCTTACTTTCGGCTTCTCTCCTCTGCAGTCGGGCCCTGCTGAGATGCTTTATGAGTGCATGGGTGTCTACACTCGCTTTAGAGCCGAGACTCGTACAAGACTGAGTATCGTTAACGTCTTCCATTTCCTCCTCGGTCGTTTGGGGGTGTCCCTGCTCACATGTGTCCATAGCAGGTTTCGGATCTGCTTCCAATTCAGCAAGACCTAAACTAGCCATTTCCTTCTGCAGGGACTTAATATTCGCAGCGCTCTCACCGGGCGGCTCTGAACGCATTACTTCGTCATCTTCGTTGTCTTGTTCCATCTCATCGGCGTGGTTCTCCTCACCTTCATCCAAATCTTCGAGCGGTTCCCGCACTTCGAGATTGAACTGCTCCACTTCATTTGCATACCCACTGGCAGCCACCTCCTTATCCAGATCGAATTCTCTCCTGAAATAAAAAAGTAAATTCAAACTCTTGACTCGAATCCCCTCTTCCAAGGATATTCCTGATAAGTTTTTTAATTATTATTATAGAGGCAGACGAAATCGCCACAACAGTGCAAACGGGCCTTATAGAACTACAAATCGAAACTTTAAAGGGGTATGCAGAGAGTTAAGATGCAGGGTAGGCCCCCCCCCCCGAAAAAAACAACCCAAACAACTAGAGCTACACTAAAAACCACGAAAATAAACAAACCCTAAAACATGTAAAAGCGCTAAAAAAAAATCAGAACAAGGTAAAGAAGTAAAAAAAAGGTAAGATGTATATCAAAGGCAATAGTAAAGAACGGCTGATAAAGTTAGATCTGAAGCGAATGACGGACCGGATCGTCCGCTAAAATAAGGCCTAATGGCGCATCACTGGGATGCAGATTAAGGCAGGGAATTTATAAGGTGGAAAACATAAAGAGGAAGACCAAATGGTGCGTTTCGAAGGCTCTCGTCACTCAGAGGGTATAAGGCGTGGAACCCGATCCTCTTCCGAATTGGAGTCATCAATATACACTGGCACGGATCCAGCGTGACACGAAGTGTGCTCTTAAAAGGTCGAACGCAATACTCCCGGTGCTGTACGAGCTTGAAGAGAGGAGGCAGGGCGACAAATAGTCAAAGATGGTACCCTCCAGGATGTCAATCTGGGCAGAACTAGAGGAACTACCTGCCCGAAAACTACACCGAGCTCTCGAAGGAGTTTTCTAGCCTTAAACCAAAGGGCTTAGGGTATGACTGGCGTCTCTCGGTGGCACAGGCACCGTCGAGATCGACCGCCAATGCAGTGAGAGCCCTTGGAGACTGAGGGAAGTGCTGAGCTTAAGCGTATAATGCACTGTGTGTGGCGCAGAGCGAGTGACATATCCCCGGCATCGACAAGTAGGCTCTGAATGGGTGACGAGCGGAAGGCACCGGTCGCAATGCAAAGGCCGGTGTGGTGGCTCGAATCCACCTTCCGCAACACACGCTCGGCTGGGGCTGCATAAAACTCGCATCCGTTGTCAAGCTTCGAATGCACCACCTTAGGCTTGGTCAAGGAAAACCGAAGCCTGTGCGCTTCGGCATAGCGAGAGATGCGGTTCAATGCCTGTTGGATTCGACGCTCCAGAGTTGGCATCTCGGCTGCGCCAAAAGAGATCGAAAGGTCGTCAACGAAGTGTAGCGAGAACATCTTCCGGCAGCACCCATGTGATGCTCAGGACAAAGAGTTGCGAAACTGAGGCCAATTCCTGCTCAGTTAGGCTGGAGAGCCCCCTCCCACCTGCCCGACGTGGAATGGAACTTGAGGAAGCCATACTATGCAGAAGACAGATGGCATCCGCTGTCCAGAAAAAAGGCTAATCTAACATTTACCAATTTCTCCATCAACTTGCAAACGCAGGAACTTAGAGCGATTAGACGGAAACCGACCGGGGTAGAGTGATATCTCCCTAGCTTGCGAAAAGCGAGCACAGTAGCCATTAGCCAGGAGTCTGGGAGGATACCCTCTACCCAGATCCTGTTGAACAAATCTAACAGATAAGCCATGCCTCGCTCACCTAAGTGTCGAAGCATGGCGAACGGGACATCGTCCCGACCAGGAGCGGTGTCCGAGCACGAAGCGACAGCGAAACACAACTCACTCAATGTAAACCTGTCGTTGAAAGGTTCTCCGCCTCTTGAAGTAAAGTCCAGTTGGCGGCCTTCCCCGACATCACGACGCACATTGAATGCTGGCTGAGCAGCATCCCGGCTAGAGAATGCGGTTGCGAACGGGAGGGGGGGCCCTGCCAGAACTTGCCCCGAATTCCTTTACTCACTTCCACACCTCCACTAGGAAGAGGGGGTCTTCCCGTTAAGTGACCACACGTATGCCTGCCAGGAAGAGGTACGGACGTATTTCGAAACATACCGGAACCTAGCCCTTGCCGGACGAAATTCACCGACAGTGAAGTCGTTCGGGCGGCGCTTATAGCGCATGTAGGCATAACACTTCTGTTTGAGAGCCGCCTCACCCTCGGCTGACCACCACGGGAGCGATCGGCGTGCAAAACAGCTAGGCATTCTAGGAATAGTAGTCAGTCCCACGGCAATGAGGCTGTCAGGGAAGAACTCAGCGGCCTCATCCACCGACCTAAGCTCCTTGACTGAGACAGAGAAATCGAACCACCGCGCCAAGCACCACCAAGGCGAGCTCTCAGGCGGCAGCGGCCCAGAAAATAATATTTAAATGGGAAAGTGAGCACTACCATGGAGGTCATCGACTACCCCCCACCCCAAATCAGGCTGTGCATCCAGAGAGCACAAAAATATATTAAGACAGGAAAATGAAGCGGTTCTCGGACAGTGATGGGTAAACTCATCCACATTTAGGACATTTTCTCTCCAGTTCGGCAAGGATCTGAGCCCTGGGATTGATCGAAATAACAGTATATCTCTTATCTAGGTGCAGCTGCACAGCTACTGCCTGAAAAGAGGTATTCAAAGCAAAGAGAAGGACCCAGACATCATCCACCTGCCCGGCCCCCGTTTCGTGGTGGTGGGGTCGCGCAAAATCCTTATACCCCGGGAGGGCGGGCAGGGGGCACGCGCCTAGCATGGTCTCCTGCAAAAAGATAGCTAACGGGGAACGGTACGAGACGAGCCTCCGCAGCTCCTCCCAGTTGGCCCGGAGTCCGCGGCAATTCCATTGAAGGAATATGCCCTATAGGCCTAGCTCGGAGGAAATGCGGGGACCCTCTTCAAAGACAAGACTCTCACGGTAAAGGCGGTGCACCTTCCAGAGGTATAGCTCTGGGTACGGTTGTGCTCGCTATGCGAGTCTTTTTCCTCCATACTCCTCGAAATCTTTGGTTGTGTGTTTGGCGGGATATCACTCCTTTGGAAGATCCAGCGTCTCCGAGCCACCCAATCTAGCTTTGGATGAGGGCGCAGGATCCGAAGCTCCATGGTCCTGTTCTCCTTTCGGGGGAAAATTTTAAGAACACTGGAAGACGGCCTCACGACCACCTTTACGGGTGGAGGTGGGGCCTACTGACAGTCTAAAGAGTTGGTTGGCAGAGTTCGCCTTACGGAAAACGGTCACACTGGGGTAGGAGGAGGAAGCCCTGGTATTACCCGAGGCTGGCGGTGAAATCTTTGTAATAACAGCTCTACCAGTGGAGGGCCCGAGGAGGTGGGAATAGAACCCGCAGAAGAGTTCCGAATGGGCGCGGAAACGACCGTGCTCGTAGGCCTGGAGGGGCCAGGAGCAGAGGGTATCTATTTTTAAGATTGAGGCATCTGACGTCACAGGTAGCGCCATGCGCGACAGAACCAAGTCCTTAGCCTCGTGATATGAGAGACGATCCTTTTTTTTAAGAGCTCATCTGTCGACTGCCTACTTGGGCATAAGTCGCCGTACACCAGACGGCCTAATACTAGGCTATATTAGAAAACAAATAAAATAACAAAT
The DNA here is from genome assembly GCA_963969495.1 of Ceratothoa steindachneri. Taxonomy (NCBI): domain Eukaryota; kingdom Metazoa; phylum Arthropoda; class Malacostraca; order Isopoda; family Cymothoidae; genus Ceratothoa; species Ceratothoa steindachneri. Next base: position 24,561,236 of record OZ018330.1, on the reverse strand, counting down.
AATATGTAACTAACAAATACCAAATATAAAAAACAATGAGAAAAAGCAAGAGGACAAGAAGGAAGAATGCTCCGGCGTCTGGTGTAGGCTTGCATCCCCAAGGCGCAGGAACATGCGACGTACAAAAGGAAGTAAGAAAAAAAAGGTCAAATAAAGGACAGAAGGTCGGCCTCCTCCAAAAAGTCAGAGTCCATAAGTCAATGTGCACGAACGAGTCCCGAGTACAAGGGATAAGCGGTAGCGACCCCGCCCATCCCGGTACCAGGACAGGTAACGTTCGCGAAGATTGCCCAGACTGGGGTATTCAACAAGAATGTGCCGAACAGTCTGGGGGACAACGCAGTCTTCACAGTAGAGCGCTGGCGAGCGCTCAATCAAATGGCGGTGCGTCCCGCGAATGTGTCCAATTCAGAGACGACAGAAAGCAACCTGAAGCCTTCGCGGCATTGGGCGCCAACAGTCGCGGCGCAATAACACGCAACTTTAAGTTCCCTTCGACCGTCTCAAATCTTCTTTACCAAGCGCCCTCACTCCCCGAAATTCCTACATGTCCAGGAACCCAGGAAAGGAGATAATCTCGACATCCGCACGGCTTGCCAAAACCGTGGCCTCACGAATATCGCGAACCAGGGGATGCGGAAATTCCAATGCCCCGAAAGCACTCAGGGCGCTTTGTGGGTCGCTATAGATCACAATCCGGTCTCCGAACCGAGCACGTCGCGTAATCTCCCGTACCGAGTGGTGTATTGCCACTAGCTCGGCCGTGAAGACAGACGCAGCGCCTGGCAGAGCCCCGCTGACCTCAAACAGAGGGGATACGGCGTGGAAGCCGATTCCCTCTTGGGACTTGGACCCATCCGTATACACTGGCACGATTCCAGCGTGAAACGAGGTGTGCTCCCAAAAGGTCGAACGCAATACTCCCAGCGCTGTAGAAGATATGGGAGCAGAGGCCTGGCGACAAATAGCCAAAGGTGGTACCCTCCAGGGTAGCGTCCTGGGCAGAACCAGGAGCGCCACCAGCCCGAGAGCTATACTTAGCTCTCGAAGGAGTTTCCTAGCCCTAACACCAAAGGGCTTAGGGTATGACTGGCATCTGAATGAGGCGCCGGGCTCGCGCGTACTGGCGAATAATGCACTATGCACGGCGTAGAGTGAGTGGCATCTCCCCAGCATTGACAAGTAGGCTCTCAAGGAGGAAGTGCGGAAGGCACCGGTCGCCAAGCGAAGGCCGGTGTGGTGGATCGGGTCCACCTTCCGCAATACACGCTCAGCTGAGGATGCATAAAACTCGAATCCGTAGTCGAGCTTCGAACGAACAAGGATCGATAAAAAAGTAAGGTAGTAGCCCTATCAGCGCTCCCCCCCCCCAAGCGCTGAACGTCAGGGAACGAAGAGACCCTAAGGCTGCGAATATGAGCCTCCCAGGTGTGGCGTCGGTCAAATACAAGAACAAGGAAACGGTGCGATTCAATCACTTCCAGGCGTACCCCATTGAGAAAGAAGTCTGGGTCAGGGTGGAGCCGTGGATGGCGGCAGAAGTGCACCACCTTAGTCTTGGCCAAGGAAAACCGAAACCTGTGCGCTTCGGCATAGCGAGAGACGCGGTTCAATGCTAGTTGTAGTCGACGCTCCAGAGTTGGCATCTGGGCCGCGCCAAAAGAGATCGAAAGGTCGTCCACGTAGAGCGTAGCGAGAACATCTTCCGGCAGCACCAAGGTGATGCAGTTGATGCTCAGGGCAAAGAGTGTGACACTGAGGACACTTTCCTGCGGGACACTGTCTTCATGCTCCATTGGGCGGAGAGGGCTCCCTCCACCCGTAAGCGGAATCGACGATCTCATGAAAATTCAGATTTAAAGACTGGGAGGCGTCCTCTCGCCCCCACCGTGTGGAGAGTCTCCATGATACCGAATCGCTATCCGGTATCATAGGCCTTCTCCAGATCGAAAAACACAGGCTGTGCATCCGTAGAGCACAAAGATAGATCGAGGCAGGAAAATTAAGCGGTTCTCGGGCAGCGATGCGTAAACTCATCCACATTTAGGACACCCATCTCAAGCTCTTCGATCAGATCGGCAAGGACTTGTCCCCTGGGATTTATGGAGTAATCTCCCCAGAGAGGATGCCTGCCGTTCAGATCTCCAAGCAAGAGATAGGGCCTCGGGAACCGTGCCAGAACGCGGCGGAAGTCCTCCGCGTCGAAGTCAGCTGACGGTGGAATTGAGGCAGAAATAACAGTATACCTCCTATCCAGGTGCAGCTGCACAGCCACTGCCTGAAAGGAGGTATCTAAAGCGAAGAGATGAACGGAAACATCATGCCAGGTGTAAATCGCGCATCCTCACGCCCGGACCCCATTCCGTGGCGGTGGGGTCGCAAAACCCTTATACCCCGGGAGGGCGGGAAGGGGGCATGCACCCACCATGGTCTCCTGCAAAAAGATAGCTAACGGGGAACGGGAGGAGACAAGCCTCCGCAACTCCTCCCAGTTGGCCCGGAGTCCGTGGCAATTCCATTGAAGGAGGAATATGCCCTCCAGGCCTAGCTCGGAGGAGATGCGTGGGCCCTCTTCGAAGAGAAGACCCTCACGGGAATGGCCGTACGCTTCCCGGAGGCAGCACTCCGGGCGCTGTCGCCTTCGAGGACTTATTGGGGGAGGTTGGGCTCGCCATGCGAGTCTTTTCCTCCCTCCGCCTCGGAATCTTAGGCGGTCTAGGGGCCCTCTTTTCGAGGATCCACCGTCTCCGAGCCACCCAGCCCACCACTGGGCGTGGGCGGAGGAGCAGAAGCTCGTTTAATGCTGTCCTCCTTTCGGGGGGCAGCTTTAGGAACCCCGGAAGATGGCCTGGCGACCAACTTCAGGGGTGTTGCCTCCTGGAGGCGCGTGGCCGTTTCGTCTTATGGGAAACGGTCACGCTGGGAGAAGGGAAGGGGGCCCTGGTTTTAGCCGGGGCTGGGTGTGGACCCTTTGTGCCGCCAGCTTTACCAGGAGAGCGCTCGGAGTGGTAGAACCCGCAGAAAGGTTCCGAATGGGCGCGGAAACGACCGTACTCTTCTTAGGCCTTGAAGGGCCAGGAGCAAAGGGTGTCTTTTTCCCCATTGAGGCATACGATGACCAGGGCAGGCGCGCCACGACAAAGTCCTTAGCCTCGCGAAATGAGAGACTATCCTGTGCCTGAACGGCCAGGATTTCCTTCTCAAGGAGATACGCACCACATTGCTTCGAAGAAGCGGGGTGCGGGTCTCCGCAATTGACACACTTGGCCACACAAGATTTGGACTTATCGTGTGCGGCCTGGGAGCAACTTATACAGATTTCAGGTAACCCCGACTTTGCACATCGACAGGAGCGATTAGTATGGCCGAAGCGGTGGCAGTAATTGCACCTTCGCGGCAGTGGCACGAATGTCTTCACGCGGTAGCAATACCAACCGGCACGCACTGACTCATGGAGCTTGTCACAGTCAAACGTGACGAAGAGTGTAGGGGTGGGTCTCGAGGCCCCTCCCTGTTTTCTCATCACACATTCGACTTTGACCGCTCCATGGTCGGCTAGCTCTAAGGTGATGTCATCTATGGAGTAGTTCACGAGTTCCCTCGCATAAACTACTCCTTTCACGAAGTTCATGGTAGAGTGCGGCGTCACACTCACAGGCGTGCCATCAATTGTCCGAAGGGCACTAATCATGGATGCCTCGGAGGGATTCGACGCATTCGCCAAAAGGCTCCCGTCCGAGAAACGGGTCGCCTTCGGCTCTCTACCAATCACACTAGCTAAAGCTCTCCTCTGATGGATCATGTTGCCCTTAGCCAACATGCTGCCATCAGTGGAGCGAATAACCAGGAAGCGTTTGAAGCCAGCGGGCTCGAAAACGCCGGGTAGTCTCTGAATGAGGGGCTCCGAAGTAATCGAGGCTCCGCTCTGCGCACTTGTACTTTTGGTCTTTATCAGGGACTCCGCTCCCGGGGGGACAGCGGGACCGGACGTGCCGCTCTTGGCTTCGTCGCTTTCCGAAGTGTCAGACCCATCAGTCCACGCAGCCCCTGCGGATGGAGAGGAGTCTTTTTCCTATTTTTTTTCTTTTTAGGAGAGGATGGCGGGAAATGAACCCGCTTCTCCCCTCGGCTGGCAGGAGCCCCTAGGCCAGATGGACCGGCCTCAGTAAAGTCCTTCTCAAAGATAGAGAAGGTTTTGGCGGTCGCAGGGGCACCCGCCGGAGTAGGAGACCCGAGCCGTTTGAGGAGGACCTTGCATAGGGACGGACTCAAATTCGGTGCTTGGCGCCGAGCCCGGATTCGCCGCCATGGAAAGCCCTACCGTCTGAGGCTGGGTTGCCTCAAGGACCATATCTATCTCGGTGGGGGGGAGGGGACCTCCATTTGGCCATCACAGGTCCCATTGGCAGCGGTGTCACAAGTAGAGTATGGGGAGGCACAATGCCTTGACCTCCGCTAAGCTTAGTATACGAGCCAGCAGGTCTCTGGAGGGAAGCGGCCGATGGGCCCTGTCTTCCCTATCCCCCCTAAGGGAGTTTGCCCTACTGAGCCGCTTCAATGGGAAGTGGTCGGTTCTGGGCTACCTGCTGGCTTTCTTGGCACTCCCCTTGGAAAGTAAAGGGGGAACTGCCGCTGGAAAGAGGGAGGCACCCGATGGCACCTCCAGACAAGGGGGTGAGGGGGAATCCCTTACACCCGTAGGTAAAGGAGAGGAGTAAGCCTCCTCACCATTAAAAGAATTTTGGAAGTTACCCTGTGAAAGCACAGGGGAGGGGGACCTTCATTTTTCAGCGGGACTGCCCGAAGGCGGCTCCGTCGATGGTGAGGAGGAAAGGGCAAAGAGTTTTTTTTTTTTTTACATTTTCATTATCGGGCATGGGGACGCTATTCTTTTTGCGGGAAGCAAACGCTAATTACCCCTCGCAGTGGCCCGCTCTGCGAGGGGTGCGTACGGGCTGGCAGAGCCAGGTGCCGCCATTTTAGGCCACCCCTCCAACCTGGTGACCTGTCAGCCCTTCGGCATGGCGGCTCCACCTGGGGCACGGCGTAAAAATGATAGAGTGTGAAGTGAGAATGAAAGGGGATGTGAGGAAGGTATGGGTGAAGATGAAGCAGGTTGTTAAAAACCCACCATCCCAAACCGGAGCTCAAACGTTAGAGAACATTGTCCCCTCTCCCCTCAGCCCCGATCCGGTGATTGTTGGCTGAGAAGGTCAGCATCTACCCTGTGAAAATAGAGGCCGACCGGAGAAAGTTGTTGGACAGGTTGTAGAGGAAGTAGGGGAGAAACACAGGCTATCTGAAAGAAGAAGGGGCTAAGTTGGGGCCGGACGGGGCGCTGAGTCCCATCAGCACGGCGGCCAGGAAGGAAAATCGTTGCGCCCCTTACAGGGGGAGAGACGATCCTGGGCCTGAACAGCCAGGATTTTCTTCTTAAGGAGATACGCACCACAGTGCGGCTCTCCGCAATCGACATCCTTGGCAATACATGATTAGGACATTGTGTGCGGCTCTGGAGAAACTTACACAGAATTCGGGTAACCCCGACTTTGCGTGTCTACTGGAGCGATTCGTATGACCAATGTGGTGGGAGTAGTAGCACCTGCACGGCAGTGGCACAATGCTTTACGCGGTAGCGATAACAACCGGCACGCACAGACTCAGGGAGTATACTACGGTCGAACGTGACGAAGAGGAGTATAGGGGTGGGTCTAGGGCCACTCCCTGTTTTCTCATCACACGTGTGACCTTGACCGCTCCATGGTCGGCCAGCTCTAAGGTGATGTAATCTATAGAGTAGTTCACGAGTTCTCTCGCATGAACCACTCCTTTCATGTAGCTCATGTGCCTCCCCCCCCTTAGGTATAAGGGATCCCTATCAAGCATTCTTCAGCTCTTTGGTCATCTGACTTTATGGCGGGAGAGCCGACCTTCACTGGGAAAGAGAAGGGGAGGCGCCCCCTGTTTAAACTTAATATACATGCCTGCAGGCCAGTAGGGAGCATGGCACAATGGGCCCCGTTATCTCTTGCCCCTGCCAGCGGAAGTGGTTGATTCTAGGCCGCCTGCTTACTTTCTTGGCAGCCCCCTGTGATAGCAAAGGGAGAATCGGGATGGCGCAGAGATGGAGTCATCTGAGGGCAACTCCAAAAAAGGGGGTCGGGGGGAAGCCACTTCACCCTAGACATAAGAGAGGAGTAGAGCTCCTCTCCGCTAAGAGTAGGTAGGAGGGGTCCCTGAGAAAGTACAGGGGGGGGGGCGGGGCACCCTCCTTTCCTGAGGTAGAGCAGCCCGAGAGTGGCTCAAAAGACGGCAAAAGGGAAAGGCCTTTTGCCACATGGGAATGGTGAGAGGGGAGACCCTTCTCCGGTCGAAGGGGTGTCTAGTGTTACCTCATCCTGCCCTAGACCTAGGAAGGGCGAGGCTGCCTTTGGCTGCGGATCTCCAAGCGCTTTCGTTTACCCCCTATTTCTTTCACTTGTACAGGGTGTCTACTTGTTTGGTGATTTTGAATTCAAGGATGGGTTTTAGCCATTTTTTTTTCTTTAAATTAAAAAAGTGCAATAAACATTATGGGAAATTGATGAAGGTGAGGTATTTAAGGGAAAAATAGATTATAAGCAAAGCATAACCAAAATCAACTGCAAAAAAACAAGAACAAGGTATCCAAGCAACAGTCACAGAATTATAGCGAGCATCCATCATAAAATACAATGCATCCAAAGCATACATAGGTTCACTCACATTAGTGAGTAGATTAACTTAAATATTACTATTTGGCTAATAGACATTAAAGTATACAAATAGTGAATTTGAAAAATCATTTGAACAATCACTCAATGGTTTATTTTTTAAATTCAAGGACCATCTACCTTTTTCATCAAATTCAAGGACTTCAAGGGCAAAAAAATCAATTCAAGGACTTCAAGGGCAGTAGACACCATGTTGTAGCCATAATATAAGTATATTAAAAAAGAATGTTGGATGGAAAGTAGATATGATGACCTCCCATGCCTGGGAGGTTAAAAGTCTCTATAACATCAGAAAATTCCAGAATGTGATCATCTACACATACTCTGCCCTACAGTTTCAGCTAAAATTGGCCTTGAATAGCCGGCCCACCATTCAGGCGAATTTGTCCTCGAACTTTAACCATAGAAGGTAGTGCCGACGTAGCCACCTTATGTTTGTACTACAAAGGGGTGAGCAGAGTCGATGGCTCAACACACTCAGTACTTAATACTTGTCCTAGCCAGGGGGCTTTTGGCCCTCGCAGCAGGTAGCGACCTCACGGTATACCCTGCCACTCAACTAAAGACCAAAAGAGGACAAAAGTGCGCCAGGCAGCCAGAGCCTCTGTGGATAGAAGAGCAAGTTTGGAAAGGGGTAGGAGGGTATGTAATAAAGAGAAGTAGAGACGCGGGTCCACTAACGAGTAGGGTGGGTGCTCAGGGCTTCCCTAATTTGCAATCAGGCCGGGAGGATGTGCACCTCCTCCAGTACCCAGTGTAACAGGCTACACAAGGTACCCCCCATGGAGTGTAGGCAAAACAACAGTATAGCTCCATTTAGGTGTGGCTGCAGTGCCACTGCCTAAATCAGGTATTTGTAGTAAGTAGAATGGAGACCATGTTAGGTGTTGTGGTGGAGTCACAAAATCCTTATACCCTGGTAGGGTGGGCAGGGGTCACACGCCTAGCTTGGTCTCCAGCAAAATAGAGGGCTAATGGGGAATGGGAGGAGACGAGCATCCACAGTTTCTCCCAGTTGGACCCGAGTCTGTGGCAATTCCATTGAAGAAATATGCCCTCCAGGACTAGCTCGGAGAGATGCGGGACTGGTTTTAGCCGAGGTTGATTATGAAGCATTCGTGCCGTCAGTTCTACCAGGGAAGAGCCTGGAGTGAGTAGAAACCACAGAAGGATTCCGAATGGGTGCCCAAGTCTGAATGGCCAGGATTTCCTTCTCCAGGAGAAAGCATGGTGCGACTCCCAGCAATTGGTCACAATGGATAAGTGCTTATCGTGTACAGCCTTGGAATAATTAACATAGACTTCTGGTAAACCTGACTTTGCACAACTGCATGAGTGATTCGTATGGACGAAGCAGTGGCACGAATGCCTTTACACGGTAGCGATACGAACTGGCATGTACCGACCTAGGGAAGCCTGTCATGATCTTCTAAGGAGTATTCCACGAGTTCCCCTGCATAAACCACCCCTTTCAACAAGTTCATGGTAGTGTGTGGTGTCACCTTTGGCGGCGAACCATTTAGTGTCTAAAGAGCACTAATCCTGGCCTCCACGGAAGGGTCTGCTGTGTTTGAAGCTAGCGAGCTCAAACCCGCCAGGTAATCTCTGAATGAGGGGCTCCGACGTAATTGAGGCTCCCCTCACTAAACTTTCAACTTTGGTCTTTGTCTGGGTTTCCCCACCCAGGTTCACTCCCAAGGAAGACCCTGATATCTGGGGCGGGGACACCTCCGAGATCATTTCCACCTTGTGAGAGGCCTCAAACTGGCTATCACCCCTACGGTGGCAGTTATCCCGATTAGGGACTCATAGTGCCTATGGCCCGTCACATACATCACTAGGGCTGGCATGCTAACCGGCAGGGGGCATGCTGGGTCCCAACAACACCGGTCGGATCCACAAGGTCTCGTGGCAAGGCCTAGGGGACGATGCCGCCTCCAAGAGCGTTAGGATGAGTCATCTGACTACATATATATTTTTTTTTAAGAGCTCATCTGGCGACTGCCTACTGGGCATTAGTCGCGGTATTAAAATTGGCCTAGTTCTAGGCTACTTTAAAATAAAATTAAAGAGACAAAAAAAAAACCCACAAAAGGGGGAAAGGAAGCAAGCTGGTGCGTCGGGGGGAGGTCCCCCCGGCGCAGGAGCGTGCAACCTAAAGGGGAAAAAAAAACAAATGCAAAAAACAAAACAAAACAAAAAAAACCCCCTGCTTAAATAATAGGGAGAAGGCCGGCCTCCCCCAAGAAGTCAACAAGTCCACCAGTCAATGTGCACACACTCGTCCCGAGTACAAGGGACAGGCGGTAGCGACCCCGCCCATCCCGGTACCGGGACACGTAACGTGCGCGAAGATCACCCAGACTGGGACATTCGACAAGAATGTGCCGAACAGTCTGGGGGACGACGTCACCTGACCACAACGGGAGGAGGGGGAGCGGGAAGTGAGCCTCTGAGAAAGCAAAGGGTGGGGGGCGGGGCTGCAGCAAATGGAAATTTGCCCGGGGCTAACTTTACAAAAGGGGCTAAGGGGTAACCCCCCTCCCCAAACCGTCAATAATTGAGAGGGAGAAACACCATGTCCGCTAAAAGAGTCTTGGAGGGATCTGAGTGGCTGAACGAGGGATTATAGTCCACCAACCAACTCTCTTTTCTTCTTTAGTGGAGCTCCTGTGTGTTGTAAGTCTGCAAAAACATTTTAAAAATTTTTGGACTACATCCCTCTTTCTAAATCCTTAGTGTGGAGGATGGCTGCTGTGTAAATGGAGAGTAGATTTGGGAGCCATTTCCTCATTTTGTCCCCAATGGATTTTTCACCACTTTGCCTTAGTCAGTCCTTTTACCTTACCTTTCCTTGTTTATGATAGAAGAGTGTGAGTTTCGCTAGGAAGGGGGATGGGGATAGATTATGGTGGTGTATATTGTTGTTTTTTTTTATATGTGGTTTAAAAATTTTTTCTCTCTTTGTTGCAGGAAATATATTTTGTCTATAAAATTCTAAAAAAGATATTTAATAAATTTGATACCGCAATTTGTCTGCTACAATAAGGCTCAAAGACATTTTTTTTTGTTAAACCAAATTCCTCAATAATTTTGCCACCAGGCCCATTTATTTGTGACAGTCGGCAATCTTTATTTTGACATCCTGACCCACCTTTGGCAGTAGTTTTTCTGGGCTGATTTGACTGGCCTACTTCCATTGAAAATTGGAGAACTGCCGCTGCTGATCATTTGGGTCAATTTGACTCCACCAGCTTCCCAGCCAATGGTGTAAGGGGGACAGCCCCCGAGACACTAGAGTGGAAGCCAGAGCCAGTTTGGTTTGAAAGATGTCTTATCCTCCCATTTCCCACTCCTTTCCACAGATTGAAGAGTGCCAGATAATTTTATTTATACTGAAGAAGTCCATATTGGGAGCATTTGCAAGGCTGATGTGGCCACTAAGATCTCCAATATATTTACTTTTGCTTACCCAATAGTTTGTGGCCACAACTCTAGTGAAAGCGTGGAAGGTACATAATTTCCCGCCACAACCAGACCTTGATGTTTGTTGGGCGGACAAGGAGATTAATGTCAACACAACCCTGAGCTATGATTAGGCTCCCTACAACCTTCCGATTACGGCAAAGGTTTCTCTCTTTTGCCGCAATCAACAAAGTAAGTGAGTCCCCCAAAAGAGAGAAATCCTCACTTTCAAATGTGAATTTACCTAGTACTAGAAAATCCAAAAAGTGGACACAACTGTTGAGTAAATGATATCCATGGTTTTCAGATAATGAACAACAATGAAGTACAAAATACTTACTTAACATCTTTTTCAAAATCAGGGAACAATTCACTATCGTAGCCAAATCTTCTTCTGAAAAACTCCCGAACGCAATTTACATCTCGATCAAAGTACCTGAGAAGAAGCCAAATTTATTAGATGGAAAGAACTTAAAAGCAAGACACTGCAAGAAATCAAAACACCATTCATTCAGCATATATTAAATCAACTGTGTAGGTGGTAAATGACTATCCAAGGAACCCATGCTGGTCTTTCATTGGTAAATGGTACACAAATCTGATGCAATGCTTGTGTGAACCTAAACAGAACGTCTCATACTCAGCACACTTGCTTGCTAGACTCCATGCACATAATTTCACTCTATAAGCCTTTATTTTTTATGCGATGATTTCTGCCCAGTCATGCATAAAGGGTTAAGAAAGTATATACACACACTTGAGTGTTCTTCAATATTGCCGGAGTAAGGGTTCTAAATGGAGGGCTGGAATATACACTTACATCTTTGCATTTGAATGCGACACTGAGACCATTTGAGGGAAGTCGATCAAGATGGGGTGATCATCATCGTCTAACATAATATTAAACTCATTGAAGTCGCTGTGAATGACTCCATGATTGGCTAACTTCACAATCAAATCCATCAGGTCACTATACAGTTGCGAGGCATCTTTCACCTCATGGACTTGGTTCCTGAAATAGAACCAGAAACCAATGAAGGGGGCTTCAGGATCATAAACAGGGTTCCCCCCCCTCCTTAAATTCAAAATAGAATATCAATTAGGCTGTATCAGTTTGTAATGGAAGAACTGTAAAGAAAGTGGTGATAATAGAAGGTGAAAATATATGGAAGATATCCTCCTAAATAGGCATTGAGGATGGGAGGGCAACCTGCCAGTGTCAAGGCCAAGAGGGGGCTGGGGGACCCTGAAGATATCACCTGATACCCTTTTGGTAAGGATTTTACTACTGATATTCAGTCACTTGATATGCCTTTTTTCTGTTTAGGGGACCTACTGATTAATGTGGGATCCGAACCACATGTATCTACAATGTATGGCAGTGATTGAGGAGGTACCCTGAATTGGGACTCCATCTCGTAACTAACCTTAACCAATGTGGCTTAACTTTGCCATAAAAGGTAGCTGTTTTGACAAGGCTAAGTTTGTAAAATAAGGATAAGATAGGAGCAGTAGAGAGAGTGATGAGGGGTGACCCCCCCATCCTGCTCTGAACCCTGACCAAGGATGGACAAAAGATGGCTGGCAACTAGCCTGCAATATTGGCCACTGTCCAAGAAAATAGGTGAGAAGGGCCCTGTAAAATGTGTCCAAAGGAATAACACCCAGGTAGTCTTAATTTAGTGTGAGACTCAGAGGAGGACTTAGCCCTGGAAAGGGGGGAACTCTAGATACCCTTCCCCGAGGACATTAGACCAGCTCAGAGGTCTCTCCCCCCCCCCTCCCTCAATCTGTTTTCAAAAATGGCTTCTAAAGGTGTTTGTAGATAAAATGGTGAAGTTAGGGGAAGTAAAATTGCATGCAAGAGTATCCTAAAGAGATGAATTGTCCAGTTTACAGTTTAAGAGGGAGGGGGGGGGGGAGCTCCTGTGAGTGTGTGGAAGATGTATAGGCACGTCAACCAGTGGGTATTGGGGCAGAGAGGGCACAGATCTTCAAAATATAAATTGTGCATGCTATACTTGACACCTCATTTGCTTCTTAAAGCCTTCATTTAAAAGTGTGGTCAATGATACTAATCAAATGGCATTACTTTGCAATTGACAAAAAAGGCAAAGTTAACCCACTGGGGTCTGGTTAGTAGTCAAAATGGGTCTCAATTTGGGTCAAATCAATGCTATGGCAGCTGCCATATGCTGTAGCAACACATGGTTTGGACCTCAATGAGATAAAGGTTTAAATAGAAAACAAGAAAACAAATTGGTGGTCAGAGCCCCCTCCCCCCAAAGCTTTAAAAGCAACCAGTGTGTATCAAAGGGTATCAGAGCTAATCAGCCCCTAACATCTCTCAAAGATGAGCCCTATTCAGGATGACCAGTGAAATTTTATCAAGATCTTTTAAAATTAATGTTAGGATTACATCTTTACATATAATGAAACTCCAACTGTACTATGTTATAATAATGTTATAATAATATTAATAATAATGGTAATAATAATAATTAAAAGATTATCAGATAGGCATGAAATTCACACAAATGTACATTACCTTCCGAAGCTGAAGGTAATGCTGACCCAGAAGACTCCCTGCTTCAGCTAACCCCTCTGGCAACAACAAACAACATTCCCTCTAAGTATCCAAATTCCTTAATACCGCCGTCTAATTTCCTGTGGTTTCACTGTTGTTTATTTTTGCAAAAGACACTCTTAGGTAAACTATGTCGGGCTCCACCTCTAATCACCTTGAATTATATACTATTGGTTAATAGTAAGGTGGAGTATCCCCTATCTTCAAAATGTATTTACATTGGCTCAGTTGTAAGAAATTTCTGCTCCATTAACCCTATGAAAAGGTTAACTGGATAGTTATTAACCATCCCACTGTGTTCAATGGTCTATATAACCATTGGCTCAATTGTAAAACTAAAAAAACTTAGTAACTAAATCAAATATAACTGGACAATAATTATAAAACCCCTCTTATTATGTTTAATGTTTTATGTAACCACACCCACTGAAATGAGCATGTAAAAAATTATAAAACTTCTTGTGAGAGAGAAGAGACTGGGCTTCAGACATAAAATCCATCACCTTGAAGTTGTCTCATTACATCCCTCTGTCCCATGTGATTTGACATAACCGATTCATATCTGCAAGCGACTATAGTCTACTCCTCTGTTGAGCATCGTGCATTCCCCAGTCGTATCAGATGACGTTCCGAGCCTCGTGCCTCCTACAGTCATATAAGACAACGTTACCAGCCATAAACTTCCTCACCAGTCATATCAGACAACATAACTGGTGTAACCTTCCATACCAGTCAAAACAGTAACAGTGGAAGAAAATCTGATTATAAGTGTTGAACAATTGGCAAAAAAAAATACATTTAATTCATTCCACAATTGGGGCAATGGATTCCTCACGACATGTCAGGGGTAAGTTTGCAACAAAGGATCAACATTTGTTCATTTCTCCCTTCTCGGCTCAAAGATGAACCACTTTTAGTAGGCTTGTTACAAGAGATGAAAAGTGAGCTATGTACAATAATGTTTTAGACAATAGATTAGTCCTTGAGAAAAACTAATAATCCCAGCCAAAACTGGAGCTTCATCCACGGAAAAGTCTTGTGTGTAGTGAGGTATGAATGGCATTAATCCATTTAAATTTTCTAACCCAAATCAGACTATCGCCGAAGAGGTTTACTGAGCTCATTTGGATCATTTATATGCAGCCAGCATTAATCTATAGAAGAGTGCTGTTATATCAAGACATATACCCCGATATCAAAAGATACTATACAAAAGCGTAACAATTTCAAATGGGAACTAATGTGTTATCTTCCATACTCCCCTGACTAACGCCCCATCAGATTACTATGTTTTTAAAAGTTTAGCTAATCATCTGAAAAGAATGAAGATGTCAATAATAGAAGAAGTCAAAACAACTTTTTTTAATTAGTCAGATGATTTTTGCAAACATGTTATTAAAAAGCTTGAAAGATGGAAACTAATGATAGAAACTGGTATAAATTATATTAATAAATACTTTATTTAACTACAAGTTATTTGATTTGTATAAAGAAAATATTAACATGAAAAAATGACCCAGTACATAGGGATGACCCAATAAAATGCATAATATTACCATTACAATATGGCTAAAAAGATGACCATCAATGGCTTAACTACAAGGTATGGTTGGTGCACATCAATGCTCTGAAAACTACCCAACCCCTCACACCACTTTATACCATATTAGGCACAAATAAACTCATCAATTTTTTTCATACCCAATTTGACCTTAAGGGCAACGGGGTGCTATGAATTGTAGCATCTTGTCCAGTCAGGGGGTGATCCTGTGACTAGAAGCCCCCCAACCACATCTATCATACCTAATATCCACTTCCTCCTCAGTCATTCCTTTCTCTCTTAAACACCCATTCAACTCCCCCTTTTACATGGTCTTCCAACCCCTTTCACACCCTCACTCCTCACAAATCTAAGTCTATACATTCGTGCCCATAGTACCCCCATACACACCCCTCACCCAGTGCTTCCTCACTCCATCCACCTTTCACACACCAACTGATCCTTGGGTTCATTCTAAATAGAAATTTGGTAACTAATCCTTGGGGTCATTTTAAAGAGCAATTCAGTTCCTTGGGCTCATTTTAAAGAGACCAGAAATGTCAAGAGGTATAATCAAACAATGAATTTTTACTCAATAGAGAATGAGGAGGAGGAGGAGGAGGAGGAGGAGGAGGAGGAGGAGGAGGAGGAGGAGGAGGAGGAGGAGGAGGAGAGAGAGACTGCTTAATATTAAAAAACTTTGGCTTGTCATGATGACTAGAATGGTCACTAGTTGTGCAAAGATGTCCTTATTTTGACTAAGAAACTAATCAACAACTAACTATAGTAAGTTTGACTAAGAAATATCAAGATATTACACCAAATACTCTAAGTAATCCCTTCTGCTAGTAATCAGTCACCATTACTTACAAAATGATCAATACATAACATCCAACCTCTGGTTCCAACCCTTTTCAATGCCATTTTGCTGGATATTGACTTATAACATCACTCCCACATAAAAAATGGTTTACCCTGGCAAGGCTCCAGTACAGTTACTCAAGGAGTTTGTCAAGGGTACTTACTGTCCTAAAGAATGGAACTTAACCAGGAGCAACTAGAGATGTGTCAAAGTGATAAACTAGTTACCAGAAAATGCAGCATAGCTTTAACTTTATATGCAAGTCTTTCAACCTAACCACGCTTTGCTACATTTGTGACAAACATGTTTTATGGCATATAAACAGTAATAGGCCAGGACTTATCCCTCATTAGTACTTAGTGGTCTACCCATCATTGCCTATCAGAATTTGGAATCATTTTGGCATAGAATCAGCCATCTTCTTGAAATAATAAATGTCTAGGTCATTAGCCACATCTTCGGTACAAAGGTCTATACCAGTCTGGTAAAGACCTTGTATCCATAGAATTCAACTTCCATATATGAATAGACATTTTTAATATTTTATTTTAGATTTGATGAGTTGCCAGGCCATTTCTTTGATTTCTTTGATGTGTGACAGAGTGGGCCATTCTGCATAAACAAGTCATCTATGAATGGTATAAAATGTGACCAGTCACTGTTTTCTAATATTGTTATGGAGAAAATACAAGCCTTCTCTACCCTTAGCAGCCCCACATCATCACATGGTATGGATGTTTCAGTTTTCTTGGTGCAGCGGTAGTCAAATCTGCTGTCTGCCACTGGTCATTGCACCTTGTTCCCACTCTTCTTTAAACACTGAAATGAACTTTGTCACTACACCTTTGCCCACTGATTAGGTTTCCAATCTTGATATTTCTTTGCTGAAGCAAGACAGGCCTTTCTCATTTTATCTGTGAGTGTTTTTGTGTGAGGCGATGATATGGCAAGTGCAATTCCTTTAGCAGGTGATGCTGAATGTTATGCTGTGCCACATTTCCCAGGATGTCAAGGTGGTTCCTTTGCAACTCAACTGCTGTACTATGTTTTAAGTACCTCTCTTTACAGAAGGGCATCTGTAGTCATGAGTTTTGCATGGATATACAGACAGAAGTTTGGCAGGTGGAACTGAGGCAGGCTGTATTCAGCAGCCTTGGGCAGTGAATAGTGGCTTTGTTTCATCCTGTACATCTAACAATTCCATTCACAGGCACCATTTCTTTGATGAAAGTGAGGATTCTAACCTTCACCTCTCTTTAAAGATAAGTCCTAGGAACAATCCTGAAGAAGATCGCTTGTAATCACTAACTGGTAATACAGACAAGTGGGCACTTGGATACACTAGACACTCCACTCAAGAGGGCAGCTACTTAAGCACTGTTGCTTTAGGTGTGATTTCATAAACACATCCACCCAGGAGAGTTGCCAAGTATTAGTGGATGCCAACTTGGGAATTGTAGTGGTGGACAAATACAAAAAATCATGCAACACTTGCCCCTTGTTACACAAGGCTAAGACCTGCAGAACTTTTTGAAGTGGGTGTACAAGACCCAGAATTTTATTTTATTGAAAATATAGAGCAAACACCAATTAAGGCATCTCCACCAGAATATTTGAAAAAGAGTTCTGTAAAGTAGTTAAGTTATGGGAAGTGAAAATGTGAAAAAAGTACTAAGAGACAGAGGATTCCTGAACCTACCTCCATTTAATAGGAATCAGGTCCCCTTGTGGAATATTAGGCCAAGAAGGATGTATTATAAACCTTTGACAAGTTTAAAACATGACAAACAGAGTGTCAAACCAGAGAAGTTCCTTAATAATATAGATACCATGTAAACAAGAATCAAATTGAACCTTACAATAAAAAAAAAACCCCATCAAATATAACTTACAAGGGATAGCCATTAACAAGTTCCATGATCACAACATGCCGGTTGTGATCAATGGGTTTAGGCACAGGAAAACCATAATTGTAAAGTGCCTTCATGAAAGCAAATTCCTTTGTAGCTGACAATCGAGATAAATAAAGCCAAGATGCTCGATTTCTATTTAGATGGTAGTCTCTCTTCTCCTTAAGCCTTCGGAAAGATATACGCCCCAATCTGGTCAAAGAATTAATGCCTTCATTAAATATAGCAGCACAATCACTTTGAATTTGATGTTTAATGACATTTAATTTATAATGCAAGTGAAGATCAATTTACCTGTGTAACTTCATGCAGAGTGAATTGGACTCAGGATCTATGACTACGTAAATATCCGATTCCTTTCCTACACCAATCTGGCTACCGACACCTCCCAGAACTTCTCGAGAAGACAAAACCTTCAGGGCAAGGTAGTCATATCCTAAATTTGTCAATCTGTATCCATCATCTACAGAATAACACAAATATAAGCAAAATAAACTAATATTTAAACCCTAATAGCTTTAAATGTAAACTTTTCTTCTAACTCAATATACAAAGATCATTAGTGCATCTTATTGTTATCTATATTCTTCTCAAGCTGCCATAGTCATAAAAGCAGTGATGAATGATGAAAGTGTGAACATTATAGTTGTAGGTTTCCAGTCAGTATTTTCTTGTATGAAAACACACAAACAAACAAACAAACACCCTTAGTTCAATGCAAAGATTTTATGCTGGAGACTAGTTTCCAGCATCTTCAATCCAAAAACAATGATGACAAAGGTCAAAAGTTTGACTTTAAAGGGGGTTGGTTGTAAACATAAGGACATGAATATATACAGGAAAGGCTTCTGATTGCGACAGCTTTCTTAGACAATCAGAAGCCTTCTCCTTTCTTATATTTACAACTTGAACTGAAGAGGGAAGCCAGTCACTTTGGAAACTAGTATCCAGCATAATATTTTTGCATTGAACGGAGTCACTTTTGCTTGAACATTGTAGTGTTCATTAATTTCACTACCCTACCTTTTTCAACTGTGGGCAAAGTTGCCAGACTAGAGAATGAAATTTATATAAAAGACCAGAATAACAAGCCGTAAGACATCAGAAGGAGATCCTCATTGGGGAAGGGAATGAAAGTGGCAGTACTATGTTTTGACATCAACCAGCAAGTAAGGAACCCTCGGTAGTCCAACAGAGGGCTATCCACTTTGGATCAAGGGTGTATGTATATGACTGTTTTGTGGACCCCGGGTTCTCTTTACTCATATATGGCAGCACCCAGGAATGCCACCATGGCAAGTGGTCTTCTTCAGAGGTCTCCAAGTGAGGTAACATGATAGTCAGCTCTGAGGTGTTCAAGGTAAGGGCAGGAGAGGCTCACACAAGTTGCGCCATCTGTCAAGTTGGCTGTTGCAGCGGGGGAAGCCATAATCTAGCCTGTTTTTGTATTCATGTAGTGAAGGGTGTGGTCATGATCATAGGTGGACCAGAGAGAGAGACTGGTTTGGCACCCTGAAGTGTGGATGTTTGGTGGGACGTATTGAAGTAGGGTGTGGTTTGCCCATTGTCTGAGTGCTACTCATGTGAAGTAAGTGTGTAGGTGTTTTATTGTGTTGGGGGAACTCTTCCCAGTAGTTGGTAGTGGAAAGTGGGAATAGTCCTAAGGACTCTGGGGGTATGTAATTTCATGAAAGTTAATAATTTTATAAAAGTAGATAACTTCAGAAAAACAAGTTCATTTCATGAAAAATAAATATTTTTTTAAAAAGTGGGTAATAATTTCCTAAAAATAGTTTTTATACAGTCTGGATCATCCACTAAATACACCTAGACATCTTATAGGGGCTAATGCACTCAAGTCAACTTACTATTATTTATATATCTTCTATATAATGGCTGGTCTGTGTTTTGATAACTATGCTAGTTCCTTTTGTCTGTTCTTATTTTACATTTGACAAGATGATAATAAATGTATATTTCAGTTCTAAACACTAGAGGTGGTTTTCAAAATTTTATACAATTCTTTATGCACTTTTTAATCTCACTTATTATCCATGGCACTTGGCTTGATCTATGAGAAGCTTTAAATTTATAGTGGTTTCATTATTTTGATTAAAAATAAATGCTGAAAATCATTATACATTTGCCAGGTACTTTTAAAGTTTAAAATTGGATGCCATTTGAAAAAAATTAAAAATAAGGATGAAAGCTTTTGTAAATATTTTTTAGGAATATTTAAATAGAATCAAAATTATGTTATGATCACTGAAACCTAATAAAACAGCATAACCTGATAATATATATGCTAGAATTTTTTATAAAGTATTAGATCATTTAACCTTGCCATTTAATATAATTTTGAATACGTCAGTTTCATTCTGTGAGGTATGAGTCTTGAAAATTGGCCAATATAGCCTTCATTTTCAAGAAGTGCAGCAAGTGTGATGTTAATAATTAGCAACCTGTTAGGCTTACATTTATTGTTTCTAAGTTTTTGGTGAAAATTATTTCTCAGGGAGCAAATTTTTGATAGAAAAACCTCAATATGGTTTTGTCTAAGGTAAATCAAGTTTATCAAATTTGTTAGCTTTCCTTGAATATATAATAGGTAACTTGGATAAAGGGCAGATTGTTGATGTAATTTAGTTATATTTATTGTCTTTCAATATAGTGCTTCACTAAAAAAAGTTTTTATTGATAAATTGGTTGAGAAATAGAAAAGGAGTGATTTTAAATTCTTATAAGTCTAGGTGTGAGCCAGTACTTAAGTGTTATGCTTTAATGCTTTAGGGACCTGCATTGGGCTGAGTGTTGTTTATATTTTAAATTCATGATCTAGAAAATAGTTGCAGAAAAGAGTTTGGAAATTTGCTGGTGAAAGAAAAAATGCTGACCTACTATCAAGTATAGAAGAGTGTCAATCTTCCTAAAAATTTAGACAGGGCTTGGGTTCCTAACCTGGTAAAATATTTGAATATGATTGAAAAGGTTAAGCGTAAGGGTGCTAAATTTTTTTTAGTATTCATCTGGCAACTACCTACAAAGGCATAAGTTACCATAATTATATTATAGCCTGACACTAGGCTAAATTAAAAACTAAACAAACACAAAACCAAAGGGGAAAAGAAGGAAGCATGCTCCGGCATTGGGCAGAGGCCTTGCCCCAGTGGGCAAAATGCACCGAACACCAGTCAAGTCCAGGTTATATACCTAAAAAAGGATGGTGAGATTTTGGAATGGTTTACCCAGTAACACCTATTGGTGAGTTTAATTCCAAGTTGAAGTCCCATATGGATAGTTTAGGTATTTATTTGACTAGGACGATCCAGTTCACTTTATTGTATAATTTTAGTTCCACTCAGAGAATGACAACCTTTTGATGCATTGTTCATGCTTTTGTATTATAAATGACTAAATCCTTTGGATGGTTCTGTGATTGGGATTTGGGTTTTGGTGGTTAAGAATGTCTCGGCAGGTAGTTCATCTAGATAGGCTCCAATGGCTTTTGGTGAACCAGGATTTCTTAACCCTGTATGCCCTGAATTAATGTTTAAAAATGAAAAACCTATTAAATACCTACTTTAATCATGTCTATTAAGTGGTAAATAGTTAGTGGCAAACAGCGCACAAATCTGATGCAACACTTATGTGAATCTAAACAAAATGTGTCATACTCGTCACACTCACTTGCTAGACTCCCCACATGTAATTTCTCTGACTATAAGCCTTTATTTTCTGTAACTAATTCATCACAGTAGGGCATAAAGGGTTAAGTCATGTATCGTCAATGATAAGGAAGAATGGATGGAAAAGAGAGCAGTCTTGTTATTGGTTGTGAAATATGTAGCCAGAGCAATCTGGATACATGCCTCATTGCCTCAGACTCTATGCACCACCTTAGTGGTGGCAGCTGCCTGGGAGAAATCTCACTTAGAATCGCACCTAGTGCGTAGCTATGGAAATCCAATGCCTTATCTACTAAGTTAGTGAAAATAACTTGGCATGTGTTTTACTGGGCTCATTTAATATACCTTTTCTTAGTGAAGACCTTGTGTGATCTGAAGCATGGGTTCTACAGCATAAGATAGCCATTGTCAAGGTGAGTTGCCACACCTGTGGCTTAACTTCAAAGTTAAGCAGTTTTTTGGACTCTAAGCCATAGCCTACTAAGTTAATGAAAATTCCATAAATAGTGTCAAGGAGAAGAATATTTTTACATTTTACACCATTACATAATTTTTGGATGCAGGGAAGCAGGATATTGATAATCTTGAGATACAAAAAAGTACTCACAATGTTTTCCTCTTTCATAACTGCAGAGACGATGTTTAGATAACTCCATCAGCATCTTATAAACTCCTCCACTTCTAATATTTGCAATTTGTGCAATAAGATTTCCAGCTACAACTTCATGATTTTTCATTCCCATTTCAATCTGAGAAAATAAAAATTTCAACATCTACCAGTTGTGTCTGCATGCATCAGTGCCAGTAAAACTATGCACTAGCTTTATGCCATAATAGGAAAATAGGTTACCCATCATAGAGATGGAGTGCAATGTACTAGAGAGAGATCAAAATATAGAAAAAAATGTCAAACTTTCTTATTCCACACTAAACACAGTTTAAAATGGTCATTTTAAAATCCTGTATAAATAACAAAGACATGCAAGCACCACTACCTCAATTTATGACAATCTTATTTTGAAGTACATAATATTCCAATGCAGAAAATATATTTTACTTGTCTTCTAAGGGTTCTAGCACTGAACATAAGCGCCAGAGGAAGATGCTTACTAGACATGTCAAAGTCGAGTGGGTCACCATTATGGACTGAATCAATAACATCAAGAAGCTATACATTGCCCTGGTATACTCAACACTGGTGTACCCGGCAGTGGTAATGGAGGCTGCAAGCTCAGCCTCTCTTAGGCAAATGTAGAACAAAGCTGCCCTGCTAATAGCTTGCACACATAGGATAGACCATATTGTGCAGATGGAACTGCACACAAGAATCTTTGGTCTGTTACATTAAAAAGGATGAAAAGAATATAGGGTGACTTTCTAATAGGTAAGGATGTGCCTCAAATTGTATTTAAGAGTGTAGAATGGATTTATAAAAGTGTGGCAAAGGTTTTTTTTAAAGGCTTAAAATATATGGTTTCTACTTTGTCGATTTTCATCTATTGCAGGGGGTTCTGGGATGTAACTGCCACAATAAATAATGGACGACTTTAAATGTGTGTGTGTATATATATATACATAATTTTAGGAGAAATAATATGGCTCCCTAAAAAATTTCCATTTTGTTTATAAAAGAGGTTTATTCATGTTGCACATTTCAGGTTGTGAAACTAACTACAATTCTTGGCTAAAGGATACAAGATGTAGTGCGTATATTGGGTTGTTAGAACTGGAAAAAGGTTGATTGTGAAGATAGAGAAGCTAAGGGAGAGATGCTAAGATTGTATGGAGTAAGTAATAGACTAATGGATGGTGTGAAATAAGGAGTGCTTTAGGATGAATATCTGGAGTGAGTAGTTTTACATATATGGTGATGCAAGAAAAGGCTGTATGATGTTGCCATAGCTGTTTAATATCCTTATGGATGAAGTACTGAGAGAAGCATGTATAGGAATGAGGAAAATGAATGCGACATTGATGAGTGATGGGTTCTGTATATGCTGATGACTTGGTGTTGGTGGCTGAGAGTGAGAGGTATTTGGAAATGGTGATCAAAGGTTAAATGTGAATGTAAAAAGAAGTTAAGTAATGGTATTTAGGGGTGAGAATGGGGTGGATCTTGGCATCCAAGTCGAGGCCTTTTACACTTCAGAGCACAGACTACCTCCACTATAAGAACTTTATACTACAAGTTGATAAACAAAAAATAACGTTGAATTATGATATATTATTAATGACACAATGATACAAATCATAATAATTTAGAATCAAAATGATAAAAAAATGCTAAATAGTGCATTAATGGTCATCATTATGGTGGAATTCATTAGTTAGGTTAGGTTAGGTTAAAAGGATCAAGATAAAGTAAGTAAGTACATGAAAGGTAGACCGCACACAAAGGTCATTTTATATATACCAGTCAGGAGCACTCAAGTTAAAAGGGCAAAAAAAAAACAAACTAAGAACAGGTAATAAAATTATACCATGAAAGGTTGACCACACGCTAAATGATATTTCACAGCATAGACTACAGATACTGTGCTAGACTGTACACTAAAAGTAGCATCAAATATTGTACTATAATGAAGTCACTAAAAAAAGGTACAACATAATTAAATAAATAAAAATGTCATACTAGTGCTATTAGATATCATATTCCATTATATTTTGAGTGTTTCTAAACTAACCAGATGAAAGCTCATTTTATATAAAAATCAGAGTGCAAATATTTAAAATAAAGAACTAAAAGATAAAGAATTTTTTTTTATTATAATGGAACAAAGTATTTTTAAAAGGATCTTTAGATGTGGTAGCATCTCTAATGAGGTTGAGTGGTACTTACATTATTATTATAGTACATCATTTATAACAGAGAATAATTAGTTCTAAATAGGTCTAAATATCAATGTAATTGGAGAGATAAAAAAGGTTCAAATAAAGTAAATAGGTCTTATCAAGAAAAAAGTATTCAACATACAGTACTAGTTTTGAGACATCTTACCTGTTTAATGAGATATAAAATTAACTTTGTTGATTTTATACAGACTAAAACAAAATTAAAAATAGAAAAATATATTCTTAAATCTTGGAGGGAAAGTAGGGTTTTTTTTGGGGGGGAGCCCTATTTGGGAACTGCCTACAAGAACATAAGTCACCAGAATTATCTTATCACTTAATGCTAGGCTAGATTAAAGAATAAAAACAAAAGAACAAAACTAAAGCAAAATGCAAAAAAGCAAGAAGGTAGCAGGTCTGGCATTGGGGGATGCCCCTCCTCTGCTGCAGGAGCATTTAACCAGCGCCAAAGAGAGTTAAATTAAAATGGAGGAGGTCAGCCTCTTCTAGTTCATGTTTAGACATTATATAACACCAATCTATGAGGATATTAAGCTACTTGAAAAAGGCTTAAAATTAAAGCTTCCTGGGTATAGAGTTGTGGGAAGAGAATCAATTAATCAAATGGAGAATCCTGTGCATAAAAAAAATAGGCAAGAAGCATCAAAACTATACACCAAATAAATAAAAAAAATCTCAATTGATCAGTGGGAACAGTATGCCTCTACAGAATCCTATTATTAGCAAAGCTGAAATGCATTAAAAAAATGCATGAACAAGTTTTGTCATCTGGGGTCAGTTACATACACCCCTACATGAGGTCATCGTGGCTGAAAGGGTTAAACAATTTAGAGATTCCTCTAAGAGCTTCCTATCATGGGTTTGCACAGGCAGAAATTTTCTGCTTGAATAAGGAATTTTTTTCTATAATAGTGCTACTATTTTTGCTTCCTTATATAATCTTTTTTTCCCTAAAAATATTTTAATACTATATTAATAAAACAAATAATCTAGCAACATATCCCTGAAAATATCAAAGCAGTCAGAATGATGCTGCATAGTGGTTATTGTTTTGTTTAGGTTTGTTATAGAAGTGTTAAATGATCTTGGTGCTCAATTTCAAATTAACAAAAGAGCCACCTGACAAACATTCCATGCGATCCACTGACCACCTCCCAATTGTGAGGTGATACAAACTAACCTGATCTATCCATAGCTCAAACAAATTAAAAGAAACCCTGAATAGACTGAATTCATATCTTAAAGAGTAAAAATACCCTAGCAAATCCACACTTAAATAATGCCCATCATTCTATTGAACCACATCTCCCACTGCATCAACACAATCCAATAAGTAAAAAAACAAAGCTTGAAAATTTCAACCACAATTTCACTTCTAAAATCAACAATCTCATAAAACAATGGAATAAACTTAGACAAAACAGAGCATCCATCCACTGGTGATAAACAACAAATTCACACCATCAACAGTCATCACCACCAAACAACAAGACATCTGGAAATGATACCTAAAAACAAATAATTACAAATCAAACTCCTTGCAACTCAGCCATAATAAAATATATAATAAATCCAACCACTACACAATAAGGAAGGAAAAGAACTTTGATTGTACAAAATCTAGCCATAATAGGATATGAATTCAGCTTCATAAAATTTAGTAAGAAACAGTAGTTCATGTCTGTAACAGAAAAAGTTTAAAAGCTTTGAAAACAACAACAATAAAATTACAACTCACCGCAGTAAGAACTCTAAAATCCTCTCTCTCAAGATATCTTAACATTCCAACTCGTAATTTGCCCATTTTTTATAAGTATCAGAAATAATGGATTAAATATACAACTGAAAAGAAAAAATAGATATTAGGAAGGGGTTAAAATATATAAATGGTTAAATTTTCTTACTCCACACTATGTACAATTTAAAATGATTTTAACATTCTGTATAAATATTAAAGAAATGCAACTCGCCTACATCTCCTATGCACTCCTCACCAGAATTTGGTGCATTTAATAAGGCTTAGGCATAACTGTATGCTGTGCTACTATTAAGAAATAGACCTAAAATTTTATATTTAGCATATTTGGAAACTTTAGGTAAATTTGTATAAATATAAAAATTCAGTTTTTTTTTATAGAAATTTCAGAGACAAAAAATTATATAACTATGGGTAAAAAAGGGGTATGTGTAGTCATGGGCAATAGTTTTGTTTTAGTATGTTTGCAACATAATTTAAGGGGGGAAATATAAAAAAAAAATAAAGCCCAAGTCCATTTTATTAATAAATACAGCCAATATTTATAAGGATGTCTTTTGTTCTTCAGGACTGCTTCCATTCATTTTGGCAAGCTGGTGACCAAATTTGTGATATATCGACTGAGAGTGGTCCATTTTTATTCAATAAGCACCCAAAACTGCTCCCAATTGGATGGCTTCTGTTTATCAACCACCAGTTTGATCATCAACCTCTAATTCTCTATTAGGTTTAAATCTGGAAAATTTCAGGACCAAGGGCCCCAAATTCAATGTTATTTTGAGGCAAGAACCTTGTTATTGGCTTTGCTTTGTAACAAGGTGTGCCACCATGATGAAAAATACCTTACCAGGAGATGATGTTGGCCTTCATTTTAAGCTCTTGAGAGTCCAGAAGAATTGTGTGTAACCAGTCTTTTTAAAGTCATTAATGATCCTAAAGATGATGCTCCTTGATGCAATACCCTTAGCAACTATCTCCTTGCATCTCAGACCACTTTAATGCAGAGCAAACAATGGTTGCAGGCTTTTCTTTGGAAAGAACTATTTCTGGAATTAAGATTCATTTATTTTTTACAAAATAGATTATAATTACACATCATTCATATTGTCATATTTGTCATCACTTAACCCTTTTAGTCGAATAACAAAGCTCCAGGAAATGAAACATTTCCTACACTGGTTTGTCTTTTATTTTTGAAATGCTGATTTTTTAATAACTTGCAATAATTTAAATATTAGAATAATTATCATCACATAGATTTAAAAAAATAAATAAAAATATGTTAGTCTCAAAAATTTTGCCCGACTGTAGGAAGGTAAAAGTAATTGTTATATTCTATAGCAAATTAATAAAAATTTAAATTATTAATAAATAAAATAACCAGGAATAAAACCCATAATTCTACATTTGGACAACCTCCAAATTTGCTTAAAAAAGAACTGCAGAAAGAAGGAAACCAATCAAAAGGAAAGCAAAAATCTGAAAAAATAGCTTAAATGAAATGGAATGAATTTAAGAATTAATTAAACAAAAACAATGAAATTAATGGAGTAAGAACATTACATTAAAGAGGCAGAAGTTTACATAGACCATTTAATTCCTGATAATGGAACTGCTACCTGCTCATTGTATTGTAGAAAAAGAAATTATCATCGCAATCATATATTATATATCATTTTGAAGAGAATTTTGGAGCGTGTGTGCCAAAATCGCTCCTTGCCTTGGTTTATGCCCTTTTTTTTGCTTCAGTGTTTTTCAAATGATAGTAATTTATTATTTTCTATAACCATGTCATCTCAAGGAAAGTAAAAAAAAAAAGGAAATTTAACAGTAGCGCAGAAACTAGAATTGATCAAAAAGTAAAAAACTGGTGCATCTGTGAAGCATGTGTATGATGATTATGGCATAAAAAAACCTGTTTTAGATATATGCAAGGCAAAACCTAAACTTAATGAATATGCTCTGAAATGTGTTAATGGATAGTACACTTGATTAGAAGTAGTGTACAGGACTCTATTACAGAGATTTCTTGACTTACGAGTTTAAGTCATTCTGTGACCGAGCTTGTAACTCAATTTGTTCAGATATCAAAGCAGTTTCCCCCATTGAAATTTATGGAAAGGCCATTAATCAGTTCCAGCCTCCATGAAAACTACACCAATTTTTTGGGGGGAGACAAGTTTTTAATAAGAAAAATGTACTTTATAAATAAAAATAATGCATAAGAAAATAATAAAACATTATAAAAGAGAATGTAGGATAATAATCTGGTTTTATTAAGCATACATTACCTTGAAGATCAGATGGAGATGCTGGCGGAGGTGAAGGAGATTGGGGATAGTTGTTATTTTGTGTTCTAGTGCTTGGATCAATTTCTCTTACGGTTTCTTTTGTTTTTTCAATTGCATTGAATAGTTCTTCAAGCTTTTTATTTGAAATTTCTTTAGGAGCTGTTTCCTTTTCTTCTGTTCCCTTTTCATCTTCTTCCTCGTAAGCATATTCATGGTCAATTGCAAGAAGATCGTCGTCAGTCAAGTCTTTTGAGTGAGATTCCAACAATTCCCTAAATGTTTTCCAAATTTGCTTCAAAGCCAAGTTCTATTCCAACTGTAGCAATTTCATCAATTACTTTGTTGACATGATCATTGAAACCACAAAAATTGTTTGCACACTCTGGCAAAAGATTCTGCCAGACAGCCATGATGCAGCTCTCTGTAACTTCTTCCCATGATTTATGAATGTTCTTGACTGCTTGTTTAATATCGTATCTTTTCCAAAATTCCTCGAGTAAGAGTCATTTTTAGTTGTAGCTTCAATGGCTTTATTAAAAGTTTGTCTCAAATAATATGCTTTGAATGTTGAAATAGTTCCTTGGTCCATTGGCTGAAGCAAAGAAGTGGTATTCGGTGGTAGATAAATAACTTTCACTTTTCTATTTAAATCATTTAGTGAAGTGGGATGCCCAGGGGCATTATCTAAAATCCAAAGAGCTTTGAAATCTAAGTTATTTTCCTTACAGTATTTTTTAACTGTGGGACAAAAATGCGAAGTGAACTATTCTTCAAACAACTGCCTTGTCATCCAAGCCCTTTTGTTGGATTTCCAAATTACTGGAAGAGATTGCTTGTTAAACCCTTTGAATGCCCTAGGGTTCATCGTACGATAAACTACCATCGGTTTTAGCTTGCAATCTCCTTCAGCATTACCGCTAAGCCGAACTGCTATTCTATCTTTAGATGCCTTGTGCCCTGGTGCAGCTGCTTCTTTCTTTGCTAAAAATGTTCGTGTAGGCATCTTTTTCCAAAAGAGACCAGTTTTGTCAACATTGAAGATTTAACAAAGTTGATATCCATTTTCTTCAGTTCATCGGGATATTTGGCTGCTGCATCTTTATCTGCGCTGGCTGCTTCCCCTGATAATTTAATATTTTTTATGCCTGATCGAGCTTTGAAATTTTTGAGCCAGCCTTTACTAGCAGAAAATGTTGAAGCATCCTCTTGATATTTTTCTTTTTTCAATGAAGAGAAAAGGTTCAAAGCTTTAATCTTGATGTTGTTCCCATCAATAGGAATGCGCTTCTGATTGCAGTCTTCCAACCAAATGAAAAGCAAATCCTCCATTTCAATCATCAAAGGACACCATTTCTAGTGCATTGCATGCTTGAGGACGTAGATGCAATTTTGCTTTTATCTTGATACTCACTCGCTTTATTTAAAATCATGCGTATTGTTGACTGGCTAAAACCTAGCCTCCTACCTATCTGTGCTTTGGTTTCGTCATTATCAAATTGTTTGATTATATCAAGTTTAGTCTCCAGTGATGTGTTTATGTTTAAGTTTCTTTTTTGTCCATAATTATAAATGTAATTTATTAAACAAAAATATATAAAATAAAATCAAATTATGTATGTAGTCTGATGGAAATGAGCAATAAGTATGGCAGAGATCTTTCCTAGATGAAGGTTGGCGAGTGACTGGCATCTGCCTGACTGCCCGCTTCAACTCTCCCTCGCTGAAGGCTCTGCCGTGGGTTGCCAATGCTCACCGGAGCTTTATATTTAGTAAGTCCTTGTATATTTATTAAGTTTATTGAGTAGATCTCTTGGTTTATTTTTCTTTTATAAACTTTTTTTTCAGTGGTTCCAACCTTAACTTCATTACCATTCATTTTTTGATATATTTAGATTTGTCTTCATAAATAGCTCTGGTGCTTACCTAGTTCAATCCTATGGGAGGCAAGAACAAGTCTTTTTGTATTCCCACCTCACTTAAGTACTTGAGTTGGATGTATGCTTTGTTATTGAATTTTTTTTCTGTATATAACATATATGCATACACAGATGTACAAACATAAAAAAACAGCAAAAATTTTTCTCTTCAAATAACTTCAGAATATATAAGAAAAATACGGCTTCTCAATTAATTTCTTGTGAACCATTCAATTTAGTCTAATCTACTTTTAAACTGGCTAATACTCTTGTCCATTACAACTTACTCAGGAAGTGAATTCCACCAATTTACTGTCCCCACACTGAAACTATTTGCCCTCAGTGTAGTTCTCCAATGTCCTCTCTTCAATAATTTACAGTTATTGGATCTTGTGTGCAACTCACTCAATTGAAAAAATAGTTTAAAATCAACATTTTCATAGCCTTTCAGTATTTTAAATGTCTCAATTAGGTCACCTCATACTCTCCTCTTCTCTAACAAATCAATTTCCATTAAAATGCATCATTCTACATATTCAATTCATCTTAAATCAGGTACTAATTTTATCATGCTTCTCTGAACTTTTTCAATTTATTCAATGTCTTTAATATAATATGGTGACCAACATTGTACAGCGTACTCCAGATGCAATCTTACCAAGGAACAATATAATGTCTTACACATATCTATATCTATATAATCAAAAGTTCTCCTTATCAAGCCCACAATCCTATTAGCTTTGCTGACAACTGTCCCGATATGCTGAGCCGGTTTCAGGTCTTTTGTCATAATTATTCCAAGATCTCTTTCCTTTCTGTGGATTCTAATTCAACATTATTAAGGCTACATTTAATCTCTGGATTTCTATGACCTACATGCAAATCCAATAACCATTTTTCACTCTATTCCCTCAGTTTCAATAAGTCCCGTTTCATTGCTTCTATATCCTCATCAGTGTTAATCTTCATA
This sequence comes from Ceratothoa steindachneri, assembly GCA_963969495.1. Taxonomy (NCBI): domain Eukaryota; kingdom Metazoa; phylum Arthropoda; class Malacostraca; order Isopoda; family Cymothoidae; genus Ceratothoa; species Ceratothoa steindachneri. The sequence continues at coordinate 24,530,648 of OZ018330.1, read as the reverse complement.
AAAATTTTCAAATCAGCAAATAGTAGAGATGGACATTCCAAATTTTCATTGATGTTATTTATAAAGATTAAAAATAGTATTGGTCCAATTACTGAGCCTTGGGGGACTCCTGAGGTAACCTGCCTGTAACTTCTCTGATGTTTGGCCACATATTTCAACATACTGATGTCTACCTGTTATAAAATTTTCAATCCACTTAAGAAGTGGCACTATATCAAAAGCCTTTCGACAATCAAAATAATTTACATCTACAGGTGTTTGTTTATTAGTTACACTGGTGAGATACTCCATGTATGTTAACAAATTTGTTAGAGTACTTCTTTTCCGTCTAAAATCATGTTGCATATCACTAAGTAAGTTATCTCTCTCCAAGTGTTCTACTACTTCCTCTCTTATAAGTATTTCACACACTTTAGATGGTACACTTATCAATAATTTAAAGAATTATGTTTGTCACCCTTTTTGTAAATTGGACACACTCTAGTTACTTTCCAGGGTTTTGGGACAATTCCTGTAGGCAATGATTCTTGAATAATGATTGTAATTGGATATGACAATTGATCATAGGATTCCTTCAAAAATTTTGGATGTATTCCATCTGGTCCCATAGCCTTGTTTACATTCAGTTTTTTCAATATATTTTTCACTTTCATTTCACTAATATTGATATTTTCAATCTTTGGTCCATTATATTCAGATCTATTCATTCTTGGTATATCTGTGATGTCTTCATCTATAAAAACACTTTGAATAGCTTTGTTAAATACAGTGGCTGTATCTTTATCATTATTAGTTAATGTGGCATTATCTTGCCTCACTTGTATTACCTTGTCGTTTAAGACAGTTTTGCTTCTAACATAACTCCAAAATGTTTAGGATTTTCCTTTATATCCTGACATAGTTGTTTCTCAAATTCCACTTTGATCCTCTTCATCATGGATGTGGTTTTGTTCCTTTCTCTCCCTAAAGGTGTCTTCCTTTTCAGCAATCTTTTCCATGCTTCATTCTTCTTATCTATCTGTCTTCTTAGATCGCCTCTTGCTCTTACAAGTACCCTTGGTAGGTTTCCCCAGGGTTGGCCTTTGTAATGGCAACTCCTGTACCTAAAAAAGGAGAAAGGAAAGGGGAGAAGAAAACAGGTAAAAAGAAAAAGCAAAAAAAAACAACACATAGAATATCCTACAGAAAATTATCCCACTCTACTTCTTATATACCACATTTTTTCCATGAATTCTTTAACAGTCCTTATCATCTCATCTGTTGTCTCATTTCCCAGACCTAGTAGTAGGGTCATCTCTTCCTTTCCAGTTTTCTCAATCACTTCATGTATTTCACAGCTACATTCAGTCAGGATAACATGTATCATTTACATCCTATCTCTATCATACTTCTCACATTCCAGTACATGTTCCACAGTCTCATCATCACCTGATTCACACATCTGACAGACCTTGCTCTGAGTTTCAGACTGCAGTGGGCCGAAAGCAAAACTAAACCAGCATTCCAACCTTATCCTAGAATTTATGAACATTGAGAACCCTGAGGAAGAATTGATACGATTTGATATACAGTCCTTTACTTTACAAAAAATTACAGTGATAATCACAAATATAATTACAATTTATATTTACAAAAAATAAACACCAGTGCACACCCAAATAACCTATTCTGAATTAAATTACAAAAAAAAAGTGTGCACACCTCAAAATGAGGCCAAAATTCCCCAATCCAAACAAGAAAAAAAAAAACTACGATGGACGAAGAGATGAACAACTTTCTAAAACTATTTCCACACAACAATCAAAATGTCAAGACTGAATGGACAAAAAGTAGGTACGGGGTTATCACTCGTCCATTGAGGGGGGTGGTAGTAGGCCAAAAAAAGGGGGATATGCTCGTCTGTCAATGGAGATGGACAGTGCAGGTAGTGAGCGGGGCAGGTAACGCCCTCCGTTTCAGGGCTGGGCTAGGCAGAGCACTCGCCTCGAGAATTACTCTTGCAGTTCGCAAAAGCTTCACTCTTCGAAGACACAGGATGCAATACTAAGTTTAATATCCAAATGCGCTGGACAAATTTTAGGACACTCCTAACTTTCACAAAATTATATAAATATTTATATACTGAAAATGGTAAACAGTTAACATTATTTGTATTCATAATATAAAAAAATCGGAAGGCAAATAACAAAATTGTCTATGCACACACTCACACAGGGGTAGGGAAAGATATATGTAAAGGGGGGTGGGAGAATGGCCCTACAGACATACACACACAAGACCATCTATAATTTCTTGCATTTACATCCATGCATTGAGCTCTCATAACATAACATAATTTCACAGATGACAAAAGCCACAGGGGCCTATCAAAGGTCATCCATATCCATCAAATCCCAACCACATAATGCATCCATAGGATTTTGTCAGATCATGCATCTACAATATACAATTTAAACAATCCATAGGATTATGTCAGACCATGCATCTACAATATATAATTTAAAGCCTCCATAGGAGTCTGTCAAAAACAAAATCAAAGTCCCCCAAAATATACAATAAAAAGAAACTGCATCCACAGGAATGAGTCAAGAAACATATCCCCATACAAAAAAGTAAGAAGTTAACCCTCCATCTCCATATAATCATCCAATCTGCGCTTGAAAACATTCAAGTTTGGGCTGTCTACAGTCTGAGGTGGCAAACTATTCTAATAATCCACCACTCTGTTAGTGAAAAAATATTTTCTAAGACCCAGTCTGCCCCTCTGTTTTTAATCTTTAAGTGGTGGCCTCTAGTTCTATTACTACCTTCTAACTCAAATAACTTGCTGAAATCCAATTTATCCATCCCAGAAAAGATTTTAAAAAGCTCAATCATATCTCCCCTCATACACCTTCTTTCAAATGAGAACATATTTAATACCCTCAGTCTATCTTCATATTCAAGGTGCTTCAGGGATGGTATTATTTTTGTTGCCCTCCTTTGTACTGACTCTAACAAGTTTATATCATGTCTAAAATGTGGTGACCATGCCTGTATACAGTACTCTAAATGTGGCCTGACATAAGAGTTGTATAGTTTAAGGATGACCTCCTTACTCTTGTAGCTAACATTTCCTTTAATGTAACCTAGCACCCTATTTGCTCTATTTTTTGCCTCAATACACTGCTTTGAAAATTTCAGTGACCTATCTACTACTATTCCTAAGTCCTTCTCATCTTCAACTGAATTAAGCCAATACCCATCCATCTCATAGCTAAATTCCCTATTATCTCTCCCCATGTTAATAACTTTGCATTTATTAAAGTTAAAAGTTATGGGCCACTTCTGAGCCCAAGCTAACAACTTATTTAAGTCACCCTGCACTTTAAAGCTACACTCAACCTCTTTGACTACAGCTGCCAATTTAGTGTCATCAGCAAAAATTCACACTTTGCTATTTACACCTTGCCCAAGATCATTTACATAGATTATATATAATAAAGGGCCTAAAACTGATCCCTGAAGTACACCACTAATAACATTCCTCCACTCTGACCTCACTCCATTCAGTAGAACTCTGTTTCCTATCTTTCAGCCATTCAGTTATCCAATTTAAAACTTTCCCACATATCCCATGCAGCTTTAATTTATGAACTAGTCTTCTATGTGGAACCTTATCAAAAGCTTTGCTGAAATCTAAGTAGATCACATCAACTTTCTCACCCCTATCTAATTCTTTAGTTACATAATGCATAAAATCCAGTAAATTAGTTAAACACAATCTACCTTTTCTAAAACCATGCTGAGCATCATTAATTAACCTGCTACTCTCTAGATGATCAGAAATTCCCTTCTTAACCATCTTCTCAAGAATTTTACAGACTATAGAAGTTAAGCTTACCAGTCTAAAACTATTTGGGTCCTCTTTTCTTCCCTTTTTAAAAATTGACACAGGATGCAATACTAAGTTTAATATCCAAATGCGCTGGACAAATTTTAGGACACTCCTAACTTTCACAAAATTATATAAATATTTATATACTGAAAATGGTAAACAGTTAACATTATTTGTATTCATAATATAAAAAAATCGGAAGGCAAATAACAAAATTGTCTATGCACACACTCACACAGGGGTAGGGAAAGATATATGTAAAGGGGGGTGGGAGAATGGCCCTACAGACATACACACACAAGACCATCTATAATTTCTTGCATTTACATCCATGCATTGAGCTCTCATAACATAACATAATTTCACAGATGACAAAAGCCACAGGGGCCTATCAAAGGTCATCCATATCCATCAAATCCCAACCACATAATGCATCCATAGGATTTTGTCAGATCATGCATCTACAATATACAATTTAAACAATCCATAGGATTATGTCAGACCATGCATCTACAATATATAATTTAAAGCCTCCATAGGAGTCTGTCAAAAACAAAATCAAAGTCCCCCAAAATATACAATAAAAAGAAACTGCATCCACAGGAATGAGTCAAGAAACATATCCCCATACAAAAAAGTAAGAAGTTAACCCTCCATCTCCATATAATCATCCAATCTGCGCTTGAAAACATTCAAGTTTGGGCTGTCTACAGTCTGAGGTGGCAAACTATTCTAATAATCCACCACTCTGTTAGTGAAAAAATATTTTCTAAGACCCAGTCTGCCCCTCTGTTTTTAATCTTTAAGTGGTGGCCTCTAGTTCTATTACTACCTTCTAACTCAAATAACTTGCTGAAATCCAATTTATCCATCCCAGAAAAGATTTTAAAAAGCTCAATCATATCTCCCCTCATACACCTTCTTTCAAATGAGAACATATTTAATACCCTCAGTCTATCTTCATATTCAAGGTGCTTCAGGGATGGTATTATTTTTGTTGCCCTCCTTTGTACTGACTCTAACAAGTTTATATCATGTCTAAAATGTGGTGACCATGCCTGTATACAGTACTCTAAATGTGGCCTGACATAAGAGTTGTATAGTTTAAGGATGACCTCCTTACTCTTGTAGCTAACATTTCCTTTAATGTAACCTAGCACCCTATTTGCTCTATTTTTTGCCTCAATACACTGCTTTGAAAATTTCAGTGACCTATCTACTACTATTCCTAAGTCCTTCTCATCTTCAACTGAATTAAGCCAATACCCATCCATCTCATAGCTAAATTCCCTATTATCTCTCCCCATGTTAATAACTTTGCATTTATTAAAGTTAAAAGTCATGGGCCACTTCTGAGCCCAAGCTAACAACTTATTTAAGTCACCCTGCACTTTAAAGCTACACTCAACCTCTTTGACTACAGCTGCCAATTTAGTGTCATCAGCAAAAATTCACACTTTGCTATTTACACCTTGCCCAAGATCATTTACATAGATTATATATAATAAAGGGCCTAAAACTGATCCCTGAAGTACACCACTAATAACATTCCTCCACTCTGACCTCACTCCATTCAGTAGAACTCTGTTTCCTATCTTTCAGCCATTCAGTTATCCAATTTAAAACTTTCCCACATATCCCATGCAGCTTTAATTTATGAACTAGTCTTCTATGTGGAACCTTATCAAAAGCTTTGCTGAAATCTAAGTAGATCACATCAACTTTCTCACCCCTATCTAATTCTTTAGTTACATAATGCATAAAATCCAGTAAATTAGTTAAACACAATCTACCTTTTCTAAAACCATGCTGAGCATCATTAATTAACCTGCTACTCTCTAGATGATCAGAAATTCCCTTCTTAACCATCTTCTCAAGAATTTTACAGACTATAGAAGTTAAGCTTACCAGTCTAAAACTATTTGGGTCCTCTTTTCTTCCCTTTTTAAAAATTGGCACTATATTTGCCAATTTCCAATCATTTTGTATTTTTCCAGACTCTAGTTATCTAATAAATATCTTCGCAAGAGCTACCGCAATACTTTCTACACCTTCTTTGAGTATCCTAGAATGAATGTTGTCAGGGCCAGATGCCTTACTAGTATTTAATTCCATTATAAGCCCTTTAATTTCTTCTCTGTCTACATTAATAGAATTTATCACTACTTTCCTTGACCTAGAATTATCATCAATCAATCTAACTGGTTTCTCTTCTGTGAATACTGAAGCAAAATGATCATTAAGGACCTCTACTATTTCCTCATCAGATTCTTTCAAAACCCCTTCATATTTAATAGGCCCTATTTTATCACTGTTAGATTTATTATTGATTCTATAATAGCTAAGGAATTTTTTTTTATCTCTATTATTATTTTTAGCTAAATTAATTTCTGCTGTCCTTTTGGTCTTCTTAATAATCTTATTTAGTTCATTTCTGGTTGACCTATAATGGTTTAAATTATCTAAACTACTCTCACTTTGTAATCTCTGGTATGCCCTTTTTTTCTCTGAAACTTTATTAGCTATCTCTTGATTCCACCATAATGGTTTCCTACATTTCTTCCTAATAGACTTCATTGGAATACACTGTTCCTGAACCATGTTTAATATAGTCTTAAAAATATCCCACATCTCATAAGTATTCTTTCCATGGAATTCTATATCCCACCTAATCTGATTTAGCATGTTGAGTAATTTATCGTAATCTCCCCTATAAAGATTTGGAATTTTTGTGGAGTTTGTTGTTGTTCTACCTTTAACTATTTGCAAATTAAACCAAACCATCTGATGATCACCGTTTCCCAATGATTCCCCTACACTCAATCCTTGAACCAAGTGATCATCATTTGAAAGAATTAGATCTAATATATTGGCACCCCTTGTTGGCTTATTAACAAATTGAGTCAAAAGATTATGCTTAAAGCTTTCTACAAACTTACAAGTTGCTATATCCATTCTTATCATATTTTCCCAGTCCACAAAATTTAAATTAAAGTCACCAAGAATAACTGTATCTTCTTTGCATCCTTTACTTATTTCCCTAATCATTAACTCATCAATACAATCAGTCTGTCCTAGTGGTCTATAAAAAGCTCCCAAGTGTATTTTCCTATTTTTACCAACTCTAATATCTATCTATAGTGAGTCAGCTTCTCCTTGCTTTATCGAGTTATTTAGATTTGAAGAAATGCTATTTCTGATATAAATAATCAACCCACCACCAGTCCTATCTCTCCTTTGACAAATGTACATAGTATAACCCTCTAGTTCAAATTCACTCACATTATCATTCAATATATTTTCATTAACCCATGATTCAACTATACATATTATATCTATATCTTCATGAATGATATAACTAAATAATTCATCCCTCTTATTTCTAAGAGTATGAGCATTTGTGTAAAGACAACTCAGCCCACCTATCCCTGAAGCACCTGAGCTTCCATCATACCACCTCACATACTCTGGGGATTTCTTATCCATGTACCATTCCATGGTTTGTTTTTGCTCCATTTCATTCTTCCACATTCTAAGTCCCTGTCTTTCACTTCTCTGGCAATCTCACCCTTCCATTTTCTTGCATCCCATTCTACCCTTCCCTACTCCTGCTCATCATTTTCCATTCATGCACAGTTTCTCTAATTGCCATGCCATTTTCTTGCACTTCTTCTCCCATTTACTATATCTATCATTCCACAGATATACCTTCCTTGCCAGTCTTCTATCATCCATTCACTCTAATCTTATTTTATACATAAGGGTCGCTTTTGTAAGTCTCTCTCTAAAGGTGCTCCATCCCATATCATGTCACTCTTACCCTTTTTTCATCTATCTACATATAAGGACCTGGCAGCTACCTCACGCGTCAGAAGAGAGGCTTTGGAACCTCTATAAACAACGCCAATCGACGCTCACTGGTTGCGAGAGACTAGGACTTGAGGGGTCTTAGGCGTTGGGGCACGATGAATGGGATGAGGGTAGTGCCCCGGTAACCCCTTTCCTGGCGCATAATTATTGACCATTCCCAGTGACCGTTGACGGGTGCCTCTGGTAGCATTGGTCCGTGGTGACGGCCCTTTGTTCCCATGTTGGTTGCCAGGCCAATAAAAAGCAAAAAGCTTGGGTCGAGTCTCTTGGTGTGGCAGGATATCCACTGAACGCTGCTCCGAGATCTTGGCCGTCGTGAAGGGAACTAGTAGGAGTTTAGTACGGGGTGTGCTCCGTTGTTCACCTGGTGAGAAATCGATGACCCCTTCGGGGACCGTCAGTGCTGCTTGGTTGGGAGCCACGGCACGCCGAGGTTTGACGACTCGGTCGGATGGACAGCAGTACAAGGAGCGTGCCTTCTGAAAGATCCGAAACCTCTCTGATCGATAGGCGGGAGCGACTCACGCGGGGCAAACTCACCACCCCCTTTCTTTTTTATTGAGTGGTCACAAAGTATTCAGAGTTATAAAGTGTTCAGCATGACTGGAAAGAAAGGACCTGGTGCGTTAAAGTATACCTGCTCGACATGCCAAAAGGACAAGTGGTGCGTAGATTTTCCGGAGGGGTGTTTCTCAAAATGCCACCCTGGAAGTATCTGCACGGACTGCGTCCTTAGGGCAGAACTTCAGGAGCTTAAGGAACTTTTTAAATCTTCTGTGGAAAAAACACGACGGCTGGAAGAAAAGGTGAAAATCCTCGAGTCTGAGCATGTGACTCAAATCCGTCATCTCGAAGCCATCATTTCAGAGATTAAAGCCACCAATGGACAGCAACAGCAACAAGAAACTCCCAATGACGCGGATGGCTCCTCTGTTGGGCCCTCATGCACCGCGTCGATAGAGATAGGCCAACCATCCAACGTCCCAGAGCCAGCAGCTGCTGGGGTTACTCAGGGCGTCAAAAAGAAGAAAAGGAAGAGTAAGAAAGGAAAAACAGAAGAGAAAGTAGAAACGGAAGAAAAAACGAAGAAGAAAAAAACAAAAAAAGTGGGGAAGAAAGAGGAATCGAAAGAGCCCATACTGAAAGGGAAGCCTCTGTCCTCTGAACCCAAATGCGCGAGGGTCATCGTGATCGGTGACTCCCAAGCGCGGGATCTACAACCCTTGCTAGCGGCCCACCTTCGCACCAGTGTGAAGGTAAGCTGCCTTCCAGGAAAGGGAAATGGAGAAATAAGGGTGGAGGCTGAGAAATCTCAGATCTCTGAGAACTCAGTAGTTGCCCTCATGGCAAGTGGCAACGATCTCTACCTACGAGGAGGCAATGTAGGCGCCAGCGGGAAGATCCTGACCACAGGTATGGGAGGAGTTGACGACTGTGGGCTAAAAACCCGCAGACGTGTCGTGGTCGGGATACTCCCAAGACGAGGTCCATCCCGCAATGCTCACGCGAGGAACGTCTCCATAAACCAACGCCTGGGAGATCTTTGTACGGCGGAAGGAGTCTTTTTTGTAGACCCCTACCGCACCTTTTACGGGAGAAATGACCTGTACAAAAGGGACGGAGTGCATCTTTCCTTTAAAGGGAAAGCTGCACTCGCAAACATGATCCAGGCTGTTGTGGAGCGGACCCAAAGAAGTGTCAGACCCCGAGTAAAGGAGGACGTACGCCAGTACACCCGTGTTACTCCAGGAACGACCTTTTCTGAAGTCACAAAGAGTGGAGTGATCTCGCCACAGAGAAAGAAAGCGGGAAACGGAAGAGCGTAGGGAGTCCTACAGTCGGGGACTCCCTAAAAGTTCTTCTGTTTAATGCGAGGTCTATCAGAAACAAGTTTCTAGAACTTCGTGGCCTCGTAGCAACAGAAGAACCGGAGATGGTGGCCATAATGGAGTCGTGGATAAAAACCTCAAGCCGAGATTTTGAAGGTGAATTCACGATTCCCGGTTACCAGCTCTTCTTGAAAGATAGGCCAGACAGAGAGAGTGGCGGTGTGATGTTGTATGTCAAGGATACTCTCAATTCGACGGATTGCAACATCGTATCCGACCATGAACTACTAGGTGTTGACCTAGAGATAGGTCCTGCCAAATACAGGACCCTGGTGCTTTATAGACCTCCTGCCCAACTCGTTGAAAAGGACAGAGATCTGTACCAGCTACTAGGAGAACTTGTGAAAGACAGAGTGTGTATCGTCATGGGTGATTTCAACACACAAGTTGACTGGGAAACCAGAGAACCCTGTGGCGAGAACGCACTACTCCTGGAGTTCACGAACAACGAGTTCCTCACTCAATGGGTGAGAGAGCCAACGAGAGGAGACAATATCCTCGACTTGGTTTTCACCTCTGAGGATGACATCGTTGAGGACCTCTCTGTTGGCGAAGAGCTTGGTGGCAGTGACCACCGACTAATTAGATTTGTAGTCCCCAAGGCAGAGCCTGCAACTAGTAAATCAAGGAAACTGGATTTGAGAAGAGCAGACTTTGCAGGTCTACGCGCAGGACTGACTGACGCGAGGCTAGAGGAGTGCGATGCTGTTGAAGACTCTTGGAACAGTTTCAAAACCACATTCATGAGTCTTCAATCGCGTTTTATCCCTCTGAAATGCCCCCCGTCGGTCTTCTGTTCAACCAAAGTGGTTTAATCGAGAAATCGGGCAACTGCTTAGGGAGAAGAGAAATGTGTACCGGCAATCGAAGATCTCGGGTGACTTTGACGAATACCGGAGGCTAGCCAGGAGAGTGAAGTCCAGCATAGGGGCGGCTAAGCGGTCTGAGGAACTCCGAGTGGCGAGACTCTGTAAAGAGAATCCCAAGGAGTTTTTTGGATATGTGAACAGCCGTAAACCAATCCGTCGAACGATTGGCCCTTTGAGGAATGAGGAGGGGACATTAAAGCATTCAGATGCAGAAAATGCCAACCTCCTCAACGACTACTTCTCTTCAGTGTTTACTGAAGAGTGTGGTCCCATTCCCCAGCCCACGGATTCCTACTCGGGGGAAAAGCTGGAGGCAATGGACTTCACCGAAGGAGAAATAAAGAAAAAGATCGCTGACCTAAAGACGAATAAGTCCCCTGGACCGGACGGGTTTCTACCTAAAGTGTTGAAGGAAGTGTTCGATGAAGTATCACGACATCTGTGCGCTATCTTTAACATGTCAATCCAGACCAAATGCGTTCCTAGAGACTGGTGTGAGGCGGAGGTGACTCCTATCTTCAAGAAAGGAGACCGTAACCAACCGTCGAACTACCGACCTATCAGTCTGACTTCGATAGTCGGTAAACTCATGGAAAGCATCATGGTGGACAAAGTGACGTCGTATTTAGAGTCAAACCTGCTACTGAGAGTTCCCAGCACGGCTTCCGAAGGCAACGGTCATGCCTGACGAACCTTGTAGAATTCTTCCACTTCGTTTTCAGTGAGCACGATCGGGACAAGGCGGTGGATGTGGTCTACCTAAACTTTCAGAAAGCCTTTGATAAGGTACCACACCGCCGCCGTCTCCAGAAAGTGCGAGCGCTTGGCATAGACGGAAAGGTAGCCGGCTGGATCGAGAACTGGCTAAGTGGCAGACGGCAACGGGTGGTGGTGAATGGACAGTCTTCTGAGTGGGTGCCCGTTACTAGCGGGGTGCCTCAAGGTTCTGTCCTGGGACCACTACTATTCATCATCTACATCAATGACATGGACGGTGACATGGTTGCCAAGATTTCCAAATTTGCCGACGATACCAAGCTTGGTATGAACGTTGCAAAGGATGGAAATACTGCCCGCCTGCAGGAAGATCTTGGGAAGATTGGGGAGTGTTCGGACACGTGGCAAATGCCTTTTAACGTGGGCAAATGCAAAGTGATGCATATCGGCCACAGAAACCCCCAATCTCAGTATATCCTTAAGGGCACTGCTATGGAATCCACCGACACTGAGAAGGACTTGGGTGTAACAATCACTAGTGACCTCAAGTTCTCGAAACAGTGCATTGAGGCGGAGAAAAAGGCCCAAAGGATGCTAGGCTATATTAAGCGCCAGTTTGGTTATCGGAACCAGGAGATTGTACTGTGCCTGTACAACTCACTTGTCCGACCGCACCTGGAGTATGCCGTACAATTTAGGAGTCCTTCATTGCGAAAGGACATCGCGAGATTGGAACGCGTACAAGCCAGGGCAACCAAGCTGATTCCCTCTATCCGACATAAAAGTTATGAGGATAGACTAAGGGAATTAGATCTGTTCTCGCTGGAAACCCGTAGACTGCGTGGTCAGCTCATCAAAGTTTTCAAAATACTTCGAGGGTTCGACAATGTTGACTACCGGGATATTTTCACACTGAGTGAGAACAGAACGCGCAATCACGGCTTCAAACTTGAACTGAAGCGTTACAACCGCAATCTGTGTGGAAATTTTTTTACCTACAGTATCTGCGGTAAGTGGAACGCACTTCCAGTGGAAGTTGTCAACAGTGAATCTGTTGACCAGTTCAAGTCAAGACTAGACAAGGTCTTGAAAAGTGGCCGTTTAGGGACGCAAAACAATTGAGCAGCCTTGTGCCCGCTCGATTGCAAGTCCAATGGTACCCTCTTTGAATGGACCGTAAGGTCTCCTAGGGTACCTTCTTTCCTTGTTGTTACTCCTTGTTGTTGTTACCTCTCTGAGCTGCAGTCACTGAGTACTTTGGTGCATTTAGAGCCATTTTCCTTCCATACAACCAAATCCATACCATACATGCTGCTTGGAAGAGCTACACTCTTACCACATCATATCTACTCGTTCTCAGTCTCACTGCACTTCCCAGTTGACCAACCCACTGGTTTGTTGCACTAATCTTTTCATTCTTCATCTTATCACACCCCATAGGGGTTAGCCACACTCCTAGATACTTATACGCCTCTGTCTGAGTCACAACATTTACTCCCAGTCTCCATGTGATGTTCCTCTCTTCCTCTGCCCTGTTTATAATCATTACCTTGCTCTTTTCACTACTAAACCTCACTGCAAAATCTCCCCCATATGCATTTCACTCATAATTACTACATCATCTGCATAAAGCAAATGGCATATCTTGTCATCACCCAACCCTCACTCCAGCATCCATTCTTCTAACTCTAACAGCTAATTCCTCTGTGTACAGGCTAAATAGGGTTGGAGATAGGATACACCCTTGTCTAACTCCTTTCTCGCTTTTCACCCACTCAGTTTCTAGGTCTCCTAGTCTATAGATCGCTCTAATATCCTTATACATACTTCTAATGATATTCACTACTTTTTTTACTCAAAACACTCCTTTCTAGAACTCTACATAGCATTTTTCTGTCAACCCTATCATACACTTTTTCTATATCTAGGAAACATAGGTATAATTTATATATTTCACTCTTATTTCTCTCTATTATTTCATTTATGGTTCCAAAATGTTTCACGTTTTTGGAGTACATTTAAGGGGACAGCTCATGTGGGGGTAAACACAATGGGGGGACCACACTACGATGATCCTGAGTTTTATTCAATTGGGGGGAGGGGTCTGGGGGGCACAGATGCCCAGTATATAATCCTAATTGTTTATAGACTAATGTCCTAACGTTTATAGAGGTGAATGATCTAACCAAATCATGTCAGAGCCTTTAATCATTTTGCAATAATGGGCATGGGAGGGGGGGTCTGACAACAGACAACTCAAACGCTCATGAATATTCCAGCAGGGGTGAACGAAAATATTTACCAAAAAACCCCCACTTTTTCAGCCAAGTCGCTAATCTACATATTTACCTCATTTACTATGAACATATTATCCACAGCTCTTCTGTCCGCCTGGAAACCATTTTGCTCCTCACCTAGTACTGTAGCTCTCTCAATCCATCTAGTCTTTCATTCAGTACTGTGCTAAAAAAAAAATTCCAAGTGTGTTTAAAAGAGCTATTGGTCTATAGTTCTTTAGTTCATTTCTGCTCTTGCACCCACCCTTGTATAGCAGTGTCACTCTATATTCATTCCATCTCTTTGGCACTTTCTCTTCTTCCCACATTTTATTAAATAGCTCAGACATTTTCTCAATCACCATGTCACCTCCATTCTTATATACGAGGGGCAGTCAATAAGTTTTGCAATTCGGATATAAGGAAACGAGATATGAGGAAAAGTGTTTTATTATTTTTCAATATAACTACCCTCAACTTCAATGCACTTGCGCCACTTGTCCCTGAGGCTTCAAATTCCTGACAACCAGAAATCTCCCGACTGTTGTTCGATCCACTCCTGGACAGCGAGCTGAACATCTTCATAGCCCCAAAACCGGCGTCCATGCAGTGCAGCCTTGAGCTGGCGGAATAAAAAGTGTAGTCGCTAGAGGCCAGATCTGGACTGTAGGGGGATGGTTGAGCTCCTCGAATCCGCACTTGCGCAGGGCAGCTTGTGCAACTCTGGCCTTGTGGACTTTGATGACGTTGAAGTCGATCATGGGGCATGAGGTTTCTAGGGACCCAACGGGCACAGACGTTGGTCATGGCCAAATTGTCGTGGATGATGTTGATAACACTTCCATCTGATATTCCAAGTTCTCGCTCCATTTCTTCGACCTTCACCCATTGATTTTTGAGGATCATCCTCTCCACACAGGCCACATTGTCCTCGTTGGTCATATCTGATGGGCATCCTGGATGGGGGTCATCTTCAAGGGACTCGCGACCATGGCGGAACTTCCTATTCCAGCGAGCAATGGTTGCATAGGAAGGGGCAGTGTCAGTGTACACTGCAACCATGCATTTATGGATCTCTTTTGCATTCTTGCCTTCCTTGGTCAATAATTTGATCACTGTGCAGTACTCAACCTTCTCCATTGTTGAAAAATTTGTATTTGTGACTGACGATCTGCGCTCAGCTACTGCTTCTTAAATAGACAAGGCAGGAGCGTGCGGCTGCAGGTCCTGACTTGTCATAACATCCCCACAAACAGCCATCCCCCTTCCTCTGTTGTGCCCTACCGATTCGCAAAACTAATTGAGTGCCCCTCGTATCTTATCTTGTCCAGCAACCTTATAGTTTTTCTGCTTTTTCACACATTTTTCCACTTCTACTACACCAATTCTTTCATTTAGCTCCTCTGCATCCTTCCTTTCCAAGGTTACCCTATCCATTCTCACATCCGACACTTCACCAACTCCTCCAATTTAGACAATTGCTTTCTAGGACGAAGGTCTAAACTTACCAAAATGCCCAAATCCCTCTCACAATCAGTCCTCCCTAAAATTCTCCCATTTAATTTATAACTATTCAATGGATTATTTCTATCTATACTAAGAACACTACATTTGTCTATGTTAAACTTCATTTGCCATTTCTCGGCCCAATTGGACAGAATGGTCAATTCCTCCTGCATTACAACAGCATCAGAATCTGCGCCTCTGCTCGTTTCTAATTTTTTTCTAAGTTAGGTAAGGTTTCTTGATGTCTTTTATTGTTTTGTTTTCATATTTTTTGTTTGCTGCAAAAGATAACAGCTTCTTACTGGCAACGTCGTAGCTTATAAATAGGACCCGTTTTGCAAATGTTTTTGTTTCGTTATGGCGTTTTCTGCTCTCCATGTGCTTCTTAGTTATTCGAATTTGGCTTTATTTTATATAATCCCCAAAAACTTTTAGATTGTCTAGAGGCGCATAAACTAATGAAGAAACCTATAAAAGTAAGTATTGTTTGTTATTAGGTTAGGTTTTTCTGCCAGTAAAAGCTGTTGGGGGGAAAAAACCCATTAAATTCAAGGGTACTGCTCATGGGGAAGATATCACTGCCGGGGACCACCCTGCGATGATCCTGAGTTCCAATCAATTGGGGGGCTGTGCCCCCCAGTATATACTCGTATACAA
This sequence comes from Ceratothoa steindachneri, assembly GCA_963969495.1. Lineage (NCBI taxonomy): Eukaryota > Metazoa > Arthropoda > Malacostraca > Isopoda > Cymothoidae > Ceratothoa > Ceratothoa steindachneri. The sequence goes on along the minus strand of OZ018330.1, from coordinate 24,514,987 downwards.
AAAATATAATGCCTTAATTGTTCACATCAGACGCTACCGTCCGATGCTAGGTAATATTAAAAGAAGTGTTAGCTACAAGAGTAAGGAGGTTATCCTTAAACTATACAACTCTTATGTCAGACCACATTTAGAGTACTGTATACAGGCATGGTCAACACATTTTAGACATGATATAAACTTGTTAGAGTCAGTACAAAGGAGGGCAACAAAAATAATACCATCCCTGAAGCACCTTGAATATGAAGATAGACTGAGGATATTAAATATGTTTTCATTTGAAAGGTGTGTGAGGGGAGATATGATTGAGCTTTTTAAAATCTTTTCTGGGATGGATAAATTGGATTTCAGCAAGTTATTTGAGTTAGAAGGTAGTAATAGAACTAGAGGCCACCACTTAAAGATTAAAAACAGAGGTGCAGACTGGGTCTTAGAAAAAAAATTTCACTAACAGAGTGGTGGATTATTAGAATAGTTTGCCACCTCAGACTGTAGACAGCCCAAATTTGAATGTTTTGGGGCGCATATTGGATGATTATATGGGGATGGAGGGTTAATTTCTTACTTTTTTGTATGGGGATATGTTTCTTGACTCATTCCTGTGGATGCAGTTTCTTTTTATTGTATATTTTGAGGGACTTTGATTTTGTTTTTGACAGACTCCTATGGAGGCTTTAAATTATATATTGTAGATGCATGTTTGGACATTCCTATGGATTGTTAAATTGTATATTGTAGATGCATGATCTGAAAAAATCCTATAGATGCATTATATGGGTGGGATTTGATGGATATGGATGACCTTTGATAGGCCCTTGTGGCTTTTGTCATCCGTGAAATTATGTTATGTTATGTTATGTCATGACATATATTGTAGCCTATAAACAGCGCCACCTACCGTGCGCCCCGAAACTGAAGTGTTACCATCTTTTTTACTTACACATAAGCATTCACCTTCAGATACTCTCTAGTCTCAGTACTGCTCATTGCTTCACCTTTCAACCCTTTTTCTTTAAGGTCTTGGATCACTTTCCCCACTCTACTTTCGCTTTGTCACTTTCTGTTGCTTCACATACTGTGTCCATACTCTCTGGTACTCATTTTCAGCTTCCTTACGGTAAATATATAGATTATCGGTGCGAACGATTGGACGTACTATTTCGTCCGTATTCCAAAATGTTTCACGTTTTTGGAGTACATTTAAGTTGACGGCTCATGTGGGGGTAAACACAATGGGGGGACTACACTACGATGATCCTGAGTTTCATTAAATTAAGGGGGGTCTGGGGGGCACAGCCCCCCAGTATATAATCCTAATTGTTTATAGAATAATAATTTGAAAAGGACTCAAACGCGCATGAATATTCCGACACGAGTGAACGATAATATTTACACACAAATTTTTTTTCCAGCCGGGCCGCTAATCTACATATTTACCTTCCTTACTTTCATGTATTCTCTTTCTCATCTATCTACATGCTTTGTTAAGCCTCTTTCGCTCCTTCCTAGCATCATTAATCTCTTGATTCCATGATGGTTTACACACCCTTTTTCTTCTATTCACCTATACAATACCTATTTTGCTGGCTGCTGCACTTCTTATATTTCCTATAAATTTTTCAGCCAGCTCATTCACATCATTTAAGTTACTATCCATCCAAGTCCTCTCAGTAAATATGTAGATGAGTGGCCCAGCCGATAAGATGTACTATTCCGTCTGTGTTCCAAAATGTTTCACGTTTTTGGAGTACATTTATAGGGGACGGCTCATGGTGGGGGGGGTTAAACGCGATGCGTGGGCCGCACCACGATGATCCTGTTTCATTAAATTGGGGGGTCTGGGGGGCACAGCCCCCCCCAGTATATAATCCTAATTTTTATAATGTTCTTACGTTTACAGAGGTAAATGCTTTAACTACATCATGTCAGCGCCTTTAATCGTTTTGCGAATCATAATAGGGGTTGGGGGCGGGATATGACGTCAGAAATGACACGGGTGAACGATAATATTTACACAAAATAATTTTTTCCGGCCGGGCCGCTCGTCTACATGTTTACCGTCATCTCATTCAGATCGGCCTTGAAATTTTCCCAGTTTACATCTCTCAACCTCCATTTTCACCCCTTTTAACCTTCATATTTTCCTCGTTTCGCCCCTGTATCTTACATTCTACTAGGAGCATATTGTGGTCTTGATCTTGATTGCACAGGAGCCTCACATGATGGGAGGCTGGCCTTTGTAACGGCAGCACCTGTAAAGGAAAATAAAGAAAAACAGAAAACGGAGAGAAGAAAAAAAGAAAAAGGTACATAGCCCTCTCTCGTTCTCAACTGCACCACTTCCGTTTTCTATTCCTATACTCTACTTCTGATATACCACATCTTCTCAAGGAATTCCTTCACCACCACAATCATGTTATCAGTCAGATACAATGTCATTCAATCCTTCTTCATCTATCCACATGCGGGATACCACTTCTCGCATTCTTCCATTTACCAATATGTAGTCAATTGCTGATTCTTGATTAGTTGCACTCCATGTCACACTACCCTCTGCTAAGGTTTCATTTAGATTTCCATTTCCGCATCCTTTAGAAAATCAACGAGCATTTCACCATTCCTATTTATCTGTTCTCCTAGCATACCAGTTTGTGCATTCATATCTCCCATAACAATTACTCTTTCCTGCGCATGCTCTCTTACAATTTTTTTCAGTATGTCGTACTTCTCCCCATTTTCTCTCCTCGCCCTTTCACCTTCCATAGTCACTATTTTTTGTGCTTTGTCGTTATTTGTTCTGTTGAGGAAGGGGTCGGAAGGCAAAATGAGGCAAAACTGAACTTGATTCCGATTCCGTCAAAATTGGAGTATACCTTGTTTTTGACGCATTTTCCCTTACGATCGCAAAAAAAACTGAAGAAAAGATCTGAAAAAACAACCTAACATAGTTAAAAGAATTATGGTTTTGTTGGTTATTGGACTATTAGTTATTGGTACCAGTTATTGGTGCATTATGTGGATGGGATTTGATGGATACGGATGACCTTTGATAGGCACTTGTGGCTTTTGTCATCCGTGAAATTATGTTATGTTATGTTATGTTAGTGGTCAGGAGACGGTTGGCTAAATGTTCACCGGTAGAGGTCGAATTGGCTGTCTCTTATCCAAATAATAACAAGGCCTAATGTTGCTTAACTTCGGCGTAGAGCTATTGGAGTACTCGGTTACCGGGCGCTAACTTTGGGTGACTCCGATTTGGGGGGAAGAGAATCAGCTCTCCCTTGATTTTATAATGTAGGTTGGAAAAGATGACCGGTTGGATTACTCGGAAGACGGATTCAAGGACTCTTTATTGGGCGGAGAACACGGTAGGCTTAGACGCACTGAATCTGATTAAACGTATGTCGGGTATTTGAGGCAGGCCTAATAATGTTTGAATCTATTTCCATTGTCCTTGACTGACTGACTTCATGGGGTCTACTCAGGATGGTATAAAATGTATCGAAAACCGTAGGCGTGGCCCACTGTTAGCCAGTGATAGAGTTTGGGTGGAGCTTACTCGACTGAATGTTTATTTGTGTTTACGCGGAGATAGAGAAAAGTTTTATTGCTAATTTCGGTAATAGGATTTCGTGTTTCGCAGCTCTTTGATATTAAATAAAAATCGGCATCTTTCTTGTTTTCAGCTTGTTGACAACGACTACACCTGCTTTGACGTTTGCATGTATAGCTGTGGCGTTTCCCAGGATTTGTGCGACCCAAAAGTGGTCTGACAGATACTGCGGGAACCGCCTCTCTGTTTCTGACCGCGTGTGCGTGCATATGCGTGTGAACGACTCTCGAATTCGTTTTGCTTATAACTCTTTACAAGTGTGATTGGGATTTGGAGGGATTGGTCTGTCTGGGGAAATTTGGTGAAGCATTCTGGAATGACCGCCTCGGTGCGGGTACGCTTGAGTTTCAAGGGCAGTTGGTTGGTGAGGTAAGGTTCTGTGTTGCTCTCGTTCAAAGGTCTGGATTGCCTGCTGTCGTGGCGTGTTGATTCGTATCCTGTGTTTGTCTTAGCTCAGTTTGTGTAGGTGAGAAGTGCTCTGATATAAACACTGTCTATAACAGGATGGTTCTTGCATAAGGTAAGATTATCAGAGGTGTGTGCCGCTACCATATTTTTGAAACCGCTACTAGGACTATTTTTTCAAAATCGCGAAACCGCTACCCGCTACTCTGCTATCGCTAGTTTTTATTGCAAACTGCTACTAAAGCGCTGCCCCCCAAACAGCTTTTCAGCTTTTTTAATCAATTTCAAGGAAAACTACTGTATATTACGTCCAAAATTATCAGTTTTATTGTAAGACAAAAATCACACAAACAAAAACATTTACTCACTCTCCTCCTTCTACTCCTGCTAGTTCTTCTTGATGATCTTGAGGTTGCCCTTCATGAACACCAACTGCTTAAAGTTCAGGAGGGCTGACTTCTTGGTTCTCAGGATTTCAGACCCAAAGCTGAACAGCCTCTCAACTGATGTAGAGGACGGAAACGGCTTGTTGTACTTGAGGAACAGGTCCACCCAGGGCTTCCTAAAGTCCTGGGGGAAGAGGTGGGGAGACAGCTTGTCCTTAGCGGTCCTTGGTCTGCCTTCTCTTGGCGTCAGGCTTATCCTGGCCAGAGTGCGACCTTCCCCTCTTGCTGCTGCCAGCCAAGGCCGCCAGGAAGTCTCCCTCTAAGATGACGTGCTTTGCCTTGTAGTGCTTCTTAAGGTTGAAGACAACCTTCTCTTGCAACTGAAAAAAAATGGTCAATTTTCGTTTTATGGGCTCACATTTCTTAGCGGTTTTTGTCATTTTTAGTATTTTAGTTTCCTTAAAATGCTTCGCAGTGGTAAGATTGTCCATTCAACTATTGCGCTGATAGGTTTTTGAATGAAAACAATAAAAAAAAACTGTAGAAATTGCCCCCTTAATGCACTACAATATATAAATAACTATATCTCGGTTGGTTAGGTTAGGTTTTTTAGGTTTTAACGATGATAATGACAGCAATGTTGCGAATTTGTTATTAAAAACGAGCTGGTTTTGTGCCGAACACGAACGCTGAGCGTGGCTTGCGGCTCGCATAACCCCGTCTTTGGCGTATAGATATAGGGCCATCGTGGTATGAACCTAGATAGACATGTAGGTAGAGGAGAGTAGGAAAGTGGGCAAAGAAAAAATAACAGCGTAGGTGAGTTGCGAACAGCTTCCCGCGTCGCTGGACCACTGTTAGCCAGCGGCGAATCCACTCGGTCATCCTGAGTTTCAAAAAGACTCATTCAAACGAAGCTTTTAAGCCGCTCACCTGCACTTCTCGTACGCTAAACAACCCCCCTCCTCGAAGCGGAGCGTATTTTGAAGAAATGAAGAGAGCTCGTTTGGAAATGTTATCCAAGGGCTAACGCTCCCCCTCCCGGGTCTGGGCACCATTGTAGATAAAAAGAGTAGGAAAGGGGGCCAAGAAAAAAATAATAACGTAGGCGAGTTGCGAACAGCTTCCCGCGTCGCTGAACCACTGTTAGCCAGCGGCGAATCTACTCGGTCATCCTGAGTCTCAAAAAGCCTCATTCAAACGAAGCTTTTAAGCCGCTCGCCTGCACTTCTCGTACGCTAAAGACACTTCACAACAAACCTTATATCTATAAGTTTTTGAGAAGAGTTTTTGAATCGTAAACAAGGCTGGAGCGGCCGAGCTTATGGCGAATTTAGGCGTAATGGTTGACCACAAAATCGTTAAGGAATGGATGGAATACAACGAGGATAGAACAAAATATATATTATTATTATAGATTAACAAGAATTGAACATAGTTGAAATATATTGATGCATTTGAATTTAATTTTCCAAAAATGAACATGAGTTTAATACTGAATTTTCGTCGTGACTAAGCTTGGTGTAAGGTAGTGACAACGATTTATAAAGAGGTAAATAATGGTAAAAGGGTAACTAGGTAATTTTGGTAAATAGGTAGATACTAGTGTGTATGGTAGTCTTTACGATGGGAATGACGAAGCACGAATGAAGAATATTTGTGTTCAATGTGGAACAGCTGAAAGCGTGTTAGTTTGTGCGTTTGACTAAAGGAAGTGTTGCCAAAAGAATGTATCTTAGCCACGATTTCTGGGTGGTAATATTTATACAAAAATATATTGAAAATACACATACATAAAAAATTGAGATTTTTGTTTGATAAATTATTTGAGATGATTGATAATTTATACATAAGATTTAATAGAAATTGTTGAAATTAAATGGATATGTTAACATTGGATTTAATAAGGAAAGTATGCTAATATTTATAGGAATGCAGAGGGCATTGCTATAGGAGTCAAAATTCTACAACTTACAACCGCCGTGCAAAAATGACATTTTATGATTTTAAAAATACATAATTTATTTATTTTTACCTTCAGTTTGGTGCCACACTTGGTGCAAGTGGCGTAGATCTTGTCAACCTTGAAGAGGGCGGCGACGTGGGATATCTTGTCGCTGTCGCCACCCTCTACAGAGTCTGCAGAGTCCACAGAAATGAGGCTGGCGCTGCGGCTTCGCTCAGTGCTGCCCAGGGTGAGATCATCCATGTCACTGGTGTCGTCGCAGACCTGCCTGGCGCTGGTGGAACTCGAACTTATCCATGTCGATTCTTGTTGATAGTTGACTGTCATTGTCACAAACTGGGGTCAGGTGACATGCCCAGATTCTTTAACCCCAAAAGTGTATAGCCAAGGATAGAAGATGCGTCGACTTAAAACGAAAAAACTTTATTTACAAATGTTTGATAAATGAATCGACTTGAAAATGCCGACATATTCCAAGACTAAATTACAACTTTGATAGGTCGAGCTAAGGAATGGCCTTTTGGAACATATAAAAATATTTAGAGTATGGAAGACACGAACAAATATGTACACAAAAATAACGCACGTATGATATTCCTATCTATGAGACCACGGAGAAAGAAGGTTGAGCCACAGAGGGAAGCACTCACCGGTAACGTAACTACAATGTACCTACGCGTACAAAAATAAAGGGGCACTCACGACCACCAATATCAGGCCTAGTATGGGCCACACAAAAACAAGGACACCACACACGGTTGTCCTACCAAAGATGCACGAGAGGCACAACACTCGCGGTAAACCAGCACAAAAATTCAAAAGGGGTACAACTCTGCCGGTTGTCTTGCACTAAGTCAATCAATCACAATAAACTTAACTCAGGGTAACCTTAACTCACGGTAACCTTAGATCACGGTAAGCTTAACTCACGGTAACCCTAACTCACGATAGCCTTAAATCAGGATGGCCTTAAATTACAATAGCCTTAAATAGCAATAGCCTTCCGAGCGCACGAAACCGGAAAATAAGTACACGAAATCCACTCTGCTCCCGAACACAATTTTCTTCTCCAAGCACAAAAAAATGGTCTGTCTTCTGTGAAGAATGAAGGCCTCGACATTGAATTCCACGTAACACTAACAAATATGGATTGTTCAAAATTCCAATGCTACATCAACATACAATGAAAGTTCTTAACTCTAAATATAAAATAACTTTCTTTCCTGACAAAATCGTAATAATCTTAATCCAATTTAATATTCAATATAATAATTAGGAGGGAAACTGGCCGATCAAAGCGAACGGAAATTCTAGAATTCCTTTGGATGACGTGTCAGCCTCAATTAAGCAAACGTAGGTCCCACGATATCACGTCACAGCCTTCGTCAGAAAAAACAGGCAAATTATCAGATATTACGTGTGTGACAGTCATGTTTGGCCACTCTATAAACACGTCCACTCTCTTCCAATGCCAGAGGCGCACTGACTGCCACTGATACTGCTGCCAACCTAAAATTTCAGTTGGCGCTAGATTCAATAGAAAAAGTGCTAAAAAGCAGTAGTCTAAAATTAGATCTCTGTTTTTTGTAGTTCCATGAAAATAAATATTTGCAAGCTTTCTGGAATTTTGAAGGTTAACAGATTATCAACTGCCGACGGGGGCGGAAAATGCAGATTTTACGGCCACCTCGGGCGGAAAAAAACAGTTGGTACGCCACATGATGAATATTTAAGTTTATAGAACGCAATAACACGAACAATCATAAAGAAACGTAAAATAGGTAGCGGTAGCGGTTTTGAATTTTTTTAGTCCGCTACCCACTACTCCGCTACCATTTAGAGAGTCTGCAAGTAGCGGACCGATGTAGCGGACTGCCCAACTCTAAAGATTATTCATACTACTTGATCACAACAAGAACAGTATATATTATTATTTACATGACCGAATGTTACATGTTCTTATTTACATGATAAAATTTGATATATTATTATTTACATGAAAAAAATGTTCTATATTTTTAGATTAATTGCATGTGCATAATTATGTGCGCGCCCATTTCAAGCCTTCATAGGATTTATATGACACTCATCTCTAACGCTTCATTGTCAATCCTTTTTACCTTGCAATGTGGCAGTGGCACTACAGAATAACTAAAATAACTAACATAACTAATCTATCTTAACCTAGGAGTAGGTTTACTCCTTTGTTTTTTTTTCATTTAATTTTCAAATTAACAGTTTGTGAAACTATACAAATCTTTTGTATCTAACAATGAGGGCCTTCGCTCCCCGACTCCCTTGCTTGGTAGGTGAAATTACTCCCACTTCGATTTTTTAATCAACTCGTAGTAAAGGTCCATGCTCAATACAAAAGCTAACGGTGCAAAATGTGGCTAACTTCTCCCAGGGAAAATTACCGACACTTTACGAAAATAGATTTATCATATTGGACAAGACATTATTACAAAAATTGTGTATTATTGATCAATGGTATTACTTCAAGAATCAATAGAATATAAAATAAATAAACAAGGTTTAGGGGTAGATTTGAAGAAATTACGTTGATAAGAATAATTCATTAGCTATAGTTATTTACGATTTCTGGGCAGGAATGGCTTATTTTTGCTCGGCGCAAGGCGGCGGAGCAAGTCTGCCATCTTATGCTTATTTAAATTTATTTTTAACTTTAGAATAAAGCGAATTTGGTACAAACCTCCCCCCCCCCTCAGGGGTCTGCGCATCTCCTTTTGTAAAAAAAAGGAGATGCGGAACAAGTACAGGAGATGAAACGAAACATTCCAGGAGAAATTAAAACCTTTTCCATTATCGGAGAATATTCGACTTTGGTGTGACGTGTCTTCTTCTTTCTTACCTTACTTTGTCCATTTAACATTCAGTGTGGAGGAATGAATATCACGAAGACAAGCGGACGCTAGTTTGTTTATACAACGTCAACTGTTACGCTCCACATGGGCCCAGACTTTACCCCCCTCCTTCCCCCGCGGCCCAAGATGTGAAGTCGCTCGCAAAGAAGGATTTCAGTCAGCAGATTTCATAGTCCGTTAATATAAACATAGGAGGGTGTGAGAGTCTTTAGAATTAAAATCTATGAACAGGCTCACTGTCCCCTCCAATTGTTTATGTCTATTTTTCGCCAAATAGACGAAAGCTCACCTTCCCCGGGCGTAAACCTGAAGGGGCGAAGTGCAACAACGTTGAAAATTTATGCCCTAGGAGAGAGTCTTAACTGTGGGCTAGTGAGGGTTCACCCCTCCTAAACTCCCTCGTTTCCCCTCCCCTAGGGGATAATCAACGTATATATATATACATCGATCTTGAGAAATTCAAAAGAGAATCCGCGTAACACTCGAGAGAAGACGAGTCCCTGAGTCAATCAGGAAATCAAGAAGATAAGTGGAACGGAGCGGGACCTTCCCTCCCGAGGCCGTTCCTTTGGTCGCTGAGAAGAGCAGACCAGTGGTATCGAGACCAATTCTCATACCATTCTCGTCCAGAGAAAATCCCTTATCTCAGTTTTCTGAATAAAAACAGAGATACCCCTTACCATTGAGGAATACCAACGTGAATTCCCCTTCGAGAAGAGATTCACCTCTTGATTGTCTCATCATCGAGAAACCCGAATTTGTAACACAGGGATCGGAATAACTTCCGTACATCCAAAATCCCCTTACTTACATCTTCAAGTCAAGAAGCCTCGCCACGCGCCCCCTACCTTTCCAGTGAAAAGCACCAGCTGTTTTCCACCCCCCCTACTCACGTCAGCGAGGAAGCCTCCAGTCCAACTCGCACCAATTCACCTCAGCGAGAAGATTCACTTTCAAGGTCACACAACTGTCTACTCTCTCAGAGTTAAATGTAAAAAGAATCCCAAACTTATTCATTTTATTTAGTTATTTTCCTTTCCGTGCGAAAGTGTATTTAAAGATTTAATATTTCATTCTTTTATGTAATTAAAAGTATATTTTTGTCGGAGTTGTTTAGTTAGTTCCTCGGACGCTGCAAATGACAATAGATATATCATAATACGAATCCTCCCTGGTTAAAGAATTAAATTAAATGATTCTTAGAGAAAAGTGGAACGGATTTACTCATGTACGAATCAAACGTACTCAGCCGTAAACCACGACATGTAGAAACTCCATATTTAGATAATTACATGATATATCTCATCCAGAAATTAAAGCATCGCTCCGTTTAATCAAACCAAGATACTTCTGGCTGAATATGGATACAGATATATGCACATACTTGGTCACGAGAACGCCTTCAATGTCAGTCAGCTAAGGTTCATCGTAACAGCTCGTCTCCAATTCTACCTATTTCTATTCCCTCGTCAAGATTTGAAGCTGTCTATTTGGATCTTTTAGGATCACTTTCTTCCTCTAACCTCCCAGGACAGTCAGGTCCGTCACATCATCGATATATGTTATTAGAAGGATAAGATGAATCGAAGTCATATTGATTTTAGACATAACTACTGCAACAGTTGCTTTGGTCTTTCCGGACACTTGGATCTCTAGTTTTGTTGTACCTCCTTTACTGATAAAGGAGCACAATTTGAATCCAAGCTTTTTAAAGAACTTTGTTCATTGGTATATTTTCATCGGCTTTGTGCCACATCATACCGGTGAATGACAAACGGAATTATTGAAAGAAGTCATCGTAATTTGAAGACTTGACTAATGGCTCGTGGTCAAGGGTGGCTGATGGCACTCTCCGTTGTCTTTTTTAAGTATCAGTTTTCTCAATGTTTACAGTCGTCACGGACTACCCTTCTTTGTTCTAAACCTTTCGTTACGCTTTCCTCTCCAAAAACAGATTCTAAATTTATAAATCAATTAGGAAAACTATGTCACTAATTGATTTTGCTCATATATCGACAGGAAATTTGCATTCCCTACCAAAATCTTACGTTCCTAATGACTTAAAAGAAGCATCCTAACATATGGGTTCGAATCGATTGCGTCCAAAATTCACTTGAAACACCCGATGCAGGTCATTTTCCAGTTATTAGGCGCAGTGATAATTTTTTCATTTTATAATTCACCAGTGGTAAAACCGATTCAGATTCGATTGATAGGCTGAAAGTAGTGAAGATGCCAAGCAATTCTTATAAAGATAAGAGTTCCCAATCTTCCGCGTCCCGTTTGGATAGCGATAAACGTCCAGAATCCCTTTCTCCAAATGAAATAGATTTACTCAATGATGGAGAAAATAACAGCGACGAGTTCCAAAAGCTTCGACTATATGAGGATGAACAACCAATTACGTATACACGCTAGGGTCGAAAGATAACTTACGCCAAAAATCCGTCCTATCATTATTTTTAGATTCTTATTTAATGTCCTAATTAAGGGGAAGTCTTGTAAGTTATTCACACAAACAAAAAGTTTTAATCGCAAGTAGGAGTATTTGCAAACGTTCAATGGAGAATATTAAAAGTTCAGCAAGAAAATACCTAAATGATACAAAGAACCTCAGACTCTCTGAGTCTTATGAAGTTTATATATTTGCATTCAAAAATAAATTTGGGTTGACAAAACCTTAAGTAAACATTTATCTTTTCGGAATTAGTCTACCAAAAAGGAACGGAGGTTGTCGAAAATGGCACCAAGCCAACAGTAACAACTAACACCAAGCTAACAGCAACAGCCAACACCAACGACAACAGCATCAATGACAAATACTTTGAACCAAGCAAACACAGACAACAAACAACCACTGAACTCATGACAATCAAGGCCTGAGACTAAGGATTCTACGAGTAGTTCGCCTTTTGAATCGAGCCCCACTAGGGAAAAACGCAGAATATGCGAGTACAATCTGAAAACCACTAGTAAATATCATATAAGTAGGAGAAGATGCAAATATGCTCACCCTAAGGCATGTCCGAAACTATTGAAATACGGACTAGACAAAATGAAAAGTTGCACCCTGGGCCGAGAATGTGAGTTCCACCACCAAAAACTGGTACTTTAATACGGCAAATGAACTACTAATAGTAAATATAAGCATTAAAATTTGCCTAGTGTATCGTCCCCCAGGTTCAGAGGCAGAGAAGTTTGCTAATGTAATAGCTATGATATCTGAATACATGGAGGAAAGTGATAAAAAAAATACTTATGCTAGGAGACTTCAACCTGCCTGTAATCAGCTGGCCCTCAGGAAATATTAATGGTGGAGCACTATGTGACCGTACTCAGGCTAGTGAATTAAAAAGACTTACGGATGACCATTTCCTGGAACAAATTGTAAATAAGCCAGCACGAGTCAATAACATGTTGGACCTAATATTCACCAAAGAAAGTGAATTGATACACAGTGTACAAATCACAAAGACAATATTGTCTGACCATAGCATAATGACAGTGAAAACAAACCTACACAAGTCCAAATTAAGCAATCTAAACTTTTTCAGTGAGAGAGCTGACTGGGAGTCCCTGAATGATGAACTATCAAGAGTTGACTGGGTTGGACTGGGCAAAATAAAATCAACTGAAGAACTTTTGAAGATATTAATTTTCACCTGTGAAGAACTGTGCATGAAACGCATTCCCCGAAGGAAAAGCAATTGCCAGAGAAAAAAAATACCTCGGGACACAAGAATATCAATGAGAAATAGAACTAAACTAAAGAAAAAATTATTGGGATAAAAACAGGTAGTGAGAGTAAAACTATTGAGCATAAAGTGGAGAAAATAGAACTTAGACTAAAAAACTCATATGAACAAGAGAGAGAGAGAGAGAGAGAGAGAGAGAGAGTATGAAGAAAACAAAGCACTGTCAGCGATTAAAGGAAACCCTAAACATTTCTACAGTTATGCCCAAAAGAAAGTGAAAACCCAAACTAGGGTCGGTCATCTGCTAAACAAAAAGAGGGAGCTAGTAGACGACCTAACCATGGTGGCAAACATTCTGGAAGAACAGTACAGGAGTGTGTACAGTGACCCAGTGCCATAGAAAGTAATACTAAACCCCACTGACCTTTTTTAAATGGAAAGGGGAAACGAGGACACAATTAATGACATAACTTTCAGCCATGATGATATCATAGAGGCCATAAAGGAATTTAAATCCAACTCAGCAGCGGGACCTGATAATATACCAGCGGCATTATTGACAAACTGCAAGCAAACCCTGGCTGCTCCTATTAACATAATATGGAGGAAATCACTAGATGAGGGCAACATACCAGCAGTAATGAAAAGAGGAGTCATCCCTCCAATTTTCAAAGGGGGCTCAAGGGGTGCAGCGTTAAATTATAGGCCAGTCTATTTTACCTCCCATCTCATTAAGGTGTTTGAGAGAGTCATCAGAAAATATGTGGTGAGCTTCAGGGAAAGAACTGGACAATTTAACCCGAGGTACACGGGTTTAGAAAGGGAAGGGCATGTCTCTCTCTACTCCTGGATCACTATGAAAGAATACTGAAAGAAGAATGGTGGGAGGAACGTGAACGTAGTGTATCTAGATTTCGCGAGGCCTTCGATAACGTGGACCACTGGTTACTGCTCTACAAAAATAAGAAAGGCAGGTATTACTGGAAAAATGGGTACCTGGGCGAACAATATCTTGGGAGACCAAAGCCAGAGAGTGGTGGTCGAGGACACACATTCAAGAGACTTGGCAGCGGTCAGCGGAGTGCCCCAAGGCTCAGTGCTTGGACCACTACTGTTTCTGATAATGATAAGCGACATTGACCAGAAAGTGGAATCATCCCGAGTCTCCTCATTTGCGAATGACACCAGAATTGCCAGAGAAATAACTACCAAAGAAGATACAGAAAAGCTACAAAGAAACCTGGAAACAATCTACAACTGGTCAAGAGAAAACAACATGATGTTTAATGACAAAAAATTCGAAATATTAAAATATGGAACAAACGAAGAACTAACTCAGCATGAATACAAAGCAGGCGATGAGGTGATAGAAGCTAAGGACACACTGAGATATCTGGGAGTGTGAATGAGCAACATAGGTAACTTCAAGGAACACATCAACCGTACGGCCAGGTCAGCCTGGAAAATGAGTGGATGGATCATCAGGACCTTCAAAACCAGAAAACCCGAACACCTGCTACCTCTATGGAAGACCCCAGTTATGCCAAACATGAATTATACTTGCCAGTTGTTGTCCCCTCACAAAGTAAAGGAGATATAAGAATTGGAGCAAGTGCAGAGAGAATTCACTAGAAAACTGATTGGAGATTCCTTAAATTACTGGGAGAGCCTACATGCAATAAAGCTCTACTCCTTACAAAGACGGAGGGACCGTTATAGTATTATATATGCCTGAAAAGAACTAGAGGGTGCTTTGCCAAACCTATTACAGGGTGGAATGAGTAGCATAAAGAGCCAGCTTGACCCAAAGTTTAGAAGGACCTGCACAAGGAGGACAATTATCAGCTGCTCTCAAAAGATCAAGACCCTCCAGGCAGAAAGTTTTAGCGGTGCTGGACCCAGACTCTTTAATTGTCTCCCGAGGGACATCAGATACCTTACATGAGTCAGAACGGAACGGAAACCTTTAAGAGTAGGCTGGATATATTCCTCGACACCATACAAGATGAAGCTCCAGTCTCACACGGCCCGACTTCGAGAGGAGCAACATCAAACTCTATCATCGATCAGCTACGGTACTTGAAGTTCGAGCAGAAGTGTGGAAACTGTGGGTCCTCAGACTGGCCGATGTGATGTCACCAAAACCAACCAACAAGTACAAATGGATGCCTAATCTCATGCAGTTAATGAACTCTTGCAACATACAAACTCTAAGGTTTGCCATCATCCTAACTAATGGACTACATGCACCACGCTATATTAAATCCCCCTCCCACACACACCCTCAAATGGAGAGGTGAGTATTTTAGAGAGAATACCAAACCTACTCGAAGAACGTCGTAGAAATTATCCATATATATGAACCTACGAATGTAATAACCACCGCTAATTTGGAAAGGAGTAGGTTAATAACAGTCAAGCTTTGAGAATGTATGAAAAAGCTAAAATATTAGAACATATTTTTCATACTAATACCTATTTTTAAGGACTAGCTAATGTATTTAGGAGTATAAGACTGCTCTATTATTTACCGCAATATGTAAATAAGAGAATACTAAATGTTTATATAACTATTCAGTTAAGTACGAATAAAATAAATGCACTTGAAGGTGAAGTAATTATAAGTAAATTCATAATTTATAGCTTACATACGAGGGGCGGTCAATAAGTTTTGAGAATCGGTAGGGCAAAACAGAGGAAGGGGGATGGCTGTTTGTGGGGGTCTTAGGGCAAGTTAGGAAAAGTCAGGACCTGCAGCCGCACGCTCCTGCCTCGTCTACTTAAGAAGCAGTAGGTGATCGCAGATCGTCAGTCACAAATTTTTCAACAATGGAGAAGGTTGAGCACAGCGCAGTGATCAAATTTTTAACAAAGAAGGCAAGAATGCAAAAGAGATCCATGAACGCATGGTTGCAATGTACACTGACACCGCCCCTTCCTATGCAACCATTGCTCGCTGGAATAGGGAGTTCCGCCATTGTCGTGAGTCCCTTGAAGATGACCCCATCCAGGACGCCCGTCAGACGTGACCAACGATGCAATGTGACCCGTGTGGAGAGGATGATCCTCGAAAATCGACGGGTGAAGGTCGAAGAAATGGAGCGAGAACTTGGAATATCACATGGAAGTGTTATCAACATCATCCACAACAACTTGGCCATGACCAAGGTCTCTGCTCGTTGGGTCCCTAGAAACCTCACGAAACCTCACGCCCCATGATCGACTTCAACGTCGTCAAAGTTTGGAGGAGCTTCTGCTCTTGTACAACCAAGACCCGGCGGGATTCGAGCCACGCATAGTGGCAGGTGATGAAACGTGGGTCCATCACTGGGATCCCGAGACCAAGCTCGAAAGCATGGCCTGGAAGCGCAGGGGATCTCCGACCCCCATCAAGTTCCGGACCCAACCCTCAGCCGGGAAGATCATGGCCAACATCTTCTGGGATTCTGAGGGAGTGTTGATGGTGGACTATGCACCTGGTGGAAGGACCATCACAGGCCAATATTACGCTGAGGAACTGGCTGGGTTGAAGAAGTGCATCCGCCAGAAGCGGCGTGGCAAGTTGACACGCGGTGTCCTGCTCCTCCGCGACAATGCCAGAGTTTCACAAGGCCAGAGTGGCACGAGCTGCCCTGCGCGAGTGCAGATTCGAGGAGCTCAACCATCCCCGCTACAGTCCAGATTTGGCCCCTAGCGACTAATTTTTATTCCGCCAGCTCAAGGCTGCACTGCGTGTACGCCGGTTTGGGGACGATGAAGATGTCCAGCTCGCCGTCCAGGAGTGGATTGAACAGCAGTCGGGAGATTTCTGGTTGTCGGGAATTCGAAGCTTCAGGGACAAGTGTCGCAAGTGCATTGAAGTCGAGGGTAGTTACATTGAAAAATAATAAAACACTTTTCCTCATATCTCGTTTCCTTATATCCGAATTGCAAAGCTTATTGGCCGCCCCTCGTAGTCTTAGTAAATGGAGTAAATATGTCATGATAAAAACTATAGCGAAAAGAAGGCCTCTAGAGCCTCACAGTAAAAGTATAATTCACACACACAAGCATGCGATCGTCAGTAATTGCCGAGAAGAAATATTTTGTATTGATTGATTAAACTACATAATTTAATGAAAATGTTTATCTGGAGTTGGTGTACAAATAAGTATTTCATAAAAGGAAAACTCTAAATAGATATTTCAGGCTGCAGATGGTTAGGTGATAAATTATAAGAATAACATTAATTTGTTGATTTAGATCCGAATGATTTCTGTGAACATCAAAGCTAACTTTGTACTTTATACTGCATCTAATTTAATCTAATTAAAATTATTATAATGTATTGATTTTCTTCTTATTATAATAATGTTAACCAGGTAACAGAGAGCTATATACTGATTGTGGATTAAAAAAACGGGGGGTTTTTTCAGAGTTAACCCAGAGCTAGTGAATGTTTACTATATAAGGCGAGTGAAATTATCTAGAAGAAAAGAGAACCAGAAACAAGAAAGAATTTATTTGAAAACAATTTCCACGTCACAGCTCTGTCGAAATTAAACCATGAAGAAATGAAGTTATTATTATCCCTACATCAGGGAAACGCTTGGCCAGTCATCTTCTGAGCCGAAACAAATTGAAACAACAACTATAAACACTATAAGAAACAGGGCCTGGAACAGCATCGAAGACGACACACTCTAATAACACAGATGTGCAGTAAACAACCGTGCATCACCAGCGCCACCGACGAACTCGCTTCTTAACCTCTGACCACCCACCCATTAAGCCTATGCACACACACGCACATACATATTCCGTATTCCTCCGCACAGCCACCTTCCCCCCACCCCATTTCGCCCCTACAGTACAGCTCCACACACTCTCTCCCGTGTTCTCACCATCACTGCTCGTAATCGCAAAGCCGGGCTAGGGGGCGCCTGACTCGCTCCGACCGCCTCGGACCAACTGAAACCCGTTCCCTCTGAGCTACATCCCCCGCATCATCAGAGCCACCATCCTCATCAATGACGCCATCCTTCCCATCATACGTTGCTTCATCGAGTAAAATTCGTCGGATGTCAAGTATATGACGCGGGACGCCACCAACTTCTACCGTGTTCTCTGACGTCACATCAGTCACCACACCATATGTCCACGGCCACTCACCGGCTTTACCACCACCGCGCCCCCCACTGCGAACTCAGTCTGAAACTCATCTCGCTGCACCGAGTTCATGTTCTTAAAATAGCGTCTACCCTAGGCGTAGCGAAATAAATCGAGTTATGTGCGGCGGTATGTAAGTTTTACCAATGTTGGGGTAGCTGAGGTAAGGTAACAGGACTTAGGAGCAGGGACGAACCCGTGATGCCAGTAATACTTATGGAAGCATGAAACCCAATACGCCGTTATCACACAGAATTTCTCTGCTCTAGACAGTTCAACGCAGCTGTGCTTAATTTGGGGTGCTTTATCGCCGTCTTGCCCCCCAGTTTGATAACAATGTCCCGCTTCCAGGTGACAGCCGTGTCCATCTTACTCCTCTTGGGGTAGAAGGGAATCTCTCTTAATTCCCTTTGCCTCGTCGATCCCAAGATTATCAAGGTTCAATGTTTGTAGAGATATAAGAGTTTAACAAAAACTGTTGTGAAATAGCGAGTGTATATATGTGTCAGGCCTTCCTCTTGGTGAGGAAAACTAATGTAATAATAACAAAAGACATCGGGGTTTAGCTTTGCCCCTCCGATGTTCTGCGGTAACATAGGAGAACGCCAAAATTTATAAATACGAAAGTCAAAAGTGCAAACGGTCGACATCGTATTACGTGCTCCCCTAAGTTCAAAATGCCGAGTAGACAAACAACAGACACCAAAAAGGGAGACTTCATTTGCAACCCATCTGGGAGTCCCCTACACCTCCATTTACCTCGCGGGGTTAATTGAGGTATAAAACCAGGTCGACACGAGAAAACGGCGCCTTTTTCGTTTTCGTCAAGAGATAGAAAAGTCTCCGTTAGAGAGAAGGGCTTTTCGAGTTCGAGAAGAAACAGAAAAGTCACCGCTAGAAAGTTTTTCGGCAAGTTAAGAAAGACTTGCAGTTTCTTGGACAATAACAGATTGTTCCAAGGAGTCTCGCCACAGTTCGAGCCTTAAGATCATTAAGGATCAAAAATATAAATACTCTCGACACAGCTTGAGTACCCAAATCTTACGCTATCTGAGTTTGACAAACCCCAAACTAGATAGAAGAAACTTCAACATTTTCACCTCGTTCGGAAGAAAACTATGTCAAGGTCACCACGACCGCCGAAACCAGAAGAACCATTCGTTATGTTTTGAACCTTCATTCGCTCATTCGAATTTTCGGGTGACGTCACTCGTCCATCTTTATGTCGGAATAACGCCATCTTGTGAGCAACCAACAAACTACTCGCCTCAAGTGATCACCGAGGCACGAACCTACGCCTCAAGTTAAATTTTATTTGGTTTATTAACCATTTGTCTCGTCGATACCCGAAATTATCAAGGTTCATGTTTGCTTAAGCCGCGTCTGGTATCTCCTTGGGAGGCCATCGTGCTAAAGAGAATCCGAGCTTCTTGCTGTCCATACCTTAGTATCTGTCTCCCGTGAAGTGATCCCCTCGCCCTTGTTATCTCGTCAGCATATCATCTTCATGCAATCCGCCCTGATCATAGGAAGATTGCGGAAACCCATTTATACCCCGGAAGATTGTCTTGGGTTGCTCTCGTCTCACTACATTGATTGAGACTTCGTGCTCTCCGCAGACGAATCTCGATTTCGTGATTACTTTTTCCTGGAGCCGAGGTAATCTCAACCCCCTTCAGAGTCTCTCTGAAACGCCTTCGCATCGAGACCCCATCGACGAAGACCTGGCCAATGGTCTTCTGCATCCCCAGTTCATCCTCCAGAAGTAAGCAGGAGTCCTTTCCTCGTAAGTCCCGCCTCTTCGTTCCCAGTCCTAAGAAGAATTCCCCATTTGTTGTAACGCAGACTTACTAAATCTTTCATTTAATCCAACTTATTGGATCACTTATATATTTTCCCGGACCTAATTTCCTTAATTTTTGCCTGTCATAATATTATTTTGCCGTACTGATTATTTTTTAAATTTCCATTCGTATCTGTGCCCTTGTTTTTATTAATTGTATTAAAGTTTATTTTTGTAGAGGTGTTTATCTTTCGAATAAACCTAGAGAAGTACTCGGCAAACGTATTCCCTTTTAAAGAGCCAACCTATAATATCGCACTCTAAGTAGAAGGTCCTTACCTTTTTTTTCCAATTCAATTATACCCAAACGCAGCTCCGATAGTGGCTGTCTTGCGTACAGTAGTGTGTACCTTTAGAGACTTTTGGTCACAAGCCTTCGTCACTCGAAAATACTAAATGGATGAGGCAAGGTGCCTTTACTTGAATCTAACGGCTGAATGATTTAACTGATCTCCTTTTGACTGCCCATAATATCCTCCTTTGTTTACTTATACCCGTGATTAAAGGGGCGTGACCTATTTTCTCTTATCAAAGCGCGGGGGCGGAGCTAACAATAGGAAACTCACTTGAAAGCAAGGGTGAAAGTAGGATTAAGTTCTTGCTGGAATA
This sequence comes from Ceratothoa steindachneri, assembly GCA_963969495.1. NCBI lineage: Eukaryota > Metazoa > Arthropoda > Malacostraca > Isopoda > Cymothoidae > Ceratothoa > Ceratothoa steindachneri. Next base: position 24,494,440 of record OZ018330.1, on the reverse strand, counting down.
TTCTAACCTACAACATCCGCCACCCTTCTCCCCCACGCACCTCACCTCCCACCTCAAGACACAAATTCTATTTTAAATTGCCTGTATGATGTAGTAATTAGTCACAACATAATTTATAGCAAAACATTAATTTTTATGTAAGTAAGTGCAACATAATTTGGGGGGAAAAAATCAGAACACAAACTTAAAAGAAATTCAATGCAATAATCTGTTTTAAGTAATCAGACACTGTGTGAACAACAAATCAAGCTGGCCATGTCCATATCCTTTTCTGGGTGTTAGGAAAATTGTCTATTACCAATTAAAACTGGTAGGGCTTGATGTAGGCAAGAGAGATTCGGGGAAAGCGGAATCACACACATTTCCACACTTTCCACAGAGGAATGTAGTAGTTGTCCTCTTCTTCTGTGTAGTGGCAAGCCATTCCTTTTGTTGAGGTGGCTGCTTTTCTTCCTTTGCGTAACCATGTCTTTACATAAGGTAGTGGGTCCCATTATCTGCATGGTGGTCCCACACAGCTGATGAAGAGAAGATTGGCTGCATTCTTGGTTGTGAGTTTGCTCCTGTACTCTGTAATGGTCATGTTCATTGAGCTGAACCCTCTTTCACAAAGTGCATAGCGTGCAGACAGCTTCTCCCTGTACTTGTCTTGTACTCCTATAGCAATGCCCTCTGGGCATTCCTATAATAAAATCCTCCTGGGAAACTTAAATATATATATATCATCATTTATTATGTATAAAATTCATATAATTCAATTCTGTTTACTTAACTTTTGTAAATTAAATCATTCATGCAAATTTATGTACAACTTAATGATTAATTAATTCATTCATTTATTTTATTTAACTTGTCAATTCAATTAATTTATCCATAACTTTTTACAATTCAATTATTTTATGTAACCTTCAATAATTCAAATATCCAGTGACGAAAAACTGAATTCATTTAAATTACTACTGGTTCAAACAATATATCTTAAAATCTCACGCACACACACACAAACACACGCTTTCAGCTCAACCAAATTGAACACGAGATAGCCCATTCGACTCTCGCCACTCTCCGCATAAAGGTCGGTAATCATTCCTTCTACAATTAGTCATTTACCTCCAAACAAATCATACTTAGTTTAATTCCACATCCTCTCACAATTCTCTGCAAACGGCCATACGAGAGTAGGTCCTAATTCTATTTACTTCTCGTATTGCAGCCCCCAATTCACAGTCCATCGTCCTCATCTTTTATTTCATCTTTTATTTCATTTATTTCACTTACTTTATTTCACTTCACATCTTGTTATTTTAAATCATATTTTACCATATCTTACATTGTATACCTAATCCAATTTATCTCATTGTGCATTCGTTGATTCTGTGAATATATTTGTTTAATTGTTTTTCTTAAATCCAACCTAGTTCAGAATTTACATCTAAACTCAAAATTTATTTCACTTTAGTCGTAGGCCTAAAAACTAGCAGACGACTAACTTTTATGAAACAAATTTATGGTAATGGTTTTCGAAACGCTCTTTAGGCTGATTTATTAACCAAAAACAAATCCCATTAATAACCAAATACTATAAAGTGGTGCCCAAAGTTTAATAATCTCCCGTCAATTAATAAATAAGTTTAAACGTTAAAGTAATTCTTGAACTCCACGCGCGTCATTCTCTCCCATCAGCGCTTGAAGAGCATTTTTTATTCACGTGTTTATTTTTTTTTTATCGCGTGTTTTCTTTAACATCCTTCTTCCAATTATCATAATACATGTCATTTTAATTTAATACTATCCCCTATATTCAACGACTGGACAATTTCCTTTATTTCTCATAAATATTTTTCATTTCTTCACATTCCTGTGCTCGTGAATAATTTCCACACACACACGTGCACACAGCCACAGCTATTTCACTTACGTCAACACATTCATTCAACGAGCACAAGTACACATAAGACAGTGACTATGATGGACCAAACACACCAAATAAGGCCATCTGTTAGCGGCCAACCCGATCATCATGACCAAGCGTCTGCCTTGAATCCACAGTCCACGCACAGGCAACCTCATGAGTAACTCTCGCTTCCCGTTTATGATCCTGCAAACCCAATTGCATGGTTGGAAGTCTCGTGACGAGACTCTCGTCCCTCCTCCTTAAACCACAGAATATCACCGAGGAAGAGAAAGTAGCAGCAATAATCCAACGGTTGCCCATAAGTACCTTTATTCAATTCATGGAAGTGCTAGATCGCCTGAAGGAGGCTTTCGTTAATAAATACGGTAGGTCCCAAATAGACGACCTGAGAGAGCTCCTGAATACTCAGGAAATGGGAGATAAGAGTCCTACTTCTTTTTTAACTCATCTGAAAGACCTTATCAGGGTAAAAGGTGTTCAAATCGAACTTTTTAGCCCTCTTCTCACTAAGATTTTCATGAGAGGAGTCCTCGAGGGAATCAGGCCATTAATCCTAAGCTCGAACCCCACGAGCATTGAAGAGGTTGCTGCAGCCGCAGACAAATTGTATAAAAGTCCTTACGTGAATTTGGGGCAACGGCCAAACTCACGGCCCATTTAACAATCCTTCAATTTCTCAAGTTCGAGGCACGTCGAGCCCCTCTGACGACCGAGCCGAACGTTCAAGGGTTCCATTTTCTCTATCAAGGGACCTTGAGGCTTCAATACGAAGGATGGAAGCCGACATCCAGCGGTTAAAGCTGCAGCGGGAATCACAGAACGAGCACATACACCGGTTTGGCGATTGAAGGCGCAGGTTCCGCTCTCGTTCACGAAAGAGAAACCAACGAGGGCATACCGATGCAAGAGGTGAGAGACAGCAAAATTTTCAACCCCATTCTTCCAACTATTCTCACCATCTTGCACACCATCAGAGCCAATGCTGGTATCATCAAAGTTACGGGCACAACGCTGTACACTATACACAGCTTTGTAGCCACAGTTATGCTTCTTCACATACTAAGCCAAGTAGTCTCCCGAAGCATAACGTTTCCTTTTCCTCTCATTCAACCAATGGTGGTGGTACCACAACAACTATGGTGCACAAGCTCTAAAATGCTTGCAACCGTGTACATATATGGACCCAATACCTTCTTCAAATCTCAACCCTCCATTTTTCTCACTTCACCCAACTCAACCACTTTCTCTAAATCCTCAAATTTCAATTTCGCAACCTTCAAATTCTGGCATTCCTCTCACTCCAGCCTTTCAATCACATCCTTTAAACTAACATCTCAAGGGATTAACAATGAACGATAAACACCTCACATCCTTTAAACTAACATCTCAAAGGATTAACAATTAACGATAAATGGGTCAACATCTACCAGCTGCACCTCACTTTACTTATTCAGGTAGGTCCTAACTTTTACACTGACCCACACTCAATCCTCAATTCATATCGTACCAATTCATTCGCGCACTCACATAGTTCTCTGGCAACGCAATCAATTCACTCGCCTTCACATAGTGCTCTGGCAACACGCCATCAATTCGCTCGCACTCGCATAATAGTGCTCTTGCAACACGCCATCAATTCGCTCGCACTCACATAGTGCTCTACCAACACGCCATCAATTCTCTCACACTCACACAGCTCTGGTGACACGCCATCAATTCGCTCGCACTCACTGGCAACACGCCATCTGTTCGCTCGCACTCACATAGTGCTCTGGCAGCACGCCATCAATTCGCTCGCACTCTCATATTAGTGCTCTGGCAACACGCCATCAATTCGCTCGCACTCGCATAGTGCTCTGGCAACACGCCATCAATTCGCTCGCACTCGCACAGTGCTCTGGCAACGCCATCAATTCTCTCACACTCACACAGCTCTGGCGACACGCCATCAATTGGTTCGCACTCACATAGGGCTCTGGCAACACGCCATCAATTCGCTCGCACTCGCATAGTAGTGCTCTTGCAACATGCCATCAATTCGCTCGCACTCTCATATTAGTGCTCTGGCAACACGCCATCAATTCGCTCGCACTCGCATAGTGCTCTGGCAACACGCCATCAATTCGCTCGCACTCGCATAGTGCTCTGGCAACGCCATCAATTCTCTCACATTCACACAGCTCTGGCGACACGCCATCAATTCGTTCGCACTCACATAGGGCTCTGGCAAAACGCCATCAATTCGCTCGCACTCGCATAGTAGTGCTCTTGTAACATGCCATCAATTCGCTCGCACTCACATAGTGCTCTGGCAACACGCCATCAATTCGTCGCACTCACATAGTGCTCTGGCAACAGGCCATAAATTCTCTCACACTCACACAGTTCTGGCGACACGCCATCAATTCGCTCGCACTCACTGGCAACACGCCATCAATTCGCTCGCACTCACATAGTGCTCTGGCAGAACGCCATCAATTCGCTCGCAGTCACATAGTGCTCTGGCAAAACGCCATCAATTCGCTCGCACTCACATAGTGCTCTGGCAACACGCCATCAATTCGTCGCACTCGCATAGCGCTTTGGCAACACGCCATCAATTCGCTCGCACTCGCATAGTGCTCTTGCAACATCCCATGAAACCGCTTATACTGAAAAAGTTCATCTAGAACCATTATCACCTCATTCTCCTCCTACTATACCCCTTTATGATACAGTAATTCCCCAAAACAACCTTTAACCCCACCCTTTTAATCACCCCTGCTACTCCAACTCCACCTTCCGTTTCAATGCCTCCTCCTCCTTTGTTGTAGGAAAACTCATCGGCAGAAGTGGTCAATCAGGAGCAAATCTCTGCCCCACTGGTCACTCCGTCAGCGGACAACGGGACTCAAGACTTCCACATCCCGCTTGAGGCCATCTCGGAAGAAACAAACAAGCGGATCACCTTCGCTCCATCAACCTTCTCTCGTCCCAGTGCCTCGTCCAACGCTACTGACACTGCCACAGCAAATCTGTGTCCCTGTACCCGCAGCCAAACCAATGACACTGTCACGCGCTCCAGTCGCGTCGTCAGGAGGCGTCGTCGGTACTCGAACTTATAATCTCAAAATAGAAAAAGGGAGGTAACCTTCTTAGGGGGAGAGTGTTATAGCAATGCCCTCTGGGCATTCCTATAATAAAATCCTCCTGGGAAACTTAAATATATATATCATCATTTATTATGTATAAAATTTATATAGTTCAACTCTTTTTACTTAACTTTGGAAATTAAATCATTCATGCAAATTTATGTACAACTTAATGATTAATTAATTCATTCATTTATTCTACTTAACTTGTCAATTCAATTAATTTATCCATAACTTTTTACAATTCAATTATTTTATGTAACCTTCAATAATTCAAATATCCAGTGACGAAAAACTGAATTCATTTAAATTACTACTGGTTCAAACAACATCTCTTAAAATCTCACGCACACAAAAACAAACACGCTTTCAGCTCAACCAAATTGAACACGACTATAGCCCATTCGACTCCCGCCATTCTCCGCATAAAGGTCGGTAATCATTCCTTCTACAATTAGTCATTTACCTCCAAACAAATCATACTTAGTTTAATTTCACATCCTCTCACAATTCTCTGCAAACGGCCATACGAGAGTAGGTCCTAATTCTATTTACTTCTTGTATTGCAGCCCCTAATTCACAGTCCATCGTAGTCATCTTTTATTTCATCTTTTATTTCATTTATTTCACTTCACATCTTGTTACTTTAAATCATATTTTACCATATCTTACATTGTATTCCTAATCCAATTTATCTCATTGTGCATTCGTTGATTCTGTGAATATATTTGTTTAATTGTTTTTCTTAAAACCTAGTTCAGAATTTACATCTAAACTCAAAATTTACTTCACTTTAGTCGTAGGCCTAAAAAATAGCAGACGACTAACTTTCATCAAACAAATTTATGGTAATGGTTTTCGAAACGCTCTTTAGGTTGATTTATTAACAAAAAATAAATCCCATTAATAACCAAATGCTATACTCCACGAAACCAAGGTGGTCCTCTTCTTCATTCACATGTTGGACCTGACTTAAAACCTTCACCTTATCTTCTCCAAAGCAAGGATTGTCATGTTTCCAGTTGTCAGCGTACAGAGGGTGGCCAAATTATTAGAGGCACGACTTCCTCTTGTGAACTAAAAAAGAGTTTAGTTAACCATACAATAATTTAATGATAGTTTCAGTGATGGTAGTCATTTTGGGCGATAATATATGCAGTCCGTTAGTCAGAGGGGGTTGAGGGATAATGAGTAGTATCCAAAGCACGGCTGCTCCGCCAAGCTCAGTGCGCATGTGGCAGTGAGAGTGTAAGGTTGTTTGTGCTGTTATCATCAGTTTTTAGTGAAAGCTAATATTATAGATAGGTTAACTACATATTTATATATGTTTATAGGTGTTTGAAAAGGGATTGTGGCATTATTAATTTGATATTTCTTTTTCCTAAAGAAATTCATTAATAGTCAGTATTTTCTTATAAAAATATGTAAAGCTATCGATATATCACCTAAAAAGAAGGGCGAAATTTATGCATTACTGAGAGAAACAGATTACTCTCATAAAAGAGATAGGTGAAAATGTCGCGAAGTACTCTTGCTAGGCAATTTTATTGACGTGGCTCTAATAGGTTGGTCAACCCTTGTAGAGGACTGACATTTGATTGATGAGGGTTTTGTAGGTCTCCTTTCGGTTGGCTGTGCAACTGGCCTGTTCTTTGTTTGCTGTGGTTGTGAAAACTCTTTCTTTCATGTTGTCAGATACTGCTCGAATGAACTGACCAGGGTTGATGATGGGAGATTGTCAACACTTAGATGCTCTACCTTGAACTCCATCGCTTCATCTGCTCGGTTGGCAGTAACTGTGTGTTGTCCTGGGTAGGTACTGAGTCTTTCGATGCGTTTGACATACATTTTCGTGGTAGTGTAGGCCTTTGGGAGTGTCATCTTCCTATTCTGGAACATTTCAGACAAGTTCTTGAGTTTACTGAGAACATCAGCCATCACTGCAAGACTCTTCAGAAAGTTGATCGAGCACAACTTAAGGAGCAGACCTTTGAATTTAGCCCTCTATCTGCCATCCCTGGTCTCATCTTCTGATGGCTTCTGGAAATGTTGTGCCAAGGCTGGAAAGGACTGCCAAACTGCAGAGACCGCCCTGTATGATGAAGCTACCCAACGAACATCGAACACTTTGCCGATCCTTTTGAGGGTAATATAAAGGTTGTGAGCACATTTATTCAGCTCCCTGACGTTCTTCGGTGACTGGCTGTATAATGATTAGAGCGTATCGAGGAAGGCCTAGAAGTCTTTTGTTCCTCCTGTCACATCCAGTGCCTGGACCGCATCAAGCTCCAGTTGGTTATTGAGGCAGTATCATAACACTATCCCAAGGAAGTCTTCCTGGAGTAGCTTTTCAACACCTGAATGAATGAATAAATGATTGGTTTAATCACACACCATCATGAAATTATTGCATTACATGTACAGTAAACTTAACCTACCTGAATTTACTCAAATCATGACACTGGCCCCATCACTTCAAAATCCAATGAAGACTTCCTGTAGTAGCTCAATGGTAAAGCCATTCTTCAACAAGCAGCCCATGGGCTGTTCCTTGATGTGAGCTGCAGAGAGACTTTCCAGCTCTACCAGCTCCAGTGGAAAGGCAATGGGCTCCATCTTCCTTAGCTACACTCTTCCTCATGTGCACAATAAGTGTTGACTTGTGTCCCTCACTTGTTGACTCATCAACCAAGATACTGATATTACTCTTGTTCTCGATTATCTTCTTCAGGAATTCCCTTTTCATCCGGGCTAACACATGCTCAATAATATCAACACAGTCTTGCTGCGCAAAACACGCCCTAAATCGACAGAATTAACTTTCTGCAGGTCGATCAGACTTTCAAAATTGTCTATACGAGTATATACATAAACGAATCCTAATCCTCGAAATAGGTTAGCCATGTGTCATTGGGAATGTGTAGCTTGCATTCCGGATGTCAAAGGGTAGCTTCACGTACTCCCATAAATCATACAGCGATATTACTGCAGTCCATAGGGATTTTATGGTTATTACCGGGTCCATAAGGATTTGATGGTAAGCACGATCCAGATCCAACCTTGAAAAAATTGTTTTGTCATGGAGGTGGTTTGCCACACTTTGAATTCTTGGGCTTTGTGATTGCATTTAACGCGCGGAAGCCGCCAACCACTCTGTATTCACCCGGCGACTTTTTAGGGACTATGTGAATCGGCGAGGTTCATGGTGATTTTGACAGGCGCACGACTCCCTCTTTCAATAGCGTTTCTAACGTTGCTTTCGCAACTTGCAGTTTCTTCATTGAAATAGGTCTCGGCCGCGCGAATGTCGGTGGTGCACTGCCGGTCTAAATCCTGTGCGTCATTAAATTCGACGAAGGTGGGGAGGGATTAGCGGGCGCGGGGCTGTACAAAGCTTCATACCTCTCCCACATGGCCTTGCAACTGGACGGTAGGTGTTGCAGGTCATTAATGATTAAAGCTACAGCAGGCTTCCCGGATTGTTTCACTTCTGATCTGAGCTTAATTTGGTTGTCGATAAGGATGCCGCGCACGCAATCCACCAAAAGATTAAAGTGCCTCATAAAGTCAATTCCAAATATAATAACAGCGAAGTAGTATCCGCGACTACAAACAACCACCTCGATGACCGGCGAAGACTAGGGATAACTATATCCGTGTGTACCTCGCCGTCGTAATGTTCTCATTCGAGTCGCGTAATTCACCCGATTGCATCAATTTAGCCGGAATTATTGACACACTCGCCCCTGTATCAATTAGAAACTCGCCCTTAATTTTATTCACTTTAGCCACGACGGTGAAGACGGACAGCATACCAGCGGTCGCGCTTGCAATGGCATGTCTAGCTAGTTTTCCGATGGAGGTGGCGAAGATGGCCTGGAGGAAGGTTGCATTTGAGCGTGATTCCCTCTCTTTGGCTACCTGCACCAAGGCTTGCAGAATTTTGCACTCTCACCAAAATACAAATGTGAACGGCATAAAACAGGTATTTAATTTATGCGAAGGTGTTGTAATCCTATCAGTATATTGTAAGCACCGTAATCATTATTACGCTCTACAAAATTGGAACGGTTTCCATTAGGTACGCATATACGGGCACTGATTGCGCACTTCCTGTAGAATTCACATTATTTATATAATTATCACTTCTATTATTAGGATTGGAAATACACATATCGGACAAATAAGTGGCACTACGTACTATGGATTCACTCCTATCATTAACATTAAGACACTGCGCTCTATAGAATGGCATTAGTTCATCCGTAAGCTTTCCTAACTGAGATAAGGTAAGTTCCTTCTGGGTAGCAATTATGGGCACGATGTTGGTTGGAAGGGATTGAATAAACTTGTGCCTCACGAGTTCCTTGCAAACTCTTACCTGTAGAACATTGCTCCTTAGTTCTTTCAAATTGGTAGAAAGTCGACCGGTCAGCGTGGACGAGGCAATGAGCTTATCTAAAAGCTCGGGTTTCGTCCTCTCGAAGAGCCAAATCACGAGTCCTTAAGAGCTGGTAATTATGAGTAGATAGGATTACAGCCGGAAGACGGTCGACGGTCTCGGGAGATAATGCAGCCAAAACATGAAATAATTTAGTATGCTCCTTATTTACTCTTGAAATGTGCAACCTAGCTTCCACAATCTCGAACCAACCTGCAACTACACCCTCGTTAAAGACGGGTGGCATGATGGTGATGGTATTCACGATCTCCGTCTCTACTTGTCCTGTCTGTTGATGGTCTGATGAGTTCATTTTCTCGTTTATTTCACTGTATGGCCGAAAAGGGTCACTAGTTTAAAGGGGGGGGGTGTTTAAAGGTTTTTTGATTGTTAATAGGGTTTAAAATGAAAATGGGGGCCGTCGGTGGTCTTATGGGTTTCGTAACGGTATTTAAAGACCTTTAAGGGCTTGGTCGGATTTCGGTTACTGTGACGGGTGACTATATTTCGATTCTCCCGTCGAGTTTGCTCTGACTCCAACTGCTTAGGTAGATTCTGCTTTTAGGCTGGGTTCCAGAAGGTGCCTTGGTTACTTCGAGGTTAAAGGAAAGGACTCAAAGGGAAAACAAAGATAAATAGCTTTTTATTCTTGAAATAGCGTCTACCTTATTAGGCGTAGCGAAATAAATAGAGTTATGTGTGGTGGTATGTAAGTTATATTAATGTTGGTGTAGCTGAGGCAAGGTAACAGGACTTCGGAGCGAGGGACGGACCCGTGATGCCAGTAATACTAAACGGACGAGGCAAGGTGCCTTTACTTGAGTCTAATCGGCTGAATGATTTTATTGATCTTCCCTTGACTGCCCATAATGTCCTTCTTCGTTTATTTATAACTCTCCTGCTTAACGGGGAGTAAACTCTTTTCTCTTCTCAAAGCGCGGGGGCGGAGCTAACGATAGGAAACTATCTCGTTAGCCTCTCCGCCCATCGTTGGGCGGAGTTCAAAGGTATGTGTGCTCCTCGAGTATTTGTGCACATTCTTAGACCAGGCTGGAAGATCTTATCAAGAGATGACTGTTTATTTTTGCTTTGAAAAACTTCCCGAAGACTCGACCGACCAAAACATATCTCACTCTGTATTTGCTCGGCTTCCTTAATTACCAAGCATCGGTATCTTTCCGTTCCGCAGTCGACATCCATCTTCAGCATCATGTCTCTCTCACGACAGATAACCTCCGTCTAACCAACATCTCTGGCATATTGGTTACCTTCATCATGGAGTACGCTCTTCAACCACCGGAGGCCAGTCATCGAATCAGTTATAATTTAAATATGTCTCAAATCCCACTTTAGAGCTAGGTTCAGCCCCTTGACAACCGCATCCAACTCAGCAATCTTAATATGAGCAAAGTCATCACTTCTGCGTAGCCAAGTATCCTCCTCTACAATCTGACCCTCTATTTCCAGCGCAACCCCAAGAACAAGATTGCTGGCATCACACCAAATGCGACCCCGCCTGCAAGGCGCTACATAAAACAGCCCTCTCACCGGATGCTCCGAGTTTATCCGAGTGAGCAGATCTCTGATCAAACTCGTTGGTTGGTCTGTCACATTATCATCCCATCTCTTTCCCTGACTCACCATCTTTATGTAGCTGCAGGCAACTCTTAACCACCCACACACAAGGTAGTAGCCCACAATCCACCCACACACAGAGAAGAGCGCACGTCTAGCATGACCTTGGCCCAGCAACACATTCCTCGTATCCAAAGGCAACTCTCTGTTTCGGTTTCTCTGCAGGGCCAAGCCAAGCACCTGACCACCCTCCAAACTCTCACGCTCTTTGGTGACAAGCCGGTTATGCGCAAGATGTTCCATCACCTTTTCTGCTGCTACTATCTCTTCACTCACAATCACATCATCTATATAACTGTCACTTCCCTTCCGCACTCACTCATCTGTTCTAACATCAGGTTAAGAATCTTTGTCATTATCTTTGGAGTACAGTTCAGACCAGAGCCAAGCCGAGTCAGATAGTATAAAACCACATTGTAAATTACCCGCTGATAAGGCCTGAGACGACGGTCCACTATGATTTGAAAATATGCAGATTTAAGATCCACTAACCGTAGGCAGTGTGATAGCTGTATCCACCTGCGCACATTCTCGCTGCGAACCGCAACATCAGCTCCAGAGTGACTCACTACATGCCTATTCAGTTCCCGGAAATCGATCACAGGCCTAACCTTATTTTTATTGGCTTGCGTCACTACCATGAGAGTCAATAACCCGTTATCCGCACTCTGATCCTCACATCTCCTCAGCTATCCCTTCTTAATCCAGGTTTCCAACTCTCCTTCAAATTTCTCCCTGGACTCCTCGCTGGAAACCCGTAGACTGCGTGGTCAGCTCATCGAAGTTTTCAAAATATTTCGAGGGTTCGAAAATGTTGACTACCGGGATATTTTCACACTGAGTGAGAACAGAACGCGCAATCACGGCTTTAAACTTGAACTGAAGCGTTACAACCGAAATCTTTGTGGAAATTTTTTCACTTACAGTATCTGCGGTATGTGGAACGCACTTCCAGTGGAAGTTGTCAACAGTGAATCTGTTGACCAATTCAAGTCAAGACTAGACAAAGTCTTGAAAAGTGGCCGTTTAGGGACGCAAAACAATTGAGCAGCCATGTGCCTGCTCGATTGCTAGTCCAAAGGTACCCTCTTTGAATGGACCGTAAGGTCTCCTACGGTACTTACTTTCCTTGTTACTCCTTGTTACTCCAATTTGGTACTCTCGTATCAATGCTCTTCATTTTCAGCTCCAGTGGCTGACCGCACTTCCAGCACCATTGTACTATCCATGGCTCACCATCAAATCTAGCCGTAATGTCCATACCCTCCGACAACAGCACGGGTGAAGCCTCGCAACAAACAACAGTCTGGTTCTCATCACCTGGATCATGGGCCAAGAACCGTACTCCACTCTGCTTCCACTCCACACCACCTGAAAAGTTGATGAAGTCCATCCCAATATTAGCATCAATACCCCTAATTAAATCATTCATAACCACGGTGTCATTGGCAAAGGACGACTCGCCTATATTAATTGGCACAACAAAGATGCTAGAACTGGACACCTCCCGCCCGTCGAATCGACTACGGTCCCTCCCCGAACACACAAGTCCCTAATCATCTACGACCAAACCACAGACCTTGTACACCCTGTGTCTACCATCGCCTTTGCAACTCTTCCACCCACAACACCGTTACTCCTTATCTGAAGGAGCTTCCGGCGCAGAAGATCCTTCCCGCGAGTTTCCCTGGTTGCTGGGGCAAACCTTTGATATGTGCCCAACACCACCACATTTCCAACATTTCACTTCTCTCCTTGCTGTGTCTTTCATTGGGCAATTACGAACCAAGTGGGGCCCACCGCACCCAAAACACTGACACTCCTCTTGGACACCGTTTGGCCTGTCAACTGCAACCCACCTGGTACTGCTAGCAACTGGTTTTGTGGCCACGGCGGCACAGGGTTGCTCCATTAGCCCGGACATTAATGATCTGGCTCTCTCAACACCAGCATACAACTTCATATATTCTATGCCCGACGTTGCTCGAAGCTCTCTTGACACCACTGATGGCATCCCCAGTCACAAACGCCCGCAGGAGAAGCTTGTCTGACCTAATCCGTCCAGCTGAGCTAATTTCCGCAATTCCGCCATGTGCACGTCCACTGTCTTTTCCCTCCAAACCCGCTTGGCAAACTGCTCATGTGCTCTAAATGGGTTCACAGAAAATGCAATTAGAAGTGCATTCTTGGTACTCCGTGCACTCTTCTTCTAATTTCCGCAATTCGGCCATGTGCACATCCACTGTCTTTTCCCTCCAAACCCGCTTGGCAAACTGCTCATGTGCTCTAAATAGGTTCACAGAAAATGCAATTAGAAGTGCATTCATGGTACTCCGTGCGCTCTTCTTCTGACCTTCATCCATTTCAGTGTACACATACAACGCAGTGCCCTCGATAAACTTGGCAAAAGTAGTCTCTACATCCTCTAACTCTCTTAGCTTCACGAGAAGGTCGAACTTATCGAACCATTCCACAGCACTGCCGGGGCCGTCTAACAGTCTCATAATATCGGTCAATTTCACGGTCGTCATAACATCCTAGTGAAGTGAATGCCTAGATAGCTTGTGGAATATAAACAAGAGATTGAAGCGGCTCAAACTCACTAGTAGTTCTGTGTTAACCTCGCACGTCCGTCTGATTCACCATACAATTACACGTCGAGAAAGAACTAGTAAATCGAACAAAAAACAACAACTATAAAGACTATAAGCAACACAGCAGGGAACAGCATCGAAGACGACACACACTAATAACACAGATGTGTAGTAAGCAACCATGCATCTCCAGCGCCACCGACGAACTCACCTCTCACCTCTGACCACCCGCCCACCAAGCATGTGCACACACAGGCCTATACATACTCCGTATTCCTCCGCACAGCCGCCTTGCCACCCCCTTTCACTCCTACAGCACAGCTCCACATTCATATAGGATTATCCATACCGGCAGAGTTACTTACGTTTACCACTTTCATGGTAACCCCTATAGAGACTCGGAGAGAAAGTATTGAGAAGAGACAAGGGTAAATTACACGGTGGCCACATCAATGCCTTTGTCATCCCGAACTTTTTGGATCACTAGTCCAAACATCATGTAATCAACAATCCAGTTTCTGAATTTAATATGCATAATTTAACATGTCTGAACGTTAAATTTTATTTGCAACAACCGGAATAGTGAACTAATCTGAAGAACACAACATGATGTACGTTGGAATATAAACTCTAACAACAAATATCTGTTTACAAAACATATTTCATGGACAGGACCTGTTTTAAAAGAGTCTCATTGGTAATAAAAAAAAAACAGTGAAATACTACAGACGTATTTATTTTTTTATTATTTATCTTAGGAAAAAAAAGGTACTTAAACTTCTATAGTACTTATCAACATGATTATAAACAAAATATCCAAAGATAAAGTTTATTTACTAAATATTTGTGGAATAATCCGTGTGGTATTTTGGGTAGAATTTTTTTTTATAACATTGACGCTATAGAGATTAACCTAGCTTACGACAATGCACGTTTGTACGTCATTAATATTCAGAATTATAAAGATTAAGCAGTTCTTGTTGCCACCCTGAGCAAATTCATCGATGCTCATATTTGATTTGATTTTTGAGGGTAAATGACAATCAAAGATGGCTATCGCCTATCCTAGACATTCCATGATGGCGGCGTTCTTCTTCAACAATCAGGAAGCGGCGTGAAAAAAGAATCTACTTATATGGGTTAGGGTAACTATTTTCGCTGTATTGCACCTCGTGTTATGGTGGATATTGGCCCTATTCCAGAGGAAGGACCTGGCATTGTTATCCCCGTTTGGGCTCTTAGGTTTGGCACTCATAACTCCTCTTGACCGTGGTATTAGCGGATTGTCAGTTCAGTCTATTCAAGAAGGGGTTGACTGGCGTGATGAATATCTTGGCGATTACAGGTTCTCTAAAATCTTCTAATCAACAATAAACCCAGGGACAGGAGTTACTATATCTTGGGCTCTGTTCCTATCGCTTTAGGAGTTCAATGGGCGGTGATGGCTCCTTCAAGTTGTCTATTTACTCCGTTAAAACGGAGTAGCATATATATCCACAAAAAGGTCCTTGATTATAATTGCATTACTTATTTCTTCCTTTTAATCCACATTTAAGAGTCTATGACTCTTTCAACGTAAATATGAATTTACAAAAAAAGACCAAATTGTTCGTGCTATCTTTTTAAAACATGAGATACTAATCAAATGTATCGAAACCGCACTTTAAGTCATCACAACACGACCGAACATATCCAAATTAATCAGCATAATTTGGCAAGGGATTTTCCCCAAATCTGACCTCATTTTGAAGACTATATTTCTCAGTAGGGAGTTACTGATTAACGTAGTATCCGTACGTCTCTCCGTGAAGGTTACCCGAGTTGGGACTTCATCCTACAACTCAATACACCCGATATAGATTAACTTTTCTGCAATCGGAAGCGGTGATTACATTTAGCTAGGTCGTTGGCATCAGCCAGCACTGATTGAGGCTGGTATTCGCTGACGCAAAAGCGAAGAGAACCGGGCTCGTCGGAGGCGTTTTGAAGAGAACGAAAAAGAGAGGCGAATTCCCACCCTCCCATGTGAAATCTAAAGCTAATCCCTCTCTGGAAGAATTAATTAAAGGGGAAGAGAATGATAGGCCCATAGAAAAACCTTAATAAACATTAAGGACGAAATATGGTTGTGTTATTCGATTTTATCGCCGCATTGGTCGTACGGGGTCGCATATTAGACGTGATGTTCGTCGGTCATTTTTGTAAAGGTTGTGAAACACATCCGTGACCACCATTGCGGCTATGAGTGTGCTTCACTCAGTAAATATGAATATAATATTAGGCTTAGAATATGTTGATAATAAGTTCCTAGCACATTAATCATAGGTGTTTCGTTTTAATGTAATGCCACGGGCCACTTAATAAGGCTATCGAATTGGTAACACTTGATCGGGACTTACGTGGCCACTAAAGAGAATTCCACCTTTAAATTGCGGACATTTCTCGGAAAAGGGGACCATAATACGACTATATAACGACCATCACTACCATATTATCAGATAATACTTCCAAAACTCCACCCTAGGTACCAATAATAATAATAATAACAATTTTAAAATGTGAATAATTCATTATATATAAATATAAATATAAATATAAACATATATATATATATATATATATATATATATATATATATATATATATATATATATATATATATATATATATGGAGAGAGAGAGAGAGAGAGAGAGAGAGAGGTGCTATAAGGACTGATATATGTAAATATGAATTAAATATATCACAATTGAGATTTAACTTAGTAACAATATTTTATGAACCCCAGAAAAATAATAATAATAATAATCGAATCTTGAGCCATTAGAAGTTGAATTTCGTAATTTGTTTCAAGCCTGAAAAGAAATGAAGCCGATTAATATATATTAAAATTATTACAAAATGAACCGGGATCAAAACTATCTATCACCTTAAAATAGAACATTTTTAACCATTTAAAAAAAAAAATCTTTAATTTTTAATTTTTTGAAACACCTTTAAAGTATCGTAATTTTTTAAAATAGTTTTACACGTTTTTAAATAGATTAAAATAATAGTTTAAAATATATTAAAGGAATTTTCCTTACCAATCCGCTGGTTGGATCCCCGAAAGGGGACCTAACTTCGTTGCTTAGCCGAGCGTTCAAGAGTTGCGTTCCCTCCTTACCCCCCAAATAGCCTCGTCTTCTGGGTTCTCTCGGCTCTCCACTACACACTTTCACTTCCCTTAACATCACCACGAACATCTTTGCAAACTTTTCCGTCTCAGATGCTCTCATTGGCTATCGCAATACCCTCATCCCCCAAAGCAATACTCTCCTCCGGCGCGCATCCTACGAGACAACTAAACCCTGATATGGGTTCTGAGAAGCCGCGTATCAGAGCGTTTTATCGCTGTGAGCGTGGTGCGCATGGAGATGGTGTTGATGCGCGCCAACCACAGAAGTTAATATCGATAAATGACGAAATAAATAACCTTCAATGTCGGCGGGTGGGGTGCGTGGTGAGGATTGCGCAAGGAGGTTGTCCAGAATCTCGACCGGAAGCGAAGAGAGAAACTGGACGCGCAGCTGCGTTTGGAGGCTCGGGACGTAGCGGTACTGGAACGAATAATGATCGCTATGGGTCACAAGCATCCCCAAACCCTCAAACCCCTCCCCTCCACCCTTCCACCCTTCCCTTATCGTCAGGTAACTAATTTATTTTATCCATAAAGGTACGAAACACATTAAAAGGATGAGGAATTATTATTATTATTATTATTATTATTATTATTATTATTATTATTATTATTATTATTATTATTATTATTATTATTATTATTATCATTGATTTCCATCTAAAGTGGGACTTTATAAATCATTTTTGTCTGTATTAATTTATTTTTTTTCCCACTGCAGGGGACCGGGTTCGATTCCTGGGTGGAGAAATATTTCGGTGCTCGAAGGGAGCAGCCGTCAAAGAGGCAGTGCGTTGAGTCTGAGATGAACGCTCGAACATCTTAACCTGCGTATGCCAGCACATGCACCTATTTTATTAATTAATAGCTCTTTCATCATGTTGGAATATCTGCCCACTCCTCTTCACATGTAGCTGTCAATTAGACGGGGTTCGCAGTTTTCTCTTGTAAACTTGTTCCTTCAATATTCGCTAGAAATTTCAAATCAGATTCAAGTCAGGGAGTTAACTAGGTCAGAGTAGAACCTTAATTATGTTGTGAAGGAACCATTCGCTTGCTGCTTTGGCCCAGTGCTTCGGAGCATTGTTTAGCTGGAACATCCAATCATCTTACAACACCAACTTCTCCACAGTTGAAGTTAAGTTATTGGCCAATATTATATAAAGAATAACAGTGCCATAAAAAGAAAAACAGCCCATACTATAATGTTGCCGCTTCCACCCTTGACTGTGGAGATGGTGTTCTTCCGATCATTGGCAGTTCCACTAGCGCACCAAACATGGCGAGCTGCATTTCGGCCAAAGAGTTCAATTTTGATCTCATAAAACCAAAGCAAATTCATCCCAAATTGGTCTGGCTTGTCTGGGTGCTTCTGAGCAAAGCTCCGTCGTGCTAACAGGTTTGCCTTCTTCAAAAAAGGGGTCTTGCGTGATGATCCAGATCTGAGAGCTTGTCTATTCAGTTCATTACTAGGCAATTGTCCTTTTTGTAACTGATGTCCGAGCCGTTACGTACTTTTATCCTACTTATCATAGAGTTCTTTGATACCGATCTCAGCATCCGTCCTGGAGCGTGTTCAGATATTTTCCTCGGAGCCCCACTGCAAGGAAGGTTTGCAGTGGTCCTGGATGTCTCCAAATTCTTAACAACCCAACCTACAGTGCTGATACGAATAAGAAATACTGTAAACAGACTTATACAGCTTTTACCTTATCTGTAGTGCTCAAATATCTTGCTTTTCAAATCAGTTGGGAGGTAATCTACCTAGATGCCACAATATTCCGGGATGACGGTCAGATGCTAAATGAGGCCATGCTAAAAATCCATACGCAAGGTCTATATAAAAGGCCAAAAAAATATGTAAATAAGCTAATTAAAAATAATTTCCATGAATGTCTAAATACTTATTTCCACCTCTTTTTTGTCTTTTAAACAATAAAATAAAATATACACATTAGTGTCGCAATTTTTCATTTTCTTTGGTTAACACATCAAAATACGTTCAGAGTAGGTTTACCCTTCATTTTTAAAGGCTAGGATATATTTATATTAAATAACTTATTTAAATGCGTCCAACTATTTGTTTTTGCCTTACTGTAAATATTAAAAAAATGGCAAAATAATTAGTGGTAATGTTCTCAACATATTAACAGGTAGTCAATAGTTTCTTTAGAGGTGTCCTACCCATGCTAAATGCAGAACTTTTCAACATCCCGTTTTATTCACTAACGTCTATCATTTAAAACTATACCTTCAATCCGACTCTGCTGATTTAATGGCCTATTAAAAGAAATTTATAGAATTTGATCAAATAACTGCTTATTATAATCAAATGAAAGGAGGAACGGGCTTATCAAAGAAGTCCAGTAATATTTTTTGGCCAAATGAGTCCAGTAACTGGTTCTTATTTAGCAAATAAGTACAGTAACTACTTTTCTTAAATGAGTCCAGTGACTGGTTCTTATTTAGCAAATAAGTACAGTAACTGTTTTTTTTTCAAATGAGTGCAGTAACTGTTTCTTAGCATATGAGTCCAGTAACAGTCTCTAACCAAATAAATCTAGTAAGGGCCTCCCTCCTCAAATGAGTCCAGTAACTGGTTCTTTCTTAACAAATAAATCCAATAACAGTTTTTTGTCAAATTAGTTCAGTAACTGGTTCTTATAAAATGAGTCCAGTAACTGGTTCTTATGAAATGAGTCAGGTAACTGGTTCTTATGAAATGAGTCCAGTAACTGGTTCTTATGAAATGAGTCCAGTAACTGGTTCTTATGAAATGAGTCCAGTAACTGGTTCTTAACAAATGACACCAGTAAGTGGTTCGTATCAAACGAGTCCAGTAACAGTCTCACCAAATAAATCTAGTAACGGTTCCTCAAATTAGTGCAGTAACTGGTTCTTACTTAACAAATATGTCCAGTAAAACATTTTATCAAAGGAGTTCAGAAACTGGTTCTTATTAAATCAGTCAAGTAACTGGTTCTTATGAAATGAGTCGAGTAACTGGTTCTTATGAAATGAGTCAAGTTACTGGTTCTTATGAAATGAGTCCATTAACTGGTTCTTATCAAATAAGTCCAGTAACTGGTTCTTACTTAAAAAATAAGTCTAGTAACAGCTATTTTGTCAAATAAGTTCAGTAACTGGTTCTTATGAAATGAGTCCAGTAACTGGTTCTTAACAAATGACACCACTAAGTGGTTCTTATCAAACGAGACAGTAACAGTCTCACCAAATAAACCAAGTAACGGCTCCTCAAATGGGTCGAGTAACTGGGTTTCAAAAGTCCAGTAACGTTTTTTTTTTATCAAATGAATCAAATACCTGGGTCTCAACTAGATTCAGTGCCTGGTTCTTATCGAATGAGGTCAGTGACTAGTTTTTCTTAAATGAGTCCAGGTCCCCTCATACCCACAAAGTCTGCAGGGTTGTTTCCCTCCCCCTGGCCCCTCAGAACGGTTGAGCGCGATACCTTGGGCTCCTCTCCGGCGACAGCGTGGATCAAGTCATCGATGACTTCGTGGATTTTGTCCGTCGGCTTCGCCTTCTTCATGTGCTCGGACACGGTCGCCTTGAAGTCCTCCAGGTACTCCTTGCCGTAGGACTTTCGGATATCTTCCGGACACTCGGCCCACAACTTGTCCAGGGTCCCTTGGAGGCGAAACAAGTCCGCGATTGGAGTCCTGCAGGATAAATGGACTGAGACATTGAAGAATAATGAAAAACAACGAGGTCATCTTCAGAAGGATTTAGAGTCAAAAGTTTGTAAAGGAAGTAAGTAAGGCGAGGGTTTGTAGAGAGTCCAACGGTGTGGGTATTAACCCTAAGGGTGCGCAACTCTCCTAAAGGAATACCGGCTCATGATCGAGCAGATCACCTCTATGGAACGAAGAATGTTGAAGGATGATGTAAGTAAGAAAGCTACTTGGGAGGGAACACATGGGGGAGGATCAATAAGGACGTGTGGTACACTCAGGAAAGAAGAAAAGCAACAGTTCAGTGAATTATCACAAAGGATCATCAAAAGCAGAATACTGCAAGTTTTATTAGACCGAAACGTACAGCAAAACAACAAAAAAATATCAAAACGTCAATTTATCCCACGCCCACACTGATCGAGAAGAGGCTCCCAATAATACCAGGGACTCACTAGCTCCCAAGAGTACTAGGGACGCATGAAAAGAGTCATTTTCTCGCCCAGACTGATCGATGATCGAAAAGAGGTTCCCAATAGTACTAAGGACTCATTAGCTACCAGGAGTACTAGGGCGCATGTAAGGAATGAATTCCACGTCTCCACTGATAGAAAAGAGACTCCCAATAGCCCCAATGACTCAGAGGCTTCCAAGAGTACCAGGGACGCATGTAAAGAGTCAATTCCACGCACACACTGATCGAAAAGAGGCTCCCAATAGTACCAAAGACTCACTAGCTCCCAAGAGAACCAGGGACGCATGTAAAGAGTCAATTCCAAGCCGACACTGATCGAAAAGAGGCTCCCAATAGTACCAAGGGCTCACTAGCTCCCAAGAGTACCAGGGACGCATGTAAAGAGTCAATTCCACGCCCACACTGATCGAAAATATGCTCCCAATAGTACCAGGGGCTCACTTGTAAAGAGTGGGTTCCACGGTGTGGACCGACACGTTCCACTTCCTCATCTCGAGCCGAAGTCCGTCCGCGAACGAGACCGCGGCGTGTTTACTCATGCTGTAAGCCGAGAAGCCGGGGAAGGTGTATCGTCCTACGGGATCGACAGCAGAGTTAGTGATAAAAAAGGTTTATGAATTTAATCTACCTTATTTTTATAATGATTAGGCTTAAAAACTACCGCTACTACAACACATTCTTAATCTTCAAGGTCACGCGCCTTCACAGAGGAGCAGGTTGCACGTCCTATGGTTCTTTGAGTCTCTTGAAGGGTTACTCCAAGTGATCCTATACTCGCATTTATATTCCCCCCTCGGCCTTTAAATTGCTCTAAGTATTCTATCGGGGTCCGCAAAAATGTCAGGGCTGTTTTGGAACACCATGGGGCTGAATCTGAATAGTATTACGATGTGATGCGGAAGCGATGGTCCTTTTCCTTGCGTTGACTTCCAATGTAATCCAACGCTTTCTGGCGAAGATTTAATTCAATGCAAAGATTCAGTTCATCGCCATTGATGCCTTTCGGACGTCTTCTTATGTGCAAAGGGTCGATTTTGAGCTTGAGTTCCTCTGCCGCCTTTTTTAGTCCTGTGGCCGCTTGCGCGTGAATGCTCTGGACGCCTTGTACCCTGGATCGTTTATGCTGAAGAGCCTTTATCTCTGGGCCAGCTATGTTGTCGGAACTTTGTGCTGAGGACATCTTATTTTATGATCCCTTTATGCTGTAGATTGTTTATACTGTGGGCCCTTTATGATTCAGACACTTTATCCGGTGAGCCATTTATGATACGAGTATGGACACTATATGTGGGCCCATTATGCTGTGTGTGTGCTTTATGAGCTGGGTCCTTTATGCTATGGATACCTTATGTTGTAAGCCCTTATTGCTGTAGACACTTAATGCTGTGGGCCCTTTATGATGTGGACACTTTTTGCTGTCAGCCCTTTATGCTATGGACACTATAGTGGGGGCCCTTTATGCTGTGGAGAATTTATACTATGGGCCATTTATGTTATGAACCTTTTGTGCTGTGGACACTTTATGCTGTAGGTCCTCTATGATGTGGATGATTTATCTCGTGGGCTATTTGTACCGTGTATACTATGCTGTGGGCAATTTATATTGTGGGAACTTTGTGTTGTGAACCTTTTGTGTTAGTTCTTAATTATTTTTATTTCAATCGGTTCCAAGTTGTAGGTTAACTAAACCCCTTCACGTTCCCCCCCGGATCTGCCCAGACGCCTTACCCCACCGCTACAACGCCCCCTCACTTACCGGCGAGAGACGCCACAATGATGATTCGGTTGCCTCGGTGTTGCCTCACGAGCGGCAGGAAGATTTTGGTGACGCGGAGCAGCCCGAGGGTGTTCACGTCGAAGACTCTCTTGTAGACTTCGAGGGGACACCACTCGATCTCCGTCACGGTCGCGATGCCCGCGTTGTTCACCAGAGCCCACAACCGCTCTGGAGAGGAGTAAGAGGCAAATTCAGAGTGGCAATGGCAACCCCTCCCCCAAATCTCTTCTCCTAACCAAGAACCAGTTTGGATTTTCGGGTGTGAACCTACTCCTCGTTGTTGATCTCTGATATGATCACTCACCACTCCTCGCTTGATCTATCGATAGGATCACTCTCTAATTCTCGATTGGTCTCTGATATGATTATTCACTACTGTTAGCTTGCTATCTCGATATGATCACTCACTACTCTTCGATTGATCTATCGATAGGATTACTCACTACTCCTGGCTTGATATCTCGATGTGACCATTCATTACTCCTCGCTTGAACTCTCAATAGAATCACTAACTACTTCTCACTTGATCTCTCAATATCATCACTAACTACTTCTTGCTTCATTACTGGATATGATAGATGGATATTCATTTATAGATTGCCTGAAGTGATGTTATGATATTCGTATCTGATCCTCTGTTTATGATCCCTTGATATTCGTTTATCGATTTCGGGATGTGACCTCATGATATTCCTATCTGGATCTATGTATATGATCCCTAGTTATTCCTTTATTGATTGCTGGAGGTAACCTCATGATATTTCTATCCGGATATTTAGATTTTGATTACCTTATATTATCTTGATGTGACCTCTTTGATCCCAGGAGTTGATCCCTTGATACTCCTTTCTTGATCTCTAGATATTCTTTAAATCCTTTGTTCTAGAAAAGCCCGACTAAAGGTTTTGAGCATTTGCCTACCTGTCCAGAATCTACTTCCACGCCTAAGCCTATTGTTTAAGTTAAAAAACCCAACAAAAACACCCAAAACATGTACCCTCCTCCCCCAAATATTGTTGCACGATGCCAATTCATTTTAAAGCTAATTCACCTCATTCCTCACCATAAGAAATATATAGGTGTTTGATATGCGACAGTGCTCAGTCGAATTGGTTGAATTCTTGCTAAACTTTGACCTATTTCTAACTATATTTTCTTTAATAACACCTTTAATTGTTATACCTTTTGATTTTTCTAATTCAGCTTTGATTGTCTTATAAGCCTCGATTATGGTGTCTTCGTTAGTAACGTCAATTTTAAGAATTTGAAGATTAGCTGACGACTGATCTCTTAGTTGTCGTGACCCTTCGCCATCAGGAAACAAGCAGCCAGCAAATACCTTAAAAATAAAACCAAATTGTGATTAAAACATTCGATTCCTGAAGCCTGCGAGGAATAGAACTTTTTACAACACCTAAAAACACTTTTAGAATGATTCTGAAAAAAGAAGCCAAGTTCAGCGTTTCTTTTTGTAAGGTGTTTGTTTCACGTGATTCCGAAAGATGGAGTGTCTAATAAATATTAAATAGGCTCCCTGAAACTTAAAAAAATATATCCATATCAAACTTTAAATAGACGTTCATCAAATATTGAATAGGCTCCTATAAAATACAAAGTAAGTATCCAATAAAATTTAGACTTTCATAATAGAGGGAAATTAACTCAAAATGAAATTCAGGGACTCTTAAAGTATAAGTTCTTTTATAACATTTTATACGTCATTCGAAAGAAGATACACTACCGAGAAAAATAAGAGAACGATTTTCCTTTATTAGATTATTTTCAAAAATATGATGAGTAGATAAATGAAATTTACATGGTACATAAAGACATGCATTTAATATATTTTATCAAGGTTTCATGATACAATCGTATATTCAAGAAATTATACTAAATAAACTTAAAATAAAATATTGACCCGTGCAAAATAAGAGAACGATTTTTTCAGGAAGATTAAAGAAGTTTCTTGAAATCATCTGACAACATTTTGCATAGTAGATAAAAACTGTAATACTACCATTGTTGTCTACAGAGATGCCAGCACACGTGAAAGTGACTCCTGAGCTCAATCAGAAAACTGTTTACTTGAAGACTTCGCAGAGGAGAATTTCTGCGATTCCAAGAGAGGTAGGAATGTCCGAGAGTTGGATTCCGCGCGTTCTAAAGTTATACTATGAAAACAAAACTTATAAATCTCTTGCAAACGTAGTTCGACCTCGCATAACCACCGCAAGAGAAGACAGGTCTATTAGGCGCTTCTGTATGGAGGGTCCTTTCGAAACTCGATTATGGTGAAGCTCATGTTGTTTGGAGAGGTGAAGAATGGGAGAGAAATCATTTAGGTGACGAAAGTAAATTTAATTTAGTTGAATCTGATGGAAGACGCGTTCTTAGACGCGCTACAGGCGACAGACTTAACCCTAAATTTGTTTAATGACTACCAAGCATGGAGAAGTAAGCGTCATGGTATTGAGGATGTTTTTGTCTGAAGGAGTTTGTATACTATTGCAAATAATTTGAAAAGTAAATAGGAATGTGTACTGAAACCTCGTATAACATGTTATACCTTCACTCCGAGCATCTCTGAATCAGACGGCAGTATTTATGCAGGAAAACGGGCCGCGCCATACTGCAAAGCGAGTAAAATACTATTTCGAACAAGAAGGTATCGAAGTAGCTTGTGCAGAGCCCGGACCTGAACCATATTGAGAACTTCTGGAAAATCCTTGGAGATTAAGTTCGAGACCAGCAGCCTTCAACTGTGTCGGATTTATGGACGAAAATTGAGCAAGAATGGAACAAAATAACACCAGAAATTTGCTGGAGACTGGTGAGGTCCTGTGGTCGTCGTTGCGCCGAAGTAATAAAAAACAAAGGCTTCAACACATATTAAGTGTTTTAAGTTTTATTGTTGTCAAATCTTGCTTTGTTTCTAGTGTATTTGCTTTCTCAGCAATTCTGTGAATGATCGTTCTTTTATTTTTCACGTGTCAATATTTTATTTTGTTAGTTTATGCATAACTCTATATTTTTGAACGGGATTTTTTGGAAAGTGAAAAAATGTTAAAAAAATTTTTTTACTTAGTTAATGAAGGACCTGGTATGTTTTTGTAGTTTTCTAAAATCAAGATATTATCATTATTATTATTGAAGTTCAGAAAATTTAGAAAAAAATAACTAAGGCTGCTTTTTTTTTTATTTTTTGGTATATTCGAAATATTTATCAAAATTATTTCTAAAATAAATTTTAAATTTTAATCTTTATCAGGAGGAAATGGCTAGTGCGGGTTGATGCCCTCAAGAGGGTATCAAACCTGCACTAGGGTCAAAAGGATCAGAATGTTGCAGTTTCGGGACCCGTAGCTTGACCGAGGGAAGAAGGATGGGAATTTTAGGATGGGTAAAATATAAAGAAATGCAGGAGGAGAAGAGGAAGAATAAGAGTAGGAGAATACGAAGAGAAGGAAGGTGAGGATGAGGAGTGGAAGAAGAATGAGGAAATAAGAAGGAGAAGAGAAGAAAGAAGTGAAAAAAGAAGAAGAGAAGGAGTAGAAGGAAAGGTTTAAGAAAAGGATGAAAATAAGAAGGATAGGAATAGTAGGAGAAAAAGAAGAGAAGTAGAGGAGGAGGATCATAGAATAAATAGGAGGAAGAGAAGAAAATATTGAAAAGCAGTGGAAGAAAAGAAAAAAGAAGGATGAGAATTAGAAAGATGAGGAGTTGAGAAGGAAAGGAATGAAGATAGATGCGAAAGAGAAGAAAATAAAGTAAGAAAACAAGAGGAAGAGGAGAAAAAGAAGTGGGAGACACAAAGAAAGAGCAAAATAGAAGAGACGTACGAGAATGAAGAGGAGCAGGAGCAAAAGAGGAAGAGAAGGAGGAGGAGAAGAAGAGATCGAAAAGGAGAAGAGAAGAAGATGGAGAGTAGAATAATAATAATCATAAATAATAATAAGAAGAAAATTTTTAGAATTCCCGGTTTGTTAAAAGAAAGAAATTCAGAATGAATTAAATTTGGCCGGGTGGGGTTTAATAAATAATTAACAAATAAAGTATTTATTATATTTATTTTTTCCTTTTACTTTAAAAGGGATTCAATTAGGTTTAACACAGAGTAAAACAAAAAGCGAAATGAAATGGAGTTGAAAAAGTGGTTTCAAAGGCCAAATAGGTCGGAGGCCAGCAGCCTTTGGGCTGTTACGAACGCAGCGAAGCGCAGTGGCGAATCCATGACTTGTTTAGTATAATTTCTTGAAGATACGATTCTATCATATAAAATATTCATAAAATATATTCCATTGACTACATGGAAATGTCTGAGAGGAACCCATTTACCCTCGTAAATAAGATAAGTGATGTAATACAGATATTTAATGCAAATTATACACAAGCAAATCATTGAAAGATCCCCCAATTCCTTGGGCGGTTTGGATATTGTCAAGGAAAATTTAATCAAATATTTGTATGGGCTCCTTATGATTATCCTATCCATGCGTTACTTTATATATGGGTCGCTGGATAACAACCTATAGGGAGGGAAACATTTATGGAAATTTTCCCGAGATCTTACCCATGCGTCAGAGCAAATCGATCTCTATTGCTAAGACTCCGTTAAATTTCCTATTCTATAACTGGGATCATTCTTCAATTGGAGTTAATGGAAATTTCATTTACTTACTCATCATGTTTTGGAAAATATTTGAATAAAGGAAAATTGTGCTTATTTTGTTCTGTAGTTTCAAGTTTATAGCCGAGTTTAGAAAATTCTTGCTTCAAGAGGCTTGGATAGACCGACATTTGAAAGGAATCATTTTGTGAAAAAATAAATATATGATAATAAACTTGGAATATTACTTTTTTTGAATGATATATAGTTTTATGGAAGAAATAAAAATATTAACTTTCCTAGATCACTCATTATATTAAATAGAGTTCCCAAAATATCAAAATGTTCCCGAAAACATTAGTAGGCTTCCACAAAATCTTAAATATGCTTCTCTTAATTAAAAGTGAGCCAATTAAATATCAAATAAGCTCTTAGAAAATTTAAAATCTACTTCCTGAAAGTATCAAATAGGCTTCCATACAAAAATATAACGATTCACAAAATTATGAAATAGGCTCCCATGAAATTTTAAATACGTTATCATAAAACATTAAATAGATTTCAATGAATATTGAATGTGTTCCCTTAAAGTATTTAATATGTATCCAAAAAATGTTAAATAGATTTCCATAGATATTGGATCGGCTCCTATAAAATATTAAATAGGCCAGTGCCGGCTTCTCGGTCAGTTGCCCCGAGCCCGCTATGAGCTTAGGGGTGCCATCAAGGATCTTCTAAAAAAAAGAACAAGAGGAAAAGTCTCTCCAATGACCTGCTGTGTTTTGTGATTAGATGATAAATGGTTATTGTATTGATGGTTTCCCATGGCTAAATGAGACTTCTGCCACTAGATGGCACCACCCCGCGCCAAATCCAATGGCAGATTTGAAATCTCCAGGGTGAATAACCCTTATGTCACATAGTCATATGGGTCATTTCATGGCTCCAAATGGGTACAATTGAACTTTACTCCTTTTGAAAAATAAACTTTACTCCTCTTGAAAAAAAAAGCGTACCTAGACCTAGCGCTTCGCCGCAGGTAAACACAATATAATTGCTCATTATTTTCTTAAAAAACAACCCAGGTAATAAACTTATATCTATGATTCTATATTTTTAGGTTTTTCTTTGTGAACATCTGCTTGCCCAGGGTGTCAGCAACCATAGGCCGGCCTTGAAATAGGCTTTCATAAAATTTTAATTACGTTTCCAAAGGCGAGTATTATTTGAAGGCGTGTGTTTGTATGTGCGTCTGTGAAGTAGTTCTACTATACGACTACAACCCAGTCTTCCTTCATTGATCCATCTTCCGGCTGATCATCTTCCCTTTGCCATGAGAGCGAGCAACCGGTTAGAATAATTGTGGGGGGAGTACAGAGAACCAAAGAAAATGAATGGCATGCGAATACAAGAACTTCTAGGAGAAATCGAGAATGAGAAGGTGTACTACCGTAGACGCCTTTTTTTCTGCGGGACATTGCAAACCAACCTCACGTGCTACTTTGCGAGTTATTCATTTCAGATATATATATATATATATATATATATATATATATATATATATATATATATATATATATATATATATATATATATATATATATATATATATATATATATATATAATAATCACCAAAAAACACGTGATCTAAGATGCTTGAAATATCCCAAAGGAAAATAATACACAGGATAAGCCCAAGCGCATTCGTGTTTACATCATCAGGGGCAGAAGTACAATGAAATAAAGAAATAGTTAATACACAGAGAAATGTGACGTCATTCAAACGTACCCACGAACAAAAAACAAGCGTTTAGGGGGAATACCAACTGACGAATAAATGAATAACCCAGCCGCGGAATTACAATATATAAATCAATTCAACAAATTAAATTTATATTGCAAATAAATATTATTCGTGATACAATTATCTAATTTAAATAGACCCTCACTTAAATTGAAATTAATTTTATGGGAGAATTTGACCATGGCCTATTCCATTAAATTTCTTTCAATAAAATTGGGCACAAAATAATTGATTTCGCATTACACTAGACCAATCTATTTGATGGTTCAAAGTAGATTGATGGATAAACAGTGCATTTGAAGTTTGCCCAGTTCGATAACATTACTTATGTTGTTTAATTCTCGCATCTAGGCTTTTTTTTGACTGGCCTATGTAAAAACCAAGACAAGATTTGCACGGAATTGTATAAATGAAGGCATTTTATTAGGGGGAGAATTTTACTTACTAAGTTTTTTAACGTGGAATTATTAGAGAATACAACGTTAACATTAAAATATTTTAATGATTTTGGAACATGGGATGTGTTTATTAAAAGGGAGCCTTAAAATATTATTTCGCGTAAATGAGTGTTTAATTTTATTTCCATAGAAGGACTGCCTCGCTCTGCGTTTAGCTGATTATCCGTCTCATTTATATAATTTTGCCTATCTAAAATTACAATAGAATTGGGCTTATTCTGTGTATTATTTTCCTTTGGTATATTTCAAGCATATATATTTAGAAAATAAGACGGATAATTTAACTTTTCACTAGTGATTTTGATTGATTCTAACTCTTCATCGATAAATTCTGGGTCATGTACTCTAAAAGCACGAAAATACAAATAAATAAAAACCGATTTTTTAGTTTTTTGCGGATGATTCAAATAATAATTGATGTAAGACGGAACATGAGTTGGCTTCCGGAAAACTGGTCTGCCATGGTGTCTAAAATAGATAATTTTCCAGCTTCTTCTAATTCATGAGTGAACTTAATAGAGGGTACGAGGTTATTTAGGGCACCAAGGAAATTAGTTACGTTACATTCATAGGCCAAATACAAAATACATCATCTACATAACGGTACCAAATAACATTTTTGGGGAGAATGGGGGCTAGTAACTTAGACTCAAATAATTCCATATACAAACGGTTCAACAAAGGGCAGAAAGGGTTTCCCATGGCCATGCCTAAACGTTGGAGATTCCATTTATCATTAAAACTAAACGAAGAGTTTAAGATGCAAAGTTTGATTAAATCTAAGCAAACATGTGTAGGAATGGCAAAGAAATTTGTTCAAGTGCTTCCGGTAGCCACATGAGCAAATCATTCACGGGGACTTTTGTAAATAAGGAGACAACGTCGAAGCTAATCATTTTAAATTTGAAGTTAAGATTTATGCGACCTGATCTTATCAATGAAATCACAATGATTTTTAATATGAGCGGAGGAGAGGCTGCCTAAAAGAGGGCTCAGTAAAGAAACTAACCATTTTGATCATTTAGAACCAGCAGAACCTAGAGAACTGATGATCGGACACATGGGGATATTTTCTTTGCGAGTCTTGGCTAACCCATATAAATAAGGTAATGTAGGGGCAGACACAGCTAAATTACGTAATATGTCCTTATCTTTAATGCAACTTTTTAGCTTCTTGTTAAAAACTGCCATAGTAGAGGCCAAGGGATCTTTATTTAATTTACAGTAAGTAAAATCATTGTTTAGCAGATTATCCATCTTATTGATATAATTTTGCCTATTTGTGTTATATTTTCCTTTGTGATATTTCAAGCATATATATATATATATATATATATATATATATATATATATATATATTTCTTACCTTAAAACCAAGCTCGTCTAGTTTCAATGCAAGTTGATAACCGAACCCTGAATCACACCCTGCGGGAAAACAAAAAATGACACCAATTAAACCTTCGGACGCTGAATTCCTTCTGAAGAAACGAACCGATGGACGCACACACAGTTCACACACACACAATGGGAAGGAGTCCATACATGTGCACCTAAGTACATGTGCTCTATAAAAAATATAGAAATATAATACCTGTATTTTTTTACTATGTTTAGGGATTGACCCCGTTTGTTTTTTATCTTTTTCAATTATTTTACTTTCCCTTTCATCTGTTGTCTGTTCTCCCTCCATTATCCTAGCAAGAAAAAATAGATCCTCAGGACGGGAGAAAGAGGACACTAAACCGTAGATTGTTGTGACGTCATTGCCCTCGTTAAGGGGATGCGTATTTAGGGTGACAATGGATCACATTTGAATGAGTGCCACCGATGAATCAGTGCCATACGAATCGAGCTTACGATGATGCTCTTCGTAGGCACCCGTCCCCCATTGCCCCCTCCCTCCAACCTTACGCATGTCCATTGCGTAACACGTTCGACTTTCTCCTTCCGGCGACAGAAAAATGCCCGGAGAAATGTCCAAGTGTCCAGAAGCATATCCTCGTGTGTGTTTGTGTACGCATGTATGTTAAAATATGCTCTTTGGTTGATTATTAATAGGATAATGTGTAATTTATAACGTCTGTGTGTGTGTACATTGAAGGGCAAATGTCATGGGATAGGTATCGGGTCTGGTGTAGTGGGACCTCATTTAGCACGGCGAAGTGTAGCCTCTCGTTGATTCCGCAAGTAGACGTAAGGCCCCAGGGGAGATGGGGACCCGTCTCGATTGCTGTCTACAGTGCCCTGATATTTATGGGGGGGGGGCTGATCATGGGTGCGAATATGCCCGGTCACCCCCTCCCATAAATGCTCGATTGGGTTCATGAACGTGTGCAAGGAGGTGGCCATAGACTGGTTGGAACTCCCCGCAATGCTTCTTGAACCCATTCTAGGCAACTCAGGGGCCCGAGAGGACCCGGGGCAATTATTCTCCTGGGATCTCCCCCCATTGTCGAGGTCCAAGAGTGGATGCAAAGGGTCCCTAGGCAGGGCAACGAAGCCGTCGCCAATCAATGACGTGTTTGAGCGGACCACCGGACCTCACCCATGGCACGCGGACACCCCATACCAGTATGGAACAACTAGCAGTGTGAAGGGTACCTTGTTGACAACATATTCATGGGGTCTGCGCCATACCCGCCCCCTACAATCAGTCCCAAACAACTAAAACCATGACCACGCCACATGTTGCCAGTCGTCCAGGCTCCAATTAGCGACGTTACCACCGATGGATATGTCTACGGTAGCTCCTGCATTTGTATGTGGATGCGATTTGAGTCAGGGTCTCTTGTCTGTTATCAGGGACTATTCTCGCCAGACTCTAGTCCCTGGATAAGCGCCACTATCGCGTAAGACCCCTCAAGCCAGGCGAAGTGCATCAAATTGACGTCACATCGATTTCATAAGTGACGGGTGATCACTGTCCGCTGGTCCCGATCACCCGCGGTGGGCCGCTGCGATGCGCACGGTGGGCGGTAATGCACCCATGGGGTATCCTCGGTACCCGCGTCACACCCTATAGTTCGAGGGATCTTGAATGAGTGTCAGAAAGGGAATGCCTCATCCATCGGGTAGCGTCTTGAGGGGGCGAGACGAGATTCACACTCACTCACCCACGAGATGTCAGATCACAACGGATACAGGTCTTGGGATTTTCATGACATCACTGTTCGGTGGCGCAGCCCAACATGACATCTCTATAATGCTCTCCTATGACCTTTGGCATTTCAGTATAATAAAATGTCTTCATCTTCTTCTTTATTTTCCTCTTCTTTTATCTATTTCTTCTTCTTTTCATTTCTTCTTCTTCTTCTTCTTCTTCTTCTTCTTCTTCTTCTTCTTCTTCTTCTTTTTCTTCTTCTTCTTCTTCTTCTTCTTCTTCTTCTTATTATTATTATTATTATTATTATTATTATTGTAGTATTAGTAAGTTGTTTTACACGAAATGTCATTTTTTAATTATAGTAAGTTGCAGACAGCGCCTAAAGAAAAAAATAGTGACTATTTAATCAAAATAGGCTTCATTCGCATCACTATTCTTTTGGCAACAATCGTCTACTGATAATATCTCATCACCATAACAATCTATGGATCTTTGGGTCGCAAATTAAGGATAAAACACCCATCATGTCTTCGTTTCATTGATTCTTCTCTTTGGATCTTCTTTATGGATCTTTAAAGATAGGCAGAAGAATTTGTTTCCCTTCGAATCCAAAGCTCAATAGCACCGAGGCCGCCTCACGGAGTTTGTAAGGAGAGATCCCTAAAATGATGAAGGTAGATAAAGTAACTGTGGAAGATATATAGCGGCACCACTAAAGGAATTGGGGTAGGATGGGTATATAAGATAGTTCTTCAGATGTCAACTGCAGTAAGGTTGGCCATGCTGTGCGTGACATCCCCTTGTGTGAATCGGTAGAGGCAATGTGAGGTGAATGTGGTAGATGCGGAGGATGTGAGCCCTGACATTCTAATTAACGAGTATCAGTCTATTTTTATTCACAATTTCTATTCACGGATCTATCGATGATACGATTGGGTTGCTACTCCCCCCACCTCCTAAATGCATGATTCCTTCACTATTCCACCAAACTCTAACCATAACCAGTTTGGGGGAGCAACAATGGTTTTGGTATGACCTAGTTACTTATTCTCGTCCAGATTTTCGCCAAACCTCTTCTTTTTATCGGATCCATTTTACATCCCAAGTTTCAATTCCTTTATACAAGGTCAACTAACCTAGGTCGCGTGCTCTCAATTATTCTGACTTATTATGACCTTATGACCTTACGACCTTCAACACTTTTAACAAGTGGGGCAATCCGACCCATAGTTAGTTTTATTTTACTAATTCCTGAACTAACTTTGTGAGAACCTTGATAATTATACCATTCGAAAGAGAATGCAAAACAACATAAAGGTTTCAAATTTCCCTAGAATCGGACGAATAGTTACGGTGTTATTACCAAAAGAATTTATTGAAAGTAAAATGGTTACCGACCAACCGACCTACCTACGAACGACATAATTACTTATAGACTCGCGTGTACGCGACTAAAAAATAGATGCTAATTCCGTATCGCAACATGCGTTGAGCAGACTTGGACGCGTTGTAATTTTTGAGTTTCATTCAATTTATTGGATCCCAAATTTTATATTTTTTACTATCTTTATTTCCGAGAGATGACGGGATATGATGGGTGCTGAAGTTCTAAAGTGTTGAGAAAGTAATCTGACTGTTGCTCGTTATTGCCGACTGCGACTGATATAACTCTTTATCACTAATTTATCAGGTTTAAAACTCCCTGGAGGTTCGAGATTGGCGTCCATGTCTCAATATTGTATCAGCGCTGAACAGTTCTTCCTGTACTGGTGTTCACGCCAAATGCTTTGTTGATGTTATGAACAACTTGTAAAATTTTTACCAATTTGAAGTGTACTTGATAATTACTATAATTTCATGGGTAAATATTATTGTTGAGGGAGGTAACGGGCTTAAAAAAAACATCCAATCGCAGTCTATTTACATTGAATCTCTTACCTTTAAAAACCTCTCTTATCAATATTGACAGACTTTAAAGTGATGTTGTATGAGGCGTTACTCGGGAGTATTTGTGTGTGTTGACTAAGGGACTATCATAATGGTTTGCGGTAGTTGATAGGATCAGTTAATACTAAATTTATTGGTATCGTTTGGTTTTAAGGTAGGGGAATTTTGAGCACTGAGATCATAGGTGTTATTTAAGGATTATCTATACATTCGCCATTCTTTCCAATTTTTGTTTTCTTGCTTTAAGTTTTCAACTTCTTAAATTCCCTTTTGAGGTTATTATGTAATTTGAAAGGAGATAAAGGGTATCAAGGCTCCTTTGTAAGTGTTGGGGAATGTAGGGAACGTAATATTCCAGATGTTGGCTGCTTCATGGTAGCCAATGGTACCTATACCTGACACTCCTTTGTGGGGTCTTTCGAAATGGGTCTTTTCACGTTTCTTTGGTAGGTGTTGGGGCTGGGAGGGTACGTCAACATGTAGATATCATCTCCATGCTACCCATAGCGCCCCCCCCTTCCCCATGGCCATGAATGCGGGTATCCACTTACCTGTGATCAGAACCGCCTTCCCTTTGGTGTCGCTGATTAAGGTCTTCGGAGAAGCCGAATTGATCGCCTGAGCCAACCATGTGGTTATGTGGATCGCCAGCAAACCAATGCCAATCCACGACACTGCTATGGATCTTACGGAGACGTTGATGAGCGATATCCACACACACACTCCCAAAGCAACCACCCACAACCAGTGAACGGCGAGCTTGTGCTGATTCATAGTGAGCAACACCTTGTGCTTCAGCTTCTCGTAGAGTTCTGCCAATTTGGCCAGGGTTGGCTTGAGATCGGCCATCATGTTATCTTGTAGCGCTATCAAAATGTCCCTGAGGGATCTCTCTCACTCTCTCTCTCTCTCTCTCTCTCTCTATCTCTATCTCTCTCACTCTCTCTTATCAATATTTACAGACTTTAAAGTGATGTTGTATGGGGCGTTACTAGGGAGTATTTGTGTGTGTTGACTAGGGGACTATCATAATGGTTTGCGGTAGTTGTTAGGATTAGTTAATACTAAATTTATTGGTATCGTTTGGTTTTAAGGTAGGGGAATTTTGAGCACTGAGATCATAGGTGTTATTTAAGGACTATCTATATATTCGCCATTCTTTCCAAGTCTTGCTTTCTTGTTTTAAGTTCTCAACTTCTCCAATTCCCTTTTCAGGTTATTATGTAATTCTGAAAAGAGACAAAAGTAAATTGATTAAACAAGATTGATAACAGCTATTAAATAATTGTGACTTAATCAGATACGAGTATAAATTATAGAGATAGGCAGAATTTTTAGGCGAATATCCCCAGTAATGCATTAGGTCCCCGAAAGAGGATAGGTAGAAATGCTTGAAAGACGAAATAGTTCTGGGTATTATTATATAAATTTTGTGTAAATTAACTTTGTAGGTATTTTTTTTATGTCGATATCAATAGAACCCTGAATTTTGTGGCTGCAACGTTCTTGTTTTTTAGTTCTAAGATGGCGTTGCAATTAAAGAACGTGGATTTTAATGACATTTTAATATTCTAAAATAAAAATATTTATGAAATTTACAGTAATAACAAGCCATTAGCTCCATTAACCACTTTAGTAGCGTTATACCCCTATGGACAAAGCCAACGGCGAACTCCCCGACCCAAATGAAACGCATTCATGGGATTATTATACCCGAGTATGGTTCTCAACCCAGTGTCTCGACTAATTTTACCATTTGGTTCGGTCGCATTTAGTTCAGTTCTACGACGTGCAACTGACATTGGAGCGCGTATTTCTCTCCATTACCCCTTAATTTTAAGGCAAGTTTAGGAGAGTCGCCCTTGGTCTCTAGCGTCCCCCTCCCCCACACGCACATTTTTGCTTCCTCTAACTACACCATTTTCTTAACCCCCCCCCCAGCAATGATTCCTTCGTTAGTTTTTGCTTATATTTTCGGGATAAGGTTTGAGTAACCCCACCGTGGAGGTAATCCAGGAGGGTCGCAGTCACTCAGTAAATAAGGAAAGAAATAAAAAAAGAGATCGAGGATGGCAAGATTCCTAAGCCTCGTTTCTCAACCTCCGGTCTGCGACCCACCGGTGATTCACAAAGAACTGGGGGTCCGTTAGCTAAGTAAAAATTCCCATCTACTATGCCATACTGCCATATTCTGTTGACTTATCATATGATATTGCGATAGTTTGCCATCATACCATGTAATGTCCCATTATGCGATCCTAGCATGTGATGATGCCATACTATCCCGCTGTTTGTTCTTACCTTTGATTATGCCATTTATGTAAACAATTTGCCAGGATATTCTGCCATACAACAATCACGTTTATCCTATAGATCTGCTATATGTTACTGCCATTTATTTTATCATCTTGACTAAGAGAATTGTCTTTTATTCCGCCGTTCAAATTTGTTATATAATACTGCCATTCCCGTGCTCCTCATCCATATAATGCCATTTATTCTACTATTGAGCCATTTAATTCTAGTATTTATTGACATTTTGCCATATAATACTGTAAATTACTCTGCCATTCCGCTCCATATTAATGTCATTGTCTTATGATCTCGCCATTTACTCTGCCATTCTGCCTCACATTAATGTCATTGTCTTATGATCTCGTCATATACTCTCCCATTTTCAATACTGCCATTTATTTAATTTTCAATTCATTTTCATCTGTTAATTAAGAGATGAAAATTGGGGAAAAGAGTCGTTATAAGTCAAATTGGGATAAGTCAAATTGGTGAGTAAACAGAGCTTTTAAACCCCCGGGGTCCGTGGGGAAAGGCATTTAAATTAAATGGGTGCTCGCTAAGGAAAAGGTTTGGAAACCCCCTTTTTTAAAAAACAGGGGGTTTCTTTACTACAGCTCCGCAGTCCATTTCCGACACTGATTTTGACACGTCCAATCTTTGCACAAGTCCTAATCCTTTTTTTTCGTTATATACATTTCAATTTAATATGAGACACGATAGAAAATTCAATAATTTGTAAATACCTAAAATGATTAAAAAGAAGAGGCTTTATGTGATTTCTGTTTATTTATATAAGCTACAACATGACTGTGCAAAGATGATCAGCTCTGACGTCGTGTGAGGCTCACGGGAGGGTGTTTGTGTTTAATGTGCGTGCCACATTGAAGCTTATGTAAAGCTTTGCGGGCCGCACTTAAAAAGTTAGAAGCAAATTTCGAATACATATAAGTTAATTACAATTACTTTTATGTATTCCTTTGCATAAACTACATAATCATAGATGTAGCTACACAGTAATAACTAAGGGTACTTTTTGTTTGCATAGTTTTGCCACTCTTTTTAAACTGATTCGAAACTTATATCAGATTGGAGACCTACAGCTTAACGTGGAATCAGAACAACGATTTATAATTCTATACCATGCAATCATTACACAGGGCTCAGACGTCTCCCATCCAATTACTAACCACAGTAAACGTAGCTTAGCTTCCGCGAGTGAAAGAGGGCGTACAGATAAGGGTAATGAGAATAAGTATTTATAAAGTATCGTATCTTTTAAGAAGACCATTTTATCTACGAAATAAATATATTTAAAAATGACTGATTTAAGAATCTAGCATTAACAAGTCCATCGAAGTCAGGAGTCAGTTCAGACGTAGAAGCTGTTAAAATTGCACTCAAATGGGGCGGAATCCGCGTTTGAGCCGAGATTTGGGAAAAGTTCAATAATTCAATTTCAATATTTTGTCGAATTTTGAAATGAAACACGCGGGCCACATTAAAGGACTACTTGGGCCGCAGTTTTCCCACCTCTGAGTTAGGTTAACATTTTGAAATGAAACACGCGGGCCACATTAAAGGCCTACTTGGGCCGCAGTTTTCCCACCTTTGAGTTAGGTTAACATGAGCTATCCTAACCTAAACCTACCATTTGAGGTTACGAAAATGAAAACGTCCCTGGGTACTTCCTATGTCAAGAATAGAGACCCTCAAATTTCCCTTTTTACGAATGGCGACTACTTGCAACTGTTGGTTTCTTACTCTTGGCATAATCCCCAAAATGCATAGTTTACTTGTTGTTATCTGTAGTTACAGGTAAATGATTGTCATTAGAGGATTTACCAAGGCTTATTATCCCCACTCCTGATAGAAAGGGTCCATTAAATAAATGTCCTAAAAGGAAATTTTAAAAAATGTAAGGATTTAATTGGACGGAAGTAATACTTCCAAGATCCACCCTCAAAATGGCACCCATTTACACAAGTGATGTCTCAATAACCATTGAAACTAGGGACTTTTAAAACAACTAAATGGAAGATAAGTGTTTTTCTCTTTAAAAATTCATTCCATGGTTTGATGGTTATAAACCATGTAATTCCACAATTCCAAAAATTCAAATTGGGCCTCCCCCCCCCCAAAAAATGTGTATTTATGACGTGATCTTAATTTTAATTGATTTTTTTCTATTCAAGACCCCTCAAGATGAGATTGAGAGAATCCGATAAGAATATTGTACAAACACTATCTACATGAAGAAAAAGGATCTTCATTAAAAAAAAAGTCATTTACGAATTTTCAAATTGGAAAAAGGAAGTAAATGATTTACAAAAACAAAGAAATGGCGTCCTGGAAGTGGACAACCAGAGAGTATCAGAACACCTGAAAACATCGAAGAAGTAAAAGAAATTGCTTTAATTTATGAAAGAACAAGTAGAAGTGAACCGTTAAGCTCGTTTGTGGTAGAAAGAAGCCGGGATTTCACTCTCATCGATACAGCAATGATTTAGAAAAGCTTTGAGGTTGAAAGCATTTAAGAGAGTAAAGTTTACTGCTTTATCGGAGTCTGGGAGAAGTTCCACCCATGTAAAAAATTCTAACGAAGCTTTCAGTATAATGGGAAAAAATGGATAAGAAATTACGATCGAAACACCCCCAAATGATTGTGTTCGTATGTCGGTGGCGATTAAAGATCATGTACATGCAAAACGACTTTGGGACGATAAAAAAAACAAACCACTTATCAGATTTGATGATGGTTTTCCTTGTAATTTCGTTTGAGAACAAATCCTACATCCTTTTTATTCAACGAAGTTTTAAACTTAATTATATTTCCTACTGCAATGGCGTTTTGTCTCTAATGTTGTCAGAGATCAAGGAGACGAGCACTGATTTTTAATTCATGTAATATGGATTACCTATCTCATACAGCCGAAGAAACTACCATTTCTCAATACTCTTTCTCCTGGTTTTATCGAATCGTATAAAATGGCACATACAGTGTATTAATTCTTAGCGTAAAGAGTCCTATAAATAAAGGACATCAACAGTATATCATTTCCCAAGGGAATGTCCTGGCTGCTTAGGGAATCCAGCACCCCTACGTCATAATTTCCAACGCCATTGTCACATTCCTGTTTGGTTTTGAATGATATCGCGCTGAATTACCACGATAAGATTAAACTAGCTTATTTATTAATTTTTAAAACTTGTTTTATTTTTTTAGCTCGCGAAAATATTGTTTTTATTTTGGGGAGGGCTCGAGAAATTATGTCGAATATATGACGTAGAATCGTGCTAGAAAGTTTAGAGATCCCCGTTCTTAAGCAAGCGAATTGCACATCTACCACAAAAAAAGCCCCTTGAAATATGACCTCGATTTACCCTTAGGGAGTTCAGCTACACACGAAAGCAAGAAAAAAAAGAAGCTAAACAGCACACAAGATTGGAAAATGTTCTCCCATTCCCCCTCCCTAAATGGGGTCGGCTCGGCGAGACTGGGAAGCCTTGATTAATGCTCTGACTGATGTTTCGATAGGACTGTGCCAAAGAATGGAGCATATAAAATACTGACGTTCGAAACAGTCTAATAATCATGAATAGAAATAAAGTTATGGAAATCTAACACGAAATTTCTCATGTTTTACACAAATGGCGCCATTTGAGAAATAAGATCGATGAATTAAAGGTCTTGGTTGCGACGGATTTTATATCATCGCAATTGCCTAGAAAGTGCTATAAAGGACATTGGAAATTTTACTTGCCCTCCTTAAAAAAATAATACCAATAAATAGATCTAGAGGAAAAGGTGGATGCTTTATTTTATACGTACATAAAATGAACTAGTCGTGATTAAAAAGTCTATTCCTGTAAATTTTCGGCCCATCTCTCTTACTTCGATCGTTGATATTTATCTCTTGTAGTCCATTTTTAGAGATACATTGAGGTGCACAGACTTTAAGAATGGCAAGGGATCACTTGAATGTAGGGCACTCTTGTAACATTTTTAAAAATGAAATCCACAATGTCTTATAGGCTATACTTGGTGCAACGAACTAACACACGAACAGAATATCCCAGACCTTATTAGTAGAATCTAAATATCAGGTTGGAACGAAAGTAATGTCCGATTTGGGAGTAAATATTAAAAATGAAAAAACTTAAGACTATGGAAATATTTAATCATAAACATAACCTCCATTGCTTTGTAGAACCTAATTCCATCTGTTAACAAGCTTATAAATGCCCCTCTTGTAAAATTCTTTATGTTTTGATGCAAAATATGAAGCCAACTCGTATTCAACCTCTTCTCGTGATGTCAACCAAAGACCATCCAAATGGTTTTGTAATCCTTCCAAGTACGTGATAATCAGAAGGATCAAGGTCAGGGGAGTATGGAGGATGTGGCAATATTTCCCACCCGAGCTCCTCCAAGAGATCTTTAGTCATTCGAGCTGTGCGAAGACGGGCATTATCGTGATGGAGGATGGATGACACTACTTCTGTTGACTAAGGAGGGTCACTTTTAGCGCAAAGCGGCTTTCAAACGACGAAGTTAATGGAAGTAGAGATTAGAATTAATTGTTTGATTGTTGTCTAATAGTTCGTAATGGACAATTCCTTCAAAATCTCAACATACGCTCAACATGATCTTTTAGGGATAAAGTCCTCCTTTCGGTTGTTGAGAAATTCTGCTTCCTTGACTGATCCAAGGACGACGGCGTTTAACGTTATGATAAAGGATCCACTTCTCATCACCAGTAACAAACCTGCCCCAAAATGGTGCCTGGATGTGTAATGAAAGCAATGACTGACAGTAAGCAACCTGCTGTTGCAGATTCGCCGTGGACAGTTCATGCGGGGCCTACTTTCAGATCACTGGAACATTTCCAATCTTTTCCACTTGGCGAAGGAGAGTCGTATGAGTTACGTTAAATTATGCTGCGAGTTTCCTAGAAATTGTAGTTCAATTTGCTCCAACAATAGCTTCCAACTCTTCGGAATTAAAGTGCTTTTTATACGACATTATTTTGTTCCGTCTTTTAGGCTGCAAAGACTCTACTTTGGAAAGGGAAAAAACACCACCTGCAACTTTTTTCATTTACTCCATAAGTCTCCTGAATGGATTTTGCCGCTGTACTTGCAGTGACTCTTTTATAAAACTCATATTTTGATTGAAACCGGCATAATGTGATCTTTAGATAGGAGAATGCAAGGGTAAATACCGAAGAAAAT
Source organism: Ceratothoa steindachneri (assembly GCA_963969495.1). Lineage (NCBI taxonomy): Eukaryota > Metazoa > Arthropoda > Malacostraca > Isopoda > Cymothoidae > Ceratothoa > Ceratothoa steindachneri. The sequence continues at coordinate 24,452,155 of OZ018330.1, read as the reverse complement.
TATGAATAATATTTTTATAACCTATAAAAAAGTTATAAATTACTCATATTAGCATTCCTAAGCGGTAACAAGAGGCACTACTTTAATAAACACTATCTAAAACTTTATTCTAGAAAACCGGATATTACTTTCGTTCCAATTTGATATTAATGTAAATACCACCAGGTGAAGTGGATAGCGGGATTAAAAAGTACATAAGGTAACGTAACCGATTGTATTATGTATGTAGGAGAATCGTCACTCCCCCGTTCTCTCGCAGTGGAGAAACGAGGCGATTACCGCAAAGACATCCGGCCCCGGCACCGTCAGGTCAAGCGCGTAACCACAGCGCCGCGCCACTCGTCGCTATGAAAGGCCTAAAGGTTAAAATGCAAGATCTCTACTACGAGAGTGAGATTCAATGTCACCTCAAGTAAGAAATTGGAGACGTGTTTCTCCCAAGCTCGAAGGCTAACGAGGAGCCGATGTAAGACTTGGTGAGAAAAACCGTTTGGAATAAGAACCCTCCTGGGCCCGTCCTTGAGACTTCCCCCTCTTACCCCTCCCCCAGTGGGGTGACGAGGTATAAATAAGAAACACTGAGGAAAATCGAGGTAGAATACGTCAGTCTCCAGGTGACGAAGTCCTCGGATTAAGAACCCGGGCTACCTAGACTGGATTGGATGAATACGTCAGTCTCCAGGTGACGAAGTCCCCGGATTAAGATCGGGCTACCGAGACTGGACAGGTAGATTACTTGGCTCGCCAGACCAAGAAGTACCCTGCAAGAGAGGCAGGGCTACCTACCTTAAGGGGCTAAGAAGCAGTTCATACTCGAGCTAGTCCCTGGTTATCAAACCGAACGTTAAGTTAACTTGTTTAAGTTTAAATTATTCTCGTCAGGGAGACTCATCATATCCTGGTGCATCTTAAACACCAGGGGTATTCCTCGTCCTTGAGGAATTAAGAAAAGAAGAAGGAAAAGGCTCCCCCTCGAGCCCGTTACTCGGTGGCCACACCAAACTCATAAGTTAACTTGGTTGAGGAACCAAGTTCAACTTATTCTCGTCAGAGAAATCCCCCTCCGTTATATTCGCCCTTGAGGAAGGCTGGAACTAAGAAGAAGCTCATCCTCGAGCTAGTTCCTGGTTACCAAACCCACCTTTAAGTTAACTTATTCAAGTTTAACTTATTCTCGCCAGAGAAACCCCCCCTCCTCGAACCTCACCCTTGAAGAAGATCCTCCCCGAGTTCAGTCCTCGCCCATGAGGAATTAAGTAACGAAGGAGAAAAGCTTCCCCTCGAGCTCGTTACTCTGTGGTCACACCGCACTCCAAGTTAACTTGGTTTAAGAACCAAGTTTGACTCACTCTCGCCCGAGAGACCACGCCTACCTTGGTGCCGCATAAAGCACCGTAATTGTTCTAGTCCTTGAAGAACTCCCCCTCCCCCCCTGAATGCCGTGTGGACCTCCAGCTGCTACCCTCGCCAAAAGTACCTCGTGATCTCGACCACCTCCATCTGGCCGATCGGCACGCGTCGTGGAGCCAATAACATTCCTCAGGTATTTAAACCCCAGTAGAGTCTTTAAGACTAAATCTTGTATATTGAAGTGCGTAGCGAATTTAGCCAATTTGAGAGGGGCAAGCTAATTAAAGTAATTATTGGGTATTATAATATTCGGAGTATTTCTGTGGTTAATGGTTAGTTTTTGGGTATTAAATTGTTAAAGTTAAAAATATAAGTTTATTTTGGTAATTCTTGTGCGTTTCTCTATATCCTTACGTGTTTCCAACGGCTCTTCTTTAAAATAACAATAGTAGCACTCTTAGCACTCTTAGAACAAAGCCTACTTCATCAAAGAAGTATATCACGACCACAAAGAATACCACTACAACAGCGGTTTGTGTGTAGAGAGATGAAAAAGGGGCATTCTCCTACATAAAGTGGTATCAGGTGTGGGGTGATCAGAAAAAGGGCCATTCTACGACAATGTATATTTCTAAAATTAACATTTTCAAAGTGCCAGATTCTGATAAAAATCTAGCCAATCCAGCTTAAAAGAGTCAACTGTAATACCAATTTCCAAAAAAGTCATAAAGTCTATTCCTGTAAATTTTCGGCCCATCTCTCTTACTTCGATCGTTGATAATTATCTCTTGTAGTCCATTTTTAGAGATACATTGAGGTGCACAGACTTTCAGAATGGCAAGGGATAACTTGAATGTAGGGCACTCTTGTAACATTTTTAAAAATGAAATCCGCAATGTCTTATAGGCTATACTTGGTGGGATAGGTAATTTGTCGCCTAACTTCCACATAAAAGAAAATGACAGAGAGTTCATATATGCAGATATATTTACCAAAATTACATGTTAAAGACATGAAAAATTGTACCATTCATTTTATATTTTATTCCATGAAATTGCCGTCGGCCTCAGCCACGGCCTCCAGGTTGCGTCGGAACCTGCTGCTGGCCTTCTCGATGGTCCCGCTGTTTAAGTGGGTAAAAGCTGTAGTTATCTTGGACCTAAGCTCCAACTTGCTGGTACACAAAGACTTCTTGTTGGTCTCTTTCTCAACCCCGCCCCACACATAATAGTCCAGGGGGTTGCAGTTTGGAGAGTTGGGAGGCCTGATCTTCGGAGTGATGTAGTGAAAAAAATTGTCTGACAGCCAAGACTGGGTCCTCTTGCTTTTAGGGCATGATGCAGACTCTTGCCATCACACATACGGCCTTCCAGCAGCTACCTCCTGGTTCCATTGTAACACCAACTCGTTGAGGCACTTTAGGTAGCCCTCCAGATTGGGTCTGAGGCCTTCCGGGGAAGATAAATGCTGGGATAACGTGTCTCTCGTGGTTTCGGGGCCGCTGTAACCCTGCTAATCACTGGTAATCACAACCAGACTCATCCAACTCTTTCTTGGTTTTCTCCATCTTCCACAGATTGACACCCAAACACTCGGAGATTTTCGCATTGGAGCTACGGCGTGAATGACAAACAGCACAGCCTGCCTTTTCTGATATTTTTGAAAGATTGAATTCAGCCATGTCATTGCTTCCTTCATAGACGATGCACAACTGAGTCACCTATGATATAAAGAATAGAGAAGCGACGTCAGATAACATGCATGCGGAGAATTAAGAGTTGAAACGGCGAAAATTACCCATCGTACCCTCTTTATACTAAAACCTATACACAGATTTTTTAAAAATTGTATGTGTTAAATATTCTCAAATTCCATTAAATCCAATGCATTATATTATCATATAAAACCGATTAAAGAAAATAAATGATTTTTTCGTAAAGGCATGTTTTATTGCACAATTTTTGAAATATATGAAAATATAGAAGAATTAAAGTGTATTTACAATTATTATTGTGTATATCCATTTTACTATAGAATAATATGAAAGTATAAATTAAAGATTTATAGAAACATACTGTGGGCTTTATAATATGATAGCCACAGCTCTTATGTACCAATATAAAAATAATGATTATTATCTGGAAAATACAGAAGCAAAAATTATAGTCGTAATGGTACTCATCTACAATGAAATGTTCGATGAAGAATAAGAAAGCCATTATCGATGGTCTATATTATACTCGACTAAAGTTTGTTTGGGGTTCCCTTCCTACCCCCCCCCCCCAAATTACAGATGAATGAACGAAGTGAAGAATGTTGCAGAGATCAATCAATATTATGATTTAGCAAAATGATAAAAAGAATCACACAAAGACGCAGTAAAGTGAAGTTTGTAATCAGGGGCAGATTTAGGTATGGACAGCCGCCAAGGGCTGCATCTCGCCAAGGGCGGCATCTTGCCTGGGGCGGCATCTTGCCAAGGGTGGCATCTCACCAAGGGCGGCATCTCGCCAAGGGCGGTATCTCGCCAAGGGCGGCATCTTGCCAGGGGTGGCATCTTGTCAGGAGCGGCATCTCGCCAAGGACGGCATCTTGCCAGGGGCGTCATCTCGCCAAGGGCGGCATTTTGCCAGGGGGGGCATCTTGCCAGGAGTGGCATCTTTCCATGGGCGGCATCTTGCCAGGTGCAGCATCTCGCCAAGGGCGGCATCTTGCCAGGGGCGGCATCTTGCCATGAGCGGCATCTTGCCAGGGGTGGCATCTCGCCAAGGGCGGCATCTTGCCAGGGGCGGCATCTCGCCAAGGGCGGCATCTTGCCAGGAGCGGCATCTTGCTAGGGGTGGTATCTCACCAAGGGCGGCATCTCGCCAAGGGTGGTATCTCGCCAAGGGCGGCATCTTGCCAGGGGTGGCATCTTGCACGGGGCGGCATCTTGCCAGGGGCGGCATCTTGCCAGGGGCAGGAGGGATTCCCGGGGAAGAAAAAAGACGAGCAAAAAGCAACCATCCAGTACCCAGGACGACCCTACTTTTTCTATCCGTGTTATTTTATTTTTATTTATGCTTGTTATTGTAAATAGTTTGTTTACTTATTTAATATTTGTAAATATATTTTTGTTGCTACACGATGATAATTATGAGTTATTTTTCCAAATAGATGAATAATTGTAATAAACAAAATAATAGTTGCTCCCAACTGTTTTTGGGGGGATGCCCAAACAGTTCAAGAGGGGCGCCAAAGGGGATATTTCACCCAGGGCGCCCATACCTGCCAGGACCTCCACTGCTCGCAACAGAAATCAATCAAATCTTTTTCGCCACAAGAACTACACTGAGTAGCAGTGAAACGTTACCCACAGATTTTTTGTAAAGATTTTTAAAAGTTATGAAAGGTCTCCCTGAAATTACACCAAACCTGGCCCAAAATAATGACCTTTTTTTTTAATTAAGTGGAAATTACTTTGGTCAAGTATCTCGAATTATTATAGGGCTATTATTTATGCAGCCTCCGTTATCAATAGCGCAATCGTAAAATGTTATGGTAAAGTTATTTGACACTTTTAGTCTACCTTACTAATTTCGTTTTATAATTAAAGAAATATAAAAAACAATTACATCAGAAAAAGTTTCACATAACATATACCTGGTGAAAATGACGAATAGCCGTGGTAGTTGACAAGTAAATCAAAATAGCAGTTTCTTCTTGGTCATTTCATTGAAAATGACGAAGTGAAATTTGTAAAAAATTTTGAGAGCAAAAATATTTTTTTATCTTCTATTCTTTTCTATAATTATATTTTAAGAACGGGATTTTTTGAAAAAAATTTGTCTTGATTTGGATATCGTTTTGTAGGGGGGCAGGGAGGTGAGGGAGAGGGAAGAGATATTTAGAAGAGGGAGGAGAGAGGGGAAGAGGGCAGAAGAGATGGGGGAGAGAATTTTTTCTCTTGATTTGGATGTCCTTTTGTAGGAGGAAGAGGAGGAGGGGAGAGGGGGAGGGGAGGGAGGGAGGGAGGAGAGGGGAAGAAAGAGGAGGGGGGAGGGGAGAGAGGGTTAGAATGGGAATTTTTTTAATTCCTATAAATGGACATACACACAAACATACTTCAAATATATATATATATATATATATATATATATATATATATATATATATATATATATATATATATATATATATATATATATATATATATATATATGGAAATTAACCAACTTATAGTCAAGAACACCCCTTCCCCTATTGGTAATGTATATTGCGTAAAATGTATCGATTGCTCTAAATATTACTTTGGCCAATTAGGTAAATGTTTAAAAAAACGAATTTCTCAGCATAAATATAATGTCCGTCGTGGCGAAGAAAGCAGCTCATTTTATGTTCATATGTCATATCTTAACCACAATATTGAATGGAATTCTGCTAAAATCATCTGTCATAATAACGATACAAGTTCCCGAAATATCATTGAATCAACCTTTATTAGTAAATTCCCAAATTTTAATTTAAGTCCTGACTTATATAAACTCGATGATTATTTTTTAAATTATATTCACAATGTACTGTCGAAACTTTTAATATGAGACAAATATTTATATTAATCTTAATAAACTATTTAATTTTATTTTGTGTGCATCTATGTAGCTTATGTTTATGTATGTATATTTATTTCCATTTGAGTCAAGTCTTTAGAACATTTGTATTTATTCTACCTTGGTTTTTACATCTTGACCTCTGATGTCAATCTCTCGTTCAGATTTTCTCCCTCCCTAATTGCTTAGGCGGTATTTTAATCCTCTTGTCAACTTTTAGTCTTTTGAATTTACCTGATTTAATGATCTTAGTTTGTATTTATCTTCGCTCCTCCTAAGGTTTCCACTTCATATTAATTCGTTCTGTTGATTTGTTTTTTGCTTTTTTTGTGGGCGTTTCCTCTCCTCTGTATCATCCTTATAAATATTACAATTTTTAATACTTTTGTTATTCCTTGATAAAGAACTAGAAATAAAGTTCGAAAGGACTTGTTGGAATCCTCTTACTAATTTTCCCTGTGGGCTTTGTTGCATTTATTGCTTACTCACGCGATACTTTGCGAGTTTTCCATATATATATATATATATATATATATATATATATATATATATATATATATATATATATATATATATATGAGGAAAATAAGTTAATGTTTAGTCACCGTGTAAAAAAGGAATTATGCTCGCTTCGGGTCCTTAAATCTTAGCTTGCCTTCGAAGATTCCTTTCTCAATTCAACAGGAAATGTTGGCCTCTCTCAAGATAAGTAGCCATGTTGGCTTCTTCCGTTTTCCATTGTTTTTTTTAAGGATAAATACTAGGACTGGTCTCAATATCTCACAAGTTAAAGGAAGGACAGTCTCCTGCATGCCCGGACAGGCGATTATAGAGAAGGAAAATGGATCAGTTTTATATTTTCGTTCAAGAACCTTCTTTTCAATTGCACATTTGCCTAAGAATTGGCGTTAGTTTTGTTCTCTATTCTTCCATTTTCATTCATTTTCATTCCATCATCTTTTATTCATTTTCCATTCTTTTGAGTTTCAAGCAAAGATTATTTTTTTGTTTATGTATAATTCATTGTATACTTTATTTTCATTTATGTATTTTTGTGTATATAGTATAAATTTTATTCTGTCTTGCTCATATTATAATATGAAAGGGAAAGGATTGTTCAAAGAGAAGGTCAAAGCAAAGATCAAATCAGACCTGGATGTCTTTTGTCCTCCGGCGACCCTAAAGCCAAGGTTAGGAAATTATTTCAAGTGTACTATTATTTGGTTAGTCTGCTTCGTGTTCTCGCACTCGGGAGTAATTTGTTCGGTTCCTACTACTCTATGCTCAATTTTGGCTGTGTCGGTTTAGGACATAATATAAAATAATTAGTCTTTTCCCTCATTTTCCTCTTAAGGCAAGTTTTTATCTTGTGTTGTGGGGGCTGAATTGTTTAGGGGGGAGGGGGGAATTCTGGAGAGCTTTATTTATGTTATTTCAATGTATGAGCGTTGGAGTGTTTGCATTCTCCTAGTTGAATATGTACTGGTATATCAGATGGGTCCATTGTTTAGGTTTAACTGCAGGTCTTAGGATGTATAGTTGCGTGCATAAGTATAGGCAACATCAGACACGAAGTCTAATGTACAGCCCTATTTATTATTCGTTAATTTGTCATCCACTCTTTGTGGTTATTTTGTATTAAGAACCTTCTATTTCTTGTATAGTATATTCAAATCATTTTGAACAGGAGATTATAGTAAATAAATGCTGGTTTCTTATATGAGTCAATATTATGCCAATACGAAAGTATAGGCAACACGGAGAGCTTTTGTATTGGATAAACATTTTTTCCTATAAACCGACACTCTTGGAAGTTTTTAAAACGTTTTCGAAACGATTCTAGAGTAAACTAGAACTTTTGAGAAGGATAGGTTAGATACTAATTTAAGTCAGAGATTTGTCATTTGTTGTCATGACTTCGCCGAGGGAACATTTCCAAGAGTGCAAGGTCAAGAAAGTTGACCATTCAGAATCTGCAAGAACCCATAATGTTAAAGTGAACAAGGCTGCTTATGGATATAGAAAAATATCCTAGAGTGTGAACATTGCAATTTCTTCTGTAAGGAACATTATTGTGAATTATAAATCTAATGGCATCACGGTAAATTGTCCACGTGAAGGTCGATCGAAGAAACCGAGCTTTAGAGATGCTTGACTATGATGAAGACAAATGCAATCCTAAGACTTCTTTACGAGCAAATCTTGCAGCACGTGGCGATGATGTAGAAATTTTCACAGTACAACGTTTTTTAAACCGGGAAGGATTTCATGAACGTATTCCTAGAGGAAAGCCTCTGTTGAAGAGAGGTCATAAAGAGGCCCTTTTGGTGTTCACTAAAGAGCATCTGGGAAATAGGCAACTTAAATTAGATGAAATACTATGGTCAGAGGAGACAAAAATCGAGCTCTTTTGTAGAACTGACGAAGGGTACTTTGGCTGACATATAGCGAAGCTCTCATAGAAAAGAACATCGCCCCTACTGTGAAACATTGAGGCGGTTCTGTTTTGTGGATGTTTCGCTGCTGCTGGCACTGGCGCATGAAAAGTGATAGATGGGACCACAAATTCTGCAAAAGATCAGCGCATACTTAACAAAAACGTGAATCAATCGGTATGAAAACGGACTCAGAAGGCATTTCACCTTTAAACAAGAGAACGTCCCCCAAATACCAGCAAATCTACTTAGGAATACCTAGCACAACACCCCATTACTGTACTCAAGTATCCTTCTCAAAGCATAGATTTTAACCCTATTTAACCCCTATTGAAGGAGCTAAAGAACCGTAGGCGCAAGAGAGAATTTAACATCAATGTCGAATTGGAAAAGTTTGCTGAGGAAGAGTGGAATGAAACACACTCTTTGAATGCTTCTAAGAGTGTATCTATTTATTTCTCGGATTTTAAATACATGTCGATATCATATATGGACCTCAAAGACATGAGGTTTGGGTAACTGTGAGAAAACATTCGTTGACGGCTCCCATGTAGAAATTGGCACAGAAAATTCCGATAGGAAGAAGATGCATGCGTCATTGGGCCCCTAGAAAGGGTCTTCAGAGTTGAAGGCTTGGAAAGGTTTCTTTAGAGCGCTGTGGTCCAGCTTCTTCAGGAACTGATGTTTTTCGGATATCGCCGCGTTATTTATACTTGGTCTCACTTTAATCCATAGAGGAATTTGTCAAAGATAGGAAACCCTCCCTCTGCTGAAGGTGATGGAAGGAAAGATCTACCAATACAAAGAGATGTGCCATGGCCACCCTCTTCTCTTCCATATCGATGAAGTAAATTGCATTACGGTGAAATTAAATTTTAAAAAAGTTGAAACATAAATTATTTTGAACAGCATAATTATTTTTTAGACATATTTGAATTGTGAAGATATAAAAAAGTGACACAACAAAATTCAAGTACATGTAAAGAAGTAAAGTAAAACTGACACTCATATCTGGTTGAGACGAGACTGACAGGTGGGATAAAGATGACAGAGAAAATGGGTGGATAATTATTGAATGATGCGGGGATGAAAAGCACACAGGTAAACTCAAGCATTCAGGAGTACAAGAGTTGCCCCCGCATCACGTCATCAAACGCACTATTCCCATTAAACGTAACACCAACACATGTCACAGTAGACCAAGGCCAAATTTCCGACAGCACAAAGCGAGAACAATGAACAAAGCCAATGCCAATGTGGACCTAACAAAGGGCGATCGATGTCGCAAACAAAACCTAATGTAACATTGAACCACTCCACCATCCTCGACCTCGCCAACGAATACATCATCCAAATTTATAAACAGCCCATCCGCTAGACCCAGTAAGGTTTGGACCTCAATCCTACATCCATTCACTGCAAAATACACGAACAAAGTAGTTCAACTAACCATATGATGCGATCACAGGGCCCCATTCAACTACCAATACTCGGACACTAAAGACATGTCCATAAAATGCCTCATAGACCTCAGCATATCATCATCAACGAAACATGATTAAAGTTACATGGATACCTTACATTAAGATACTACGAGGAATGACCTCCAATCTTAACACAGACGAATATACTGGGAACTTTTTCACTTATAAAATTATTTAAATTTTGAATGCTCTCTCTACTAAGGCATTTCAAAGCACATCAATCCACATGTTTAAAACGGATCTAGGAAAAAGCCCTTGGAAGAAAAAATCCCTCGAGGAAAAAATCCCGCCGGAAAAAAACCCGAGGAAAAAAGACCCCAGTTTTAAAAAATTGCCCCAAATATACATACATTACGGAATAAAATATTAAAATGTCATTGGAAATATGCTTTATTATAATTATAGTTAACATTCGTACATTTATTATACAAACTTATAAAATTCTAAAGGATAAGTTTCATGGTGCAAAAAAATATTAGAATAATGCTTTATACAAAATATTGAAAAATAAAGACAAATTACAAAATGTACAATTTATAAAATAATAAAAGTATAGTTGTAAGTTACAAAAAAATTATTGCAATATTTTATGGTAAACATATATACGAGTACAAGTTGCAAAACTTATAAAAATTAAAAGTCATATTATAAAAAAATATTGAATAATGTTAGCATATACGATTTACAAACTTGTAAAAATTGAAATGAAATAAACAAATATTCTATTAACTACCTAATAAAAATATATGTTTAAAATTATTAACTATTAAAAGAGACAAATTGTAAGCTACTCCCTGTAAAAAAAAAAATCTAGAATAGAACGTTCTTTAAATGTATTAATAATGTTTCGAATCCTAGATGCTGTCTCTTTATATATTTTTTTCTGATCGCTTGAAAAATGACCATCGCAAGCCTGTAGCGCAATCTCTTTTTGGATGCCTTGTAGAAATACCCAAATGTTAGAATGAGAACATCCAGTATTTGAGCGAAAACTACGATGCAATCCTTCCACTGAATTATTTGTTTTCGGGAGCTCATTTATTGTCCTTGTATTCATGTTCCATGTTTGCATGTGGAATTTTGGAGGTGTTCGCATCCTTCTCTTTGGCCTCCTAATGTAGGTATCCTCAAAATAATCTAATATGCATAATGCATTTTCAGGGAAATCTTCAGCAAGTGCCTCAAATGATTCGATTACTTTGTTAAGGCGACTAAAAGCCAAGGCTGAAATAATTCTCATTTTAAGTGAAAAATTAAGATTGTTGGCATATTCCTGACAAAAACCAGTGGTGAATATTTCGATAGATACTTTGGCAAAGGTGGAAAAAATAATCCCTTAATTTCCGTTTCTGTAAACAGTGATTGAATGTTTTTGTGCATTGGTTTTCAAAATCTACCAAAATCGTGTCAGGTTTTAAATATTCATTCAAACTTTTGAGTAAAAGGGAATATATGTACGGAGTTACAGTATCATTAATTACAGCATGTATTGTGTACGCTAAAAGTGCCATCCATGAACCTATGTTTATTGTTCTCATGATAGGATATGTTTTTTTGAGTATCGAAAATTATAATTCTGGGACCTTGAGGGCCAGAATCGTATAACAGAAAATCTTCATTCTTTTTGGTGATCTTGAATTCTTCTGGGATGCTAAGATCTGATGTACTTAAGGTTAATGCAAATGTATTGCGACTTATGTGTCTACATTACTGCAAATTTCTTTTTAAATATCTGATTGTAGGTAAATTTGCTGCTACACCTTCATCCATTTTTTCAATTTCTTGTGAAATTATTTGCAAAGGAGTGTCACGCGTTTCTTTGGCTTTGGATTTCATGTTTCGCAAAGTATTTAGAGTTTTGAATGCACTCGAATCAGGAGTATGTGTATGAATATTCACTCTTCCAACGATCTCTCCATCCTTTACTATAATTTTAGCTTTACACTGTACATTAGCACGTCGCTGTACACATTCATAAGATACAACACTGTTTGCTAAATCTTTTTGCTTGCTATACACATATCCCTCGCAACATAACTTTAATTTTCATTTATTTGAATGAACGAATTGCATGATGGTTATATTTATGCAATACGAGTACTTGGACTTGAGTAACAGGCAACAAAGTAGCAAGCAGATAAGTGAATGAAATGGCCTACCGCCAAACAACGAAGCTATACCAGTATTGAGATAAATTAAATCAGCCGCTTTTGAGAGCGCCAAATAAAAACATCGATCAAAAAAGCTATTCAATCGTTGGTATTTACCGACTTACTTAAGGACGTTTATTTTAAAATTTACGAATGCTATAAAAACATATAATTGCATTTCAAAAAAGTTGAATACTTGTTAGGACCGCGTTTTATTCACACATAGTGGGCTAGTCCAGGATTTACATTTATCCGTTCCAAAGACTCCTTGTAAAAATAACCTTTTTTTTTTTTTACTCCGGTATTTTATATCACCGTGGGCTTTTTTTCTCCGTTTTTTTCCGGCTACCGTTTTGAACACTCCTTTTAAAGCACACGTAACAAAACCATTATAGACTGCCCAAACCTCACACAAGCTTGCACTACACACATCTCCTATCCTAGGGACCCACCTAGGGAGCGTAGTGGCCTTCCTAGGGGCCGCGCCCCCTCGCAGAAGACAGGTAGGGGAGTGACAAGTAAGTTAATATTGAAGTGCTACTTGCGTTTTACTCTAAAGGGCCTCCAAAGATCTTATCTTACCTTCCCCACTTTTTCCACGACAAGCCCTAGAACAAATTTAAGGGTAGTTTTCATTCTATTACCACCCCCACCCCCACCCAAACTAATCCACACACCCATAACACAATCATCCTTCTAACCTCTGAGTCAAAACTATCTCGGTGCCATTCCGCCAGACAAGACACGTCTCTCCGACGCCGCAAACGCTTACCCCGGCAAAGCTCTGAACCTACCGCAGTATCTATGAATCCCACACACCTCAACATCTCCTCACGTCACTTGCACACTTCACACAGCACCTGCAGATACACCGAGTGCTGGATGTGTGGGAGAACCCCGTCAGATTTGCTGATATCCTCGAGGACGCTGGGAAGTTGTCAGTGGTAACTTAAGAAATGTCACAATATTTTCCATCGATTATGCTAAAGGGGTTCCTATTTCATTAAACCCCTCAAGGGAGCTCGAGTTCCTAGTTTAGAGTACCTGTGCTCATGTATTCAGTATGAATTGGCTCTGGGAAGTTTTACATCCCCCTTCCCGCTGAGCCCAGCAATTAAGAGTGATTAGATATACTGTAGCAATCACATTCAACCTATATTCTTTTTTAGTTTCCGTCCTCATTTTAATCTTTTTGTTGGCTTTAGATTTTGGTTCATTTGTTTATTTTCTTTCGGTTCTTTTTAATTTTGTTATTTTGTTTCTTTTTTAATTTAGTTGCTCGAAAAGCAACTTCGGACTTAATTTAGGAAATACAAAAATTATCGGATACTTCAACGAGTTGCCCACAAAGCCCGCTATTTTAAAATGCTAAAGCCTCTTTTGTCAAGTAAATTTCTTCGTTTTCTGAAAAGAAATTGTCCAGTCACTTAAATTCTTCTCATTTTATTTTATCTTTCTGAAGAAAAAGCGATTAAATTTTCTACGACCTTCCTCCAACTGTTGGCGAACCTATGATTTATTAAGCAAGAACGTCACCCTTGGTTTTATAATCAAAGTTATTTCTATTCTCAAATTCTAATCAATTTATGTCCCATTCTCGCTTGACAAGTATTAAAATGAGAGTTTCTAAGTCTGGAACACAATACACTTCAACCTGATCTTCGTTACGATCAGTTCAAGACAAATATTTTATGATCTGCATTAACAATGTCCACCCCTTGAAACATTAATGTTCAGCTTTGACAATTATCGTGTCAAGAATGTGATTTAAACACGGGTTAGATTACTACTTGAGACAAAATTACCATTGAGGAGGTCTAACAAACTAGTACCTTCATAATCAGACCCATTGGTACCCAAATCGACTTTAGGAATATTTAAATCGTCATATATTGCAATTTACATCCATTGAATTGAAAGCTTTCTTGCACCCTAACTCCCTCCTATTGTTTGACCTGATCCGTTGTACCAGTATTTATTCTCCTTGTATACCCCCCCTTTTTCTGCTGACTGCACACCTACTCTCGCCCCTAAGAGCGTTTGCCCGTATTAGGGGTTGCCACACATCCTTTGTGTGTCGATAAAATGCCATCGCTTGAATATGAGTTCGATTTATTATTATTTTTAGGTCAAGGTGATTGATAGATAGCATACAGGCAGGATGTACATACGCCCATAACTTACACACACAGCATAGCGTCGAAAACTTAATATAGCCTTACATTTGAAGGAAAGTTCCAGTCACACATATACACTTATGTATTCTCTATCACAAAACACACATGACATTGAATTATAGTCAACCCTTATCCTGCGGCTTGAAAATAATTATATGTGTAGTTTTGATTGCGAATTTCTAGTAATACACTTCTGGGTGTACACTTCTAGTTGTACAATAAAGGGTGTACACTTTTGTGCTACGGCTTAGTTGAGTGGAAACATTGAATCAGATTTTAACGAAGTTACCTACATTGGGGGTGGTTAGTTGCTGGATGGAGTTCCGATTCGGGTCGCTCTCCCGGCGGTTGCCATACGCTGAAGATAACTGCGGTTCGGATTCCGTGTTAATCAGTAGGTTCCGTAAACAGAAATAAAGGCAGATCGGTGGCAAAAATACTACCATTATAAAACAACTTATAGCTGTACATATATAGGTGTACACTTGCAGAAGTACCCTTATGAGTATACATTTATGTACAGTTATACAATTATGGGTAAACAGGTCAATTTATATATTTATGGAGATATACTTCTAGTTACACATTCATGAGTGTACACTTATAGCTGTAAATTTATGGGTGTACACTTCTTGTTGTACACTAATAGGAATGTACTTCTAGTTAACGTTAAGGGTGCACGCTTCTAGTTGTACACTGATGGGTGTACATTTATACTTGTGCATTTAGGGGTGCTCATTTAGATGTACATTGATGTTGTACACTTTTAGTTGTACAATTAGGGGTATACACATCTAGTTGTGCACTTAGTAGTATACACATCTAGTTATGCACTTAGGGGTATACATATCTAGTTTTGCACTGATGGGTATACACATACATCACTGAATGACTCTTCCCAATGACCGTGCTGAAGAGAGCCCGACGCGATACCATCTCAAAACATCAACTCTCCTCCACGATATAAATTGGAGCTCGAGACCGATAGAGCCACCAAATCTTTTCTCACAGGGGCCAAATACTCCAAAACACCCTCAGTGAATATCTTGAATTCCTAAAATTGATTCCCGTAAGGGGCACGGCGATTTGCTCTCATGGCCGCCGTGCTGACGGGACTCAGCGCCCCGTCCGGCCCCAGCTTAGCCTCTTCAACTCCTCTTTCAGCACACTGAGCTTAAATAAGGACTGCGCGTAAAAACTAATAAATAAATAAAAGAAAATCCTAAAATTGATTTCCGGGAACCCCAAACCCTCTCCGAATTCCAATTCCAAGTACGTAACGAGGATACTACAGGTCATTCCCATCCCCTCATCCATGACTCTCTCTCAGTAGTCCTACCATGTAGTCCCACGACTACTAAGATTACGAAGCAAAAATGTACACTTACTCCTAGGTGTACATTTAGTAAGCATCAGTAATTAGGGCAGGTGTGATAAAGAGTATTATAACCTTAGCTTTCATTTCAGGACTAAATAATTAGGTTCACTCTTTGTTTATTTTTCTCTTTCTAGTTTTCAGTTCTGTCGTTCTGGTTTATTTTTCTCTTTCTAGTTTTCAGTTCTGTCGTTCTGGTTTATTTTTCTCTTTCTAGTTTTCAGTTCTGTCGTTCTGGTTTATTTTTCTCTTTCTAGTTTTCAGTTCTGTCGTTCTGGTTTATTTTTCTCTTTCTAGTTTTCAGTTCTATCGTTCTGGTTTATTTTTCTCTTTCTAGTTTTCAGTTCTGTCGTTCTGGTTTATTTTTCTCTTTCAGGTTCTCAGTTCTGTCGTTCTGGTTTATTTTTCTCTTTCTAGTTTTCAGTTCTATCTTTCTGGTTTATTTTTCTCTTTCTAGTTTTCAGTTCTGTCGTTCTGGTTTATTTTTCTCTTTCTAGTTCTCAGTTCTGTCATTTTTGTTTATTTTTCTCTTTCAGGTTCTCAGTTCTGTCGTTCTTGTTTATTTTTCTCTTTCTAGTTTTCAGTTCTATCGTTCTGGTTTATTTTTCTCTTTCTAGTTTTCAGTTCTGTCGTTCTGGTTTATTTTTCTCTTTCTAGTTCTCAGTTCTGTCATTTTTGTTTATTTTTCTCTTTCAGGTTCTCAGTTCTGTCGTTCTTGTTTATTTTTCTCTTTCTAGTTTTCAGTTCTATCGTTCTGGTTCATTTTTCTCTTTCTAGTTTTCAGTTCTGTCGTTCTGGTTTATTTTTCTCTTTCTAGTTTTGAGTTCTGTCGTTCTGGTTTATTTTTCTCTTTCTAGTTCTCAGTTCTGTCATTTTTGTTTATTTTTCTCTTTCTAGTTTTCAGTTCTGTCGTTCTGGTTTATTTTTCTCTTTCTAGTTCTCAGTTCTGTCATTTTTGTTTATTTTTCTCTTTCAGGTTCTCAGTTCTGTCGTTCTTGTTTATTTTTCTCTTTCTAGTTTTCAGTTCTGTCGTTCTGGTTTATTTTTCTCTTTCTAGTTCTCAGTTCTGTCATTTTTGTTTATTTTTCTCTTTCAGGTTCTCAGTTCTGTTGTTCTTGTTTATTTTTCTCTTTCTAGTTTTCAGTTCTATCGTTCTTGTTTATTTTTCTCTTTCTAGCTTTCAGTTCTGTCGTTCTGGTTTATTTTTCTCTTTCTAGTTCTCAGTTCTGTCATTTTTGTTTATTTTTCTCTTTCAGGTTCTCAGTTCTGTCGTTCTTGTTTATTTTTCTCTTTCTAGTTTTCAGTTCTATCGTTCTGGTTTATTTTTCTCTTTCTAGCTTTCAGTTCTGTCGTTCTGGTTTATTTTTCTCTTTCTAGTTTTCAGTTCTGTCGTTCTGGTTTATTTTTCTCTTTCTAGTTCTCAGTTCTGTCATTTTTGTTTATTTTTCTCTTTCTAGTTTTCAGTTCTGTCGTTCTGGTTTATTTTTCTCTTTCTAGTTCTCAGTTCTGTCATTTTTGTTTATTTTTCTCTTTCAGGTTCTCAGTTCTGTCGTTCTTGTTTATTTTTCTCTTTCTAGTTTTCAGTTCTATCGTTCTGGTTTATTTTTCTCTTTCTAGCTTTCAGTTCTGTCGTTCTGGTTTATTTTTCTCTTTCTAGTTCTCAGTTCTGTCATTTTTGTTTATTTTTCTCTTTCAGGTTCTCAGTTCTGTCGTTCTTGTTTATTTTTCTCTTTCTAGTTATCAGTTCTATCGTTCTGGTTTATTTTTCTCTCTCTAGTTGTCAGTTCTGTCGTTCTGGTTTATTTTTCTCTTTCAGGTTCTCAGTTCTGTCGTTCTTGTTTATTTTTCTCTTTCTAGTTTTCAGTTCTATTGTTCTGGTTTATTTTTCTCTTTCTAGCTTTCAGTTCTGTCGTTCTGGTTTATTTTTCTCTTTCTAGTTCTCAGTTCTGTCATTTTTGTTTATTTTTCTCTTTCAGGTTCTCAGTTCTGTCGTTCTTGTTTATTTTTCTCTTTCTAGTTTCCAGTTCTATTGTTCTGGTTTATTTTTCTCTTTCTAGTTTTCAGTTCTGTCGTTCTGGTTTATTTTTCTCTTTCAGGTTCTCAGTTCTGTCGTTCTTGTTTATTTTTCTCTTTCTAGTTTTCAGTTCTATCGTTCTTGTTTATTTTTCTCTTTCTAGTTTTCAGTTCTGTCGTTCTGGTTTATTTTTCTCTTTCTAGTTCTCAGTTCTGTCATTTTTGTTTATTTTTCTCTTTCAGGTTCTCAGTTCTGTCGTTCTTGTTTATTTTTCTCTTTCTAGTTTTCAGTTCTGTCATTTTTGTTTATTTTTCTCTTTCAGGTTCTCAGTTCTGTCGTTCTTGTTTATTTTTCTCTTTCAGGTTCTCAGTTCTGTCGTTCTTGTTTATTTTTCTCTTTCTAGTTTTCAGTTCTATCGTTCTGGTTTATTTTTCTCTTTCTAGTTTTCAGTTCTGTCGTTCTGGTTTATTTTTCTCTTTCAGGTTCTCAGTTCTGTCGTTCTGGTTTATTTTTCTCTTTCTAGTTTTCAGTTCTATCGTTCTGGTTTATTTTTCTCTTTCTAGCTTTCAGTTCTGTCGTTCTGGTTTATTTTTCTCTTTCTAGTTCTCAGTTCTGTCATTTTTGTTTATTTTTCTCTTTCAGGTTCTCAGTTCTGTCGTTCTTGTTTATTTTTCTCTTTCAGGTTCTCAGTTCTGTCGTTCTTGTTTATTTTTCTCTTTCTAGTTTTCAGTTCTATCGTTCTGGTTTATTTTTCTCTTTCTAGTTTTCAGTTCTGTCGTTCTGGTTTATTTTTCTCTTTCTAGTTCTCAGTTCTGTCATTTTTGTTTATTTTTCTCTTTCAGGTTCTCAGTTCTGTCGTTCTTGTTTATTTTTCTCTTTCTAGTTTTCAGTTCTGTTGTTCTTGAACCTCAATCTGTCTCATGGTCCAAAGTCTCCGATCTTGAGATCCAAGGTCCTAGAACTTCGGTACCTAATGGTGCGCGGCAAAACAACAGAACTCCAGTCGATGAGAACGCTCTTTGTCGCTCATTTTGTACTCATTTCCCCCATGATCTTTTCTGGTTCTTAAAACTGAATGACGCTTTGCTTTGTCCTTGTAGTTCTGCTCATTAGAACGTTGTTTCCCTTCTTTCTTTATTTTCTTCTTCTGCCTGACCTTCTTCTCATAGTTCTTCGCTAGTGGCATGCCCTTGTTAATATGCGTCAACTTCTCTCTCCCTCCTAGCGGGGGGGTATCAGGTGTAGCTGAAAGAGCCATGCTGCCTCTTGCATTCGGAGGAATGAATGCCCTTCAGGCCCCACTGCGTACTAAGAAGTCTCCCCCAAGACTACTAGCCTACATACAGATTTCACTTCCCCTAACTTTACCACTTTTTAACCTCTCCTCACAAACTTTCTGGTAAGAATGACCTCGTTGGATTTTGCTTCTTAAAATATTAATAAGCCATGCATCGCCCCCCCTACCAGGGGGGAGCTTGCGCTTCGCATCGCTCGCTACCAGACCTTGAGGCTGTTGCCCTTCGGCCTATTCGATCTTTCAAATCGATTGCAATCATCTCTGCCCCTCTTACCTCCATGTTCCCCTACCCTCTCATATCCCTCTTCCTATAGCCCTATCACATCACCTACCCTTCTCCCTGCCCCATTCCTTCCCCCTTTCCTCCTCCCAATCTTCCCTAATCCCTTTACCCCTCCTCTCCCACACTCTCCCCCTTCTCAACAGGAGGGAGAGGGTGAGGGGGGGGGGGGCTCATTCATAAACTAAGCAAATAATAAACTGAAAAATTATTTAAAAAATCACGTTTTAAAAATCTAGAATTTGCCTTCTCTCTCCCTCTCCTCCACCCCTCTCCCCAACACTCTACCCATAGGGGAGAAGAGTGTGAAGGGAAGGGGAGATATATATGTAGTTAGATATAGGAGGGAAAGAGTGGGGAGAGGGGAGGGGAGTGGGAAGTGGGAGGAGGAAGAGGTGGAAGGGGAGATAGGGCAGGGAGAGGGGGAGGGGTCAAGGGAAAAGAGAGAGGGGGGAGATAGAGGGGAGGGGGAGTGCAGGAAAGAGGAGGGAGAAGAGTTGGTGGGAGGGGGGAGAAAGAAGGACGGAGAGAGGGACAGGCTGAGGGGATAGATAGTTGGGGGAGAGGGATGGGGGATGGGAGGAGAGGGATATGGGGGAGTGTGGAGAGGTATGGAGAGAGGGAGAGAGGGACAGAGGGAGGGTGGGGAAGTTTACTTGTCCACTTTTTAAAACAAATTAAAAATATAAAAAAAATCACTTCAAGAGGTAAACATTTACTTACGAGTCTAAAAGAGGATTCCCACCTCTCCCTCCCCCTACCTCTCCCCCCACTCTACCTCTCTACACTCCCCCATAATGATAATAATAAAATAATCAGTGCATTTATACTGGAATTCACGTTCTCGCCCTACTAGTCCTAGCTCGAGTAGGTACTCAAAATAGGCGATTACTCGACGTGTTAGAGTTCTGGAGGGCACGCAGTTTTCTCTATCTGACCGCATTTTACCGTGAAAGGTTCTAGTTCGATTCCCTTCTAACACACCAGAACAAATTATATGTGGAGGTGGGGCGGTTAAATGTGCTTGGCACTGATGGTACAAATCCATCAGTGCCACTAGGATGTGGGGCCTCTGAGGTGCCAATATGGCGTCTGGCGAAGATGATTAGGAAGGCGCCGTGAACTCACGAGATAAGCTCGAGTTTAGGGATTTCAATGAAGAGATCCAATTCAGCTGAAGATCTGAGAATCAAGGTCAAATATCACCCTCCGAAGGGTGTTGGGGTGCTTTAAAGAGGGTCCTCTTTTAGACTCTAAGTAAATGTTACCTCTTGAAGTGAGAAATTAATCCATTCGCTTCAATATGTAGTTCTTATTTTACTTGAGGGCCCCCTCAAAGAATTAGACGTCAGTTCTATTTTTCTAAAGTGGCCGTCTTGGCCAAACTTAAGAATTGAGGACTAATTACCAAATTTCTTTATTTTTAAGGGTTCTAAGTATCACTCAGAGTGGATTTTAATGAAAATCTATGAACGACGCCTTGATGATTGGCAGTGCGTCTCAGCGTCCCCTGCGTTTCAGGCAGCCATTTGCATTATTAACGTTAACGTTAAACATACGACGCGTCTAATCCCAGACCGCTGGTGAGAATGTAAACATATAATTCATTTTAACTCGCGTCTGGTGCTACTAAATAATAAACATTGTTACTCAGGAGATTCTTATTAGAAACAGATATCACCTAGATTGAATATAGTGGTTGTGTGGTTTCCATAGGTACTAAAATAAGTACACGGCTGTATTTGGTGAAATCGCAAGTTTACAGTGTATATATTATATTCACACATGAGACTTTAGAAAATTTAAACGCTCTGAAGATGTTATGAATCCATGACAAAAGCTTAGTAATAGTGTAGAACTAGAGATAATACGCGCTTGTCCAGGTTACCTTTCGGTGGAACGCGCTTTTGAACAGAACTATGACCAGTATTTGGGTAGCTAAATAAAAATACAAAACAAGAAAGAGTTACTTTAAGTTCCAACCTTGGACTTCTCAACATCTATTACGGGTAGTTGTGCTAAAATGGCTTTCTTAAAGAGCCAAGCATAACACAACTTGGATACGTGGATACCTGGAGTGGAGCTGGAAAGGCCATGGCGCAGAAAAATGACCGATTGAACTCCACTTGATAAAAGACGACCGAGAAGAAGACCAAAAAATGATAGAGAGATGATCTTAAAAAATATGGTAAAAATAGGAAACAAATTACACAAGAGCGACAAAAATTCGGAAACATGAGAAAGGATTTCTCTCTAAAGTAGGGGGGGGGGGCAAATACCAGAACTGGTAATAATGAATACAACTTCTGTACAGTAATTTAAAGAAGCCTACAATTTTATCTAGGTTCCGTACATTTAGCTCAAGCATTAAATGAATAGGCATCACTAAAACTCCTCCATATTCCTTAAGATTAGGTTAGAAGCTCTCTTTCCCTACACTTACCATAGAACGAAGACTTACTTGAGATTTGGGTATTAAAAAGCACCTCTAACTTTGCGAATATTAAATAATAAAAACAACTGAATTTCAAACACAATTCCCTTGTTACGCCCCTCCCCCCTCCCAATTTAAATACCACGAGCAATATTTTCGTTTATCTCCAAAAGATTGAAATTTCTGTCTGTAAATTTTACTTTTCAAACTATTTCCGAAATTGCCTGGGCCTATTGACCGTACCTATTTATTTGGTCTGTTGTATGGGCCTATTGACTGAGCCTAAGTACTGAGTCTATTGACTGTGCCTATTGATCAGGCTGTTTCCTGAGCCTATTGATCTGGCCTGTTATCTGGGCCTATTAACTCCAATTACTTAGGCCATGTGCCCGCCAAGCATTTCACCTCTCCTAATCTCACCTTTTGTTTTAAGACCTATTCTAGAAAACAGGCCAAAATAGGCCTGTTTGATTCTTCTGCCCAAAACGAAAACCAACGAGGGCATCTCTAGCATAAAGTTTGTAAGGAGGGGGGGGGGGGATATGTGAAGAAAGTGGGCACGATGATGAAGCGAAAATGAGTGGAAGATATAGAACGCCTGGGCATCCTTATGCGGGCGTTGGGGCCAAGGGGGCACGCAGCCATCCACGTACCGGGCGCAGCAAGGTGGTTACCCGTGCTGCGTCTCACCCCATTCTGAGGGATAATGTGGGAAGAGGGTTCGGGGCGGGGGGAGCAAATTTATACAGAGATCTAAACTATCCATGATAATAAAGTGCGCCCACTAGCCTGGTTGTTGGCATCAGAATCCAAGGTCAATTTGGGTTGGTTTAGTAAAGGAGTGGAGAAGCCTATTAATCTTTCTTTTTCTTCTTTTTTTTTCTATCTTTACTTTCTTTCATTTTTCTTTTTTAATTCCTTTTTCTTTCTTTCTTTCCTGTTCGTTCTTTTTTTTCTCGTGGTGGTGAGGCGAGGCGTTTTCATGCGCGGCCAAAATGGTGGCGCCACCGCATGTTCCCATGGAAACTAACAACAGCGCTGCTCACACGAGACGCCACTTCACCGCGACCAGCAGTGGAATATTTTGCCATGTTAGAGACTTGAATCATACGATCGATTTTAATGGAAGTAAAATGGTATTTAAATCGGCTAACTATGTTAAGAGAAGAATCGTAGAATCGAGCTTGATATCGTCAGTTCCTAATTTAAATCTATCTGAGGGTCAATTTTCTTTTAATTCTGTAATAAGAAAGCAAATAAACATAATAGTAAAATGTCAGCCCTTCAATATGTTTAGGCCTAACCATCCCCCCCCGATTAGCCACAAGTAGGGAATTGGGGAAAAAAGAGGGGATCTTTCACGACCTGAACTTGTGTTATGTTTGTATGCACTTTTCTTATATTTTCTATCCAGTGTCAGTGGAAAAAGGGTGTGAGATACACCGAAACTGTTCTGAATTAAATTGTCTTGGGAAATGTGGTTTAATTCCTCATATATATATATATATATAAATATAGATATATATATATATATATATATATATATATATATATATATATATATATATATATATATATATATATATATATATATATATATATATATATATATATATATATATATATATATATATATATATATATATATATATATATATATATATATATATTGAACACTGTTTCAATCAATAACGAGTAAATTAATTGTATAATTAAAAACACTGTTTTGAAGCATAAAGTTTAATAAAACGAGAATAGGTTCAATATGCAGTTTCCCATATCATCTTCAGCCGTAAACTAGGAAAAATTGACAAAGAAAACTGAAATACTGGAATATATAATAACAGGCAACTGAGATTAATCTGAAGGCGTTAGCTTTAATTGATTAACAATATCCTTTAATATGAGGTTTGATACATAAGGACAACATTTATGCTGCCCATCCATCTCTCCTCGCATCTCCCCCCCCATCTCTACAAAAAACTCCCCCCACCCCGTCTCACTCCCCATCTCCTCCCATCCCCCCTCTCTCCTCATTTCTCCCCCTTCTATCTCCCCCTCTCTCCTCTCTATCTTTCTCTTCCCCCTTCGCTCTCCGCTCTTTCTCTCACCCCCTCTCTTTCCCCTTCCTTCCCCTCTCCCCCTACCCCCTGTCTCTCCCCATCCCTCCTCTTTCTTCCCCCTCACAAAAGGATATTCAAAACAAGAAAAAAATTATTTCCTTCCCTCTCCCTCTCCCCCTACAAAAGGACATCAAAATCAAGATTAAAAAAAATATATCCCTTTCTTAAAATATAGATTTATAGAAGATAAGACGCTCGATCTGTTTCTGTGGCCAAAACATTCGTTGTTCGCTCATAACTAACGGTCAGTCACGTGTGAGCGTAAACTGCCGAGCACGTGCGGTGAAACGTTTAGTAATTCTAAGTATATTATATGATACGGAGAGTGCGCACCTCTCCTGAATCTGTTTTCAACCTATAAATAATAATAATAATCAGCAGGTAAGAATATTTTTGTGCCAAAATATAAGAATTTAAAGCAATGGTCATCTGTATTTATTTGGGACAGGACTTTTTATGCCGGGCAACGATAAAAAGTCTTACTTAATTTCCGAACTTATATATTATCTGGGCAACGACGGGTATGTCTGCTAGTGTGTATATATATATATATATATATATATATATATATATATATATATATATATATATATATATATATATATATATATATATATATATATATAAACAAAAGACCCAGGCTGATCTTTAAGCTGTTAATTTAACAGATGACATAAGTATAAAGTATTTATATGCACTAAATAATATTAACATTTATAGATGATAACTATGGAAGAATTTACATACACTTGTTTTACAAGGTTTTCATTTGTTTTAATTAGATTTTTTTTCATCACTCTTTTATCATTTTTTCCTCTTTGGATTAAACAACTTTCATTTCTTTTTTTAATAACCAATATACACAGTAGGCTAGAAATTCACAAATTTATAAAATGAAACAATATACAAATTCATATTATCATACATATGCTTCCGAATTCGCCCTAGAAAACAAGCCCACGCCAAAATTTCTTAATGTATACCTTGCCTATACATTTTGAATTCTATTTCATGCTTAGCCTATGTCGCACTATTTTACATACCCATAGAAGGATTTGGCAATATTGCAAAACTTTGGCTACTAGATAAATATTACGGGTAAATACGTCGAATCGATCGCGTAAGAAAGTATGTTGCAATAAAGACAGATTGGAACAGCATTTGATAAAACGTAAACATACATACAAGTAGACATGTACTTAAAGAAACGTACGTTCACAGATGACTTAAAAAATTATCGAATGGACATAAAAAAAATGATATTAACAAAACTCTTCAAGAAAAGTTCGATAACTTTGCCTTGTCCACTCCAAATATTTTGGTCAAGAGCACTATAAACTTCCAGGGATAAGTGCTCGCCCTCAAATTACAAACTTCCCCCCAGATTACGAAATTTATATAAAAGACCAATTTCTTCGATAAAATGATATAATAATCGCGTCGCCGATATGGGATACCAAACTCTACCAATTTATGGGATTCTGTTTACATTTGCAATGTAACAATTTGAAGGCGGAAAAGGATTGGAAATTTACATTTTTATAATTACACAAAAAAATAACAATTAACCTTCAAAACAAGTTTCCTTGGAGGCCATTTTCAAACGAACGAGTACAACTTAGGCTGTCTCGTGGCATTTAAAAATGGCCTCACAACCCCCAGAAGATTTTAGGATTATTTTTTTATATGTGGATTAAAGAAAACGCAAACAGCTAATAATAATTATAGTAAAATAAAAATTATGCAAATAATAACAAAACCGAACCGTAAACAATCGGAAGTTCGCCATGTCGAAGCTTTCATGAGTTGCAAAATCAAGTTGAAGTATTAACTTTTTGTGACTATAAGGAGCGATACACCCTCTCCGCCCTCAAAAATATTACTCCTAGGACACTATTCCAACAATACGAAGAAGTATGGCATGATTTGCGATCCTCAATCGGTGGCGCAGCTATTGTATCATGTTACCCAATAGAATGTACAAAAAGACAAGTCATGGGCACGAATTGTGACCTAGGCCTTAATTTAGTGGTACATATAGGTCAAGTCAACGTTGATGACGTCATCATTGACGTCACCAACCTCGTGAAGTGATAAGTGAGATTCCACAACGCAACGCCACTAGTTGGGTACTATTACGATTTGGGGTGTTCTCCCCTGTTCTTTTTATCTATTTATCCCTGGAGGCTTGGAGTGTATCTTCTCAACTTCAATATTTAAGGCTGTAGAAATTTGTTATAAGAGTCCCTTCAGTATCTGATTCTTTTCACCAAATGTCATCACTTGCTTTTGATTATATTATTGATGACCTCATCCCGACGAATTGATCCATAGTGCCTTCGTCAGCCAACTGACAAGGTTATTTCGGGCTTTGTCGAACAGATGCACAGGTTTAGAGTTTAATGGCGTTTATTAGTAGTACAACTCCCTTGCAAACACCTCCATGATGTTTTTGTAAAGGAATCGATGTTCGAATAAATGGTATCATATGAATTCGTGTTGAAAGGAAGGTGATAAGGCCTATCTCACTTATTAAGTGATCAATTATAGGCTTCTAAAAAAACTTGTGCAGCCTACTGGAGAAAACTATCTATTTAGATCTGATGTTAGGATGATGAGAGTTTCGCGCCCTGCCCGAGGCTGCTGATCTTTCCAAGCTCTAGATCTGTGGTTTTCAACCGGAGTGTCGCGAGAGCCAACTAAGGGTGCTGCGACACTTGCAAGTATCTTGAAACTAGCTTATCTGCATTGTGTAACATAAACAACGAAAAGAGAAAGATTGCAGAGAGTGAAGGAAGAAATGAGAGTTGCTTTGTCAACTAAAAGTCCAAATACTCATTAAGCTAAAATTTCCCATTAAACTTTTAAAGATAAGATTTATTTATTTTCAAATTTTTATTTTATTTCGATTAAATTAGGTTAAATGTCAATCCTGGTTAATTTTGAAGAACTTTCCATGTATTTAAGTATTTACACGTAAATTATTTAATATTAGGATGCCAGGGCTGATTCGAGATACCAATTAGGGTGCCACTATCATAAAAAGGTTGAAAACCACTGATCTAGATAAAATGTATGGCCTTCGAGTGCCCCAGGGGAAAAAAATAAACAATGGCTAACCGAAACCCAGAATGCTTGTACTGTTCTTTTCCCACGAATCTCTTATCTTGAAGTGTAAAAGAGAAGGACATGATATAAAAGCTCTCCCTCCCCCTCCCCCTCCTCCTCCCCCTACCATACAAGACACAAAATGTCAATACACATACAAATATTACAGTACTTCAACTCCACACGGGGACTTAAATTAGTACTTCTGATACCAGTGTTCTCTGGAGAGGAAGAACACTATCTATCTCTTACACACATAATTTAAACGTAACTTCAAACTTAACCGGTCCAAAGTTGAAACCAACGAACTAAGAAATATAGCCATCGTTTGCAAAAAATAATATGAGAAAATAGAATGAATGCGTCATTCTGTTTTCTCCACAACGGGAATATGATGACAGCATATGAGAACAATTACTCCGTTCCTAACTGTTATGGCGTGTCTTACGCACACAAAATAGATACTGGCGTAGCAAGTTGGTCATGGCCAAAGACAATATCTGTTTCTCCCTGCGTTTGTACAAAGTATCTTTCCCATGACAGAAGTTGAATTCATTGTGATAATGTTTTAGAAGTAATTTATAGCAGTGCCCGGTTCAAGTTCTCTTGTTATCTATATGAATCTTGATCTTATTTAAATTTCATTTATTTTATTCACTCATTATTGTAGTTCTACTAATATTAGTTTATATGCTGTGGCACTCCCTATCAGTGACTTATCTATCACATTAATGTTGATACACTGATCATGATATTAATTTGATACACGTTATCTTTTTCACCCAGCCGTGGAGGCACGCTCTTTCTTACAATAGTAAGGAAACTTGTATGCAGTGATGGAAATATTGTCCTATTTGGTGTTTATTTATAGGAAATTAACTTAAAATTAGTATGAAATTTTTTTTCAGTAAATTTGTAATTTATTTTTTCAATTTTAGGGTTAAAAAAACATATGCTGAAAATTAGGTAACGTATCTTTACAGACGGTTGCGAATTCATAGAAAGATATGTGTTACGTAGTTTTTCAGAATATGAGATTTTGAAACAAAAAAATAATAATTTACAAATTTACTAAAGAAGTTCTTTTCGATACCAATTTTAAGATAATTTTTATAAATACACACCAAATAGAACAATATTTCATTTGTAAGGACAGAATTCCGCAAGAAGCGAAGTGCTCTGTTATATATGTATGACTTCAATTGCCCTGAATGTAATCAGGAGAAATATATTGGCAATACGGTGCGCTTCGCTGAAAGAAGGGTTCTTTTTTCATATAGGAATTAGCCACGGCACTGGGAAAGTTCTATCTAACAAAATTCTCACCTGTTCGGTTACATTCTATTCAAAGTAAAACCGAAGCTACCTTAGAACATTTTAAAATTTTGAAAACTATCCCCGATCCTGTCTCTGTGAATTCAAGAATCCATGTACATAAAATACATTTCCCCCTCTCTAAATGCATATTCCTCTTCACATCCACTATTTCTGCTATAAAATATTAACCAACATTCAAATCCTGTCTTTCTTATTACTCTCCTCACGTTTTTCCAGCAGTCTTCCGTTTACAAGTCATTAGACATGGTTGGTGTTTGCACTCAGGAAAAAATAAGAGTGCTTATATTTATTGAGATATATTCGTCAGATTTTGCTCAATTTGTCGCCATGGCAGGTTCGGTCGATCCCACTCGATAAACCCACCTGTGGCCTCGATGACAGTCTCTAGGCGACCTCGAACCCGGCGACAGGCCTTCGTCACTATCTCCCGTTTTAGGCCCTTAAAGGCCGTGGTAATCCTGGCTTTCAGCTTTTCATTTGTGTTGCAGCTGGATTTGTTGGTCTCTTGTTCCACCGCACCCCACACAAAGAAATCGAGAGGGTTCCAGTCAGGCGAGTTGGGAGGCCAAATGTCAGGTGTTGTGTGATCGAAGAAATTCTCTGACATCCAGCTAATGTGGCAGGGCGCAGAGTCTTGCTCCCAAACGTAAAGCCTCCCTGCAGCTACCTAGTTGATACAGGGCTTCATCACCTCGCTGAGAACACGAATGTAGCCGTCGGTATTAGACTGAGTCCCCCAAAGAAGAAGTGGGGTGGCATGACGTCACCTACACTGCTGACGACATCGAAGACCATGATTGTCGCTGAACATTTCATCTGAATGACTCTGGGTAGATCCTTGGGTGCAATAGCGAGCCACCTGCTGTCCTGCGAGTTGATTTTCTAGTCTTGGCAGAAATTATCCTCGTTGGATAAGAACCACCGCATGTCTGGATCCAACGAATGATTCGACCTGTTGATCGTCTTCTTGGTGTGCTTGAGTCGCTATTCCTGTATCGCCTTAAACAGAAAATGTCCCTTCCTCCTCTTGAATGAAAAGTAGTAAATGTCCTCATGCACTACCAGCCTGATTAGCTTTTCATTCACACCTTGCTTTCTTGCAATGACACGCATCGACCCTTTGGGATCAGTGTTGACGATCTCTTGGACTTCAGCCACGATTTCCGACGTTCTGATAGCGTCAGATCGCCTACCATTGGTTTTCTTCTCTGATAAGGTCTCGTAGTCGAATTCTGAATCTTCTAGCTCCTTTCTGACATTTTACACTATCCTTCTGCTGATGTTGAGGAAGTATGAAATCTCCTTGTTTGTCTTCGTGGCGCGGATTCCAAGGAAGACTCTATGCCTCTACCTCAAATTTGGATATTTTCCAAATTTTCCAGAGTGAATTATTATGCAAAAAAATATAAAGCAAAAATGGCCATTGTTTTGAAGAAGAAAGAAGAAAAGTACCGACAACAAAGGTAAAAAAAACTATGCGTAAAATTAGCAGTTGAAAATTGCAAACGAATACCGGCCACACCCTATATATATATATATATATATATATATATATATATATATATATATATATATATATATATATATATATATATATAATCGAGGATATCACATTGACGTGATGTATATCAGTGGAACATAATGGTAAACCACAATATTTGAATATCAAGATTTTATTTATAACTATCGGACTAGTTTTGGCAACATGCCATTTTCAAGGAGCAGAGTATATATAAGGTAAGACACATCTTAAACACAATAAGACAGCAGAAAACAATCCGGAAAAAAATATACTCGAGTAAATCTGGCGTGAATGACAAGCTAAACAAAATGAAATGGAGCCGGAAACAATCTGGAGAGTTGCTAATCCCCAAGACTCATTCCATCCGGGGGCTTATAGATACAATTGGTGACTATTCATTATATATTTGTTAAATTTGTATTGCCATTCAGATAAATTGAAATTATCAACTTTGTTAATGATGATGGATTCTGCAATTCTCCTTTCAATATAATTGTTTGATTTATAAATGATTTGCGGAATCCATCATCATTAACAAAGTTGATAATTTCAATTTATCTGAAGGACAGTACAAATTTAGCAAATATATAATGAATAGGGTGAATGAATTTGATATTGTCTTCGAAGATGCTTCTGCTCAGTCGGGTGGACTACTGGTCGTAGGTGTGGAATTTGGGGAAGAACGTGAGCCGCTTCGAGGAGGTGGTTGTCGTTACGCCAATCTATCTGGGATTGCGCCGCCTCCCGTTGCCGAAATATTGTATCTACCCGGCCCGTCGTATCTCGAAGTAAAAATCTAAATATTAGATTTTTATTTCTATACTTTTAGATTCTAAAAGTAACTTGTAGACTCATAAAATATTGAGAGGTATTTAGAAGTATTCTCGAATATTCGAGAACAATCGGGTATCAAGAATTTACGCGGGAGCATTCTTGAATATTCTGGAATAGTTCTGCGTGTGCATAAATTCCGCTGCGAGCGTTAAGATTAAGGTAGTGAATTTCAGAAAACCATTGAGGCTAGATG
Organism: Ceratothoa steindachneri; assembly: GCA_963969495.1. Classification (NCBI taxonomy): domain Eukaryota; kingdom Metazoa; phylum Arthropoda; class Malacostraca; order Isopoda; family Cymothoidae; genus Ceratothoa; species Ceratothoa steindachneri. The sequence continues at coordinate 24,421,452 of OZ018330.1, read as the reverse complement.
TGTCGTGACATAACAAATGAATTATTATATTCTACGAATCTACATAGCTAAATTTAAAGTGACTAAAACGAACATAACGTTATGTTAATAAATTGTAAAATACATTTTTATTCAAGTTAATAAATGTTCTTAAATGATTTAATTAAATTATCAAACATAAGTCTATTTATTTAGTAGAATTACTTAACAAATAGTTTTCCATGTAATTTACAAAAGCTATTGAAAAAAAATCAAATTTTTTATACTTAAAATGAGGCAATTTGATTCTGAAATATATTGAGGGTTTTGTGTGATAGTTATAAAGAATGATTGTGCATCGAATAGGGGTTCCTACATAACCTTCCCTAACAAAAAATGAATCCATTATTTTGTCTGAAATTTGACATATCAACTAAGAACGTGTAAATGACTGTTTTATTTATAGTTTTGTGACATTGGAACTAACTGACAATTTATTTTTTTAGTAAACTCCCAAATGGCAACAAAACTCAGGAAGGTTGATGCGAAGTGTCGAGTTTCTCAAGACACTGACAGAAAAGTACTTTTTTATCCAACGCTTCGGGAATCCCATTTGCCTTATTTGCCATGGAAGTGTTGCCGTAAATAAGTTCAACATCAATAGGCACTATGGGACTAAACACCCCGAGTTCAGTTAATTTATTGGGAAAACGAGGATGGGTGAAGTTCATAAACTTAAAATGAGTTTAGAAAAACAAAGTTCAATATTCTAAAAACGAAATATGGAATCAGAAAAAAGTACACATGCAAGCTATGTAGTGTCGAAATTGATAGCAGGAAACATGAAACCTTTCACTGACGGGGAAATTCGTGAAAAAATGCTTGCTTGCTGTAGTAGATTTTTTTATGTCCCGAGACAAAAACTTTATTTTAGAATGTCAGTGTCTCTGCAAGAATAGTTACACGACGAATAGAAGAAATGTCAGCGGATCTGAAAATTAATTTTAAAAATCATTGTAACAATTTAAAGTTCTTCTCAATAGCACTTGATGAGAGCACCGATTCTACCGACACGGCACAACTTGCAGTGTTTGTACGTAGAGTAAGCAAAAGTTTCGACATTTTTGAAGAATTCGTTCAACTGGTACCTATAAAAGGAACAGGCATTCTTGAAGCACTGCTCCAGTGTACTACAAACATGAATCTGGACCTATTAAAGCTAGTATCCGTAATAACCGATGGAGCTCTGGCTATGGTTGGATAAACTAAAGGTGCCGTGCCTCTGCATCAGAAACACGTGAAAGGTCTTGGAAGTAAACACAATGTAATGAAAGTGCACTGCATAATCCACCAAGAAGCATTGTGCGCTAAGACATCAAATTTGAAGGACGTGATGGACGTAGTAGTGGGAGCAGTAAAAATGATTTTGTCCAGGGGATTAGACCACCGCCAGTTTCGACAACTTTCAACGGAAGCAGAAAATCAATATAAGGATTTGATTTAGTTCTGCGACGTTCGCTGTTCAGTCGAGGCGCTATGCTGAAAAGAGTATTTGCACTGCGGGAAGATATAGCTAGATTTCTTGAGACCAAAACATGAATGCCAAAGAATTTTGACATCCCAAATGGCTTTCAAGACTGGCATATCTCGTAGATTTAAAATCCATTTAAACCGCTTAAATTTGCAGCTTCAGGGAAAAATATCAATTAATACATGACATGTGAGGACACATAACCGCATTTGAAACAAAACTACGATTGTGGGAATGTCAGCTGGAGAAATCAAATTGTGTTCATTTCCTTACACTCCAGGAGACTGTGATATGTGATTTAAGAACGGAATTTTCCTTTCGGTTTGCCGGATTTTTATAAGAAATATCTTTTTGAACCCCGGCTGTATACCAGCTTGACTGGTTATTCGATGAAAATGGCAGTAAGGATCGGCAGCACATATGAGTGTGAACAAATTATTTTCCAAACTAAAATACACCAAAAGTAAGCTAAGGACACGAATCATGGATGACCACTTAGAAAACGTCCTGTTTCTGGCTTCAATCTCTTTATCAACTGATGTTGAAAACCTTTCGAGCCAAATACATCACACTAATTTTGTCCCTTATAAATATCAATAGTTCAATGCAAAATTTATTATGTATACGAACTAATATAAACATAATCTTTTATAATTTATATTTTCATTTTTTTACTATTATTACCTTCATTTATTTATTATTAGGTACCGAATATAACATCTATAATTATAATAATTTAAATTTTATAATGTAAATTATGAATGTGTCCCTCCATCACTTCATAGACTTTTCTTTAACCCGTAAGCTGAAAAAAGTTGCCAACTGCTGATCTAGAGCAAGGAGGAGTTTGCGCTTCGTAGGCAGACCTTTGGCCTGTGGCCTACTGCCTATCTGGCTCGAGCAATGAGGTTTTGGTCTAAAAAAACTAATAAAAGGTTTCCAGTACACATCATCATCACTAACTCTATAATTTAAGAAGGGGATTGTTTTGCGTATTTGAATAATAATTTCATCTTAGTTTAGTTATGATTTAGTTTTTTTTATCAAAGTTATTTCTAATAATTATTTTATAATATTAAAAAACAAAATGGTGAAGTTCAGAAATAAATATAATTATAGGAATTTTGTGAATTTTTTAAAACCCAAAGAATTACAAATGGTGAAGTTCAGAAAATTTATTTTTATATATCTCTTATAACTCGATATTTTAGCAACGTGATATTTTGAAGGGGGATGGGAATTTAGTCTATAGCTCCTTTTTAAAATTATTATAATTGGCGAAGTTCAGAAAATTTATAAAAATTTAACCATGGCTGCTTTTTTTTTAGATTTTGAATTTTAATCTTAGCAACGAAGCGCAAGCTACCCCCCCGTAGGAGGGAGTCGCGAAGCCATTGCCTGGTCGCCTAATAATTTACCTTTGCTCTAGTTTATTTTAAGATCGATGCTTATTTTCGAGGCCTAAAGGCAAGAAAAACTTTGATGGGATTTTCTTTTTCTGATATACGGCAATAACAATCCTCCGAGCTCTTTTTTTCACCATCTAAATTTGCTTTTATATACGAAAACATTAAAAAAAACAGCTATGCCTTAATTTTAATACATTTTCTGAACTTCCCGATTTGTAATTATTTTTTATATAAAATATTCCATAACATGTGATAAGCATATTTATTTTTCTGAACTCAGAAAGAACTTTGATAAAAGCTTCAAATATACCGAAGTGTCTCACAAACTAAAATTCTGTCTAAAAAAATTGCATTCATAGAATTTAGTGCTTCCAGGCATTGGCTTCGCCCCATCCCCCCTACGGGGAAAGCTTGCGCTTCGCTACTAAGATTAAAATTTAAAATCTAAAAAAAAGCAGCCATGGTTAGATTTTTATAAATTTTCTGAACTTCACCATTTGTAATTCTTTGGGTTTTCAAAAATTGACAAATTTTTGATACGAATATTTATATCTGAACTTCACCATTTTGTTTTTTGATATTATAAAAGAATTATTAGAAATAACTTTGAGAAAAAACATAAATCATAACCAAACTAAGATGAAATTATTATTCAAATACTAAAAAAAAAATCCCCTTCTTAAATTATAGAGTTAGTGATGATGATGATGATGATGATTGTCGAGGTTTAGTGAGTGGGTAATCCCAATCCCACTTCCTGGACCAATATTATATTACCACACCAAGGTGAATCGTAGGTGAAGTGTATCCAATACACCTACCTTAGCCACTTTCGGTGAATAAGAATAACCCCGGTGCGTACCTTTTGATCAAAACTAAGATGATACTTCCCTGATGGTGTCCCCACTCAGTAAAAGCCAATCATGGATGGATCGGTGTAATATTGAGATTTAAGCCGAGTGGATTACTTAATAATGGCCAAAGGATCGTCCAAAATAGTTAAACACACAGATAGAAAAATAATCTTTAATGTACATGAATTTGAAATAAGCAACAATGTACATAAATATAAATAAAATTAATCTTGCTCTGAATAAGTAAGTCTACAAAAATGTCGTGGGGATTACTTGAAAATTACTCACTAGTATGCTTGCGTCTTAATGGCACCCGACAGAACGAATGGAATATTATTATTGAGTTAAACACTGAATTAAGCACTTCTAATACTCGAGGTTATGGGCTCGGAATGGGAGTTTGGCACCTACAAGTACTGTGACGGCTACGACCAATTCCCCGAGAAGTTCCTTTCTTGCAACGGATGAACTGTTTCTTATGTAGATCGAGCTCCACCTCACAACGTAGGTCCAAGGTCTTCTGCCTGTCTCCAGGGAGAAGTTTTCCTTTTATTTCCCTCGCGAGCAGAAATCGAGAGAGAGCACCGAATTCTCATAAAATCCGTATCGCCGCGTGAAAGACCTTTTTCATCTGTGGGCAGACAGTATGTCTTTCACACCTTCGAGCCACCTCACAGTTTACGATGGTGCGAAAAGGGGCGATAGAGAATTCGAAGGTGGTGCATTTGGAAATACGGGAGGGACACGTAGCTTGTGTCGGAGTATTTCTGCGTACACTTATGTACGCGGTATTTAGACTTCTACAATGATGATGATAATAAAGGAAGAGGTTAGCTTCGAAATTCTTCCTTATTTTCATTGTTGATTAATCTCTGTACTATAAGTCAATGGCAAAATTGTTCTTGTTTATGTGGTCATTTTCCCGCAACAATTCATATTTCTTCTAATCCTTTTTCTTAAAAAAAAAAATACAAAACATTGAATAATAATTTCAAAAGGTTTCATTATGTTAAATAAAAAAAATACAATTAAACGAAGATTTTTTTTAAAAGTCAATCGGTTTAAAAAATAGATTCCTAAAATGTTGTTGATAAATTTATTAGTTGAATATTAGCGGTTTTATTCCGTCTTATTTGTATTTTATATACAATTTTCTCAAATATTCCTTTAAAAATCTGCTGTTCTGTTTTTGCTCACTAAAATGAAACTTTTTTTTGTCATTTAAATCTGTGTCAACTGTGATACAGTAATTCCCAACCCCACTTCAATCCCTCTCTTTATCCCCGCGAGGAGACGTCAAGCGAAGCTGACAGCCATGGACATCCATGCTACGAATGACAGCTGGAGGATTGTGTGCTCTCTCAACACTAAATCAGCAACAGCATCTGCAGTTATATATCTTCTAACACATGTTTAATTTCCTTTATCTTCACAGATACTCCTTACAAACCTTCTTCGGGCATTCACTTTAAATATTAAAAAAAAGTATAATGGATGAATAATTTCTTAGTGTTTTTTTACCATCAAACTACAGTAGTTTTGAGGCCTTTTCTGTCTAGATGACCTATATAGTTTAACGTGAGATCCAAACCGTTCTGATTTACAGTGTATAACAGCCGCTGTAATCGGAAGTGGTATTTACACTTCTAAGAACACGCCCTGCGTTCTTAGAAGAAGAACTAGCGCTCAAGAAGCAGACATTAGAAGAGGTCACCCGAGAATCCAACGCTTAGGTAAGACAATAGGAACTGAACTTGCCCGTTAGCACCATAACCTCCATCCTTTCCGCCGTCAACACATTCCTTCCATCCATTCAGCCGTGAAGAACTCTTCACACCACATTGCGAAGCTGGTGGAAGGAGAAGCTTGAACTTCTCTTTGGAGGCATCGCACAACTTTTTGGACATCCCGATCATTACCCTCCGCAGCACCAGCCTGCTGAACAAGTGGACATTCCCAACTTAGGATACAATTGTCGTTTTATGACAAAGCCCCACAACGTCTCCAAGAGGATCGAAATCGAAATACTCCTCGAAGGCATCTATAAACTTGAAACAGCAAAAATTCATCATCAACGCAGATTTAGTTGCTGAACTCAAGGCAGAAACCATAAAGAGACGCAGACATATAGGCAGCTCCGAACTTCAACAAGCTACCAAAGAATTAAAAAGACATCGATGACATCGTTATCCGATGCACCTACAAATCTCCCATATGCGTTATATTCGATCGAGATAAATATCTTTCAAAAATAGATTATTTCCTCAGTGATACATCGCAATTCATTTTTATCGCAAGAAACTCCACTAACGAACCGGAAATTGAATAAATTAATCAGAAGAAACAACAACGCACAGACTAACATCAAACTCCTTTCCATCCCAGGCGATCATAAACTCTGTACGTATTTGATAAGGTCAAAACTAAAAAAAAGTAATCTTTTCGGGCAATCATCAGCCAGAATCCTACCATAACTTACCATCTGGTGAAGTCTTTTATCCTCACTACTCATAGTCTGAGGTCTACACTCAATTTCCTCAACGTTTTACCTGGTTGCACCCTGGACCCATCATGGGCTCAATCAATCGATTTACTCTCTGTACCAATTTTCCCGTCAAAGAAGCTATCAACGTCGTTTGTCAGCGCGTCTATCACCCGGAAAACACCCCCCCCCCGTAACCCCGTGGCAATTACCGAAACGACTGCATGCACGCACCAAAGAAACTCCCTTCTAGACTGACCCTGATGGAAAAGTTGACGTTACTGTGTTGTGCGGTCTACAAATTTGTCAGTGGTCTATATTGTATATTACGGCACTAAATAGTCACTTTAAAATACAAATTATCTGAGATTAATATAGCAAATAAACATATAGGTTAAGTTTAAGTTTAAGGTTATACAGTTTATGGTTTAAATTATTTCCAAGAAAAAAGTATAAAAATGAAAGACTAAATTCTAAGCTTTGTAAACAGTTCTAATGTCGGCTAAATAACAATAAATAAATCGTAATATTTGCCAACCAAAATGATTTAGAAGGGATTGTAATAATGAGATTGTAATTTCTCTTCTTTTTTTTCAGTATATTTCTTTTTTTAGTCCAACCACGAACGCTTAATTCATATCCTACGCATGAGCGCTTAATGTCAATTCGCCAAAGTGAAGCTGATAATTAAGTGTAGAGTGAAGGTATACCAAGGTTGAAAGCCATACGCTGGCCATTCGTGGGAATGAATGACTGAAACAACTTGAAATTCCCTTTGAATTATTCGTAGCAAAGTATTTTTGTCCCGAAGTAGTACGTAAAAATATCGCAAATAAGATCTTTACTAAATTATCAGGCCCAAAACTCAGCGGTTTCTTCAAAATAAATCACGTTGCGAAGGAGATCCTTTAAAAAAAACATTGGTAGCTAATTATTTAAAAGTTTAAGATACAAATACCATAACTTACCAAGAGGTATTTCCAGCAAGAATAATAGTATAAGTTGATAGTTTCTAAGATACTTTAGTTTTCCTTTTCTTCTTTTATCTTGACTGGTAAAAATATCTTATTTTATTGTAAGTTGAAAAAGTAGTAAAAATATTTAGATGAAATGGTCTTTCGAATCTTTACGGATATACAGCCTCAAATATATACAAAATATGTTGACGACATATTTATAAACATCTCACTCAATCCGTGAAGGAATTTTCAATGTAAAACGGACGTACCGGACTAATTCATGTCAAATTCACACATGTAGAAGTAAGCAGTCTTTCCTCTCTGTCTGCGGTTCGACGCTCATGTCACTGTAAATGCCACAAATCTTGGCTTATGTTTGAACTGCCAATTATAGTAGCCAGATGTTATTTTCTAGCGTATAGTCAATTATAACTAGGATAGGAATACGAAAGAATAGATAGAGAGATAGAAACCTACACCAGTTTTTAGTAAGTATATTTACTAATAACGGTTTGAACGCCTCATAATACCAATAATACTTTCTAACTTTATCACGTTAGCTATACTACCTAAAATGGACAGCGATAAGCCTGACCTCCAGGCAATTTAGCATCTCTTTGCAAACCTCTTACTTCCTTCAGCCTTCTGAATCTATTCGTTTTTTACTATCATATTCTCACAAGGGACTCACAGTGATACGTGGGACAGGGGTCATGATAAACTGTTATAGTTATAGTTAGAGACAGGCAACACATGGTGGTTCGGATTCCACGTTAAGCTGTAGGTCCCATGAGTAACTAAGTCCACTTTTGTCTCCTACTATTTTCTTTGCTGTCCTATCCTAAAACCTTCTTCTTCTTCTCCCTCTCACTCATAACCGCCGTACTCACAGTGCTTGGAGCCTACTTTGGCTCTAGACAGTGTGACTATGGCGGTCTACAAAGAAGTACCGGGCCTCCCCCCCTCCCTCCTTGGCCGCTCCATGAGGGCCAAGGGGGGCGGAGGGGATCGGAAGAGCTGTTCTTTGTCTCCAACCTCTCTTTTCATTTCATTTCAGAATGTTATTCACGAATATGTTAATTGTGCGTTCCGGTATTGGTATGAGTGGCCAACCATTTTGCGGAGCTGGAACGTGTCATGAACTTGCATATTCGAAATGGGTACTTATATCGTGAAATTGACAAACCATTAGAAGAAAGATGAATTGTTACGGGAAAATGACCACACAAACGAGAAATATTCTGCCATTGACTCGGCCCATCCGAGTGTAAAGACCACTTCCGATTACAGCGGCTGTCATACATTGTAGACCCTGGTGGTTTGGATCGCCCGTTAAACTATAGGTCCCCTAGACAGAAAAGGCATCAAAACAAGTGCAGATCGGTGGCAAAAAAACCTACGAAATTATTTATCCAATATACGGGTTTTTAAAATTTAAAGTAAAAGCCCGAAGAAGGTTTGTAAGGAGGTATCTTTAAAGAAAGTGTCCAAGGTACGAGGGGCGGTCAATAAGTTTTGCGAATCGGTAGGGCAAAACAGAGGAAGGGGGATGGCTGTTTGTGGGGGTGTTAGGACAACTTATGACGGGTCAGGACTTGCAGCCGCACGCTCCTGCCTCGTCTATTTAAGAAGCAGTAGCTGATCGCAGATCGTCAGTCACAAATGTTTCAACAATGGAGAAGGTTGAGCACCGCGCAGTGATCAAATTTTTGACCAAGGAAGGAAAGAATGCAAAAGAGATCTATGAACGCATGGTTGCAGTGTACACCGACACCGTCCCTTCCTATGCAACCATTGCTCACTGGAATAGGGAGTTCCGCCATGGTCGTGAGTTTCTTGAAGATGACCCCCGTCCAAAACGCCCGCCAGACGTGACCAATGAGGACAATATGGCCCGTGTGGAGAGGATGATCCTCGAAAATCGACGGGTGAAGGTCGAAGAAATCGAGCGAGAACTTGGAATATCACATGGAAGTGTTATCAACATCATCCACGACAATTTGGCCATGACCAAGGTCATGGCCAAAGTCCACAAGGCCAGAGTTGCATGAGCTGCCCTGCGCGAGTGCGGATTCAATGAGCTCAACCATCCCCCCTACAGTCCAGATCTGGCCCCTAGCGACTACTTTTTATTCCTCCAGCTCAAGGCTGCACTTCGTGGACGCCGGTTTGGGGATGATGAAAATGTCCAGCTCACCGTTCAGGAGTAGATTGAACAGCAGTCGGGAGATTTCTGGTTGTCGGGAATTCGAAGCCTCAGGGACAAGTGGCGCAAGTGCATTGAAGTCGAGGGTAGTTATATTGAAAAATAATAAAACACTTTTCCTCATATCTCGTTTCCTTATATCCGAAATGCAAAACTTATTGACCGCCCCTCATAAAGGAAGTTAAAAATGTGTTAGAAGATATATAACTGCAGATGCTGTTGCTGATTTAGTGTTGAGAGAGCACACAATCCTCCAGCTGTCATTCGTAGCATGGATGTCCATGGCTGTCAGCTTCGCTTGACGTCTCCTCGTGGGGATAAAGAGAGGGATTGAAGTGGGGTTGGGAATTACTGTATTACAGTTGACACAGATTTAAATGACAAAAAAAAGTTTCATTTTAGTGAGCAAAAAAGAACAGCAGATTTTTAAGGAAATATTTGAGAAAATTGTATATAAAATACAAAGAAGACGGAATAAAACCGCTAATATTCAACAAATAAATTCATCAACAACATTTTAGGAAGGCAATTTTTTAAACCGATTGACTTAAAAAAAATCTTGGTTAAATCAACGTAATGAAACTTTTCTAGTTTTTTTTCTAAAAGAAAAAGGATTTGAAAAGGATTCAGAGAGATTTTCCAAAATTATTAAAATTAATGCCAATTTTGCGTACAGTTGGCGCTTTTAATAAAGTTCTTTATAAGAATTTAGAAAAAAATAAATATGATTATTAGATGTTTTGAAATTAAAAAAATAATTACAAATTGTGAAATTCAGAATATGCATTAAAATTATGGCCTAGATGTTTTTAAAAAAATATTTTTTCCTATATCAAATCAAATTTAGATGGGGAAAAAAGAACTATGAGGGTTGTTTTTTTTCGTGTATCAAATGAATTCCGATATGAAAAAATAGACCAAGAATAAATTATTCGGAGACCAGGTAATGGCTACGCCAATCTCCCCTACGAGGGAGAGGTTGCGCTTCGGTACTAAGATTAAAATTTAAAATCTAAAAAAAAGCAACCATGGTTAAATTTTCATAAATTTTCTGAACTTCGCCAATTATAATAATTTTAAAAAGGTTTCTAAACTAAATTTCCCCATTTCAAAATATTACGTTTCTAAAATATAGAGTTATAGAAGAAGATATATAAAAATAAATTTTCTGAACTTCACCATTTGTAATTCTTTGGGTTTTAAAAAATTCACAAACTTTCGATACTTATATTAATTTCTGAACTTCACTAGTGATTATAATGATGATATGTACTGGAAACCTTTTAATCTTTTAGTCGCGTGCGACTCTATATCTCACTATGCCGGTCGGTCCCCATTTCTTTGTGGGTAATAACATTGTAACTATTCGGCCGATTCTAACGAAATTTGAAACCCTTATGGCGTTTTACATACTCTTACGAATGATATAATTACCAAAGTCCTACCAAGGTTATTTCGGGAATTATTGAAAGTTTTGAAGGTCTTAAGGTCATAAATCTGAATAAGTGAGAGCACGTGACTTTGGTCAGCAGACCTTGTTTAGACCAAAATCCCTTTGCTAGAGCCAGATAGGTCTTAGGCCACAGATCGAAAGTCTGCCTGCGAAGAGAACACACCTCCTGTAAGGATTGGCGAAGACGCTCTTCTTGTTCTATATCTTAATTTTGAATAATTAGTCAACAAAAATGCTTGGCATACTGAATCTAATTTTAGCATTAATTAGCTATTAGGAGTAAACATTATTTGAATACACATTATCCTAAATTTAAGTGGCATTTCCCCAACACTATCAGGACCCCGCAATAATGGGCAGACTTCTGAATTGAATGCTTATTGTGTGGCGACCAAGATCTCAAAGGGGGCGGGCTTTGATGCTCACTTATTTCATCACACATCAAAACTGTAGAACTATTTATCTTGTCGTGTCTTTCCTCCTAACTACGATCTGGCATGTTTCAAATAAAAGGTCTTTATCTTTCTAAAAAAAAATCTCTATATAAGCTTTTATATCGTTTTTATGGTTCCTCCAGAAACACTTCTTGTTCCTATCCGGATCTTCATTTATTGTCCATTGCCGATTTATATATAGAAGCATGTATGCCTCGACCACTCTCCAGACCACGCAATACTCGGCAGTATTGTTAAGTTTCAAACAAAGGATTTTTACTTTCTAAAAAAATTTCTAAATACTCTTACGTCTTTTTTTTCTGTTCCTTAAATCTATACTTTAACTTGGGCCAGGCTTTGATGGGAATATTGGTCTGTGTCAGGGGTCTTCAACATAAAACTAATCTTGAGTAAATTTCAGTAGACTTTACCAATGAGATCATTTTTTTATGTATATAGCCGAATGTTGAGTCTGCGTTGCCAGCGAGTTTCGGACGAACTAATTCCGTTTATTTGAACCTCTGGATGTGGCGGGACGGACCTAGGCCGTCGGAAATAAGTTATTTCTAATTATTATGCTTTCTTTGTATCCCCCTTATATATTTCTCTCAATAAACGATATGCCTTCATGAACTAATAGTTTCTGTCCTTTTAAAAATAAATTAATTACCCACCCTTAATTTTAGTGGTTTTGTGGACACATTTTAAACTTGGGTTACCATCTGCTGGGGTAATATTTACCGGGTAATCTGTTTGCATTTGATGTTGCTCATATTTAAGTAACTGAATTTTTAACCAAAGGTAAAAAGGTGTAAATAGGTTTATTAAGTGTGAGATGTAGGTTGCTTAAAAGAAAATATAGGACAAAATATTTAAATATGACAAACACTAGTTATTCTACCGTACAAGTTTCCAACTGGTTTTTCCAGACCTGCTGTTATATAAAAGGACATGGAGTAGTACGTTTGATTTCACCATACAAATCTTATCGTGATTAAAAACGTTCTATTGAGTTATTTATTTTGGGGAATTCCTTTGTAACTTAATGGGGCCTGAAATATAATGGCGGGCGCTTCAACTCAGGCACTTTTAAGTGTTATAACTTTTTTTTAACGAAATCAATTATAATTTAGACACAAATACATACATAGAGTTGTTTTTTATATTAATTTAATTACTTTTATTAGTGAATGGTTTATTACAAAAATTATGAACTTAGCACGAAGTTCGATTAGAGTAAAGTTTCGTAGCTGACGTAGACGTAGACTGCGCAAAAAGGCATGCTAATAGGCCTGCTAAAACTAGGAGTTATGCAATAACGTTGGTTTATATTATAAGTATTTCGTTCTAGGTCAAAGGGTTTTATTCACTTATACACATAAATAAACAATGTTTATGTATGTACTTATGTTGTCTAAATTTTATTTCGTTAAAAGCAAAGAAGTTGTCTCTTAAAACGCGTCAGATTTAAAAGGCTCAACCTAAATTTATATTTAACAAGAGCGGCTTCGCCACTCATCCTTATAGGAGATTTCGCTTCGCAGGCAGATTTTGGCCGACGACCTATCCGGCTCTAGCAACGCGGTTTTGGTCTAAACAAACCAGACAATGTCTTCGCCACTGCCCCCGTGGGGGGGAGCTTACGCTTCGCTAGTAAGATTAAAATTTTAAATCTAAAAAAAAACAGCCATGGTTAATTTTTTATAAATTTTCTGAACTCTGCCAATTATAATCATCATCATCATCATCATCACTAACTCTATAATTTAAGAAGGGGATTTTTTTGAGTATTTGAATAATAATTTCATCTTAGTTTGATTATCATCATCATCATCATCCTCACTAACTCTATAATTTAAGAAGGGAATGTTTTTGAGTATTTGAATAATAATTTCCTCTTAGTTTGGTTATGACTTATGTTTTTTATCAAAGTTCAGAAATAAATATAAAGTATCGAAATTTTGTGAATTTTTTAAAATCCAAAGAATTTCAAATGGTGAAGTTCAGAAAATTTATTTTTATATATCTTCTTCTTCTATAACTATATTTTAGCAACGTGATATTTTGAAAGGTGAGAAATTTAGTTTCGAGTTCCTTTTTAAAATTATTATAATTAGCGAAGTTCAGAAAATTTATAAAAATTTAACTATGGCTGCTTTTTATAAGATTTTAATCTTAATAGCGAAGCCCAAGCTACCCCCGTAGTGGGGAGTGGCGAAGCCATTGCCTGGTTGCCTAATAATTTATTCTTGGTCTATTTTTTTCCAACTCCATACTTATTTTCTACGCCAAAAGGTAAGAAAATCTTTTATCAGAATTCATTTGAGATGCGGAAAAAAACAATCGTCAGAGCTCTTTTTTCCTCGCTCTAAATTTACTTTTATATACGAAAAAAGTACAGAAAAGTCATGCCTTAATTTTGTTACATTTTCTGAACTTAACGATTTGTAATTATTTTTGCTTTAAAAAATTCCCAAACATCCGATAATCATATGACGAAAATTTAAAGTTTGGTATTCTAAATGTTGAAATTCTGTGGCGTCATTCTGGGAGAGGCCTACAATTACTTTAAGCTACGACATGTGACTGTCCTGGATAATGTTACGATACGTTAGGATTAGTGTGTTGATACTATTTGAAATTAACTTAGTACTGGTTATTGCAAATGAGTTAAAGGAAAATTATATAACATAATCGCTCATTTCCTCTTGGATTCTGGGCTGAAAGCTATTCCGTACGTTATCTTTCTCCATTTGCGCCAGAATTCGATGGATGGGGGTGGGGGAGACGGCGATCGGGAGAACGTGCTTACATCTTTCCTATATCTCCATGGCGCTTTGCCCTTAGCCCCAACTACAGGTGAAAGAGGTTATTAAATAATTTTACAAACATAGTACTAAATTGCAACTTTCAATGCTCAAATTACTGATATATATATATATATATATATATATATATATATATATATATATATATATATATATATATATATAAGCACGTGTTATTGTGAGTGTGTAAGTATGTAGTGGTACGCATGATCATAAAAAAACATATTCATTCTTCCTCTTCCAATGATGAATTAAATTTAAAAAAATAAATATTTAAGTCAGAAAGAACAAGAAAAGACAAAGCGAATGAAAACTGAGAGAAATTAACCTTTTGATGCAAACTTTGAAAAATCTAAAAAGGAATTTTATTCAGCTGTTGAAGAGATACTCAAATATAATCGCTCTTGTAAAATACCACTACATGAGCGTAACCAAACCCACCCTGCAGCTATGATAGTAACGGCGTTTCCCTCGACTCAAATCAGTGTTGAAAGATTGAGGTGGAAAAATAGCAAGATGATAAACTCAATGAAGAGGGAAATCCATCACCACAGTTTTCATGCAATAAAGGATTTTTAAGATTACCAGACAATGGCTTCGCCAAGGGGGAGCTTGCGCTTCGCTACTAAGATTAAAATCTAAACTCTAAAAAAAGCAGCCATGGTTAAATTTTATTTATTTTCTGAACTTCACCAATTATAATCATTTTAAAAATGAACTCTAAACTATTTCCTCCCTTTCAAAAAATCCCGTTGCTAAAATATAGTTATAGATAAAATAAAAAAGCAGCCTTACTTAAATTTTCTGAACTTCACCACTTGTAATTCATTTTCTTTTAAAACATTAAAAAGCATCGGATAATCATATTTATTTTTTCTGAACTAAACTATTTTGTTTTTTCGAACTCTAAAGAAATTCTTAGAAATTACCTTGATACAAATTTAAAATATACTTAAGTCATAACCAAACTAAGATGAAATTATTATTCAAATACTCCCCAAAATCCTGTTCTTGAATTATAGAGTTTGTGATGCTGCTGCTGATGATGATGATGATTAGATAAAACCCAGAGTTGGAGACGGAGTCGAATAATTCAGGGTTTTAGCCTACCGACTGCACAGTCCTGCTCTTTTGAACGAATAGGCCAAGTCTGTCCTTAACATAACATAACATAATTCAACGGATGACAAAAGTCACAAGGGCCTATCAGAGGTCATCAGAGCTTCAAAGTGCAGAGTGACTTAAATAAGTTATTAACTTGGGCTCAGAAGTGGCAGATGAGTTTTAACCTTAAAAAATGCAGAGTTCTTAACATGGAAAGGGATAATAAGGAATTTAGCTATGAAATGGATGGGCATTGGCTGAATTCAGTTGAGGATGAGCAGGACTTAGGGTAGTAGTAGATAGGTCACTGAGGTTTTCTAAGCAGTGCATTGAAGCCAAAAATAGAGCAAATAGGGTGCTAGAATACATTAACAGAAATGTTAGCTACAAGAGTAAAGAGGTTATCCTTAAACTCTACAACTCGTATGTTAGGCCACATTTAGAGTACTGTATACAAGCATGGTCACCACATTTTAGACATGACATCACCTGCTAGAGTCAGTACAAAGGAGAGCAACAGAAATAATACCTTTCCTGAAGCACCTTGAATATGAAGATAGACTGAGGGTACTAAATATGTTCTCATTTGAGAGAAGATGTGTGAGGGTAGATATGATTGAGCTTTTGAAAATCTGTTCTGGGATGGATAAGTTGGATTTTAGCAAGTTATTTGAGTTGGAAAGTAGTAATAGGACTAGGGGTCACCACTTAAAAATTAAAAAACAAAGGTGCAGGTTCGATGTTAGAAAATATTTTTTCACCAATAGAGTGGTAGATTATTGGAATAGTTTGCCATCTGAGACGGTAGACAGTCCAAATTTGAATGTATTCAAACGCAGATTAGATGATTTTATGGGAAGGGAGGGTTAACTGGGAAGGGGGGGGGGTTATTCTGGACTCATTCCTGTGGATGCAGTTTTTTATTATTGTATATTACGATTGATTTGGATTTTGACGAGTCTTGATGATGATATTTTTTGTTTTTGACACATTCCTGTGTATGGTTCGAATTGTATATTGTAGATGCATGATCGGGCACAATCCTATGGATGCATTTTGTGGGTTGGTTTTGACAGATGCAGATGACCTTTGATAGGCCCTTGTGGCTTTTGTCATCCGTGAAATTATGTTATGTTAACACACAAACACACCATAAACTGCATTAAGAGTATGTCCGAACCGCTTAAAAAGGAATCACCACCATGACCCGTCAAAAAAATAAATCCCTCAATCTACATATCAATAATATATAAACAAATTGATATTCCAATAATATGTAATTTTCCCCAATACAACTTAACAGCGTCATAACCTATTTAGATTTGGACGGCTTATTGTCTCCTGTGATAAACCATTCCACTAATCTACCACTCTTTCGGTAAAATCCAACTTATCCATCCCAGAACAGATTTTAAAAAGCTCAATCATCTTCATTCAAATGAGAACATATTTAGTACCCTCAACCTATCTACCTATTCAGGGGATGTATCATCTTTGTTGCCCTTCTTTACACTGACCACTAAAGTGTGGTGACCATGCTTGTATACAGTACTATAAATGTGGTCTAACATACGAGTTGTAGAGTTTAAGAAAAACCTCTTTACTCTTATAGCTAACATTCCTGTTATGTATTCTATCACCCTATTTGCTCTATTTTTTACCTCAATACACTACTTAGAAAAACTCAGTGGCTTATCTACTAGTACTCCTAAGTCCTTCTCATCCTCTACTCCATTCAGCCAATGTTTTGCTCCATTTAAGTGTTTTATGCCGCTGGGGAACATTTCGAGGGTTTGATGTAGTAGTGGTGGTTCGCCATCTGGCTTTATCCAGGTGGAACCTTCGTCGCCCAGGGCAGAGGATCCTGTGAGGTACGTGGATATAGATACCCATCGGCAGGATTCCTTGGAACAGAGTGTGTGTGTGTGTGTATGTGTGTGTGTGTTGTGCTGTGAAGACGGGAGAGGATGAAAGCAGTGTTGTGATTGGCTATGTGTGAGGTGAGAGGTGTAAGATCTACCCACCCGAATACAGGGCAATACAGGGGTGAGCACAGCGCGTCCTCCAATCGGTAGCCAGATCTCTACGTGCGCTGACGTTTGTGTCCGCTCTTGCAGGGATCGAACCCGGTACCGCGACGTTAGCGGACTAACAGCGTATCCAGTCGGCTACCAAAAGAGCTTTGAGCGTTTAACCCTTTGACTACCGAAAGTTGTTTTTTTTTAAAGAGTATATAATACCGGTACCGTACAGCTAGGCCTATATAATAATAAAATATAATAATATACCAGTATAAAATAAAATAAAATAATATATGACTGTGTATAAAAATAGAATAAAATAATATATATACAAAATATACATAATAAAATATAAACTAAAATGTCATTGGGACGTATGGTCCCGCTGGTAGTTAAAGGGTTAACGTAGTTAATTAAAATCGCTTAGGGAAAATTAATCCCATTTTGATGCCTAGGAATACAACTTTACTTTTTTATTGATAATTGCGGCAAAACAGGATATTTTGGAGCTCTCGATGGCCTAATTCTTAGTCACGCAGTGGTTCCGAATCGTTTGGTTCGTCCGTATCACCTGGGTATTCTGAATGGTTGTGATGTACCCCTAAAAATATAATCACGTGCACCCTGGAGGTACATGGGCCAGAAGTAGGGAACCCATAGTCGATAAGGCGTTGGACTTCCATACAGGGTTCGATTCCCCGTGAAAGCAGACGCAAGACATTTCAGGGTTCGCAGGGAGCTGCCGCTACTCATGCGGCGCGTCGAGTCTGAGGAATAAGCGCATACACAGCCAATCGCAACTACGACCTCTCCCCCCTCCCATTCCTCTAACACGCACACAACACTTTACTCTCGCCCGAAACTTTCCGAGTTTGCTGTCAAATTCACACCCTTGGTATGCGAAGGGTTGGTTCTCCCTTAGGCCACAAAGTTCCCAGCTCGCTGTAAGGCGGCAAAATACAGCATATCGCCCTTTCTGCCCCTTCCTATCTGACGACGACCGTACCCACAGGTTGTCCCACTATTGTCATTCTGATTTTGATGTAAATTTCATTAGAGGTCCGCGATTGAAAAAGGACGGCTGCCCCATTTATAACCCCCCCCTCCTTCTATTTAAAAAAAAAATCCATCTTTCCGGCCCCAGCGTTTACCCCAAGGGTTATAT
This sequence comes from Ceratothoa steindachneri, assembly GCA_963969495.1. Lineage (NCBI taxonomy): Eukaryota > Metazoa > Arthropoda > Malacostraca > Isopoda > Cymothoidae > Ceratothoa > Ceratothoa steindachneri. The sequence goes on along the minus strand of OZ018330.1, from coordinate 24,403,048 downwards.
CAGGTAGAGCATGGGCATCTGCGGGAGATTCTCTCGTTGGTTTTCGCTTTAAATATAAAAAAAGAGCTTGCTATTAGTCAAGCATTGCCATGGCAATCGTAAAGTTCCATCGCCCCCTTTCTTTTATACCCCCCCCCCTCCCCACACCACTTTGCGTAAACACAAACGAATGGGTTTATTCTTTATCAAAGACGAGACGTAATATCCGGAATAATAGAGGAAAATCTAGGATGAAAACACTTAAGTATGTGCGTGTGTGTACGAGGTGAACTTACATGTCAAGTTTTAATATTATCAGCTTAATATTATCAGTTTAATTAACCAAAAAATACCTTAACAAGAAATGATTTGAGGGTATGGGTATTGCTTTGTTTCGAGACTAGATTCGGTAATCGAGAAGACCTCCTCAGTTTAATCTGTAGCTGACTGAATGATTGATTTAAGTTTAAAATGGGAGACTCCAGCTTCCGAATCAGTGGTGAAGGTGAAACTGCAGGGGAGAATTTGACGAATAACTCTGTTAACTCGCTAAAGAGCTCAGTTAAATGTTAATCTTCTATGATAAAATTGCAAAGCTTCTTGATCAAAGGTGTTATGACTCGCAGCGAGTTTCCAGGCGCCAAAACATCACCATTAAAACTCATAAACAAAACTCGACTTCATTTTTTGGCACGGTAGGAAAGCATTCCACAAAGATCAGGGCAAATGGATATATAAGAAAAGCCACAACTCGTGTTTTGGCACCATAAACTCTCATTACACTATGATGCGTAAAGAAGAGGGAGTGATTCGATGACTTAACAGGGAAGAAGCAAGGGTTCAAAAAGATCCCTTCCCTAATTCGAACATGATCCATGCTAAAATGAACGCAAGAACAAACGTCGAATTTATGTTTGGGTGGAAGAATAGAATGATACTTTGGTGTAGTGGTATGTCAAAATGTTCCTAAAGCAGCGACGAGTTAACTCATTTTCCATCATAACGACTCATAAAATTCCACGTTTCTCTTTACTTCCATTTTAATAGATATTTTGCTGCTTAAATGTTTTTTTTTTAAATATTTCTTTTGTACAAATATATCAAATCATTTCCTATTTATACCTATCATAACAGATCGTACGAGTGCATCGTGCACGATTACGAAATGAAATTCGATGCTTATAACTTTTTGTTAATTTTGGATCTCTCTCTCTCTCTCTTGAGAAGAAAGAGATAGATGGTGAGATAATCGACCTCATAAAGGATAGAGGCGAAGAATGATTTGACGATTTTCTTGTCATGCTGTTTAAAAATGTTTATAGGAAAAGAAGATTCCAATGGCATGGTTCTTTTTAATTTTATTAAAATCCTGCCAGCACGATAAAAGAACTACACGCGAATCAGACCCCAGTAACTTGCCAAATATTTACAAATACCGAAATAACCAACAGAGGAAAACGAACGCTCGACTCCAATCCCTCCTCCACCGACCATACAAGTATTATAACTAACTCTCGTACACATCATCATCTATGATTGTTCGTATTTGGTATACGGAACGAGTTAATAAAACGTGAAATATTATATAAATAGATTAATAAAGTATTCAGTTCTTAAAACACTAAAGAAAAAAAAGAAGTTAGTAAGACCTACACTAAAAAAAATAATTCTGCACATATTTACTCAACATCATCATTTAGACTGCACGCAGTCAGTAGAAAAATACAACTAAAATAAACAAATTAACACATCTAACTAAAACTAATTAGTCCTGTATTGGAAGAGCTTTTCAGCACTTTTACGGGAAGCAAAAATGAAATCAGAATTAATATGAGAGTTAAATTACATTAGCTTGGGTGGAGATATTTTTGCAGTCCAGAAGAATTACAATTGAGAACCAAATTACGATCAGCCATCAAAGTACTCAATCAATGCATCCTACCAATTGTAATTTATACAAGTGAAACTTAAATACTGGTCATAAAACGACTCTGAAATTCCTAACAACTGAGAGAAACATGCCAGGGACAACCATCGGACACCATGAAAGAAATAAGAACACAAATACTGGTGACAGATATAGTAAAAATAATCACTGTTCTGAAGTGGATATATATGGATAGGATACATTACAAGAAGATGGATAAAAGAAATTCCAACATGAGCACATTTTAAGAGCAAGATACCCAGAAGATGACCGCATGAGGTAAGAGGATGAATCTTCTTGGACATGCCTTTGCTTAGCAGTAGGAAGAAAAGCGCTGGTGACCACGAATATAATAAAAAAAAAAACCGGGTAATCCAATGGGGAAATAAAGGGGCAGGCAAACGCTAACAAATAGTAGTGCTCAAGAGCTACCTCAAATGCCTGGAGCGTAACGGGATCCTAATCTCGAAAGCGGGAACAAGGAGCACTAAATTTACCCCCTGACAAAGTAGTACTCTCAATTTTGTCATTGGGACAACCGAATCCTACCTTGCCGCGAATATCCTATTCACACGAGACCGGACAAAACTTCACGCTCCAACTGTCCATCATGAACTAAAGGATCAACCTCTGTTGGTTCCACTACTGACACCCGAGCGCTTTTGAGAAAATTAATATAGAGATATTTCGAATACACCGACGTACGCACGAACTCCCCAGCCAAAGGGTTGAACTTCGGAATTTCGAATTCCTCTTTGTACAAACTGGTTTCTGAATGCTTCCAACGTTCCCTACCAGCCCCATCATGAAGGATGTTGCATCGTTCCTTTTCATCACGTTTAGTACCTGTTCGTTTTCCATTTTCCTGCGTTTCTTCCATATTTAAATCCTGAGTGACTCCCACCGGATAATGACATGTACATAAAAATCAGAATGAAAATGACCGATGAGGACGAAGGCACCAGGAGTAGGCCCTCGTTGGACAATGGGAAGGTGGCCGGGTCTTATTCTGTTTTTTATACCAATCACCGTGAACTTAAGGGGAGGGGGCGTTCCGCAGCAAGGGTATGTCGTTGAATTGCCCCATGGGGGACACGTACTCCATCGAAAGTGTTCCCAAACAGATGAGAGTGTGCAAGTTGTACTGTGAAGACGTGGAGAGAAATAACAACTTTGTTGTGATTGGAGATGTGTCCTTTGGCCCGTGTGACACTACCTACCCCCGCGAGTTGATTATCAGTGTATCCGCCCAATGGAGGATCAGCTGATGACACTCCTGAAAGGTTTGTGTTTGCACTCACTGGAATTGACCCCCTCCCCTCGACGTCAGAAATCCAACGCCGTAGCCACTAGGGTCAGGAGAGCTCCTGCTGCCCCATGTTGTTAACTAAATTATTCGAATGAACTCTCACTGGCATCTTCTCTCAGAGTTGCCAAGTGTCACCAATTTCGATAGCTCGTATCCCATTTATTCAGAATTAGGTATTTGTGGTTTATTATATTTACTTTAAAAATGCAAAAACCAGCGTGTCATCTGTGAGGGATTTTAGAAAAAGTGTTTCTAAGAAATTCGTAATGTTAGGGAAAGGGGAAGGGGGTGTAGGAAAGGTGTATAACCTGAAAAAACTGCACGTGTGGTTGACTGCTTTTATCATACAATGTCAAATTACAAGCGGGTTAAATTACCAATGAAATGTGTACATGTAATCCAGTAAAATAGCTTTCAATTCACGATATGTACATTAAATATGTACCGAGAGTGCCAATTAAAAGGAAACATCATATAAAAGAATTTTTATTATTTATATGGAATTGGTTTTCTTTCTGCAACAATAAGAGCACTGGCGTTTCGAGGGATGGCGGCTGGAGGAGTTTTTAGTCAGTGCTTGACTCGAGCAAAACCTTTAGTAGTACGAGGGTAGGGCATCGGAGGCTTTCGGTTTGGGACCGGGTCGTTGCGGAGCCCGATCTGGTTGTGTCTGGCCCTGGTGCTATATCAGCGAGTTCTTAATGGATTCATCGTTGCGGATTGGTTCAGTTATTGTTGAAAGCTGCAGCCTTATTGGGGACTCTGTTAGATGACCTGTCTTGGTCGCGAAATAGAAACAAGTTTCAAAGAGTTTCGATCCACCTTGTACTATCCAGGCAGTCTCATCTCTTATCACCACAAGCTATGTATCATTCACACATTTTTACTAATCCTAGCGACTTAAGCATAAGAGAGAATTGATCATTGCATCATGTCGCTACCTAATTAAAAGTTCAATCACACCTTTACACCTACAGCCATGATCGCACTGAATCCTCTCCACCCCACACAAACTCTTCATTCCATTTCTTGCCTGTTTCACCTAAAGCAAGCAAGCAAACATTTGCAATCTCCCTAATTTAAATAGATTGAATACTACTCGGCTCTTTTCCAAATCACATATAGCTCTTAAATTCTACACAACAATTCAGTTCACATATTGGTGTGTATTACCTGGCATGACTCGACAGGTTCCGCGACAGTCCCGACAATTACCCACATTGCGCATAACACTCACCTGCTATAAACTGTGGGGGACTTTGCTCCCCAATGCGCACATAGTCCTACACGTTGCCTAGGCAAGAATGCACATACTTATTTTGGGCTCAAACAACGCCTACAACAATCTTTGGTAGGGAGGAAATTTCTGATCAGAGGTATTTTTCCAGCGAGAACATCACTCGAGTTATCAACTGATTAACGGGCCTGGAAAGGAAACAAAACCATCACGGTTCTGCGGAAAATGCTGTGCATGGAGATCAATCGGAGCACTGACTTCTCATTTCTTCTTTTCTCGCTAGAAGTTTCCCTTCTCACGGAAACACTTTTCCAAGTAGAGGAAAACAACAAAACCCTCCCACTTGGAAAATAAAAAATGCTTGGGAACAAAATCCACGAAGGTGTTACTAAGAAAATTTCAATTAGCGCGGACGCTCATCAGCGCCACTTCTCCCTTTAGATGAGGTGCCGTGCCTCACACACCCAAACTTGGCCTCTGGTTAAGGCAAGGTTTCCCTACGAACAATGAACTTCTTACTGAATTCTACGATCGAGAGGATCCACCTCAAGAACCTTGGCAAATAACTGCAGTGGTGTTACAGAGAACGCTTATCATGAAGAGAGAGCACAAACAATAGGACGTTTGTTAGTCTCTCACTCAAACAATTTGTCCCCGCAAGTGGAGTGCTTCACTTGCGCTTTTGTTAGAATTATCTATCGAACCGATTCTTTTTCCCTTCCTTCGTCTGTCTACCCTCATTTGTCTGCCTATTTTAACACATCTCGAAGATCTTTCTCTTGTCTTGGGACCATTTCCTGGCCTAAGTAAAACGATACTTGTGCGTCTAACCCTAAATTGGGGTTACTTTAGCACCTTTAAACTTCACCTTAGGGCGACGGCGTGGGTGTTCAGGGTACCGTCTCGTTCCTGCATAGCAAGGATGAGGGTGGATTTACAACACTCCAATTTTCGGGGCCGTATGGTGACTTTTTCTCAAGCTGGAGAAGAGCTGTTCCCCTTTTTTTAAATTCAGAACGCCAGTGGAGGTCATGCAGAAAAGAGTACATATAAAAAAAAATGAGGAAGATGTTTTTCAAGTCACCTCTCGCATTCTACTGTCTTCTCTTAAGCATCTCTTTCAACCTGATTACCACTCCAATCTCTTCAAACTTTTCTCTTGGTTCCCTCATCACAATTTCATTTTTATGTTTAATTTGTATCCGTGTGTTCCTCAAGGTGTCAGTTGTCAAATTTTCATCGGTACGGTAAATAACATGGTTATTTACTTGTTAGGTAAACTTCTTTTCAAAATTCAAAACCTTTATTTCACCACTAAATTCAGACCTACCGACGATTCTGAGGACACAAAACGTCATCCTAAATTCGTCTGAGAGAACCAATAAATTTATCGATCGAAATTTACTCTCGGATATTCAAATATGTATTTAACCTTGACTTCCCTCCTGAACTGATTGGGGTAACTTCGAGCTAACCCCCTACAGATTGGGGCTCTTCCTCTTACAGACGTCTTCACGCAACACCTTTCCATCCCGTCTCGTCTGTAATTCTCCCCGCCAGCTCCTTACTCCTGCCTCGCTCGAATACTCTACAAGGAGTTTCGTCTTCCTGGTACTCTTTCGAGGCGAACTAATGATCCGGCGACGCAATTGCCGTCCTAACGCGTGTGCAATATTAAAGAACGATATTATTCTAACCGATGATAATCATTATAAATTAAAACGATCCGAATTCCTCGGCTCGCATTCTCGATAATAATAATACGTACCTAATTCTCCCCTTAATTTAACCATGGGATAATTCTAAATGTTAAATAAAGTCCCCTTCACCGTGTATTAAATTACCCTCGTTTGTTTGGGAAATTAAAGGAGACTATAGATGATACCAAGTTTGGCTTTATAAAGTAGCGCCAGAAATTACCACGGCAAAATAATTTCGAGCGCTCGGTTTCCCAAGCAAACGACCCATATCATAGTTTAGTCATCTTTTACGCTATGACCTGGAGGACAGTATGGATATTTTACCTGGTTCCGACTACATACAGGTACTAAATGATCAGCTCATATCGATAAATAAACATTTTGCTGCTTTTCCGTATTATTAAAGGTCGAACCAACCCTCTTAGACCTTGGTTCATGGTTGAGGATCAACCAGTGGGATTAAAAGCTTACTTGGGCTTCCCCCGGACATATCTGGCCGGAAAATGGAAAGAAAGTCCTTTCAGAAAAAGGTCCTTCGACATTACTCCTCAAAATTTCATGGTCACACCATATGAAAAGGTTTCCTTTATATTTGCTCAACCTTTGTATAAAACCTGTAATTTGTTCAATTGTTCTTTAATTTTAGGAGTTACTCATTTTTTTATAGTTAAAATTTCCGACTGTCCTATTTGCACATTAGGTGTAGATGTATCTATCGAGCGTAAATGAATGCAGAGAACTTAGAATTTGTCAACATCGCACCGTCCGTTCGTCTGGGAAGCTGAAGAAAGAGCGGAGATTACAAACACAGACCTGACCTTGTAGAGTCACGGTACTTCGTGGCTGAACAACATCTGACTCCGAATACTCTGGAGATACTTAGCCACACAGGTCTCCCATTCAAAAATGTCCTTAATATTCTATCTCATTCTCACATAGTTATTAGCAGCCAAAACAATCAAGTGTCATTTAATAAAATAAGAATATCAGCTTTGTTTTCATTCGTCATAGATTTGAAATAGATTTCTTGACCCCATGACGAAGCCACCTCTTGACCCTGGAGAAAGCGGCCAAATCCGTTTTAGGCCTTACGAGGGGATAAAAGATCAAGCAAAACTGAGAAAACCAAGAAAAGTGGTTCAAGAAAACGTTATTTGTTACTTTAAAAAACAAATAAACCGACGAGTGTTTTTTACGTCATCGCCAAAAGAAATGATCAAAGTTATGAAGTTAAGGGAGATGAAATATGAATGTGAATATCCTTTTTTACATTTGTGTTTGCTTCGAAATTAAATATCAAGTATAATCCAACGAAAACATTCCGCTAGAGTGATAAGAAGTTTGTATGAAGGCGAAGAAGTAATATATAAGAGTTAAAAAGGCAGATTTTACCTTTCAAAACCCCAACCTACAAACAAACGAGACATGTTCATGCGATACACTGCATCTAAACGGATTTAGGACTGAATGTGATGATTGGTAAAGGAGGAGCTGCCTCGTAAAGGCTATTGATTAAATAATAATAGGGTTTTTTTCTTAGTTCGGATGAGACCTAGTTATATTTTAAATTTTTATCCAATTTCATTCTAAGAGTTCCTTTAGAGTTTGAAAAAACAAAATAGTGAATTTCAGAAATAAATATGAGTATCGAATGTTTTTGAACTTTTTAAAACAAAAAGAATTACAAATGGTGAAGTTCAGAAATTTATTAAAATTTAGGCATGGCTGCTATTTTTTTCGTATATTCGAAGGGTTTTATCGAGTTATTTCTAAAATAGATCTTCAATATTAATCTTTATCAGGAGGAAATTGCTATTAGCCTCTAAAAATGAATAAATCAAAGTGAAATTATTTGAGCAAATTTAAATGTAGGAAAAAACATCCTGGAATTGTTTTTCCGTATTTAAAAAGACTTCTGATAAAACCTTCTTTTAGACCGTTAGGCCTGAAAATAATAATCCATTTTAAAAATAAATAAACCAAGAGTGAATTATTAGGAGATATGTACCAGAAACGTTTTAAAATTGTTTAGTCCAATAGGCCGTTGCCAAAGCCGGATAGGACGTTAGTCACAGAGCGATCTCCCTGCGAAGCGCAAGCTCCTGCTGTAAGGAGGAGTGGCGAAGCTGCTCCTCTTATCTTCTTTTATGCGACGTTGGACAGCCTTTTAGAAAACTCCTTACGCTATTTATACCAAGACAGAGCCACACCAAAGTCTAATAAGTCTTTTCCCGCACTAGATCCAGCGCAATGGGTAAAGATTGGATAAACAAAGTATATAACCAGCCTATTACAATTGAAATAATATGGTATCTCTTTTTTAGTGCACGAAGTATTATAAATTTAATGATTTTACGAGACTCGTGGCCATTGAAAATGTTTACATTATTGTAATAACTGAGTCTTCTGTGAAATCAGACGGCAAAGAATTCATAGGCAAAATTAATTGAAATAATTTGTTGGCATCCATCTGTGTAAAGGCTATCGCGGAACCCGGTTCACACGGCCCAAGTAAGATTACACACATAAAATTTATAGAAGACCAGGGATCTAAAGGCCTACTATAAATTCACCAGAATTTATCAGGACGGTGCTGAATTACGAGGTATCCGCAAGGGGTTAAATAAATACACACATAAAAAGTATTTACAGTATTATTTACAACAAAATTAAAATGAAGTCAATTAACTGTTAACAAATTATACGGTGGTCATCAAACAATAAGAAAAGTCACAAATGCTTATCACCATCGAACGACCACAAGTCGTTTTAACCTCCAAAATATTTGCGTATACAAAAATGGGTTCTATGAATAAATTGTTTAAAGCCGAAAGGACACGCGCCGTTGAAGATGAAATAGGCTTCGCTACTCTAGTGACAGGTGTTCCCAGAATAACCTCCCTGCTTTACGTCCCTTACCCGAAGGCCCAAAATTACATGAATAACACTTATAATACTTAATTAATTTAGAGGGGACGTAAGAAGAAAGAGATACTCCAAAATACCTGATACCAGAGCAGTGAAGCAATAACCCACGTCGGAAACCCAGGCGAAAGAGGCTCGTCGATGATGAGGGAATTCGATCCAAGTCCACAGGCTAAATGCGATGACGGTCTTCGGAAAGGAGAAACCCACAGACGGCGATATCGTGGCGAAAGGCGTCAAGACCACGGGGAACGATGATTCGAAGGCTCAACGATCCGATAGAAGGAATTAGAGATGACCAAATTCCCCAAAGAGGAGATGGCGAGGTGACTAGGGGAGAACTTTCATGTGCCCAGTGTGAACGGCTTCGCAAAGGAGAACACTTTCAAACGTAACTGGAAGAGCACAATTCGATACAACCGGCAGAGGGACAGCGACAAAGCTGGCAGGAATCAATGGCAGAAAATACTAGCTGCACGAAGGAATCCAGTACGGGTCTCCAAAAAATTAACAACGTCAAGGTAAGTGACGGACAACGATTCAGCGGAGCAATCAGGCAGAATCCTCACAACACAATAAATTAAAAGGCCTCACGGCCCCATTTATATCCTTCAGTCCGAAAGGGGAAAAGGGAAGTGGGGCACAAAGAGGGAGGGGGGGGTGAGTCGCTTCCCCTACGCAAATTAGACTTGTAAGTTAAGAAATTTAGGCCAAAAATGGTAGCCTCGAAGCGAGTCGACCTGCGATAAACACCGTAAGCTATAATGAGAAAGGAGGAGCATGGGAATCCGAGGGACTACCCTTTACAATCTGTATCAGAAGACAATGGAGATTGCGCCATGGAAGTCAGTCTGTGGTGGAACTACGGCGCCTGCTGTGACTGTACAGCCCGATGTATTGCTTCTGTCGCTGGGACAGCGGCACTGGAATGACCTTTCTCGGGCGCAGGCCAAGGCGAGTGTATGAAGATCCTGGGTTGCCCAGTCGTCAAAATCCGCCTCTCGGCTTCCCCGGTGTCACCCAAAGGAATGCAGAACAGTACATTTGGCACCAGGTTGGATGCAGGAGCTGCCGGAGTCAGTGAGAACAGCGCACTGGTCTGCCTTCGGGGCTCCACTCCTCATTGGGAAGGTTTACTCCCCTACACTTGGCCGTTGGATTAAATGGTTACAAACTTTATAATAAAAATATACGAGTAGAGAGGGTCATGTCCTCTTGTATATGAAAAAACAATTTAAACCTAACAGTTTCGGATACCATTACTATCGGCAATACTGATTGTTAGTACTCTCCATAGCTACCGAAGACAATGTAACCGTGTAGTATATTGAAACCCTCACCGCGAAAAAAGAACACAAATTAGGAATTTTGGGGGTTTCCAAGGAATGTCGTTAGGCAGCGATTGACAGTTAAATATGGCGGTTTGAACCTTTCAAATGTAAATTTAAATTATAAAAGAGCTGATAAAGAGAAAAAGCGATTGTTCAATTCCTTTAGAGAAAATTATCCCAACCAGACGGGCAACAATCCAACGCGCGAATAAAACAATCGATTTAATTAATAATTATTATATGCGGTTCTTAATATTATATATTATAATTTTTTGTCGAAAGTGGATCCGTCCGCGAACATATAGGCATAACCGATCATACTATTCGATTTAACTTAAAAACAACTTTTCAAACAAAACACCGAAGAATTAATATTACTAATTTTAAATTTTCGTAGTAAAATGAAGCACAGATACTGTACGGTAATGAACAATTTGAAAGGTCACATCGCAAAGTACGACAACTTTAAAAAAAAAAATCTTTATTAGGTACAAAAACAAATTTCCCAAAAAAGGAAGTGCCCCAACTCAAAAGAGATGCTCGCCATGAATCATTAATACCGTATAATCATTATGACTTCATCGGTAATCCGAGATTTCCTTGATTTTCCAAACTCCTTGAATTCAGCCAGGCCTTGAATTAATCAGACTCTCTTCTCATTCAGCCCTGAATTCAAGATGCTTTGTATTTTGAGTGACTTCGACACTCCTTTAATTCAAGGTGTCTTGTATTTTAAAACTTCTTGACTTCAAGGTGCCTTGCCTTTCGACACTCCTTGAATTCAAGTTCCCTTGTATTTCGAAACTCCTTGAATTCAAGATTCCTTGTATTTCAACATTCCTTGAATTCAAGGTGCCTTGTATTTCGACATTCCTTGAATTCAAGGTGCCTTGTGTTTCGATATTCCTTGAATTCAAGGTGCCTTGTATTTCGATATTCCTTGAATTCAAGTTGCCTTGTTTTTCACTCAATCCATCTCCCCAAATTATTAATATTAAAACAAAACCAACGTGGGCAGCTTCCGCATAAAGTATTAAGAAATGTGAAAAGTAGTAAAAAACTGAACTGAATGCGAACGTTGGGGGAGGGAGAACCCGCAATCGTTCAGTTGTCAGCTGCAGCATTATGTCTATTCCTGGGCTTTAATTACCTTGTATAAGGTCTTGTGAATATATTGTCGTTATTCGAAAGTTGGAAGGTAGATAGCGGAGGCTCGGGGAATATATGAGCAAGGCAAAATAAAATTTATACTATATACAAAAAATACATAAATGAAAATAAAGTATACAATAAATAGTACATAAACAAAATAATAATCTTCGCTTAAAACTCAAAAGAATGGGAAAATGAATGAAAGATGATGGAATGGAAATGAATGAAAATGGAAGAATAGAGAACAAAAACTAACGCCAATTCTCAGGCAAATGTGCAATCGTCTGTTTGGACATGCAGGAGACTTGTCCTCTCGGAGACTTAGTCTTAACCCCAACTCCTTCCTTTCACTTGAGATTGAGACCAGTCTTCGTTTTTATCCTTAAAAGAAACAATGGAAACCGGAAGAAGCCAACATGGCTACTTGCCTTGAGAGAAAGAAGCCAACGGTTTCTGTTGAAACGCGAAAGGAATCTTGGAAGAGAAGCTACATTTGAGTTATTTTTGTTTTTTTTTATAGCGCCCATCTGGCAATTGCAAACAAGTCCCTGTAATTTTTTAGCCCATTCTTATTTTATATTAAAAAAAAAAAATAATACACACATCAAACAAGTAAACAAACGAAACCAAAACAAAAACGAGAAGAAGGAGCCCCGCTACGGCGTTAAGCCCTGCCTAATGCTAACATAATATTTGTCTTTGCACAGCGACTGAGAATTAACCCTTTTCATTGCAATAGTGATAGCCTTGAGTTTCTCCATCGTGGCTGACTCATCAGTACATCTCGCTACTCGCTAATGAGAAGGCCACACACACGCTATCACAGGTAGAAGAAGAATGAGAATTTAACAAAAGAAAGGGCAGAAAAATAACAACTCTTTTCGCTATATTTCGTCTTTCCTTTATCCTCATTACCCTTTTTTTGAGTCTATCTTTCCCAAAATTTTCAATATAAATATACTCTCTTTAGTTATTCAGGTTCCCTTTCTTTCCCAAACTCAAAAGAGGTAACCTTTTACAATACCAGCACTGTCGATTTTAGCTACGGGAACTGAACCAATTTATGGGATTCCGCTTGCTTTTGAGGTTAATATAAACATTAGAAGACAGAGATTATTTCCATTTTTTTGGTTACATAAAAACAATAATTACAATTAATTAACCTTCAAAACAAGCTCCCTTGGGCGCTATCTTCAAATGACCGAGCGTAACTTAGCCAGGAACTACTTTAGCGTGCGGTCTTCCAGTCTTAATGAGAAAGCTCCCTCTTTTAATTTTCGACCACTATCATCTATCACTATCCAAACCATTTTCTAATATTGAATACATCAGCAAGCGAGTCGTAGTCTGCGATGTGAAAAGGACCTTTAGCGTGCGGTCTTACTTTCATCTGCTTACCTTATTATCTTTGCCCTTTTAACCTGAGTTCTCCTAGTAGGGGATTAAGTTAGCAAAGGTATTTGTGGCATTCATAAATGATATAGGAGTGTCTAGATTTTTTAATAATTCATATATACATGCATTTGTGCTTAGACACAAGTAGTTTGTATTTTTGAATTTAGAGACTGTTTTTTACCGGGCAAATTCTCACCAAATGTTTTTTTTTTGTTATTTTTTGTTAGGTTATTTGAATCGCATCATATTGTATTATATAGCAATTTGAAGAGATTTGGAAGTGGGTTACTTCGCCCCCATAACCCCCTTTAATTGTGGTTTGTTGCCCCAACACGCCCTGCTATTTTTATAAAATAGATATACTCGTATTTATAACAAAAAGGCCCACAAAAAACGAGGGCGGCATTTTCAGAAATTTAACCGAAAATTTAAGTTAAATTGTGTGTATCGGTTATGCAGCATCAATAAATTCGTCCGTAATGATGTATCACCAGTGAATTCCTCCAAGGGAAGGTAGTACGAATGAATTCCGTGATAATAATCTAGTCAAATGAATTCCTCCATAATGATGTAGCACCAAAGAATTCCTATATAATGATGTAGCACCAATGAATTCTTCCATAGTGATGGAGTACCAATGAATTCCTCAATAATGATGTAGTACCAATGAATTCCTCCAAAATGATATAGCAGCACTAAAGTCCTCCATAATGATGTATCAATGAATTCCTCCACAATGATGTAACACAATGAATTCCTCCATAATGATGTAGCACCACTGAATTCCTCCATAATGATGAGGTACCAATGAATTCCTCCATAGTGATGTACTACCAATACATTAATCGATAATGATGTAATATTAATGAATTCCCTTATAATGATGTAGCACCAATGAATTCCTCCATAATGATGCCGTACCAATGAATTATTAAATAATGATGTAGCACCAATGAATTCCTTCATAATGATATAGAACCAATAATTCCTCTATAATAATGTAGTACCAATGAATTCCTCCATAATGATGTAGTACCAATGAATTCTTCCATAATGATATAGAACCAATGAATTACCCAATAATAATGTAGTACCAATAAATTCAACCTAATGATGTAGTACCAATGAATTCCTCCATAATGATGTAGCACCAACGAATTCTTTAATAATGATGTAGTACCATTGAATTTCTCCATAATGATGTAGAACCAATAAATTCCTCCAATATTATGTAGCACAAATGAATTCTTCAATAATGATGTAGTACCAATGAATTCCTCCATAATGATGTAGTACCAATGAATTCTTTCATAATGATATAGCACCAATGAATTCTTCAATAATGATGTAGTACCAATGAATTCCTCCATAATGATGTAGTATCAATGAATTCTTCCATAATGATTTAGCACCAACGAATTCTTCAATAATGATGTAGTACCAATGAATTCCTCCATGCTGATGTCGGATTAGTGAATTCCTTCATAACGATATAACACCAATGAATTCATCTATAATAATGTAGTATCAATGAATTCCCCATAATGATGTAGTACTAATGAATTCCCCCATAACGATGTAGCACCAATTAATTCATCTAGAATAATGTAGAATCAATGAATTCCACCATAATGATGTAGTACTAATGAATTCTTCCATAATGATATAGCACCAATGAATTCTTCCATAATTATATAGCACCAATGAATTCTCCTATAATGATGTAGTACCAACGAATTCTTCCATAATGATGTAGAACCAATAAATTCCTCCAATATTATGTAGCACCAATGAATTCTTCAATAATGATGTAGTACCAACGAATTCTTCCATAATGATGTAGAACCAATAAATTCCTCCAATATTATGTAGCACCAATGAATTCTTCAATAATGATGTAGTACCAATGAATTCCTCCATGCTGATGTCGGATTAATGAATTCCTCCATAACGATATAGCACCAATGAATTCATCTAGAATGATGTAGTATCAATGAATTCCCCATAATGATGTAGTACTAATGAATTCCTCCATAGTGATGTACTACCAATACATTAATCGATAATGATGTAATATTAATGAATTTCCTTATAATGATGTAGCACCAATGAATTACTCCATAATGATGCAGTACAAATGAATTATTAAATAATGATGTAGCACCAATGAATTCCTTCATAATGATATAGAACCAATAATTCCTCTATAATAATGTAGTACCAATGAATTTCTCCATAATGATGAAGTACCAATGAATTCTTTCATAATGATATAGAACCAATGAATTACCCAATAATAATGTAGTACCAATAAATTCAACCTAATGATGCAGTACCAATGAATTCCTCCATAATGATGTAGCACCAACGAATTCTTCAATAATGATGTAGTACCATTGAATTTCTCCATAATGATGTAGTATCAATGAATTCTTCCATAATGATTTAGCACCAACGAATTCTTCAATAATGATGTAGTACCAATGAATTCCTCCATGCTGATGTCGGATTAGTGAATTCCTTCATAACGATATAACACCAATGAATTCATCTAGAATAATGTAGTATCAATGAATTCCCCATAATGATGTAGTACTAATGAATTCCCCCATAACGATGTAGCACCAATTAATTCATCTACAATAATGTAGAATCAATGAATTCCACCATAATGATGTAGTACTAATGAATTCTTCCATAATGATATAGCACCAATGAATTCTTCCATAATGATATAGCACCAATGAATTCTTCTATAATGATGTAGTACCAACGAATTCTTCCATAATGATGTAGAACCAATAAATTCCTCCAATATTATGTAGCACCAATGAATTCTTCAATAATGATGTAGTACCAATGAATTCCTCCATGCTGATGTCGGATTAATGAATTCCTCCATAATGATATAGCACCGATGAATTCATCTTGAATAATGTAGTATCAATGAATTCCCCATAATGATGTAGTACTGATGAATTCCCCCATAACGATGTAGCACCAATGAATTCATCTAGATTAATGTAGTATCAATGAATTCAACCATAACGATGTAGTACCAATGAATTCTTCCATAATGATATAGAACCAATAATTCCTCTATAATAATGTAGTACTAATGAATTCATCCATAATTATGAAATCTCCAATGATAATGTAGTACCAATCAATTCCTCCATAATGATGTATGTCGTAGAATAGACTCTCGACGATATACCATATATAACTATTCGTTGAGGGAATGATTCAAATATTTCGAGTTCGTGGTAATCTGATTGACCGAGGTTATTTATCTTCAATATGCTTAAGAAGTGGAACTGAGCTCAAGGATAATAATATGGCTATCATTAATAAAATAGAGTTTTATTAATTAAACTATCAACAACACACAAAAAGAAAATGTTTACATAAACGGAGAATGGAAAGGGTCGTGGGAATATCTGACTAATCCGAGGATTAAGATTTGGAGAGATTTAAAAAGGTAAACAAATAAAAATTAAAGGGATGGGATGGTTCGCTAAACCATTTAAAGCACAGGGTAGGGTTGACAAGAGGGGTTGACAAAAGGTTAGATAATTAAAGGTAATGCTCAGCTTACGTAATTACAACGTTGTTGTGCAGAGGAAGACGATGCGTAGGAATCTTCGGTCCACTGGCGAGTTCCAGCAGAAGGGTTCTTCGGGGGTTGTCCTTAGCGAAGGAGAAGGACTGTCTTCGAAGAGTGAGAGCGAAGTGGGACTCGGAGATACGAGCGATCTTTGTGACAGCAAATCGGGGATGTTATAGATGAACAATGGAGGTCATCGTTGAAACCAATCGTCCTCTTGAAGAACGTTAAAAAGGGGGAATTAAATTATCCTGACGTAATGTCTTGGGAATGAGAACACGAAGTCTGTTAAGGACTCGTAGTTAGGATCAACCTTTGAGGATTCTAACCAGAATTTAAAATTCCTCTGAAGAATGTATCCGAATTGACGGAACGTCTGTCCGGGTTTAATACGACCTCCTCGAAATTAACGGCGGGAGAAATCGGGAGTCATATTATGAGCGGCCAATAACTCAGCTTTTAAGGTGCTGTAGTCAATTGTACATTCAGATGGTACAGATACGAAAATGTCGCGCAATTTACAATTTAACAGTGCAAGTAATCTTACTACACCTTCAGCCTCCAGATCCAGGTTATTGATTTCGAGGATCTTTTCGAAGTGGGCTAAAAATGCTCCGAAATCCTCTCCATCCCTGAAATTGGGGAGCTTAAGTGGAAGATTGGAAGGGGCTTCTGAATGTGAACTGACTGATTGTATTTTGACCTGTACTTTAGCCATTTCAAGCTGATTGTGAAGCTCAGCTTGTCTTTTTCGTTCCTCTCTTTCTTTTTCTTCTTGTTGGATTTGTCTTTCTCTTTCTTCTCGTTGGATTTCTATTTCTCTTTCTCTTTCTTCTGGTTGGATTTCTCTTTCTCTTTCTACTCGTTGAACTTCTCTTTCTCTTTCTACTCGTTGAACTTCTCTTTCTCTTTCTTCTCGTTGAACTTCACTTGGCCTTTCTTCTCTTAACTTTTCTCTTTCCGTTCGTTGCTCCTCTTGAACGTACTCAATCAATTCTCTTCCGGAAAGTCCCAAGGATTCTCGTTGCGCTTCGAAGATTTCAAATTAAGTCCTATTTGCCCTTGGGGGCACAATAGTCAACCAACTAAATTCCTTGCAATAAGAATTATGCCTTCTAGAGAATTGGCCTACCTAAATATGGGCACTGACCTATTCGTAATTGGTTTCTCGACCTAAATAACCAATGACTAAAATAACACACAAAAAAAACACAAACAAATTATTATAACAGTTCTTTGAGCTACTCCAGCTTCTTAAGTTTCAAAAAAAGGGGATAGCAATCGTTAAAACAAAAGGGAACTACTATACTCTATTCTTATAACGAGTAACACTATGCTTTACTCGACGGAGACCAGTGTTTGCAAAGATATAGCGTTAAACCTTACACACTTGATACCAAATTTAAATAGTATATATATATATATATATATATATATATATATATATATATATATATATATATATATATCGTAGAATAGACTCTCGACGATATACCATATATAACTATTCGTTGAGGGAATTATTCAAATATTTCGAGTGCGTGGTAATCTGATTGACCGAGGTTATATATCTTCAATATGCTTGAGAAGTGGAACTGAGCTCAAGGATAATAATATGGCTATCATTAATAAAATAGAGTTTTATTAATTAAACTATCAACAACACACAAAAAAAAAGAAAATGTTTACATAAACAGAGAATGGAAAGGGTCGGGGGAATATCTGACTAATCCGAAGATTAAGATTTGGAGAGATTTAAAAAGGTAAACAAATAAAAATTAAAGGGATGGGATGGTTCGCTAAACCATTTAAAGCACGGGGTAGGGTTGACAAAAGGTTAGATAATTAAAGGTAATGCTCAGCTTACGTAATTACAAAGTTGTTGTGCAGAGAAGACGATGCGTAGGAATCTTCGGTCCACTGGCGAGTTCCAGCAGAAGGGTTCTTCGGGGGTTGTCCTTAGCGAATGGGAAGGACTGCCTTCGAAGAGTGAGAGCGAAGTGGGACTCGGAGATACGAGCGATCTTTGTGACAGCAAATCGGGGATGTTCTAGATGAACAATGGAGGTTATCGTTGAAACCAATCGTTCTCTTGAAGAACGTTAAAAAGGGGGAATCAAATTATCCTGACGTGATGTCTTGGGAATAAGACCCGTATTTTGACAACGGGCTTAAAGAAAAATGGCTGTTCTAACGTTGTTCTCTTTCTGAACAACAGGGGGGAGGGTGAGAACCGTTTCTTGTCAATAGGCTCAAAGAACAATGGCTGTTCTAACTTTGTTCTCTTTCTGAACAACAGGGGGGTCTTATTGACTTGGCGTCTCGAAGGCACGGACCTTGGCACTCAAGGGATATTGTCCTCTTCTGGACAATAAGGTGGTTCTCGAGGTAGAGCTCCCTGGTGCACAAGGTGAGACCGGATCAGCGTGATATCTCGCGAAGATAATCTGGATCTGATATGCTCTTATTGGGAAATGCTCTTGTATAAGTACCCGGAGCCATCTCCTTGGCGTAGGGGACAATTGAGTGGGAGGCTCAGGGGAATGCTCCGGTCGCGCCTGGGAAAATACCTTATCTGCCCGTAAGCCTAACTCAATCTCGCGAGATCGACGAATGGAGGCGAAACGGGAGGGGGGGGGGGAATGACCTCCTTGGTTAAATATTGACTCAGGTGGCGATAAGGTGCCTTGCTTGCTCTCGAAGATGCACGTGGGTAGCAATGTTTCAAACCATGTGATAGCGGCTGAATTTAAGCGGCCTCAGACCGTTCTATCACAATGTAGTACCAATGATTTCCTCTATAAAGATGTAGTACCAATGAATTCCTTCATAATGACGTATCCCCAATGAATCTTCCATTATGATATAGCGACATTGAATTCCTCCATAATGATGTAGTACCAACGAATTCTTCCATAATGATGTAGCACCAATAATTCATCTATAATGATGTAGTTCCAATTAATCCCTCCATAATGATGTAGTACGAATGAATTCCTCTATAATGATGTAGTACCAATGAATTCTTCCATAATGATGTAGCACTAATAAATTCCTCCAATATTATGTAGCACTAACGAATTCATCCATAATGATGTAGCACCAATGAATTCCTTATAATCATGTAGCACCAATGAATTTCTCCACAATTCCCTATTTAGCCTTTGTGATCATTTTGATTCTTATGATTATGATTTTTATGATTAAGTGTAAGTCGTCCATAATATTTCATTGTTTAATATTATTCAATTTGTTTTTATCTTTTTGAAGTATAAAGTTCTTATATAGTAAGTAGTCTGCACACCGAAGTGTATAAGTGCAGGTACACCTCACGCCAAAGTAGCAGTTTTAAGCCGTCTCATGGCAGTTCAAGATGGCCGCGGAGCCTGATTTTCTTTTTATTTCTGAGCTTATTTTTATTAAAGATTTTGTGTAATTAAGAAAACGCATATAAATTTAATCATTATATAAAACTAGCAAACCCCAATACCCCCCCTCCCTTCTTCTAACACATCAAACAGCTCAAAATATACAAGGAATAACAACAAAATCAAAGAGTCGGATCTTCGCCATGTCGAAGCCGCTATTACAATGATCTAATAAGCTATGTACGGCATGCCTTAGTAGCTTCAATCGGGGTCGCGACTATTGCATCGCGTTACCTTCCCAAAAGAGGTGTGGTTATCGTGGATCTGACGCAGAAACATACTTGAAATATTATTATTTAGAATTAAAACTAGAAAAACTAACGAGGGCATCTAAGCCAGTCTGTGAGAAGAGGTTTTGAAATAAAGTGATCAAGTTAGGGGAAGTGAAAATTCAAAGAAGGTGCCTAACTCGATCGAGTACAGTGTTCCCTCACAGAAGGACCGCCCTACCGCTCATCCCATCGACCGAATCTCGCGAAGCGTCCGAACGTGACGTCACCGCTCGACTATTTGGCTGCTTTCAGTTTGCCAGACGAAAAACAACAAAATTTCATTTAGTGACGGGTCCAGAAATAAGGGAAGGTGTGTGTGTAAGGGATGGGGAGTGTTATATTTAAAATCCGCAGCATAGTAACGGCTTATAGCGGAAAATTGGAGATTTTACCAAATCAATATTTTCATTGTACAAAAAAAACAAAATCACTTTGTAAAATGTCCCCCAGAAGATCAGTTTATCCCTTCAATCTTAACATAGAGAAACACATCCTTACTGGCACAACTCTCCCACAAAACCTCTTCATCATCATCCTCTACCTTTACACATTCCTCCATTACCCATTCCTTGTGAATGACACAACAAACCCGGCCTTCACCTCGCACAGAATTACCAAACGTGTAATTGCAATACAAGGACTTTGCTGAATCACCATTGACACTGTCTCTGCCATGATATCAGGATTGTATAGCTTGGCTTGTTTTGTTTTTTTCTTGTGTCATGTTTTTGGTATGTCCTCTGTTTGTCTTTCTTGTGCTCTCTCTCTCTCTCTCTCTCTCTCTCTTGGAGATTCTTTGCTATAGCGAGTTGTTTTCTTGTGGATCTCTGCCTTTAACTCTTAGATGGGGATGTAGTCAAAACAAGCGTTCACCCTTGGGGTATGAGTCTCTTCTTTCCTATAGTATTGGGCACTTTTAGCAAGAGGATTATGTTCCAGTGCGAGCTACCTGGCTTGAACAGGCTCCGAGCCACTTTCGGGATTACGGGCCTCACGCACTACACTTGGATTTCTAGCGCAGTAGCTCCTCCCAGGTTAGGTTCTTTCAAAATAGCCATAGTTGACGAGGCAACTGGGTCGTCTAGATATTCCTTTTCATCATTTAATTGGGTAAACAAGTAAAACGTCTGCTTCCCCGCAAACATGGCCATTGAATGGACCAATGTATGTTTTCCCAAAGCGATTGATGACCTTGTTTGGAGAAGTAGCTTGTAGATAGGCCTCTCCTAACAGTACACTTAATTGGAAGGTGGTCACTCGCCTGCCAGGTTTGTTTCTAAGAATGTTTCAACATCCTCCCCACATAAGGTATTCAGTAGTTTCATGAAGGAAACATCCGATAGCTGCAGTCGGCCACTACAGTGTGGCAGAAAGATGACAATCGCGCCAAACACGTCTTGGACATGATTCTCAAACCGGATATTCGCGAAGGCAAGTAGTAAAGAGGTAATGCTTCTGCTACACTTGAAACCTTGAGGCAAAACACGCTTTCCCAGTCCATAGTGTACCCTGGTAGGGGTATGAGACTAGCATGGGCGAACACGTCGATTAAATGCCCACCCGGCCTTAATGCCTGTAGAAGGAGCTGCGGGTATATCTCTTCCACACAATTTTACTTCTTTTATCTTCAATAGTTTCTTTATCCATCTATCCTTACAAAAATTCTGGGGGATACCCTTGTTGGTTTTCTTTTTAAATTTAAATTAAAAACAAAACAAAACAACATGACCAAACTTTGCTCATTTGTGTTGTCAAGGCCTCGAGGATGTTGACAAATAGCATTTATGTCCTATCACAAATATCAACAATAGGGTGGCTCTAATGTCCTTGTGCTGTTAAAAAAACATTACTTAATATGGACAAATAATACAAAAACAAGATAAGAAAACTAAAATTTTGAAGTTTTTGTCTATGTGCATTATCATTCTCAATTTCCAACATAACCGACAACATTCTTAGTGCAGCAAAGAAGCCAATTTTGCAACACCATGAAAACATCACTGTGGTTCCAGTTCAATGGTTATAGGTTTGCGCGAGGAAAGAAGGATCACCCAGCTGCCATTGCTTAATGGCACAAGGGCTGCAGGATCATTCTGGTTATATTCGGAATCTGATTGTTTAATGGTACGAGTACAAGGATTGCAGGATCACTCTGGTTATATTCGGAATCTGATTGTTTAATGGTACAAGGACTGCAGGACCACTCTGGCTCTATTGGAATCTGATTGTTTAATGGTACAAGGACTGCAGGACCACTCTGGTTCTATTGGAATCTGATTGTTTAATGGTACAAGGACTGTAGGACCATTCTAGTTCTCTTTGAATGTCCTCTTGACATAGAACCCCTCCCATAAGTCTCAGATTTCGCGGGTTTGATTCACATTGTCTTTCCCGTCTTCAAATAGCACCTTTTCCTATGGGCTCCCTACCAGGGGGCATCAGGGATAGCACCAGCAGCCACACTGCACCTACCTTTTTTGTAATTTAAAGTGAACACCATCGATGGCATCTACGGCACAAAGTTTATTAACAAAGATCTGTCAATAAAGTGGTGAAGTTGGAGGAAGTAAAAATCTGTCGAAGATACATAGCCACCAATCCAGCTTCGGGTGTTGGGGAAAGGAAGGAACGTTGCAACTGACATCTGAAATAATGCGTACCCTCCAGTTCTCAATGTCCGCGGAAAGATCTGCTTCACCTGGGGATGTTTAACAGTTTCCAGCTATTTACCATCTGTCCAGTCCCAAATGCACCAAATAGTTTCCTCTTTAGACTAGTCGGGCGCATACATAGTTCTTACATATATTTTCCCTTACCCCCACTTCACCTCTATACTAACTCCCCTTCGTAAACTTTCTGGTGGGGATACCTTCGTTGGATTATGCCATTTAGTTTTAAATAATAACCACAATAACTCCCATAGGCGTGAAACAGGTGTAACCAACGAGGGCTTTTCCCCCCGGCATCTATGACATTCCAGTAAAGGAGGTAAGCAGCTAAATAGACAGTATGATAAAGATTGGGCTAGTAAACTTCGAGAACCCATAAATGCTGGGGCAGAGAGGGCCCGATAGTTCATGGAACAAGTTCATAAAAAGATCACATTGGCCCCAAAATACGAACATCCACCACACCCACAACACTTAGCACCCATCGCTTTATAAAAATAATGTTTATAAAGAAGCTGAAACTCAACATAATGTCCATGTGAAGAATGTCCTCATAGGTGCGGCTCAGTCGCATATTTGGTGATCATCACTTAAATCTGTTTTGTTTGGTGTTGAGCCTACTATTCCTCCCTTGATGAAGCCTGATGGTATCCTTAAATATCAGCCTCTTGATAAAGTCAGCATTCTTGCTGACAGTTTTAATTCCAAGCAAAGTAGGGAAGAGATCCAGCTGCCCTTAGGCTGTCACCCGCTACCTAGTTTCAATACATTTACCTTCAGATCCTCTGAAATATAATTTCCTATATCTAACTTGGACGGGTATGGGGAAACTTATCCTCTTGGTCTGTTTCCCTTGATTTTAAAAGATTCAGCAGGCAGCTAGCTCCAAAACTGGCTGTTATATTTCGTATTTTAGTTCGTCGGCGGTCATTTCCTGAATGCTGGCGTTCGGGTAACATCCCAATTCCCAAAGGATCATCATCATTACCATTCCCAGTGAATATAGGCCCATTTCCATTACACCGATTTTATCTAAGACTTTTGAGCGTCTGCTGTCCAAACCTCTTACTGTATATTTCAGACATTTCTTCCAGTCACTCAGTTTTGCTTTAGAAAGGGGCTGGGCACTGCTGATGCACTATTATTTCTGGTACATGAAATGCAGTCTGCTTTACACAATAATTGTGAATCTAGGCTTGTCTCTCTTGACTTTAGTGCCGCTTTTGACACTGTCAACCATAATGGTTTGATTTTTAAATTAAAGTCTGTTGGCATTGGCGGTAGATTCTTAAGTATTTTAACAGAGTTTTTAACTAATAGACAGCAACGTTTTGTTGTCGATGGGTGTTTTAGTCCTTATTCTAAAGTATATTCTGGAGTTCCTCAGGGTAGCGTTCTTGGGCCTTTGCTTTTTATATTATATACTAGTGACATGTGGTTTAATATCACTAATAAAATTCTAGCATATGCTGATGACACCTCTCTCTATGCTCATGTTCCATCTCCTGCAATGAGACTGAGTGTTGCAGACAGCCTCACTGTGGATTTGAATAAAATTCATTCCTGGTGTCTTCAGTGGAGAATGAAATTGAACCCTTGTAAGTCTAAGGAAATCATTAGGAGCCGTTTTAGATCTCTCTTACCTGAACATCACAATTTGTTAATAAATAGAGCTTTACTTAACAAGGCTAAACAGCTCAAGCTCTTGGGAGTAACTCTAGTTTCGAAACTCACTTTTGAAACGCATCTAAGATACATGTCTCGGGATATCTCGCAGAAATTGGGCATTCTTCGTAAGTCTACGAAAATTTATGAGAATGATGATGTTCTTCGCAAGTGTTTCTTTTCTTTTGTTCTACCTCATTTTGAGTATTGCTCTGTTGTATGAAGTTCTGCTGCAGACTCTCATCTGAGATTGCTTGATCGTGCATTTAATTCTATAAAACCTTTATTATCAGAGAGATGTTGGAGCTCTTTGTATTTTATTTAAAGTAGTGAATGATGTGAATCATCTTCTGCATAAATTTTTCCGACATTTTATCAACCAGCTAGGGTTACTAGGTATTCTGAGACTGTAAATCCTATGTCATTCGAAATTGGTCGTCATTCTATATCTCAGTTTTCTAAGTGCTTTTTACCGCGCATATGTAGATTGTGGAATACCTTGCTCACAAATATTGTGACTGATCCTACGCTTGATAAGTTTAAAAGATTGGCTAATGTCTTTTTGTTGCGTAACCGCGGAGCTGTTAAATTCTTTTTCCTTTCTTTCTTGCCGTGCTTTGACCTGCATTGACTCGCATGGTCTATATAATAATAATAATTTCACGAATGACTAAATTCGTAGCTGTTGATTGTGACGCCATTTTGGAAATGACTACAAAATACAGTCACAAATTTAGGTTTATATTAATATCGATAAATAGAAAGTGTTTTCAAAGTTAATTCAAACAAAATTTAGATAATTTAGCCGATATCTATTTCGTATTGGCTAAATTCCTGACTGTCTTGTTTTGTGGACACAAGGCATTAATGGGTAAAACAGAGGACTGGAAGGCGAGGGTAATTCCTGAAGCATGGGTAGGCGCCTACCCCCAATTTGTGGGATAGGGGCGAGGGATTTGGTGATGATAGTAAAGGAAAACACCCCATAAAATTACGATAGACCTCGCCACCTTCAAACACAAGTAAACATTCCCTGCCACACACACACACACACACAAACTTGTTTGCCGCTACCTGGTCCTGGATTTGAGCGAGGC
This sequence comes from Ceratothoa steindachneri, assembly GCA_963969495.1. Classification (NCBI taxonomy): domain Eukaryota; kingdom Metazoa; phylum Arthropoda; class Malacostraca; order Isopoda; family Cymothoidae; genus Ceratothoa; species Ceratothoa steindachneri. Next base: position 24,377,355 of record OZ018330.1, on the reverse strand, counting down.
GTCAAATATATATATATATATATATATATATATATATATATATATATATATGCAAACAAACAGTGATCGAAGTCACGGGTTATCGCTCTCAAACACTCACACGAGAGTCTGGTTTATGGCCTCTGGGTTTGCGAATGGGCGTCCGAAACAGACCCCACGCTCATGGACAGGTGGCAGGGAAAATCAAACTGAGTCACTTTCATCCCTCGTCTCTATGGGGAGGCTCAAGTTTGTAGTCAATTTGGTAGAATACAGAAGAGAGGGAGCAGTGGCTTATTTAAGGGGGGGGGAGATATTGGACCATGGCCCCCTCTTAGGGCGTAGATTTTTTTCCAACTTTTTTGGAAACTATTTCAGTGTGATATTTATTCTATACTAAATAATGTACTAAAAAGGTTTGAGCATATAGGGTTCTTTTTTAAGAATATTCTACAGTCATCACCTGTTTTCGATTTATCCTATTTTTAATTTCTTTCATTTCAGGTCAGATCCAGGAAATCGAGATGAAGAGAAGTAGCGTCGAGTCCTTCACGCACCGTGAGCCTGCGACTGCAGTTAAACGAAATGCTTCACCAATGTCTCTGCCGGAACTTCCAGATGTCCAACTGCAAACCCAGACAAAGTAATCCTCATCTTCTTAACCGACGTTAACACCGTCCACGTCTGCGTTACCTAGTAGCAACTTCAGTAAAGATGAAGGAGTTATCAACTGGCTGGAGCTCACTGATGCAGAGAAACTGCGCGTACTCACCACACCTTGGTCTGCGCCATTGGGTTTTCAGCGGCTTTACAGCGAGCGTCAAGATGGAGGCAGAACTAGACGTAAATATCTCGGACCACAACATCTAATCGGGCAGTATAGCGTCTTCTCCTATTCTGTATCGAAAGGTGGGCTATTGTGTCGCCATTGCAGGTTTTTCGCCCCTGAAGCAATCCGAGGAAACCAATTGAATCACCAATTGAATCGAGTCCTTCACGCACCGTGAGCCTGCGACTGCAGTTAAACGAAATGCTTCACCAATGTCTCTGCCGGAACTTCCAGATGTCCAACTGCAAACCCAGACAAAGTAATCCTCATCTTCTTAACCGACGTTAACACCGTCCACGTCTGCGTTACCTAGTAGCAACTTCAGTAAAGATGAAGGAGTTATCAACTGGCTGGAGCTCACTGATGCAGAGAAACTGCGCGTACTCACCACACCTTGGTCTGCGCCATTGGGTTTTCAGCGGCTTTACAGCGAGCGTCAAGATGGAGGCAGAACTAGACGTAAATATCTCGGACCACAACATCTAATCGGGCAGTATAGCGTCTTCTCCTATTCTGTATCGAAAGGTGGGCTATTGTGTCGCCATTGCAGGTTTTTCGCCCCTGAAGCAATCCGAGGAAACCAATTGAATCACCTGGTCAGAACAGCCCTAGAGAAATTTACTCACATAAAAAGCAAATATGGCTATTTGTCATCGTATCTAGCGACCAAGTTCCATGAAGACAGTGTCGCGCGCGCAGAAGCGTTCAAAACGACGATGAGGACTAGAGACAGCGTAGAAGCTGTCTCCAGCGTGACAAAAAAATGCTGCACCTAATAGTGCAGCGTGAAAAAAAAACAAGCTGCTCTACAGTAGATACCCTTATCTATAATGTTTCTGGGTAGACTAAGTCTACTGCTTCGAAGTCATCGCGATTAAGGAATCCTGTTGCTCCCTCCCGCAGAAACCGGCACAGATATAGATTACGGACAAGGCAATCTGAGAGCGACTCTACAGCTGGTGGCGGTTTCCAACGATAAAGTGTTACGGGAACATTTAACCACCACGAGTAGGAATGTTACATAAATTTCCTCCCAAGCCCAGAATGAACTGATATCAACCATTGGAGCAGTGATTCGAAAATCAATCATTGAAGAAACAAAAGAAGCCAGATTCTTCTCTCTTCTGACGGACGATACCACAAATGTCTCGAGAAAGGAACAGTTAGCAGTATATTTATGGTACCTCCGAGGCTGCCAAATTTGTGAGCGGTTTCTCGGCTTTGCTGAGGCCCCATAACTGACTGATGCAGGGTTGGCTAAACAACAGCTATAAATTATGGAAGATTCTGAAGTTGAGATTAGAAATATGGTTGGGAAGGGGTACGACGGAGCCACGGCTATGTCAGGGAGCAAAAATGGTGTGCAAAAGTACGTGCATGAAGAATGCTTGTCAGCCATCTACACGCATTGTGTGTCCCATTCACTCAATCTATGTTTGATGAAGGCGGGCGATGTACTAGATATTAGAAAGGCAGCGATGCTGAGGCACGAGGTTGCGTTTTTTTCTGTGACTCAAATAAAAGATAGCTGAATCTTGAAGAAGCGATCAAGGAAAAATGTAATGAAGCCGCCTATTCGCGTCTAAAATTCCAATGCCCCACTAGATGGTTGGAGCGGCAGGAGGAAGTTCGCATATACAATGAACTACTACCCACCACCAAAGTGTCGCTACTCAAAATTAGCCTATGGTCACGCCCAGATTGCAACGGCAAAGCGCTATTATTCTCTTCCACCATAGACAATGGTGGATTCTTGGTTGCCCTAGAGGTACTCATATCAGTTTTGGAGATCACCAAGTTACTTTCAGTTAAGCTTTTCGCTGAAGACAGGACATCCATAACGCAGTGGACAGTGTCCAGGACTGTGAGAAAGTCCTGAGACAAATGTGATTAGACGAACAAGTCTTCAGTGACATTTTCATGCGTGCGCAAGAATTGTTTGGTGAAGAAATCCGCATGCCAAGAACGAGTGGCGGGCAGAAGCAGAGGTCCAATCATCCGGCCCAGACACCAGGAGTTTACTACAACGTTCTATTTTCCTCCCGTACATCGACGTCTATATAAGCCAACTAGATGAGCGATTTAAATCGCACAGCGCGAAAGCATATGTGCTCAGTATGCTACTACCGGTATACTGTCAGGATTCCGACGATTCTAGTGCCCTCATGGAAGCCGCCTATTTGTACCACCAATTCCTTCCAGGACAACCAGAGTGCCTGAACACTGAATTACTGGGCTGGAAGGCGTACTGGGCGCGACAGGTGACCACGACATGTACACCACCAAAAAGAGTCGTGGATGCTGTGGCGGTTGCGGCGACTCTCGGTACTTATCCCATGATTGAAACCCTTTTGCGAATTTTCGCAACCTTGCAGATGACCACTGCGAAAGATGAACACTCATTTAGTGCTTTGAAATTGATAAAATCTTATATATGATCCACCATTCGCGAAGAGCGACTGAATAGCTTAGCCTATTTGTACATCAGCAAAGACATTCCACTAGTCCATAGTAACGTTATTGATAAATTCAGCCGAACCAACCGTAGACTGGTTTTCAACTGATACAATACAAGTGTGAAAAAACACCGCTCTCCCAGGGTGAAATGAAAAGACACCAAAGAAACTGACCGTAGATAAGATTTTATCAATTTCAGATATATTGCATTTGATATATTTGATATGTATTTGGGTGACTAAAATGATACTAAAATCATCCCACCTCGCGTAAGCGTTTTTTCATGCCTTCTTCCTTCAACAATCATATTATGTTTGGATATACATTATTATTAATGTATGATTTCTAGATGCAGTACCCGAATAGTGCTGCACGATCTATCTCACTAGATTTTAATGGCTTGAAAGCATTTTTGCAATCTGGGCTTTGTTTAGTTCATGAAAAAGCTCAAAGTTTGTTGATGAAAAATTATATTTCAATTTAAAGACTAACCTATATACGATGTTCTTAATTGTTAACGAACGTTCATAGTGTTTTGTGCTTGTATAGTATTTCCTGATTAAATTTACCATTTTGCTGTGAAATTTCATAAAAAACAATTTCAGTATGATTTTGATTCGAAAATGCCTCCAGATAGCTTCTTCGGTAATCTAATTTTAAAAAAAATCCTGGGGGAGAACCCCTCGGACCATCTGGTCACGCGCTCGCTGTCCAACGGCTTAGTCATTATCTTACCCCCGTTTCTACGCCACTGATTGAACAAGAAATGAGATTGATGATTTGAAGGATTTAAATGTAATGATGTGTCATTCTGTAGCCTGAAAAATAAGGATTGTCATTCTGATGTGTGAAAATCTTGCTTAGAAGTTTGTCAAATTTAGGATGGATGTTAGCTTCTTTTGATGGTCGGGATACGTTCTGAGATATGCCCAGATGCGAGAAAACGACACCAAATTTCAAGATTTTCTCGGGGAAGGCTTCCCTGGACTTCCTGCTGCGTGTTCCGCGGTTTACATGGTCCCCCCTTCAACGGAATCCTAGCTATGCCACCGAGATGGTGACGAGGAATGACTTTTAACAAGCAAGCAAATACCTACCGACGTTTCTTCTAGCAACAACTCCCTCCGAACTAGCTATACCTAAGTGTTTTCTACATGATCAGTAAGTGTGTTCATCTTCAGAGGTAAGAGACGGCAGCAAAGCACTGATACCCATCTCCACCCTTATAAGGTAAATTATTATAATTTATCATTTTTGTCTGCTGAATTAACTCACTATGCATTAATAAGTGCCCAATGGTTAGCTAAACAAACGGGTTACCAAAACAACTTCAGACTATGTTACGAGAACTTAACTAACAAACAAACTTCCAACAACGTTAAGAAAACAAAAATAACAAACAAACTTCCAACAACGTTAAGAAAACAAAACTAACAAACAAACTTCAAACAACATTAAGAGGCAATAACTAACAAACTTCAAACAACGTCAGGATAACTTAACTAACAAACAAATTTCAAAAACATTAAGACCATAACTAACAAGCAAACTTCAAACAACGTTAGAAGAACATACCTAACAAACAAACTTCAAACAACGTTAAAAAACCCAAAACTAACAAACCAACTTCAACCAATGTTAGGATAACAACTAAAAAAAAATCTTCAAACAACGTTGAGACCTTAAATAACAAACAAACTTCAAACAACTTTAAGAGGCCATAACTAACAAACTTCAACCAACGTTAGGATAACTTAACTAACAAGCAAACTTCAAACAACGCTAAGAGACCTTAATTAACACAAGAAACTTGAAACAACGTTATGATAACTTAACTAACAAACAACTTCAAAAAACGTTAGGAGACTTAACTAATTAACAAACTTCGAACAAGTTTAGGCGAACTTAACTAATAAACAAACTTCAAACAACGTTGACAAATTAACTAACAAACAAACAAACTTCAAACAACGTTAAGAAACCTTAACTAACATACAACTTCAAACAACGTTGAGACCATAAATAGCAAACAAACTTCAAATAACGTTAGGAGAATTTAACTAACAAGCAAACTTCGAAAAACTTTAAGAGACTTTAATTAGCAAATAAAACTTGAAACAACGTTATGATAACTTAAACAACAAACAACTTCAAATAAAGTTAGGAAAACTTGGCTAATTAACAAACTTCGTACAAAGTTAGGCGAACTTAACTAATAAACAAACTTCAAACAACGTTGACAACTTAACTAAGAAGTAAACAAACTTCAAACAAGGTTAGGAGAACTTAACTAACAAACAAACTTCAAGTAACGTTAGGAGAACTTAACTAACAAACAAATTTCAAAAAAAGTTAGGAGAACTTAGGTAACTAAAAAAAAAACTTCAAACAATGTTAAGAGAACGTAAGTAATAAACAAACTTCAAACAACTTTGACACTTTAGCTAAGAAATAAACATCAAACAACATTCAGATCTTAACTAACAAACAACTTCAAACAACGTTGAGACCATAACTAACAAACAAACTTCAAACAGCGTTAGGGGAACTTAACTAACTAACAAACTTTGAACAAGGTTATAGGAACTTAACTAACAAGCAAATTTCAAATTACATTAGGAGAACTTAACTAACAAAAAATCTTCAAAAAACGTTAGGAGAACTTAACTAACTAACAAACTTCGAACAAGGTTAGGAGAACTTAACTAATAAACAAACTTCAAACAAGGTTAACACCTTAACTAACAAACAAATATCAAACAACGTTAAGAGAGCTTAAATAACAACAACTTCAAACAAATTTGAGACCATAACTAAAAAACAAACTTCAAATAACGTTAGGAGAACTTAACTAACAAACAAACTTTAAACAACGTTAGGAAAACTTAGCTAACGAACAAACACAAATAACGTTAGGAGAACTTAACTAAGTGAAAAACTTCGAACAAGGTTAGGAGAACTTAAGTAACAAACAAACTTCAAACAACGTTATGAAACTTAACTAACAAAAAACTTCAAATAACTTTATGATAACTTAACTAACAAAGAAACTTCAAACAATGTTAGGAGAATTTAACTAACAAAGAAACTTCAAACAACGTTGAGACCATAACTAACAAACAAACTTCAAATAACGTTAGGAGAACTTAACTAACTAACAAACTTCAAATAACTTTAGGAGAACTTAACTAACAAACAAACTTCAAACAACGTTAGGAGAACTTAACTAACAAAGAAACTTCAAACAACGTTGAGACCTTAACTAACAAACAAACTTCAAATAACATTAAGAGAACTTAACTAATAAAAAAACTTCAAACAACGTTGACACCTTGACTAACAAACAAAAATCAAACAACGTTAAGAGACCTTAAATAACAAACAACTTCAAACAAAGTTGAGACCATAACTAAAAAACAAACTTCAAATAACGTTAGGATAATTTAACTAAGTAGCAAACTTCGAACAAAGTTATGAGAACTTAAGTAAGAAACAAACTTCAAACAACGTTAGGAGAACTTAACTAACAAACAAACTTCAAATCACTTTAGGAGAACTTAAATAACAAACAAACTTCAAATAACATTAGGAGAACTTAACTAAGAAACAAACTTCGAACAAGGTTAGGTGAACTTAATTAACAAACAAAATTCAAACAACGTTGAGACCATAAATAATAAACAAACTTCCAACAACGTTAGGAGAACATAACTAAGAAATAAAATACAAACAGTGTTGATATTAGCTAACAAAGAAAACCTTCAAGCGATTTTGACATACCCTTGTATATTATTCTAATACCGAAACTACCGTTGTATTTGACTGAATTACTCAATGCTTTCCTCCCATCTTCTGCGACCCTCTAAACTTGGCCTCCACCCATTGAATCCAAAGGAATTAAAGGTAAAATTCAATGTTTAATTTCCATTTTTTAATTAATCAAAAGAAATAAAATGATTCGTAAATAAAATAGTATAGTAAGTGTAGGCATACTGGGCAGACAAATTGGGGAGCAGGGGTTCGCGATAATATGTTACCTTTCCCCCCCCTCCCAACTCTCTATGGGAGAAATCAGTGAAAAGCACCCCATTAATCCTTAATGTCACATTCGCCAGTCGTCGCCTTAATAACTTTCATAAAGACCCCATTAATCTTTAACGTCGCAGTCGCCAGTCAATGACTTTCATAAATATGAGGTGAGGAAGAAAAGGAAATTGACCAAACTGAAAGGAAGCTAATCTCTCTCTCATCCGGTACAATTTCTTTGTTTTACGCAAGGAAAAAAATGGAAAAAATATTTAATTACGCCATCATTAACTGCGTCTCCCTTTTTTAACGCATTCTTTACAATAGGTGAGGTGTTATTGAATGCCAATGCAGCTAAGAATATGGGTATTTTTAGCATTATTTTTTCCTTTCCATTTCATTCATCTTTCCTTATTATTATCGGTATTTTTAGTGAGTATGATAGAGTAATATTTGCATGCTATTGCAACTATGCGGTTCAGACAACATTAGTAACATATATCTCATAGGCCTTGGACCACGTGGAATAAAAGCACTTACCAACATTGCAAACTAAAGTTACACACACAACACAACACAATGGCCAACATCGGAAGAATGGGAGAAACATCACAAACGCTAAAGCTAACAAAAGACACTACACTATATTCATCACATCGTGTAATACTTTATAGCATTATTTTCACACTCTTATAATCTTTTTCCCGAATTTTCACGTATTTGGGGGCCAGTAAGGGGGAAGTTTTATTGAATGATTTCCAGGTGGGCACCTTTTTCATTTTACACCTATAACATTCCTGTTCCCATGTTCATTACCTATTTCAGATGGTGTAAGGGGCAGTTATGAGTGAATGTTGTTGCAGACAAAAGAAGAAAGCACATTATTTTTCGCTCCCATAACATTTATTTACAGGCTATTTTTTTCACGTATTGAAGAACAGGAAGACAGATTTATTATTGAATTCTAATGTGGTAAAATATAGGCACTTTTTAAATTATTTTTTATTCCATGACCTTTATTTATTTATATTGTGTACGGATTTCGGTGGAGGCACATAGTTATAAGTTAATCCTATTACAAGCAAATATGCGAACGTATTCCACGTTATTTTTTCCCTCCGATAATATTCCTAATCTCTCCCAGAGCAAGTAAGACAAATTCGTTATTAAATGCTACAGCAACCAAAGGAGTGGACATTTATTTAATTTAATTTTCATGCCAATCACGTTTAAATAACAATAGAGTTGACATTTTCCTATCCTGTGGTAACCAGGCTGGCCTTGAGCGGTTTCTAGTCCTTGCTGGACCTTGTTTTTAGGATAAAGGGAATTTGCTAATGGCAAAATCTGCCTGAAGATGTTGAAAATTGGTAGGAGTTTTTGCTCTCCATATTATTCCTATGTCCTTATTTTTTCCATGTATTTCAGAGGTGATAACACAGATTTGTAATTGAATGCCACGTGAAAGGTGTGATCAATGTTTGGCATTATTTTTCACTTTCATACCATTCCTCTTCCGATTTTTTCCTTATTTTAGAGCCGGGAAAACGGATTTGTCATTGAATGTTACTGCAGGCAAGGAATTGGCCATTTTTACATTCTTTTTCATTCCCAATAACACTTCCCTTTTCCCATTTTTTTACACTTTACCGAGCAGGTAGGAGTGATTGCCCATTACATTAGAAATTATTGCCACAAAGAAGTAGGGAATTTTTACACTATTTTTCTTTCCCTTAACTTTTCCTACTGAGAACCTGAAACACCGGTAACAGATGAATAAAACTAATTGTGAGTTCAATTAATTAAAAAAATTGCATATCTTTTTATTAATAATTTTTGAATCGGTAATCTGAGTTGAAGAACGACAATAAATAACACAGGGTGGGTAATTTGATCATTAAGCTCTTTATTAGTTTAATAAGATCTGACACTTGTCATTGCCGATTTACAAAATAGCAACGGCTTTTTCCATCACACCAAGGTTTTTGGTTCAACAATGGTACTTTCTTTTTGTTCTACACTATCCCATGTTACTTTCTTTTTGTGAGGCAGTATCCCGTGGTACTTTAATTTTGTTCATTAGTATTGCGTGGTACTTGCTTTTTGTTCAACAATATTCCGCGTTACTTTCTTTTTGTGAGGCAGTACCCCGTGGTACTTTCTTTTTGTGAGTCAGTATCCCGTGGTACTTTCATTTTGTTCATTAGTATTGCGTGGTACTTGCTTTTTGTTCAACAATATTCCGTGTTACTTTATTTTTGTTCATCAGTATAACGTGGTAATTTCTTTTTGTTTAACCGTAACGCGTGGTACTTTCTTTTTGTTTAAAAGTATCTCATGGTAGTCTCTTTTTGTTCAAAAGTAACCGGTGATACTTTATTTTTGTTCAACAGTATCCCACGGGACTTTTCCTTTTGCTCAACAGTATCCAATGTTACTTTATTGTTTAACAGTAATAGGTGGCACTTTGTTTTTGTTGAACAGTATACCATGGTACCTTCTTTTTTTAACAGTATTCCATGGTACTTTCTTTTTGCTCAACAGTATCCCTTGGCATTTCTTTTTTTATTCTACAGTATCCCGTGTTACTTTTTAAAACAATATCTTATGGTACTTTGTTTTTTGCAGCATCCTGTGATACTTTTTTGTTCAACCGTATCTCTTGGTACCTTTATTTTGTTCAACAGTATCCCTGGTACTTTATTTTTTTTTAAATATCCCGTGGTACTTCTTTTTTTGTTCATCAGTATACCATGGTACTTTACTTTTGTTTAACACTATCTCTTGGCATTACATTTTTATTCTACAGTATCCCGTGCTAATTTTTTCAAAGGTATCGCATGGTACTTTCTTTTTATTCAACAGTATATTGTGGGGCTTTCTTTTTTACAGCATCCTCTGGTACTTTTTGGTTGAACTGTATCCCGTGGTACCTTCTTTTTCTTCAACAGTATCTCTGGTACTTTATTTTTGTTCAATAATATCACGTGGTACTTTCGTTTTGTTCATCAGTATAAGGTAGTAATTTCTTTTCATCAGTATTCCCTGGTACTTTATATTTGTTCAACAGTGTTGTAGAATAGGGTCGAGTTCAACTCTTCCAGCGTTTCTCAGCAGAGAGAGATTTCGGCTGTGTGCGTGGGAGATTTATAATACAGACAGAGTGCAAATTAACCGAATTTTAGGTTGGCCAAATAGTCAGCTATCTTGGAAGGTTCTGAGACAATAGAGAAGCGAGCACAAAAATAACTTTACTAATATGCAAATTAATATTCTTTTTACAAAGGTTAACAGGGGTTTTGAAGCAAGCTATACAACATATTAGACGTACACGAGTCTCAGCATCTTAAAGGGAGGGGGGGGGGAACTTGGCGGAGACGGTTACCGTACACACAACCGAACAATACTGACCGAAGGGTCGCTCGAATGATCTTGAGCGTACACGAAGCCGACGATGGAGGCTTACACGGGGGGGAAGGGGTGCTAGAGAGAGTAGTTGCACAGGAAAGTTGTGCGTTGCTATTACCTCTAAGATTTAGTCCAAGGGAGTAATCCTTGCCTTGGCGCCAAGTTCAAATAATAGTCTCTTGATAATGACTACTAATGGGATGAACTTAGATCTTGCCTTCGAGTTTAGAACACCGATTCGAAACTGGGCACGTTGCGTTCGAGTATCGGGTAACAACGAGTACGACGTATACTCATGTGAATTAAACGAGAGTACATGGAGTTTGAGGGGTTCTGCGAGGAATTGTGCAGAGTCCAACGGAACGCGAATAGCGGGTACGAACGGAGAAGTACAGACGGCAGGTAGTGAAGAGGGCGGGCAGGCGGCGTGCAGGCGGCGGATACTGCATTCCAACTCTGGCGCTGGAGGATTTATAATGGGGTCGAATGTGTTTTCCTCCTCCACCGAAGGGGAGGGTAGTCTCGCCCTATTATCACGATCGCGAGAAAGTTCCTAAGCCAGCGAGGCGAAACTTTGTCCGAATCCCAATGGGACCCTGAAGCTTCTCATAGCTTTCCGCGATGAATGACTTTCAGGACACCACGGCCTCTCGTGATTTCGCCCCTTCATTAGCGCAGAAAAAAAAGGACGACCAGGTGTCTCTTCTCTCTCTCCTTGAAAGGTGCGGCCACGCGCATTCTTTCTCTCTCTCTCTTTTCCCCTCTGATCTCTAAGAAACAGTATCCAGTGATAATGTATTTTATTCAACAGTATCCCGTGGTACTTTATTTTTGTTCAACAATATCATGTGGTACTGTATTTTGTTCAACAGTATCCCATGGTACCTTTATTTTTATTTAACAATATCATGTGATACTGTATTTTGTTCAACAGTACCCCATGGTATTTTATTTTTTAACAAATTCACGTGATACTTTCTTTTTCTACAACTTCATCCCATGGTGCTTTCTTTTTGTTCAACATTATCTCGTGGTACATTCCCTTGGTTCACAATGCCCCGTGGTACTTTCATTTTGTTCATTCGTATCCTGTGGTACTTTCTCTTTGTTCAGCAGTATCCCGTGGCACTTCATTTTTATTCAACAATATCCAGTATCTCTTTTTGTTCAAAAGTATCCCGCAGTATTTTCTTTTTGTTCAACAGTATCCCGTGCTACTTTATTTTTCTTCCGCCGTATCCCCTGTTATTATCCTTTCGTTCAACAGTATTCCATAGTATTTTTTGTTCCACAGTATCTCTTGGGATTTCCTTTTTATTATACAGTATCCGGTGTTACTTTTTCAACATTATCTCTAGGTGGGGGGGGGGGTCAAACTATACCTTGGTAATTTGTTTTTGCTCAACAGTTTCCCATGGTATTTTTTTTCTTCCGCATTATGTGTAACATTCTTTTTGTTATACGGTATATCGTGGTACTACTTTCTTTTTGTTCAATAGTATCTCGTGGTACTTTGCTTTTGTTCACCAATATCTCGGTGTAATTTCCTTTTTCAACCGTATCCCATGGTACTTCCTTTTGTTGAAAAATATCCCGTGTTACTTTATTTTTGTTCATCAGTATAACGTAGTACTTTCATTTTGTTCATTCGTATCCCGTGGTACTTTCTTCTAGTTCAACAATATCCCTTGGCATTCTTGTTTGTTCTACAGTATCCCGTGTTAACCTTTACCACAGTATCATGTGGTACTTTCTCTTTTGCAGCATCCTATGGTACTCTTTTGTTCTACCGTATACCGTGGTAGTTTATTTTTGTTCAACAGTATTCCTGCTACTTTATTTTTCTTCAACAATATCCCGTGATACTTTATTTTTGTTCATCAGTATTACGTGGTACTTTCTTTTTTTAAGTATCCCGTAGTACTGTATTTTGTTCAACAATATCCCGTGGTACTTTATTTTTGTTAATATCCCATGGTACTTTATTTTGGTTTTACAGTATCCCCAGATACTTTCTTTTTGTTCAACATTATCCCCGGGTACTTTGCTTTGCTTTTACAGTATCCCCTGCTACTTTCGTTTATTTTTACAGTATCCTGTGCTACTTTCTTTTGGTTTTACAGTATCCCCAGGTACTTTCTTTTTGTTCAACATTATCCCCAGGTACATTGCTTTGGTTTTACTGTATTCCCTGGTAATTTCTTTTTCTTCAACAGTACCCCCTGCTACTTTCTTTTGGTTTTACAGTATCGCCTGCTACTTTCGTTTAGTTTTACAGTATCCTGTGCTACTTTCTTTTGGTTTTACAGTATCCCCAGATACTTTCTTTTTGTTCACCATTATCCCCGGATACTTTGCTTTGGTTTTACTGTATTCCCTGGTAATTTCTTTTTCTTCAACAGTATCCCCTGCTACTTTCTTTTGGTTTTACAGTATCCCGTGGTTTGGTTTGGTTTTTGTTACAATACGAAAAATAAGCAGAAAATCCTTACCTATATTTTGCCTTGGTCGCGTGGACTCCACTCTATAAGTTGATGTGTCGGTCCGCAGGTCGGTCGGTCACTATGATGTTAACCAATTTACTTTTCAATGAGTTTTTTAGCAATAACACCGTAACTATTCGGCCGATTCTAACGAAATTTGAACCCTTATGTTGCTTTATATTCTCTTTTGAATGATATAATTCTTAAGGTCCTCCCAAGGTTAATTCGGGAAATATTGAAAGGTTCGAATGTATTAAGGTCATAAGGTCATAAGTCAAAATAATTGAGAACACGCGACTTAGGTCAGCTGACCTTGTTTTATTCAAATCGGCCAATTACTTAAGGATTTCCTCCATTGAATGAATAGGATAGATATTGGATGTAGGTAGTGTCATTCGCTCTTCGCTTCGTGGACGTGATTCCTCAACCGGGTAATGAAAGGCACATAAAGATCAGAAGGACAATCACTGGTAAGGACGAAGGACCAAGGGCTAGTTATTGTTGAGGGCAAGGCTATCGAATTCCGTGAGTTTTCGAGACCAATCAACAATGGTGTCGCTCGTAGTGATCTCAAGGGAGCGGGGTAGGGGTACCCGTTCCGGGTCAGGGGTATGTAGATATAAGTGCTCCCACAGAGGACACTAATACCCCTTTTGTAGGGTTCTGGAACAGATAAGAGAGGGGATATGTTGGCCGTGAAGACGGGGACGGAAATGAGAGAGGTGTGTTTGGTCATGAACATGATGATGCGTGTGGAGCTATTCACCCCCAAAGGGGAAGGGATATCAGCATATCCGCCCAGTGGGTGGCCAACTCATGACGCACCTGGAAATTTTCTGTGTGTACTCGCTGGGATCGAACCCCCTTCTTTGACGTCAGAAATCAAACGCCGTATCCACTACGCTGCGATGTCGTCAGGTGATGGAGATCGTGATCGTGATCGTGATTGTGATTGTGATATGGATGTCGAAGGTCTTGATTCAAAGTCGTAGCTTCAAAGTTTTAATCAGCTCTAATTCAACACCCACCCACCCCAAACCCTTTGCTTCATTTCCCCACCCACCCCAAACCCTTTGATTCATTTTCCCACCCACCCCAAATCTTCGCTTCATTTTCCCCCCCCACCCCAAACCCTCACTTAATTTTGCCACCCACCCCAAACCCTTTGCTTCATTTTCCCATCCACCCCAAATTATTTGCTTCATTTCCCCACCCACCCCAAACCCCTTGATTCATTTTCCCACCCACCTCAAACCCTTTGCTTCATTTCCTACCCACCCCAAACCCTTTGATTCATTTTCCCATCCACTCCAAACCCTTTGCTTCATTTTTCCACCCACCCCGAACCCTAGCTTCATTTTCCCACCCACCCCAAACCCTCGCTTCATTTTCCCACCCACCCCAAACCCTTTGCTTCATTTTCCCACCCACCCCAAACCCTTCGCTTCATTTTCCTACCCATCCCAAACCCTGGCTTCATTTTCCCACCCACCCTAAACCCTTTGCTTCATTTCTCCACCCCCCCCAAACCCTTTGCTTCATTTTCCATCCGTCCTTCGCCCTGACAAGACGTGCTTTTTTGCGCTCCTGAAAAATGTCTGATTGTGAACCACTACTTTCGAAACGAAATAATCGTTCGTTAATAAATCAAGATTTTAACTAGACTTTTCGAAATTATCTTTTAGTTAAAGTAGCGCGCGGTCTACTTGGATTCGTACAATTTTCGCGATACGAAAGCTTAAAAGTGGAAGTCGTGAATTAAACCACCAAACTAGCGTTCATACATCAGGTTGGACTGAAAGTAATGTCCGATTTTCTACAATAAAGTTTTAGACAGTAGTTATTAAAGTAGTGTATCTTTTTATTGCTTAGTAATGCTACAATAAGTGATACATACCTTTTTTTTCAGATTATAAAAATATTGTTCATCATCTTCTTCGGTATTCCTCCCATCTAAAGATCACATTAGACATGCTTTACTCTATAAGTTTCATAGAGGTCCAATTCAAGAACAGCGGCAAAATACATTCTAAACACTTATGATGATGCAGTAAATAAAAAAAAGTTGCAAGAGGTCAAACTTGAGCACTAAACCGTTAATCCGTTAATTAACGAAGTTAACATTTTCGTTAACGATTTAACTTTTAAGTTAACTTTGGAAATCATTATCGGACTAATTAACTTCCGTTAACTCAAGTCCGCTAACCCCCAAAATTCATAAAAACCGGTAAACGTTTAAAAGTTTCTATTATTTTCAGATTTTAAATAGAGATGTAGAGTATTAACATATTTAATAATTTATTCGTCATTCTTTCACCCCGATATTACGCCACTTATTATAAATAACTTTTCAATAAAACTTCGAATTGTGAGTTCAAAATGATATTTTATGTATTCGATATTTAAGAAATCATTTTCTATGAATAGATCATATAAAGTTTCTTTAATAAACATCGCTATATATAAAAGGTATTGCACCATAGCACGCAACGCAACGTTATAAATAAAAGGAGGTGCCGGTAGAAAGAGGCTTCATTTCACTCTGGAGAGCTATTAGGGTTACAACGGGAGTATCTGTTATTATAGCGATATTATTCGTGTTAATGGAAAGAAAATAAATAAGTCAAGTTTCATTAGTATAATATATTAAACATTTGCATACATTGATTTGATATTCTACTATTTGCATAGCCAAATTCTATTTTCTATATTATATGATCCGATTTGTTAATTAATAATTAGCCACATGTTATATAATAATTTCAAATATTTATATTATTTAAGATTTTAACTTTGGTTGATGATATGCGAGTACTCGTAGCTTGATATCCATATAAATTGCATGTTGATTAATGATTCAATAGAATATATATTGGCCCGGGTATACCTTTAAAATTAAAATACAGTGATTATCTATATTATTATTAATTTACTATTATTATTGCGTATTGCACAACAAATATTACAAATATTATATTGCTACTATTGTCTGCAGGCTTGCTACGGTCCCCTGCTCTTGTTCACTTTTCTACTCCAATGTTTTGTAGGTCCAAATTCATTTAATAAACCTCTTTCCATATATAGTTAATTTAAGTTCTTATAAATAAATAACTAAAACGGAAAACCATTACAAAACCTATCACCTAATCTTTCACAGACACTTGTGTGATTTTGAATTTTCTATTATTTTCAGATTTTCAATTCAGACACTAGTGTGGTTTTGAAGTCATCATGGAATCTCAAGAACTTGAATCTGTTGAGTCAACAGATGTTGAATATGTTGATGTTAACAGTGTTGACATCGTCGAGGTTGAAATTGCCAGTACCCAGAACCCCTGGCCCCACCTGGACGACTACTTCTTGAATAAGTCAAGGGAAGGAGACAAGTTGATTTTCGATTGTAAGCTGTGCCTGCCCAGGACTGTACCAATCAAGGGGCACATGACAAGCCTCAACAACCTCAAGTAGCACATCAAGAGGGCCCACCCAGCCAAGTTCATGCAGTTTGAGGAGAAGGTCAAAGCAGGTTCATCTCGTGGAAAAGCCAAGAAGAGGTTTTCTTCTGGTTCGAACAGCGACAGCAGCACTTCGGAATCATCGAGTCTGTTTTCAACTCCTTCCGTCAAGAAAGCACGCCAGCAAAACATTGCTGAGCCTTTTGACATCGCTGCTACTGGAAGCGGCATACCCTAGGCTGCTGTGGATCAAAGGATTGTGGACCTGTTAGTATCCAACATGCTGCCACTCCATGTTGTAGAGTCTGACACGTTCGAGAGTCTGATCAAGACGCTGAACCCCAGCAAGAGCTCCACGTCGAGGAGGACACTGGGCAGGAGAATCGTTGATTTGCATACTAACTTGAAGCAGTACTTGATCAGGTAATTGACTAGTTGACATAATTTTATCTTTTATACTTGAGTTAATTTATATTCCCAATATTTAAATTTTAACTTAAAATATAAATTTAAAACTTATATTTTTTCAAATTTTAGAGTTCTTGGCGATGTTAAGTGGGTGGCCACCACAGCGGACTGCTTGTCTGCCCACAAGAAAGGCTACCTGGGCATGACTGTCCACTGGTTGGACCCAACCACCAGGCAGAAGCAGAAGGCAGTACTCGTGTGCATCAGGCTGAGAAGCCATCATAACTATGATGTGCTTGCACAGGCCATGGTCAACATGCACTATGAATTACACATTGAGAAAAAAGTCACCATGTTAGATAGTTGATATTATATTAATTTACTTATTAGACTATTAGTCTATTAGTTCTATTAACAATTTGTATCAGAATTTTTCTCACATAAATTGTAGATTATTTTTATTTATAGACTCAATTCACTTGTAATATTTAATGACTAATTTTATAAAAAAAACTTAGACTGTCTTTCTATTCCAGGACTACCACAGACAATGGTAGCAACTTTGTAAAGGCCTTTGTCCAGTTTGGGGCAGAGGATGAAACACTGCCAGACCTGCCATTGGTTCAGAATGTGGACACCGACCCTGATGATGCGGCTGAGGCTACCCAGTTGGATGGATCCGTGGACGAGTAGGAGTTGGAGTATGTCTCCCTGAAAGACTCCTTGGCTGTGCCTGACGATGTCGACGCTGTCGTTGGCAATCCCATCAACCTGCCAGCCCACACCTTCAACCTAGTGGCCAGCAAGGATGCAGATGCTGCACTGCAGAGTGCAGTGTTCAAGAGGCACTACAGGGCTGTCATTGCCAAGGCACATGCGCTCTGGAACTACCAGAATCGCAGCACTGTGGCAGCCAACGCATCTACGCTAAGGTGGGGAGGAGGCAGGCTGTCCCCAACACGACGAGTTGAAACTTCACCTATGACGTTGTGATGGTCCTCATCACCATCCTGGAGACTAATAGGCCTGTTCTCCACAGAGTCATGACTCAGTTGAAAGTCAACAGCTTCAACGACCAGGATGTCAACTTAATGAAAGAGTATGCCAAGGTAATAAATAAATAATAAAATAATATTATATATTATTATAATATATATATTATTATTTTTTGAATTTATAGAATTTACTAATTCTCCATTGTTTTATTTCTAGGTCATGTCACCCGTGGCCAAAGCGCTCGACAAAGTCCAGGGGAAGGAACAAGCCTACCTTGGGACTCTGCTGCCAACGGTTGCTGCACCAATCTTTAGGCTCAAGGACTTGAAGTCCAAGGGCCTCGTCTACTGCACCCCCTTGGTCGACGCATTTTTGGCAGGCATCGACAAAAGGTTTCGAACCCTCCTGGAAGATGAGGAATGCCAGCTGGCTGCTGCCTTCCACCCCAGGTTTCGCCTCATCTGGTTGGATAAGTATGACAACACCAAGGTCGCCAAGGTGAGGAAAAGCATGGAGGGTAAGGTCGAGGAGGCCATGAGGCAGCAGTCTTACGAAGTGAGCAACAATAGTGAAGGCAGCAACAACGAAGAGGAGGAGGATGACTTCTTCAGAGGTGTAACTCTGCCAAAAGATAGGAGCAGAAGACACAGAGCACTCAAGAACAAGGCTCAGAACTTGGTCAAGATCTGGTTGGAGACCAACTCCAACGACTTGCTGACAGATGCTGCCTTCTTGGGTGATCAAGTGTTGCTGGACTTGTTCATCAAGTTCAACACAGCCATGCCCTCCAGTGTTGTAGTGGAGCATTTGTTCTCTATGGACAAGGACATCTTGAGGGCCAAGAGATCATCTCTTTCTGATGAAAACTTTGACATGCTAATTTTCATGAAGGGCAACATGCATCTCATGAAAAAAATAGAGAATGAGAAGAAGAGTAAAATTAAATTATGTATATATCGTGTTTTTCAATTTTTTCTTTCTTTCGGCAACTTTATCAATATTTTTTTTAGTTTATTACTAATATTGTGTTTCATTTAAGTTATTTTACCCTTTTCTGGCTCTAAATGCTTTAAAAACTTTAAAAAGGTCCAAAACTATGAAATCAGCCTTCTTTAGGTCTTTTAAAAGTTAAAACTATGAAATCAGCCTTTTTTTAACTCTAAAGCAAAGAAACTTTCGCTTGGGGGTTCTAAAGCCCTTAGAAAGACCAAAAATGGCTGATTTTATAATTTGGGCGCCTTTTAAAGGTGTTTTTAGGTGGTTTTAGAGTGAGAACTGATTTTTTTATTTTTTTTTCTATTATAAAAATTAACGTTAACAATTTATCGATAACTTCCGTTACATTTTTAAAGAATTAACTGATTAACAGTTATCGAAGTTAATTTTTTGGTTAACGGATTTACGGTTAACGAAGTTAACTTTAGGATAAACGGTGCCCACCTCTTGAAGAGAGGATTGTCCCGTTTCCGAGATTGGAATTTGAGTCTAAAAGACGGAACAAAAGAAGGTCCTCCCAAAAGAACGTGATTCCGAAGAGTTGGAAGCTCTTGTCACAGCAAATCCCGCTACAATTTTTAGGTAACTCGCAGCGCAATTTAACGTAACTCATACGATTGCCCTACGTCAAATAAGAAGGATTGGAAAGGTTCCCGTGATTGACAAATGGGTCCCACACGGACTGTTCACGGTGAATCCGTAACAGTGTATTGCTTGCAGTGAGTCATTGCTTTCATTACACATCCAGGCACCATTTTGGGGCAGGTTTGGATCCTTTATCATAACGTTAAACGCTGTCGTCCTTGGATCAGTCAAGGAAGCAGAATTTCTCAACAACCGAAAGGATGACTTCATCCCTAAAAGATCATGTTGAGCGTATGTTAAGATTTTGAAGGAATTGTCCATTACGAACTATTAGACAACAATTAATTCTAATCTCTACCGCAATTAACTTCGTTGTTTGAAAGCCGCGTTGGGCTAAAAGTGACCCTCCTTAGTCAACAGAAGTAGTGTCATCCATCCTCCATCACGATAATGCTCGTCTTCACACAGCTCGAATGACCAAAGATCTCTTGGAGGAGCTCGGGTGGGAAATATTGCCACATCCTCCATACTCCCCTGACCTTGATCCTTCTGATTATCACGTACTTAGGGGATTGCAAAACCATTTGGATGGTCTTTGGTTGACATCAAGAGAAGAGGTTGAAAACGAGTTGGCTTCATATTTTGCATCAGAACATAAAGAATTTTACAAGAGTGGCATTTATAAGGTTGTTAACAGATGGAATGAGGTTCTACAAAGCAAAGAGGTTATGTTTATGATTAAATATTCCCATAGTCATAAGTTTTTTCAATTTTAATATACATAAATCCTAAAATCGGACATTGCTTTTGTTCCATCCTGACAATTTTAAATCATTACAATGCCACATCCTCCATTGCTTTCGTTCCATCCTGACAATTTGAAAGCATTACAATGCGGAAGTTTATTTCATATATGGATATATTATGAAATTCGAAGGGGTGAGATGCAGATGTCTCCTTAACAAGGAAGTTTACTCGGAGAACAGCGACAATGAAAGCCGAATTTGTCGACCTTGTTTACTAAGCGAGTCATTCGAGGTTACGCGTATATCCGTGCCAAAATAGACCATTCTCTGATATTTTACAATGACCTAGGACAGAATAAAGGACTTAAGAATAAATACAAATAAATCCATTGATAACTTTGGGGTTAGAGGTGTAGAACCTGACGTCAGAAGTCTACCAGAAACACTCCTGCATAGATTGGGGGTTTTAAGTTTATGCCCAGGCTAATCTCGCACTAGAAGGAGGGGGGGGGCATGTTCGTGTATCATAGGGAACCATGCTGCAGATTACACCTGGAAGATTGCGTGTCCCCCGTCCCCAACCCCGCAAGGGGATCTGCGGCTATATTCGTTCGGATATTTTCATTTCCTCCATCTTTCTTTACAAATATCGTCTTACAAACCTTCTGGATGAGATACTCTCGTTTGTTTTTGCTTCTTAGCTTTAACTAATAACAAACATAAATCAAGCTACCCCCTTCTCCCCTCCTCTCCCTTCCTCCTTCCACTTTTCATTTTCGCGCCTATTCGCTGCAGGCGCGAAAATGAAAAGTGGAAGGAGGAAGGGAGAGGAGGGGAGAAGGGGGTAGCTTGATTTATGTTTGTTATTAGTTAAAGCTAAGAAGCAAAAGCAAACGAGGGTATCTCATCCAGAAGGTTTGTAAGACGAGATTTGTAAAGAAAGATGGAGGAAATGAAAATATCCGAACGAATATAGCCGCAGATCCCCTTGCGGGGTTGGGGACGGGGGACACGCAATCTTCCAGGTGTAATCTGCAGCATGGTTCCCTATGATACACGAACATGCCCCCCCCCCCCCTTCTAGTGCGAGATTAGCCTGGGCATAAACTTAAAACCCCCAATCTATGCAGGTAGATATCATAGATTTATTGATTATTCCATTCTATGTACTATAATATACTACAAAGAATATATACTACATTATTTTGTTGCCTCGTATATTATACAAGGAGGGGACAATATAATGGAAACACGAGCTGTTCCTACTCTTATATTTCTGCCAGTGATTTTTACAGAAATAAAAACTCCAATTTTCAACAAATTGTCTTTGCATGTATCGCCCACATCTCATACCGGATGTTGTTAAACTCAAGGTGTACTCTGTTGAGGTCTATATATTAATAAACTGAGTCTCGGGCACAAAATATGCTAAGATCTACCATAATTTTAGATAAGCTGTGTCTAAAGTAATGTTGGCCTGCCCCCCCCCCCCTCCCCTAAAAAACAGCTGAACGTAACTCTGGACGGAAGGCGAAATTCAATGATCCTTTATTGTAGAGCATTAAAATTCAGTGTCTAAAAAGCATAAAGCCACACCCGTAAGAGTGATTGACAACACTGTCAAATTAATGTATACCAAAACATGACATCGAACACTTCATGTTACTAGATAACATGGAAGCGCTGTAATTTTCCAAGCTTCTCTTTTCTGATATGAATATTAAAAAGCACAAAAATGGTATGACGATAATCAAAATTGGCCAATGGGAGAATGTCATTTAGTCTAGTGAATCGTTCTTCACGCCCTTGTAATCCTCAGAAGGTGTTAATTTGTCAAGGCAGCCCATAGTTACTTCTAATTCTGAGTGTCTAATCACCACCCCACCCCCTTGAAACATGGATGCGAAACCATATTGATTTGGGGTGTCATATCATGGAATTCTATCGGTCAGGTTGTACTGGTACACAATAGAGTTTAAGTGGCTGGGCCATCTTAGAGTCCAATAGTGGAACGGTCTTCCAAGATGATAATGTATCGATCCAACCACTATAAGTATCAAAGACTTGCTAAGAAAGCATGCTAAGTAAATTAAACACATGGATTGTCTGTCCTCTACAATTGCCGTATCTTAAAATTATAAAGCATATGTAGTTTGTATTGAAGCGAGAAGTGAACAACCGATTTCTTCCGTCAGCGTCGCTGAAGGAACTGGAATAGGCTTTGCTTTAAGAAAGGTTTAAAATTCAAGTAACCACTACCAGCTTTATGAGTCAATTTCTTGATAAATGCAAGCATTTAGTGCTACCAAAGGAGGACAAACTCCGTATCAAATAATAAAACTTGCATTTAACGTATTTCCATTTTTTTTCAACTCTTTATTGGGATAAAAATCAAGAAAATGAATTTTAAACCAGATGTCCACTAAAACGGAGACATATTTGTTTATGCGGGAGAAAAGAAGGCACGATAAGTTCACTTGAAAACTCAGTCTAATATTCGAGGATTTCCTTCCTAGATCTATTTAGTTACATGATATAAATATCAATAAAATATTGTAACATTTTGCGCACGTGCGCCATTACTGGGCAATTTCCCTGCAAAATGCTGCCTTACTTTGTATGGTCCTTAAGTTCCAAGCCTTTTGTGTCCTAAATAAGAGGTGGGTCATACAAGGACAATTTGTCCGAAAAAGGAGAAATTTGATAACTTTACCATCAAGTGTGACGTCATAATTATTCGAAAGGCTTTTACACATGTTTATTATTTTTATTTTTTACCCTAGAAATGGCATAACATAACATGATGCTTAAAGTGCACAGTTATTTTTAATTTATAGCGAAAATCAACGAAATAATCATCAGCAGAAAATTGTAAGGATGTATCCTTAAGAAAGTGATAAAGATAAGAGTTAAAGTGTCGAAGATATGAAGATATACGTAGGTGAGTCAAAAAGTTCTCAGACAAATGCCAGATTATTGAAATGTTCGATTTTGTACAAGTAAATACAGGGTCAAACACGACTTTCATGTTTTCTGAACAATTCCTACAAAATTCGTCATTCATTTTGTCGAGACTCTTTGTACATATTAGATGTGCTTCAAAAAGGTTACTTTTTTGAACCCATAAAATGGCAAATTTTGAGATAAGAGCGAACATTAAATTCCTGACTAAACTTGATTGGAAGCCTGTTAAGATTATTGACGCTCTACAACAGGTTTATGGTGACTCTTCGCCATGTAGAGCGGTAGTTTACGACTGGATTAAGCGCTTCAAGGGGGGCAGAGAAGAAGTTGAAGATGATCCACGTGAAGGGAGACCCTCCACCTCCATTAACCCAGAAAATGTCGAGCTTGTGAGGAATCTAGTGGATAAAGATCGCCGTATTACTATTGATGAAGTTGCCAATGCATGTGAAATCTCTCATGGCTCAGCATTTGGAATTCTAACTGAAAATCTTGGCCTGAGCAAGCTTTCAGCACGTTGGGTCCCAAAAGCGTTGCGAGAAGACCAGCTGAATCATAGGGCCAACCTTTCTTTGGCTATTTTGACCAAGATTGAAGCAAACGAGGATAGTTTTTTTGAGCGCCTCGTAACGGGAGATGAAACTTGGGTGTATCAGTTTGATCCTGAAAGTAAAAATCAATCAAAAGAGTGGCACCCAAGGGGGGCAGCAGGGCCTATCAAGTTCAAGACAGAGAGGTCCGTTAAGAAGATAATGGCTACAGTTTTTTGGGATTCGGAGGGAATTATTTTAATAGACTTCTTAGAAGGACAAAAAACTGTTACATCCAGCTATTACGAAGGAGTTTTAAGGAAGCTGAAAACTTCAATAGCCAAAAAACGACGAGGAAAGCTCCACAAGCAAATCTTGTTCCACCATGACAATGCCCCTGCACATTCGTCCAAAGCTGTGAGATCTCAGCTACGGGAATTTCGATGGGAAACTCTTGCTCATCCCCCTTATAGCCCTGATTTAGCACCCTCTGACTTTTTTCTGTTTCCAAATTTAAAGGGACACCTAAAAGGAACCCGGTTTCAATCATTAGATGAAGCAAAAAAGCAGGTCATTACTTGGTGCCAGAGACAACCCCGTGAATTCTACAAAGATGGTCTTTACCGTTGGATTCATAGATTAAGAAAGTGTATAGATGTTAATGGAGCTTATGTAGAAAAATGATTACAGTATTATTACAAATAAAAATTTTATGCCATTTATCTGAGAACTTTTTGACTCCCCCTCGTACAGTCACAAGTCCACTTGTGGACGTTGTGGGCGGGGGGGGGCCAGTTTAAGATAGGTTTGTTCGATTGGGTTGGTTAACTTAGCTTAGGTTGGTTTGATTAGTTATGCTAATTAGGTTGTTAGATGACAATATTTCGGCTAATTAGCTTAACTCTAGATTTTTGGAAAATAATTATCTGACAATAAAGCTTGACCGAACTAAACTTCGTAAAACTGCGATCATAAGATTTACAGAATGACGTCATTAATTATCAACGAAAATTTGATATAAAAATAAATGCATGCATAATTTGAGAGCGTAACTGTTAAATAACTCGTGAATTAATGTGACGTCAAACCAGAGTGGTTGGCAGAGTTTTTCGTTTCCGGGCAAATTGTCCTTTAGAACAGTGGTTCCCAACCTTTTTTTGTTCATGGCCCACCTTGCGATCTTTAATATTTCTGTGGCCTCATTGGCATTATTAGCAGAAAAATAGTACTTCAATATTATAATACCTTCCATAAAAAGATCAGTGTCTATTAATTGCACATATATTCTCCTTTATTCTATTTTACTAACAGAAAAATATTTTGTGGGTTCAATAATAGAACCATTTTCTATCATACATTATTTCTCTTATATAGCAGCAAAACTAAATTTAAAGCAATTAATTTAAAGATAAATAAAGTAATCGTTAGAGATATTATATCTATTAGAAATACGACACAGTAAAGAGTGCACGTAAAAATATCCTTATTGGTAGCATATACTTTATAAATATTATGTTTAGAGTCCCCATATAATATTAGTTATTTTATGATGATTGAAAAGATAATTACCAAAATAAAAAAAAATACTGCACACAGACAAGATTGTCACGGAGCATGAATGATGGTACAACTTGGAACATGGATACTGACTGACTGAGTTAGCAACTGCAACGAGTATTGGTGCCGTGGGTGTGGAACATAGATACGACGCTGCCAAACGTATAACTAATAAATCACTACAACGTTGTTGTATATCGAAGTAAAAGACACTCAATGTTTTATGATTAATAACCCGTAAATAGTTGCTTGTCACTAGATTAACAGAATATGGAGAACTAAATATAGTTAAATATGCTATATTGTCAAAAGGCTGATAATTAAATAATTTTCGAATTACTATAATAATTTTATAAGAAAAGAAGCTCTGTGCCCCCTTCATTGGACCTGATCCCACTCACTCCCAAATATTTTCTGTGGCTCACCAGAAATTTGCCATGGCCCCAGGTCGGGAATCGCTGCTTTAGAGGATATTTTTCTAGAAGAGAAATAAGCTGAAGAATAGTCTTTTAATTTAAGGAACAATTCTCAAGAAACACAATAGGTATAATGTAAATAGTATTAATTAAACCTAGGCACTCACCTTAGAATATTTCAGGCTATAATTCAAATCAAAAGATACAAATTATTTGCTAGTTTAATCAAAGTACAATGTAAATATCAGTAATTATTCATATTAGGTAGAGGGAGGTCAGATCAGAGGTGTATAGAAACAGAACTACATTAGGCAAAATCTAGAGACTGACTGGCTGATTGATCAGTTCATTGTTGCCACTTCAACTATAATCTAGTGACTTTTAACTAGGGATACTACAGAAGCAACATTTTAAAGACGCGCAGAAACGAGATATTCATACACATTATAAATAAGTTCAGGCATATGTTTTTTATGCTGTATGTACCACGTGCCAGTAAAGTAATTAGTACATTTTGTAAGTGGCGCATTTTTTATTCTTGTATGATGGTAAGAGGCTCATATTAATAAAGACTTTCACAGCACTTCGTAAATGATGTGGTGAGCCTTTATAAATCACATTAAAAGACAAATTGTCTTATCTTTTTTTATGATATAGTGTAGCACTGCCTGATTCTTATTAATCTGCAGTACTCCAAAAATAAGCAAAATAATGTGCATGTATATAATGATTTTTGTATTACTCAAAATAATTTAATACAATATCATTCGAAACAGCTTGTATCTGAATATAAATCGAACATAAGCGGAGTGAGAACTCAAGGCAATATATATGTATCGCGACTTTAGGATCACCCTATATATATATATATATATATATATATATATATATATATATATATATATATATATATATATATATATATATATATATATATATATATATATATATATATATATATAAACTCTCTCGAAATACGTTCCAATAACGTAACTGCAAAGACTCAGAAAATGTGTAATCGAAAATCTTCCACTCTCACTCGCGTTGCCCATTAAAAAGGTTCGTCAAAAGGTATTTAACTATTCAGGTCTATAAATTCACCTCAAACGTGAGTACGTTATTAATAGATATTCTTCATCCATTTCATAAACCAATTTACTATTGCCATTGTGATTAGCTTACATACTATTATCGTACATCCTATTTTATATATCATTGTGACCCACTATTATTTAATCCACTATTATTAACACCGCTGTTTACATCAGATTTAATATCTTATTGTGATCCTATTTTATTTAACATCATTTTTAACTTCCTATTCAACGTCCTATTAATATCCATTAAACCATCACTCATGTATACCAATTTGTCTAAAAGTTATATTCATTCAATCCTGTTCTCATTTGTTAATTCTTAAATATATTATATTTTCGTTATCGCTCATTCTTCCATTCCTTCGAATTTCCCAACGCGTTAACTGTCGATCCACGTGCAGCTTAAGCCCAAATTCATCCTTCAAGTGTCTTCTCAAAATTTATTATGTGATTAATTCTTGTTCGCTATCTAAGCTAAATAAAAAACTAATTAATTACATTTAAATAATAAATGGTGCCCAGACCCGGGAGGGTGAGCGTTAGCCCTTGCATAACATTTCCATGTTATACACTCCGCTTCTAGGGGGGGTGTAACGTACGAGAAGTGTAGGCGAGCGGCTACAATGCTCCGCTTGAATGAGTCACTTTTGAGACTCAAGATGGCTGAGTGGATTCGCCGCTGGCTAACAGTTGTCCAGCGACGCGGGAAGCTGTTCGCAACTCGCTTACGCTATTATATTTTTTTCTTTACCCCTTATACTACTCCCCTCTCTCTACAATATTGGTGTCTTTTTAGAGGGCGACGCGAGCGAGAGCCTTCGTCTCCGCATGGGTTGCTCGTTTTGGTCTTCCATCAACGATCATGACTGATCGTGGCAGCCAATTTGAATCCCAACAATGGGATGCACTCATCTCAGTGTTTGGCTTCTTTCGTCTTCATACGACTAGTTATCGCCTCCAAAGCAACTCCAAAGTGGAACAGTTGCACCGAGCCCTTAAAACAAGCTTACGCCCCACAGATCCCAACATCACTTGGGTGGACAAGCTACCTTTGATTCTCCTGGGTATTCGTTCATCCTTGAAAGAGGACTTGGCCTGCTCTGCGGCTGAACTTGTCTACGGTACTCAACTTAGTCTCCCTAGTCAATTCCTTTGTTCTTCTGACTGACCTCTACCTTCTCACCTCGATCCTGCTTCTTATGTACACGATTTTGTATGGCTGATGGCTGAGGTTAAGCCTACCGTTCCTAGAATGCCTGCTAATCTCAAAACGTTCGTGCCGAAAGAGATGACAAGTTGTTCTCATGTTTTTGTCCGTCGCGATTCAACTCGCTCTTCCTTACAACCTGTCTAAGATGAAACCCTTTCTCGTCATCTCTAGGAAGCTGAAGTTCTTCGTCCTTCAGCTTTGCACCAAACAGGATACTGTTTCCATTGATCGCCCGAACCAGCCTTTATTGAAAACGTTTACCTCAAACATCCGCTTCCCACTTCTTCATCCACTATAACGCCTTATGTTCCAGGACGTCTCCCAAATAACCTCCAAATCACCCTTACAAACACCCCTGATACACAAATTTCACCATCTGTTTTGCTGCCCCGTAACCTGAAAATCGGAATCGAGACTCCCACGTCCCGGTTGACATCATCTCAAGGAACCAAGAAGCGGATTACCTTCGCTCCGTCAATTTCTGCTCGTGCTGGTGCCTCGCTCAACGCAACTGGTACTGCCACAGTGAATACGTGTTCCCGTGCTCGCAGCCAAACAACTGGCACTGGACCACGCCTACCAACCCAGGCCTCTTAAAACTACTGATCCAACCACTAACGCACTTGAATAGCATAATGAGATGGAGCTCCATTTTGCTGGAAGTAAACCGGAAAGTTATCGTCCTCGTTTAGCAATGATGGGAAAATCTCTTCTTTCAAAATGTTAAGATACTTTTCGGCATTAAGATTTACACTAACAAAAACTGGGCCAATGATTCTGCAACCCCATATCCCGACCCAAACCATCACTTTACCAGCAACTTCGTTGGATTCATCCAGTGAGGGTTAACATCACTCCAATAACGCATGTTCTTTCGATTAACCTCTCCATTGAAATAAAAATTAGCTTCGTCAGTAAACAAGATCTTAGTTGAGAAGTTTTGATCTTCATTCAATTTGCTTGATGCCCATTCACAAAATTTCAATAGTCTATCTGGGTCATCTTCAGTCAAATGCTGCAGCATCTGCAATTTGTACGGAGGCCACTTATTTGATTTTAAAATTCGCTGGACACTCGATTGGCTGACTCCAGTTGCAGCAGCCAATCTCCGTGTATTTCTACCGGGGCTTCGTGTTATTGCTGCGAGAATTGTAATTGTTGTGTTTTCATCGGTTGCTGTACGTGGTCTACCACTTCTTCTTTGATTTTCAACACATCCAGCTTGTTTAAACTTTATATTGGGTTGAGGAATAAGTTCTTGCAGTTTTATCATATTTATTCATTACCATTAACAATTTTAGAAAAACTTCATTTTTAATTGATAACAATATGTTATTTAATCAATAATGTATTCTCCGTTGTTATTTACGACTTCTTCCCAATGTTCAACTAGTTTTTCGATGTCTCTGCAATAAAAATCTCTGGATTTTGACTCGAAGAATTCGTCTAACCAGCTTCTAAATTCCACATCAGTATTAAACGAAACGCCGCGCAAATTGTTGGAGAGCGATCGGAACAGATGGAAATCCGAAGAAGCCAAGTCCGGCGAATATGGAGGATGCGGCAGGATTTCCCAATTAAGCTTTTGTATGGCGTCTTTTGTCATATTGGCAATGAGAGGACGAGCATTGTCGAGTTGCAGAAGGACTCGATAACGTCGATGAGGTCGCTTTTCACGAATAGCTTCGGCGAGTCGATACATTTGTTGAACGTAGAGTTCTGCATTGACAATCTCGTTGTTCGCAAGGAGGTCATAAAGAATGATGCCTTCACAATCCCACCACACACACAGCATCGTCTTTCGTGGATGAAGTCCTTGCTTTAATCGCGGAAGTGGTTTTTATTGGGGCTGAACCATTGTTTTCGGTGGTTCATGTTGACATAAACACACCACTTTTCGTCGCCAGTGATGATGCGGTGAAGAAATCTGTCCTTATATCCACGAGTAGCCTTGTGGCGAGCAAGCAAACTTGCGGCAATCGTGGAGCGTTGAAGTTTGCTGCTTTCGCTCGAAGCGTGCGGAACCCATGCACCGAGTTCTTGAACTTTCCTCATCGAATGAAAGTGATTCACTACAGTTTTCTGATCACACGCCAATTGTATAGCCAATTCTCTAGTCGATTGACGAGGATTTTCATGAAGAAGGTCGTTCAATCGATCTTCATCCAACTTAATGAGGCGACCAGAACGTTCTTCGTCATTAAGATTGAAATGACAGTTTATGAAACGTGAAAACCACAATTGAGCTGTCCTTTCTGATAAAGCATTTTCTCCGTACACAGCACAAATATCGCGACGAGCTTTGGCTGCGTTTGCATTGTTCCCGTCTCGATTGAAAATGAATAACAACAAGTGTCGAGAATGCGCCTTTCTATCAACTTGACATTCCATTTTGAGGGTACAGAACAAAAATTAAATTAACACAACTTTTAAATAAACCGCATTGACTTATTATTCACCTTCAAGACGTAGCCTAAGCAAAAGCCTAATAGTCTACGCTGTTAAGAGACGTAGCGTAACCTTTGCAAATTTTTGCTCTCATTATTTATTATTGTTTCTTAATATGTGCACAAATCACGTCAACAAAACTTAAATCAACACAACATTAAAAAAAACGCAAGAACTTATTCCTAACCTAATAATATGTAAGTTTTGCCACGGTGTTGTGTGTTATCTTGGTTCCATGTTTTCTGTTAAATTCTGCTGCAATCTTTCGACTACTTCCAGATCCGGCCATCAATATTATCTCTATTCGTTGTTCGTTTGTCAAAGGCATCCTAAGGGTATCTGAAAATAAAAAAATTACATGCTAAAAAATATAAAGTTGGAACAATAAATTGTTTCTTATAAAAACCGTATTTTTTCCTATGTATCGCGACTTTGCAATCCCTATATATATATATATATATATATATATATATATATATATATATATATATATATATATATATATATATATATATATATATATATATATATATATATATATATATATGGTTTATTAAACTCTCTCGAAATACGTTCCAATAGCGTAACTGCAAAGACTCAGAAAATGCGTAATCGAAAATCTTCCACTCTCGCTCGCGTCGCCCATTAAAAAGGTTCGTCAAAAGGTGTTTTACTATTCAGGTCTATAAATTCATCTTAAACGTGAGTACGATATTAATAAACATTTTTCATCCATTTCAGACCCCAATTTACTATTATTACCATTGTGATTAGCTAACATACTATTATCGTACATCCTATTGTATATATCATTGTGCTGCACAATTATTTAATTCATTATTATAAAGACTACTGTTTACATCCGATTTAATATCGCATTGTGATCCTATTTTATTTAACATCATATTTAACTTCCTATTCAACATCCTATTAATATCCATTAAACCATCCCTTGTGTATACAATTTGTCTAAAAGTTATATTCAATCAATCCTGTTCTCATTTGTTAATTCTTAAATATATTATAGTGGCGTAGGAAGCAAGTTGAAAGTTATTTCTTCCTGGTTCTTTTTATGTTTATAGATTTTCGATAAAGACTACAGAGAGAGAGAGAGAGAGAGAGAGAGAGAGAGAGAGAGAGAGAGAGAGAGAGAGAGAGAGAGAGAGAAGAGGCAGTAGAGATTACAGATAGGGAGAGAGAAAGAGAAACCCATTACGTTATTTATTCCGCATTCTCTTTTATTTTTGTTTCTAAACATATTTAGTGCTTTATTATTGAATAGATTATGTTCATAAGTTATACCAAAAAATTTTATATTTCAGGGTGATATAAAAAAATATATCTTTAAGGAAATCTGAGGAAATTTCATTCATAAATCTGTAGAATTTCCCCGAAAAAAACCCCAGCTCTAGGGAGGAGGGAGCGGGAAAGAAGGATGCAGTGCCGCCTGTAAGGAAAACCAGCGTAGAAAAAGCCCAAAGGAGACGAAAATCAAAAAAATACCTTACCCCCATAGGGGAACTATATCGATAATAACACTCACGATTCGCTGAGGGCGAGATGACAGAGGAATATCGTTCAAATAACACCCCAAAAAGAGGAGCGCAAAACATACACGCCAACCCACGCAGATGGCACCAAGAAATCTGGGGTTTTCTTGTGACGTCACTGCGGCGGTTAACTCACAAATAAGGCCTAGAGAGAGAGAACGGGGGCTGATGGGGTTGTGAACGGTGACTCTTCTTTTTTGTGTGATTTCTGACTAGCCAATGACGAAAAATAGAGTTTTCGTTGTTCTTAAAACCCCCATTTCCTTTTCTGGCCTTGCCAAAAAGCGTGGGGGCCAAAACATATGTTGGCCCCCACGGCGCTCACGCTTCCTACGCCACTGTATTATATTTTCGTTATCGTTCACTCTTCCATTCCTTCTAATTTCCCAGCGCTTTAACTGTCGTTCTACGTGTAGATTAGGCTTAAATTCATCCTTCAATTCTCTTCTCAAAATTTATTATGTGATTAATGCTTGTTCGTTATCTAGGCTAAATAAAACACTAATTAATTACATAATAATAGGACCTAACCTAAGATTATTTGTTTACGTTCCATTCGTCTAAAATTATGTTCTTTTGAACTTACTAGATGTAACAATAAAAGAAACTGAATCTCATTTGTTGGGCAAAGGTAATAAAGCAAAGCAAAATCTAAGTGAGTTAGCTTTTTTTTTAATTCTAGGGACAACCCTTGATTACTTTGTTTCGTGAGACAGGGGTTTCTTTCAGATTTTCACCAAGTACCTGACTAATTTATCTGTAAAAAAGGGCTTGATCGCAGGGGAGGTGGGGGTTACAATCATATTTCGAGGTGACCTATTATGTATACCCAATGCCTTGACAAGATTTCCAGGTGTGCTCCTGGAGATGTTTCCTTGTCCTTTAAATTTATCTCTATAGAATACTTCAATAATATATGCTAACCCCTCTCTCTGAATGAGTTCAGATCTCATTTTCGCCACTTACATGATCTATGTATCTGGTTTTATTTTGTGATTTCAATGCTGTTCATAGGGATTGGGACTCTATAAGTGCACCAAATGTGACTGGTTGGTTTCTGTTTGAGTCTCTACTGGACTGTCCTTTTGTCTTGTTCACTATTCCTTTTCCAAGTACGCAGTTAACCGGGTTTAGTGGTGTCATGAGTACACTTAACCTAGGTTTTGGCTCAACTGCATTGCCACAAACAATTTTCAAGTGATGTTAGTGCGCAAGGTAACGAATCACGGCCATACTGGAAGTTTGGTGGTGTTGACTGGTCTTTACGGTTATAACAGCTGCAGCACTCTGTTCTTACTGGGTTAGAATATGACTATTTTATTAAAACTTTAATGGCTGTCACTGAAAATCATGTCAAATAAACACGGAGACGGAGTGCTCTTTTTCCGATCCACAAATACTTAGTATAACAGTGTTCTGGCTGTAGCTGTTAATTCCAAACTGAAGTTATTTCACTCCCTCAGGCATGGGCTAATTACTGTTTGTTTGCTTGTTTTTTTATTTACGAATTTCAATGGGAAGTTTGTAATTGCCCACCGTGGTGTCCATATGTCTAGAAAGGAATCCTAATACGGATTCTGCTTTGAGAAACTTGACAGTACCATCCCTCTTCGTCAGGTTTGGTGAGCTTTCAGGGGTATTAGATGTCGACCTTCTCTCCATCTCTCAATCAACACAGCAGGCAGTCCTCCCCTCTCTTAAGCTGGAAATGTTGAGCTTATCCGGGATGACTTTCCCAGTCATTTTTTATACTCACTTTCAATACAATGAACTAGTCTCAGCTATCTCAAAGCTGAAGTCGAAGTCTTCCATGCATTGAAAACATGCATTGAGGGGTCCATCTGTCTAGAAAGGAATCCTAATACGGATTCTGCTTTGAGAAACTTGACAGTACCATCCCTCTTCGTCAGGTTTGGTGAGCTTTCAGGGGTATTATATGTCGACCTTCTCTCCATCTCTCAATCAACACAACAGACAGTCCTCCCCTCTCTTAAGCTGGAAATGTTGAGCTTATCCGGGATGACTTTCCCAGTCATTTTTTATACTCACTTTCAATACAATGAACTAGTCTCAGCTATCTCAAAGCTGAATTCGAAGTCTTTCATGCATTGAAAACATTCATGATAAAATGCTCATGAATTTGTCTAGCAAGACTTTGAAAATGCCTGGAGCTCTTCGAATAACCTTCATTCTTGGAAAGAAGCAGTCTTCATTCCTATCCTAAAGCCAGGTAAAAAGAGTCAGCTCACATATTTTTATTGCCCTATTAACCTCCTTTCCTGCATGTCCAAACTCTTTGGAGGTTGGTTCACACACACCTCCTTTGATGGGCTGAGGCGAAGGGCTTCTTACCTTGTCCTCAGAGCGGTTTTAGGCCGGACAAGTGAATCTAGGACATCCACTTCCAGTTGGAGCACATGACTAGTGTCTATATGATATTCAAAAGGTTGTCCTGTTAGCATTCCTAGACATCAATAAGGCTTTTGATTCGGTTCCATACAAGGCCATGCTCTTCAGAGTGACCTAATTTGGAATTAAAGGTAGAATGTTTCGTTGGCTACAGGCTTTATTTTTAAGACAAACGGATTTTTTATTGTATGTAGGAGGTTCTATCTCTCAGAGGTGGGCACTAAATACATTTAAAGTATTTAAATACTAAATATTAAATACATGAGAAAATGTATTTAGATACTAAATACATTTTGAAAATGTATTTAGTATTTAAATACTAAATACATTAAATATATTTAGATACATTTTTAAATACATTTCAAATGCATGATATATAATGACAATCGATAAGGACCATTAGTATCACAACAAAATATATCCATTAAAATGAAATTGCATATTATAATTACTAATGTAGGATTTGATGACAATTGGACATAGGTACTACAATAAAATAGAAAGTTCCATAGAATGAAATTTCAGTTAGCTATTTATATCAGCATTACATTTAAGTGATATCAGTTACTGAAATGTTTCGTCAGATAAAGAACTACGTTTTAGAGATAAGGTCAATCCTCCTAAAGAGAAGAGTCGTTCCACACGAGCTGACGACAGGAGGGGGGTGTTGTATTTAATAATTAACTTTTTTTATGTTTGGATATCTATCTAAACTTTCAAGTGTTTTATCTGAATCCTAAAAGTAACTGGACAATTCTAAATCTGCGGTTGATCGTGTTTGAGTGGGTTTTGTAAATCCAAAATAATCGTGACTGTCCGATACACCACTGGATGATTCAGCTTCGGGTCCCTCTGATAAATTGTTAACCACTTGAATCATAATATTTTTAACAGAGTCTTGGTGGCTTAAACTCTCCCATGAAATACTGATATCTAACCAACAGAGTTCGAAGAATGGCTGGCTTGTTAATGCAATAATGGCATCTGTAACGCTGTCTTCATTTTTCAAGGTCAAATAAGATTGTTAGCGCTTTCCAAAGCCCTTAATGACTGCACATAGAAGAGGTTGGCAAAATTTCAGATAATGTGACTTAAGGCTCTCCAGCTTTTTCTCCACAATGAACAAGGCAGGGAGCAATTATCCATAAAAATAGTTTTGTTCTCGCTGTAGGCGATCAATTACCACTGCAATAGGAGCCAAAACTGAGACATACTCCACAAGAAACCCAATTTCGCGACTTCTGAAAACTGGAAGTTCAAGAGACGTCATGAGTTGATGTAATTTGTCCTCGTGTTTTAAAAGTAATGACAATGCATCAAACAGAGTTCCACCTTGTAATGCAAGGTACCTTTACTGAGCAGTTGATAACAGTTTTGATAATCTCTGCTGATTTGGGACGACCGCTTTTATTCGATAATGCTAAGCATTTCCCCATCGCAGCATGAAGGATATTTGCAAAAGAAGATATTTTCAGTGTCTTTTTTGCATCAGTTGTGGTGATGAGATTGAGTGTGTGTGTGAAACACAACGCAAATGCTTAGGTAGGCTGAAGCTTCATGGGTCAAACGAAAGGTCTTCTTCCTGATCTAAGGCACTTCTCATTAAGAAATTATCCTTTAGCTCGTGCTCACCCTGATCTTCCTTACCTACCTGGATTCCATCTTCTGAATCCGTGGACACATTTTCAGCAGTTGCTGCAAATTCCTTAAACGCTTTAACAAAATTAGAGCCGTTATCAGTGATGGTGTTCGTGATTTCTGCAGGAGGATATCGTATTCATTGATGATATTCTCCACATGTTCAGCAATCTTGATGTAGTTATGTTCTCCTTTGAAGCGACAGCATGCCAATATTCCATGTGACAGACAAGAGCAGCTTCCTCAAGCTAAAAAAAAATGAAATAACAGTCCAATATTTGTCAGATAAATGTTTCCATAAATTTTACATATTAATAGAATCGAGATAATTTCCACCAACGAATAGGTCTGCTTTTAGCCAAGAGCTAATAACTCCCTAACTGTAAAGACATTTTCAATTTCATAAAGAGCAAAATCTTAACATACCGAATGAACTTATCCAGTAAGTCTTTCTGGCAGGATGTAGGGGCCGATGAGATAGTTGTCAATAATGCCTGCCCACACATTTACGGAGAATCTATCTTGGTGACTGCTTCCCCGTGTACCATGTGGATTGATGTGGGGCCACAAATGCAGATTATGCGTCTTTTCACGGATGAAGCAACATTCACGCGAGAGGGAATATTCAATATGCATAATCTACATTTGTGGCCCCACATCAATCCACATGGTACACGAGGAAGCAGTCACCAAGATAGATTCTCTGTAAATGTGTGGGCAGGCATTATTAACAACTATCTCATCGGCCCCTACATCCTGCCAGAAAGACTCACTGGACGCAATTATTGGGCGTTTCTTGATGAAGTACTACCAGGGTTGCTAGAAGATGTTCCTCTGGCGATTCACAGAGGAATGTAGTTCTAACAAGATGGTGCACCGGCACGCTTCACCATTGCTATTAGGAAGTTTTGGATGATCGGTACCAAACCGCTGGATTGGTCGTGGCGGACCAATCTCTTGGCCACCCAGGTCTCCTGACATGATACATATATACAACAAACTTTGGGGACACCTAAAGAGTGTAGTGTACGAAACACCAGTTCCGTCCGAAGAAGAACTTATCGGCAGGATTATTGATGCCTGTGCAAGGATTGCTAAAACTCCTACCGGCTACCGGCGCCTTTACGCAGGCATCGCAGCAGATGGGCGGAAGTTCGAACACCTATTGTGACTACTAACCTAACTCCAAACTCTGCATTTCTACAGAGTAAACTCATTCTGAATTTAATTTTTCATTTACCCGACGACACGCTCCACTTATAAGTCTTAGTAACTTTTAAACTAAACATTTGTGGATACTCCTCCATAGAGTAAATTATGCTTATTTAACCTGAAGGAACCTTAGGTTAAAGTTTGTTTCTAGAATAAAATATTTTGTTAGTTTAAGTTATGTGTACCATTAGGAAAACTGTAGCCTCAATAAAATTCGATACATACTGTAAATTGCGTAGTGCCCATTTAAATGGGCACCATGCAGCTTCCTATTCATGCAGTATAGTGCCGATTTAAATGGGCGTTCCATAACTCAGGTCACATTTCAAAGATTTATTAAAGTTCAGCAGCAGTCATCATTTTGAGTCATTAGATGTTATATATGTAAAAAATATCTAATTTGAAAATGTACAAAGGGTATCATGCGCTCGTGAGTTAAGGGCGAGAGACGGAGCGTACTAAACGGAAGACTATTAGTCTATATATATTCAACGCAAGTACTAGTTTAAGGACGAGACAAGACTTAGCGGATTTAGGTGAGAGCGAGAACGCGGAAGATTTCGTTACTATTATCTCTCTGATGTTATGTCTTCTTTCTATTTATATTTGCGTCTAAATACATACAGTGTGGCCTAGACCTGGGACGGCCACCATCGGACGGCATACCTCCATTTTTTGTCCTTTCCCCAATCTCTGGGGAGGACTAGGAAGCCTGTGTACAATGTATGTACGCTTACATGATAAACCCTTATTTGTATTTTGATACAACTTTCATTGCACTATCTCTTATGGCCAGCAACTGTGTTTACTCGGTCTCTTTCTAAATAAATATCCGTCCTTGATTACTCTCTCTCTCTCTTCATCGAAACACCATTTGGGCAGCTTTATTAAACACAGGTGTTCAACCATTTCTTTGCTCTTCTTTTGTTTCTCACGCTTTTTGCTTACATATATGTATATTTACAAAATCCATCCTATTTCCCATACACAATTGTGTCTATACATTTGATAGGGTATTTGTGGAGATATCTCTCGGGCCATGGCGAACTTTTTAACTAGAGGTGCTACATCATTTACTTTCGAAACGCTTTTGCGGGGGACGGTTTCATCACGGGCATTTTTCAAAAGTGGAGAAATCATTTCTGAAGTTTCTTCTTAACTCTGGTGATTTACCTCTTTTTTGATATTCTGCTTCCTCATCTATGACTGTTATAGGGTATAGAAGTGCGTATGCATAAAACAGTAGCTTAGATAGCACGATACAACCTAACTTATACTCTATAAATGTTAATGAGAGAATTAATGAATAAAATTATTCTGAAGAAAATTCCAATTCTCGGCGAATGGCGAGTTTAACCTTAACGACTTTTACGTGAAATAGTTTGTGAATGAATAAATAAAGCAAGGATTTATAACAAAATATATATTATTATTATTATAGATTACAAGGAATTATTTATGTAGAATATTTTGATTAGGTTGAATTAACACAAATTTGGACAAATTACAAATGAAAGTACGGAGGTAATTAGTCGAAATTACGAAGATGGGTATAATAACAATGGGCAACAATGACAGGAACAATTAGTTAAATGGCAATTATAACAATATTTTGCTAGGCAACTTGTTTGAGTGGTAATGATATAAATGTAATTTGTAGCTAATTAGGATCAGGAATCACGAAATAAATAATTTGTATGAAAGTATAATTTGGTTGTAATTGTAGTTAATAGAATCAGGAATTGTGGGTAAATGTATTTGTAACTAATTAAAATCAAGATGGTTAAAAGGGAAAATGTATGAGAGTCTGGAAAGGAAATATAAAGAATTTGAGAGTGTTTTTGTTTGTAAAACCTAAGGATTAAATGAAGAAAGAATTCAACTGACCTGATGACTTGGTGCTAGGGAGACGAGTGAAAATTTGTCACCGATGCGGAATATTTGGAAGCGTTAGTACGTGCGTGTAAATGGGTCCAAAAACAATTGATAATATTTTTGGCAACATTTGCACGCACGTATATATATATATATATATATATATATATATATATATATATATATATATATATATATATATATATATATATATAGCTGCAGCAGAGCTGGTAAGTTCAGACCTTCGTCCTAGAAAGCAATGCCTAAATGCTAAAAATAAAGCTAATAGGATATTGGGATTCATTAGGAGGAGTGTAAGCAATAAGAGTGCTGAAGTCATTCTAAAACTGTATCTGGCGCTAGTTAGGCCTCATCTAGACTATGCAGTACAATTTTGGTCACCATATTATAGGAAGGATATTGATTTGCTTGAGTCTGTGCAGAGAAGGATGACAAAGATGATTGGTGGGCTAAGGAACTTACCTTATGGTGAAAGGCTCAGAAAACTAAATCTACATACATTGGAAAGGAGAAGAGTCAGAGGGGAATTGATTGAAGTCTTCAAATGGGTAAAAGGATATAATAAAGGGGATCTGGGTAAGGTTCTTATACTTAGTGAACATGACAGGACACGTAGCAATGGGTTTAAGCTTGATAAGTATAGGTTTAGGAAGGAGATTGGGAGGAATTGGTTTACAAATCATGTGGTAGATGAATGGAATAGGCTCACTAGACATGTGATAGAAGCCTCCTCTCTGGGTAGTTTTAAGAATAGATTAGATAAATATATGAATGAAGCTGCTAGATGGGACTGACTTTTTTATGTACATATGTATATATTTTTCTAAGGAGTGGGGAGATTATTTTGCGGTTGCATGAATGGACATAATCCTCTGAATGCATTTTATGTATATTGTAGATTAGATCTGACGAACTCCTGTAAAGGGTGACAATGTTGATGACTTTTCTCTGGTAAGAAATCTTTTGTGTGTTGACTGGAACAGGAGCTGCCAAGTGTAGGCCATGAATGGTCTTTTGCAGTCTCCTTCTTTTCTTATGTTCTTATGTTTTTATGCTACACTGTGTATAATGCTGTTAATGCTATGTCATTATATATATTGAGATATTAGTCACGAGTAACGACCTGCTTTGAAAAAAAATCTGAAATTAGGGTATCCTATGGGAAATTACTTATACAAATTCGAATTTGACCGTAAAATAATTCTTAAACCCTATTAATCTCTGGAATTACCCCCCAAATCATAGATATAACCCTGTAAAGATATTTGCTTAGATTTTTACTACCCTCCGGTTAGCTTGCCTCTCTTTGTTGTTCTGATCCTTCATCTATGGATGTGTGTAGGGCTGTTAATGCCATGCCATTCATCTCCTAGACTGCCTGACCGAAATGTTCAGGAGGAAAACCTGCTGTGAATGGTCGAAAATAAAAAATGAAGGTATCACATGGGAAATTCTTTATAAAAGGCGATTTTAATCTTTAAAAATAATTTTAAAATTGTATATCGTGTAGACCTAATTTCAATTACTATTTATGTATTTTTGAAAAGTTTAACAATGCACGACAAACGCACCCCAAATGACTGACCTACCAACCCAAAATACACCCCCGCCATCCTGTCAATTTGGCGGGAAAAACTTCCTACCCTTTGGTGTGTGTTCTAGCTACCCTATATCAAACATTTTTTCAATATCTACTACAATTTTACTAGTTCTCCATAAACTATTTTTTCAAATTAATATAAATGGATGTTCCTGATACTCAAACAGGTCAAGTCAAAGTTAAAGATCAGGTTGGAGATCGATGTCAAAAGCTTTTTCAAGATTTTCTCGAGGAGTAGGTTGTTTTGATTTTTCATCTTATAATTTCTAGTTGGTCACATGGTAACATAACATAACATAACATAATTTCACGAATGACAAAAGCCACAAGGGCCTATCAAAGGTTATCCGCGTCCGTCAAAACCCACCCACAAAAAGCACCATCCCTAGGGGAAGATTTTCTTTTTATGCTTACTAGTAAAGTATTTGGTAAATATGTAGATTAGCGGCCCAGCCGAAAAAAAAAATTGTGTGTAAATAATATCGTTCACTGGTGTCGGAATATTCATGCGCGTTTGAGTCTTTTTTGAATTATTATTCTATAAACAATTAGGATTATATACTGGGGGGCTGTGCCCCCCAGACCCCCCCCAATTTAATGAAACTCAGGATCATCATAGTGTAGTGTCCCCATTGTGTTTAACCCCCACACGAGCCGTCAACTTAAATGTACTCCAAAAACGTGAAACATTTTGGAACACGGACAAAATAGTTTGTCCCATCGTTCGCGCCGATAATCTACATATTTACCATATCTATATTTATTGCTTGCTTTATTGCATGATCTGACAAAATCCTATGGATGCATTATATGGGTGGGATTTGATGGATACGGATAACCTTTGATAGGCCCTTGTGACTTTTGTCATCCGTGAAAT
This sequence comes from Ceratothoa steindachneri, assembly GCA_963969495.1. Taxonomy (NCBI): domain Eukaryota; kingdom Metazoa; phylum Arthropoda; class Malacostraca; order Isopoda; family Cymothoidae; genus Ceratothoa; species Ceratothoa steindachneri. Next base: position 24,335,583 of record OZ018330.1, on the reverse strand, counting down.
TATCTTATGTTTATCTAAAATGTCTCAGAGATATAGACAAGTTGCTCTTCTAGAGGAAGTGGTACAACACATAGGCAGGTTGAGAGAGTGTTTAGCCCACAATCACATCAGAAGAAACTAAGCAGTAGAGCCACTAACAAAATAACTACATTAAATAAACAAGGTGGGAGAGGGTATTACTCCCCAACACAGCAATTTAAGCAACAACAGTCCAAGAGATTAAGTGATGTCAAACAAACAGCAGCAACAGAAATGAGTCAGATTCAACCTCAGGACATCTGTCAAGAAAGGAGGCAGTAGGATGATGATAACAACCACCACAGGCACAATACCTTTAGAGATGATCAATGTCCAGGGGGAGTCCGAGGGTACATATATCAACCAGATGAACATTCAGAATTATGCGACTGATGTGTTGAATGGTTTAATTGTAAATGTGTGGACATGACCAAAGCAGTACTAGCCTATTTTCACTTCCAAAATAAGCCTTATGCATTCCATGTTAACATAACATAATTTCACGGGTGACAAAAGCCACCAGGGCCTATCAAAGGTCATCCACCTCCGTCAAAACCCACCCACAAAAAGCACCATCACCAGGGGAAGACAAAATCAAAGTCCACCACAATATATAATTTACTTAGATTTTAGTAAAGCATTTGATAAGGTACCACATAGGAGACTAGTTCATAAATTAAAAATGATTGGGATATGTGGGGGTGTTTCAAATTGGATAGCTGAGTGGCTGAAAGACAGGAAGCAAAGGGTAGTGCTAAATGGTGTAAAGTCAGAGTGGAGGGATGTTATCAGTGGGCTTCCTCAGGGATCAGTTCTCGGTCCATTATTATTTGTTAACATAACATAACATAATTTCACGGATGACAAAAGCCACCAGGGCCTATCAAAGGTCATCCGCCTCCGTCAAAACCCACCCACAAAAAGCACCATCACCAGGGGAAGACAAAATCAAAGTCCCCCACAATATATAATTTACTTAGATTTTAGTAAAGCATTTGATAAGGTACCACATAGGAGACTAGTTCATAAATTAAAAATGATTGGGATATGTGGGGGTGTTTCAAATTGGATAGCTGAGTGGCTGAAAGACAGGAAGCAAAGGGTAGTGCTAAATGGTGTAAAGTCGGAGTGGAGGGATGTTATCAGTGGGCTTCCTCAGGGTTCAGTTCTCGGTCCATTATTATTTGTCATCTATATAAATGATCTTGGGGAGGCAGTTAATAATAAAGGGTCAATTTTTGCGGATGATACCAAATTAGCAGCTGTAGTTAAAGATATTGAGGATAATTTTAAAGTGTAGGGGGATTTAAATAAATTGTTATCCTGGGCACATAAGTGGCAAATGACTTTCAACCTTGATAAGTGCAAAGTTATTAACATGGGAAAAGATAATAGAGAATTTAACTATGAAATGGATGGGCATTGGCTGAGCTCAGTAGAGGATGAGAAAGATCTAGGAGTAGTAATAGATAAGTCATTAAGGTTTTCTAAGCAGTGTATTAAGAACATAAGAACATAAGAAAAGAAGGAGACTGCAAAAGACCATTCATGGCCTACACTTGGCAGCTCCTGTTCCAGTCAACACACAAAAGATTTCTTACCAGAGAAAAGTCATCAACATTGTCACCCTTTACAGGAGTTCGTCAGATCTAATCTACAATATACATAAAATGCATCCAGAGGATTATGTCCATTCATGCAACCGCAAAATAATCTCCCCACTCCTTAGAAAAATATATACATATGTACATAAAAAAGTCAGTCCCATCTAGCAGCTTCATTCATATATTTATCTAATCTATTCTTAAAACTACCCAGAGAGGAGGCTTCTATCACATGTCTAGTGAGCCTATTCCATTCATCTACCACACGATTTGTAAACCAATTTCTCCCAATCTCCTTCCTAAACCTATACTTATCAAGCTTAAACCCATTGCTACGTGTCCTGTCATGTTCACTAAGTATAAGAACCTTACCCAGATCCCCTTTATTATATCCTTTTACCCATTTGAAGACCTCAATCAATTCCCCTCTGACTCTTCTCCTTTCCAATGTATGTAGATTTAGTTTTCTGAGCCTTTCACCATAAGGTAAGTTCCTTAGCCCACCAATCATCTTTGTCATCCTTCTCTGCACAGACTCAAGCAAATCAATATCCTTCCTATAATATGGTGACCAAAATTGTACTGCATAGTCTAGATGAGGCCTAACTAGCGCCAGATACAGTTTTAGAATGACTTCAGCACTCTTATTGCTTACACTCCTCCTAATGAATCCCAATATCCTATTAGCTTTATTCTTAGCATTTAGGCATTGCTTTCTAGGACGAAGGTCTGAACTTACCAAAATACCCAAGTCCCTCTCACAATCGGTCCTCCCTAAATTTCTCCCATTTAATTTATAACTATTCAGTGGATTATTTCTACCTATACTAAGTACACTACATTTGTCTATGTTAAACTTCATTTGCCATTTCTCAGCCCAATTGGACAGAATGGTCAATTCCTCCTGCATTACAACAGCATCAGAATCAGCCCTAATGGCCCTACCTAGCTTAGTATCATCAGCAAATTTACTCAGGTCACTACTTATACCTATGTCAAGATCATTAATATAGATTAAGAATAGCAAGGGACCCAAAACAGATCCTTGTGGAACTCCACTGCTAACACACCCCCACTCAGATTTAACTCCATCTATACTAACTCTTTGCTGTCTGTCACCAAGCCATGACTGAATCCACCTAAATATACTGCCATCGATCCCGTGTGCTTTAACTTTGCTCAGAAGCCGTAAGTGTGGCACTCGATCAAAAGCCTTACTAAAGTCCAAGTATAAAATATCATAGTTTTCATCATTATCTGCTGCTTCATACACCTTACTATAAAAAGACAACAAATTAGTCAGACAGGATTTACCCTTACTAAAGCCATGCTGTGATTCTTTTATCAACTTATGCTTATCCAAGTGATCCCTAATATTCCTTGCTATAATAGATTCCATCATTTTCCCTACCACTGATGTCAAACTTACTGGTCTGTAATTAGACATATTTGTTTTATCCCCTTTCTTAAATATAGGTATCACATTGGCTTTCTTCCATGCCACTGGCACAATGCCACTCTCCAATGATTTTCTAAAGATGCATGCTAGGGGCTCACTTAACACATCCTTACATTCTTTCAAAATTCTAGGAAAGACCTCATCAGGACCGGGTGCTTTACTACTTTTGATTTTATCAATTTCCTTTGTCACTATCTCCTTTGTGATCAAGATATCCTTTAATTTCTCCTCATCATTACCCCAAAATATCATTGACACCTCGGGTATATTTAGAGTATCCTCCTGTGTAAATACTGAGAGAAAAAGGTCATTTAGCATTCCAGCCATTGAGTCCCTATCACTCACTAATTCTCCATTGGAATCTATAAGTGGGCCTATTTTATCTCTAACCTTAGTTTTGTATAATTGATAAAAACTTTTAGGATCTTCCTTTGCCCTATTTGCCACTTTAATTTCATAATTTCTCCTTGCTACTCTAACTAACTTCTTAACATCTCTTGCTAGTTCATTATATCTCTGCCTTAAGTGATCCTCTCCATTTTTTATTTTCCTATAAATGCCCTTTTTAATGCCAATATAATGCTTAATTTTATCTGTCATCCATTTTGGGTCATTATTTTTAGTCCTAATCTCCTTATAAGGAATGTTAATCATCTGACCTGTAATTAATTGCTCAATTATTCTTTCATACTCCTCTTCAATTGTAATCTCTTCCTCCTGGTGATTATTGTCTCCACTAACTGATATCATTGAATCTATTCCTGAATTGATTTCATTGCCTGGTTTCTGTACAACTGCCTCCAGGTAAGTCCTTAGCCCATTATAATTTGCTCTTCTAAAGTCAGGAATTTTAACATTGTTCATGCTACTATCAATACCATTCCATTTCATCTTGAATCTAATTTCACAATGGTCACTATTACCCAAATTTCCTCCAATCTCAGTATCCTTAATAACTTCTTCCCTATTTGTGAGAACTAAATCCAGTATATTATTACCTCTAGTGGGTTCGTTAATAATCTGCCTCAGAAAATTATCTTGGACAACATTCAAAAATTCCTCAGCCTCCTGATCACCCACAAGAGCTTCCCAGTCTATATTTCTGTAATTAAAATCGCCCATTATACACACATGCTTACTTCTACATGCCTGTTCAATCTCCTGCCACAGAAGATTTGAAGCTTCCTTACTAAGATTTGGTGGTCTGTATAATAATCCTATGACAAGCTTGTTTTTACCTTCCTTTACATTTAGCCATAATGACTCTGTGTTATCATCTAATTTAATTGTACTGTTTACACAACACTGGAGATTATCTTTAATATAAATAATAACCCCTCCTCCTCTCTTCCTATTCCTATCTGTATGGAACATGTTAAAGCCCTCAATCTCAACCTCAGGTTTAAAGTGATTTCCTGCCAAATCAAGCCATGACTCTGTTATTGCAATTATATCAAAATTCTCTTCACTCGCTAACGCTCTTAAGAGATCTATCTTATTCCTTATACTCCGACCATTTGTGTAGTATATTTTTAAGTTTTTTTTATTATTCCCATCTTCATTGCATCGTGCTTTTCTATTCCTAGTTATCTGCTCATTCACTTGTGCATTAGTCCCCCTATAACGCATCAGTATGCCCTCTCCCTTAGCTATTCCTCTATCTCTGCATCCCTTCCATTTCCTACACCTGCCCTCTATTCCTGTTATTCCCTTACCTCTAACAGCTTCTAGTTTCCCACCCGTAAGGACCTAATCACACTATCCAGCTCCCCCCATAGAACCTCAACACCTGCCCGACTAAGATGGAGCCCATCCATCGCATACAACCTCCTATTCCCGTAAAACCCTCCCCAGACATCTACAAACACCAATCCTAACTCCTCACACAGTCCTTTCACAAATTCATTCAAACCAATTGCACGCGACAACCATTCTACCCCCACATCCAATCTCGGAAGCACACCAGAAACAACACCTTTTACCCTGCTTTTACTCATCCTTTCAACTAACCTTTTATACTGCTCACGTAACTCACATGTACCCACCTTCTTTACATCATTCACTCCCACATGCGTAATCACAACTGCATCCCTCTCACACCCAGAAACCAGCCTATCATACCTCTCACAAACATCACTTACACCAGCACCCGGCAGACAAACTCTCATTCCCTTCCACTTGCTATCACTCAACTTCCTATCTAAATACCTAATCTGAGAGTCACCCATCACTAGCACCTCAGTCATTCTCCTATTCTGTCTTGGCCTAACATTACCCTCCCTCCTGCTCTCAGTCACGCTACCACCCATCCTGCTTTCATCCACAATCACACCAGGCAAATCACTTTCACACTCTTCCTCTCTCAGGACATTGAATCTGTTAGTCAACCTAACAGGTTCTATGTCCCTCTCATTCACACACCTAACCTGTCCTAACTTATCTATCCTATCCATTTTCACCCACCATTCATCATCACTCACAACTTCCACACTGTTCCCAGTCCTAGCCCTATCTTCCACCCTCTTAGCACTAATCTCACCCTTCAATCGCACACTTGCATCTCTTCTCACCTCAAACACCAAATCATTCAACCTCTTACATTCCCCACTCAACCTCCTAACCTCCCCTTCCAGAAAACACACACGGCATTCAGTTACATTCACTCTCCTTTCAACTCCACATGCATCACACACCACATACACACTACTTTCAAACGGCATGCTCTCACCATCTATACAAACAGCCATACTCTCAGAAATTTACAAAGGAAAAAGTTAACACTCACCAAAAAAAATTCTTGCTCAGGATTGCTGCCAGGAATCTTCCCCAAAAGTATTAATCACTAATGTATTTATTACACAGTGATTGATGTATCAAATAAATACAAGAAAAACTATACACCCAAATCAGTATTATATCCCAATCTTACAATGAGAATCAAGAGCTTCCTGCAAGACAACCTTCCAGAACAAAGCCAGACAGCCAACTGACAAAGCCAGACAGCCAATTGAAGCAAGAAATAGGGCAAATAGAGTGCTGGGTTTTATTAAGAGAAATGTCAGTTACAAAAGTAAGGAGGTTATTCTTAAACTCTATAACTCTTATGTTAGGCCACATCTAGAGTACTGTATACAGGCATGGTCCCCACATTTTAGACACGATATTAACCTTCTCGAGTCAGTGCAATGGAGGGCAACAAAGATTATTCCTTCCCTGAGGCACCTTGAATATATAGATAGACTGAGGGTATTAAATATGTTCTTGTTTGAAAGGAGGTGTGTGAGAGGGGATATGATTGAGCTCTTTAAAATTTTTTCCAGGATAGATAAATTGGATGTTAGCAAGTTTTTTGAGTTAGATGATGGAAATCGGACTAGAGGTCACCACTTGAAAATTAAAAAGCAAGGGTGTAGGTTGGATTTAAGAAAATATTTTTTCACCAATAGAGTGGTAGACTTCTGGAACAAATTGCCGCAGAGGGTAGTAGGTAGTCCAAATCTGAATGTATTTAAGAGTAGGTTGGATGAGTTTATGGGAAGGGAAGGTTGTGATGGTTCCTAAGTTTTGTATATATTAATATTGTTTGTATATATCTATAGCTGCATGATTTAGTTCTTGACAAGCCTTGATTGGTGATACCCTTGTTTCTGGATGTAGTTTTCCTGGGAGTTTGGGTGCCTTAAAAAAGAGGCCGTTTGACTCGGATGACCTATGATGAGCCCTTGTAGCTTTTGTCATCTGTTATATTATATTGTTGGGGGACTTTGATTTTGTCTTCCCCTGGTGATGGTGCTTTTTGTCAGAGGCGGATGACCTTTGATAGCCCCTTGTGGCTTTTGTCATCCGTGTAATTATGTTATGTTATGTTATAATATAACAGATGACAAAAGCCACAAGGGCTCATCATAGGTCATCCGAGTCAAATGGCCTCTTTTTTAAGGCACCCAAAGTCCCAGGAAAACTACATCCAGAGGATTGCGTCAAGGAAATATGCCAAGCCTATTTAAAGCTAAGGATTTTAAGGGTCTAGGTCATTAAATGGACAGAATGGAAAAAAAATGGAAGCTGTGAATACTAGAGTGGAAGTACTTCAGATTCGGGGCGCATGGTAGATGGCGCTGTTAGTCAGCTACAATTTTGGGCTACAGCATATCTTATGATGTCAGACGGTGGTGTCAGATGTGACAATTACTGCGTTATATTTTTTTGTTGTTTTGGGGATTTGTAACTTTTAGTCTATTATTTACTACATATCTGCGCTCTGCTCGTTTCTAGTTTTTTTCGGTAATTGTGTAGACGATGGCCGGATGCGATTATTTTGAGCGTCGGCTCGTTGTTGGGTTGGCTCGCCGCAGGGATAACACATAACATAACATAACATAACATAATTACACGGATGACAAAAGCCACAAGGGCCTATCAAAGGTCATCCGCCTCCGTCAAAACCCGCCCACAAAAAGCACCATCACCAGGGGAAGACAAAATCAAAGTCCCCCACAATATAATATAACGGATGACAAAAGCCACAAGGGCTCATCATAGGTCATCCGAGTCAAGCGGCCTCTTTTTCAAGGCACCCAAACTCCCAGGAAAACTACATCCAGAGGATTGCATCCAGAAACAAGGGTATCACCAATCAAGGCTTGTCAAGAACATACATAAACATAAAAACATAAAACTAAATCATGCAGCTATAGATATATACAAACAATATTAATATATACAAAACTTAGGAACCATCACAACCTTCCCTTCCCATAAACTCATCCAACCTACTCTTAAATACATTTAGATTTGGACTACCTACTACCCTCTGCGGCAATTTGTTCCAGAAGTCTACCACTCTATTGGTGAAAAAATATTTTCTTAAATCCAACATACACCCTTGCTTTTTAATTTTCAAGTGGTGACCTCTAGTCCGATTTCCATCATCTAACTCAAAAAACTTGCTAACATCCAATTTATCTATCCCGGAAAAAATTTTAAAGAGCTCAATCATATCCCCTCTCACACACCTCCTTTCGAACGAGAACATATTTAATACCCTCAGTCTATCTTCATATTCAAGGTGCCTCAGGGAAGGAATAATCTTTGTTGCCCTCCGTTGCACTGACTCAAGAAGGTTAATATCGTGTCTAAAATGTGGGGACCATGCCTGTATACAGTACTCTAGATGTGGCCTAACATAAGAGTTATAGAGTTTAAGAATAACCTCCTTACTTTTGTAACTGACATTTCTCTTAATAAAACCCAGCACTCTATTTGCCCTATTTCTTGCTTCAATACACTGCTTAGAAAACCTTAATGACTTATCTATTACTACTCCTAGATCTTTCTCATCCTCTACTGAGCTCAGCCAATGCCCATCCATTTCATAGTTAAATTCTCTATTATCTTTTCCCATGTTAATAACTTTGCACTTATCAAGGTTGAAAGTCATTTGCCACTTATGTGCCCAGGATAACAATTTATTTAAGTCCCCCTGCACTTTAAAATTATCATCAATATCTTTAACTACAGCTGCTAATTTGGTATCATCCGCAAAAATTGACACTTTATTATTAACTGCCTCCCCAAGATCGTTTATATAGATGACAAATAATAATGGACCGAGAACTGATCCCTGAGGAACCCCACTGATAACATCCCTCCACTCTGACTTTACACCATTTAGCACTACCCTTTGCTTCCTGTCTTTCAGCCACTCAGCTATCCAATTTGAAACACCCCCACATATCCCAATCATTTTTAATTTATGAACTAGTCTCCTGTGTGGTACTTTATCAAATGCTTTACTAAAATCTAAGTAAATTATATCTACATTCTCTCCCTTATCTACTTGATCTGTTACAAACTCCAGAAAGTCTAGTAAGTTAGTCAAACATGATCTACCTGATCTAAACCCATGCTGAGCATCGCTGATTAACCCCTCCCTCTCTAGATGTTGGCAAATCCCTTTTTTAACTATTTTCTCAAGAATTTTACAGACTACAGGAGTTAGGCTAACCGGTCTAAAGTTATTTGGATCCTCTTTACTACCCTTCTTGAAAATGGGGACTACATTCGCTCTCTTCCAATCATCGGGTATTTCTCCATATTCCAATGACCTAGTATATAACTTGTCCAGAGCTATTGAGATACTTTCTACCCCTTCTTTAAGTATCCTAGAATGAATATTATCAGGGCCGGAGGCCTTGGTAGTATCACTGCGATGACTCTGAGTTTCAATCCTTTGGGGGGTCTGGGGGGCACAGCCCCCCCAGTATAAAAACGAAAATCGCTATAAAATTCTTCGATTTCATCTCTAAAAAAGTAACAACGAAAAGTAGCCCAAAATAGCCATCAAAAAGCTAGGCCTAGGATCCGGCCATCGTCTACACAATTACCTTTTTTTCTAAGTTAGGTAAGGTTTCTTGATGCCTTTTATTGTTTGTTTTTTTTTTTGTATTTTTTATTTACTGCGAACGATAACAGCTTCTTACTGGCAACATCGTAGCTTATAAATAGGACCCGTTTTGCAAATGTTTTTCTTTCATTATTGTGTTTTCGTGCTCTCCATGTGCTTCTTTGTTATTCGAATTCGGCTTTACTTTGTATAATCGCGAAAAACTTTTAGATTATTTAGAGGTGCATAAACTAATCAAGAAACCTATAAAAGTAAGAATTGTTTGTTATTAGGTTATGTTTTTCTGCCAGTAAAAAGCTGTTGGGGAGAAAAACCCCCCAGTAAATTCAAGGGGACTGCTCGTGGGGGAGATATCACTGCAGGGACACCACCCTGCGATGATCCTGAGTTTCAATCAATTGGGGGGGGGTCTGGAAGGTTGTCTTACAGGAAGCTCTGATTCTCATTGTAAGATTGGGATATAATACTGATTTGGGTGTGTAGTTTTTCTTGTATTTAATACATCAATCACTGTGTAATAAATACATTAGTGATTAATACTTTTGGGGAAGATAACTGGCAGCAATCCTGAGCAAGAAATTTTTTTGGTGAGTGTTAACTTTTTCCTTAGTAAATTTCTGAGAGTATGGCTGTTTGTATAGATGGTGAGAGCATGCCGTTTGAAAGTGGTGTTTATGTGGTGTGTGATGCATGTGGAGTTGAAAGGAGAGTGAATGTAACTGAATGCCGTGTGTGTTTTCTGGAAGGGGAGGTTAGGAGGTTGAGTGGGGAATGTAAGAGGTTGAATGATTTGGTGTTTGAGGTGAGAAGAGATGCAAGTGTGCGATTGAAGGGTGAGATTAGTGCTAAGAGGGTGGAAGATAGGGCTAGGACTGGGAACAGTGTGGAAGTTGTGAGTGATGATGAATGGTGGGTGAAAATGGATAGGATAGATAAGTTAAGAAAAAAAAAAAAAACATAAAAACATAAGAAAAGAAGGAGACTGCAAAAGACCATTCATGGCCTACACTTGGCAGCTCCTGTTCCAGTCAACACACAAAAGATTTCTTACCAGAGAAAAGTCATCAACATTGTCACCCTTTACAGGAGTTCGTCAGATCTAATCTACAATATACATAAAATGCATCCAGAGGATTATGTCCATTCATGCAACCGCAAAATAATCTCCCCACTCCTTAGAAAAATATATACATATGTACATAAAAAAGTCAGTCCCATCTAGCAGCTTCATTCATATATTTATCTAATCTATTCTTAAAACTACCCAGAGAGGAGGCTTCTATCACATGTCTAGTGAGCCTATTCCATTCATCTACCACACGATTTGTAAACCAATTCCTCCCAATCTCCTTCCTAAACCTATACTTATCAAGCTTAAACCCATTGCTACGTGTCCTGTCATGTTCACTAAGTATAAGAACCTTACCCAGATCCCCTTTATTATATCCTTTTACCCATTTGAAGACCTCAATCAATTCCCCTCTGACTCTTCTCCTTTCCAATGTATGTAGATTTAGTTTTCTGAGCCTTTCACCATAAGGTAAGTTCCTTAGCCCACCAATCATCTTTGTCATCCTTCTCTGCACAGACTCAAGCAAATCAATATCCTTCCTATAATATGGTGACCAAAATTGTACTGCATAGTCTAGATGAGGCCTAACTAGCGCCAGATACAGTTTTAGAATGACTTCAGCACTCTTATTGCTTACACTCCTCCTAATGAATCCCAATATCCTATTAGCTTTATTCTTAGCATTTAGGCATTGCTTTCTAGGACGAAGGTCTGAACTTACCAAAATACCCAAGTCCCTCTCACAATCGGTCCTCCCTAAATTTCTCCCATTTAATTTATAACTATTCAGTGGATTATTTCTACCTATACTAAGTACACTACATTTGTCTATGTTAAACTTCATTTGCCATTTCTCAGCCCAATTGGACAGAATGGTCAATTCCTCCTGCATTACAACAGCATCAGAATCAGCCCTAATGGCCCTACCTAGCTTAGTATCATCAGCAAATTTACTCAGGTCACTACTTATACCTATGTCAAGATCATTAATATAAATTAAGAATAGCAAGGGACCCAAAACAGATCCTTGTGGAACTCCACTGCTAACACACCCCCACTCAGATTTAACTCCATCTATACTAACTCTTTGCTGTCTGTCACCAAGCCATGACTGAATCCACCTAAATATACTGCCATCGATCCTGTGTGCTTTAACTTTGCTCAGAAGCCGTAAGTGTGGCACTCGATCAAAAGCCTTACTAAAGTCCAAGTATAAAATATCATAGTTTTCATCCTTATCTGCTGCTTCATACACCTTACTATAAAAAGACAGCAAATTAGTCAGGCAGGATTTACCCTTACTAAAGCCATGCTGTGATTCTTTTATCAACTTATGCTTATCCAAGTGATCCCTAATATTCCTTGCTATAATAGATTCCATCATTTTCCCTACCACTGATGTCAAACTTACTGGTCTGTAATTAGACATATTTGTTTTATCCCCTTTCTTAAATATAGGTATCACATTGGCTTTCTTCCATGCCACTGGCACAATGCCACTCTCCAATGATTTTCTAAAGATGCATGCTAGGGGCTCACTTAACACATCCTTACATTCTTTCAAAATTCTAGGAAAGAGCTCATCAGGACCGGGTGCTTTACTACTTTTGATTTTATCAATTTCCTTTGTCACTATCCCCTTTGTGATCAAGATATCCTTTAATTTCTCTTCATCATTACACCGAAAGATCATTGACACCTCGGGTATATTTAGAGTATCCTCCTGTGTAAATACTGAGAGAAAAAAGTCATTTAGCATTCCAGCCATTGAGTCCCTATCACTCACTAATTCTCCATTGGAATCTATAAGTGGGCCTATTTTATCTCTAACCTTAGTTTTGTATAATTGATAAAAACTTTTAGGATCTTCCTTTGCCCTATTTGCCACTTTAATTTCATAATTTCTCCTTGCTACTCTAACTAACTTTTTAACATCTCTTGCTAGTTCATTATATCTCTGCCTTAAGTGATCCTCTCCATTTTTTATTTTCCTATAAATGCCCTTTTTAATGCCAATATAATGCTTAATTTTATCTGTCATCCATTTTGGGTCATTATTTTTAGTCCTAATCTCCTTATAAGGAATGTTAATCATCTGACCTGTAATTAATTGCTCAATTATTCTTTCATACTCCTCTTCAATTGTAATCTCTTCCTCCTGGTGATTATTGTCTCCACTAACTGATATCATTGAATCTATTCCTGAATTGATTTCATTGCCTGGTTTCTGTACAACTGCCTCCAGGTAAGTCCTTAGCCCATTATAATTTGCTCTTCTAAAGTCAGGAATTTTAACATTGTTCATGTTACTATCAATACCATTCCATTTCATCTTGAATCTAATTTCACAATGGTCACTATTACCCAAATTTCCTCCAATCTCAGTATCCTTAATAACTTCTTCCCTATTTGTGAGAACTAAATCCAGTATATTATTACCTCTAGTGGGTTCGTTAATAATCTGCCTCAGAAAATTATCTTGGACAACATTCAAAAATTCCTCAGCCTCCTGATCACCCACAAGAGCTTCCCAGTCTATATTTCTGTAATTAAAATCGCCCATTATACACACATGCTTACTTCTACATGCCCGTTCAATCTCCTGCCACAGAAGATTTGAAGCTTCCTTACTAAGATTTGGTGGTTTGTATAATAATCCTATGACAAGCTTGTTTTTACCTTCCTTTACATTTAGCCATAATGACTCTGTGTTATCATCTAATTTAATTGTAGTGTTTACACAACACTGGAGATTATCTTTAATATAAATAATAACTCCTCCTCCTCTCTTCCTATTCCTATCTGTATGGAACATGTTAAAGCCCTCAATCTCAACCTCAGGTTTAAAGTGATTTCCTGCCAAATCAAGCCATGACTCTGTTATTGCAATTATATCAAAATTCTCTTCACTCGCTAACGCTCTTAAGAGATCTATCTTATTCCTTATACTCCGACCATTTGTGTAGTATATTTTTAAGTTTTTTTTATTATTCCCATCTTCATTGCATCGTGCTTTTCTATTCCTAGTTATCTGCTCATTCACTTGTGCATTAGTCCCCCTATAACGCATCAGTATGCCCTCTCCCTTAGCTATTCCTCTATCTCTGCATCCCTTCCATTTCCTACACCTGCCCTCTATTCCTGTTATTCCCTTACCTCTAACAGCTTCTAGTTTCCCACCCGTAAGGACCTAATCACACTATCCAGCTCCCCCCATAGAACCTCAACACCTGCCCGACTAAGATGGAGCCCATCCATCGCATACAACCTCCTATTCCCGTAAAACCCTCCCCAGACATCTACAAACACCAATCCTAACTCCTCACACAGTCCTTTCACAAATTCATTCAAACCAATTGCACGCGACAACCATTCTACCCCCACATCCAATCTCGGAAGCACACCAGAAACAACACCTTTTACCCTGCTTTTACTCATCCTTTCAACTAACCTTTTATACTGCTCACGTAACTCACATGTACCCACCTTCTTTACATCATTCACTCCCACATGCGTAATCACAACTGCATCCCTCTCACACCCAGAAACCAGCCTATCATACCTCTCACAAACATCACTTACACCAGCACCCGGCAGACAAACTCTCATTCCCTTCCACTTGCTATCACTCAACTTCCTATCTAAATACCTAATCTGAGAGTCACCCATCACTAGCACCTCAGTCATTCTCCTATTCTGTCTTGGCCTAACATTACCCTCCCTCCTGCTCTCAGTCACACTACCACCCATCCTTCTTTCATCCACAATCACACCAGGCAAATCACTTTCACACTCTTCCTCTCTCAGGACATTGAATCTGTTAGTCAACCTAACAGGTTCTATGCCCCTCTCATTCACACACCTAACCTGTCCTAACTTATCTATCCTATCCATTTTCACCCACCATTCATCATCACTCACAACTTCCACACTGTTCCCAGTCCTAGCCCTATCTTCCACCCTCTTAGCACTAATCTCACCCTTCAATCGCACACTTGCATCTCTTCTCACCTCAAACACCAAATCATTCAACCTCTTACATTCCCCACTCAACCTCCTAACCTCCCCTTCCAGAAAACACACACGGCATTCAGTTACATTCACTCTCCTTTCAACTCCACATGCATCACACACCACATACACACTACTTTCAAACGGCATGCTCTCACCATCTATACAAACAGCCATACTCTCAGAAATTTACAAAGGAAAAAGTTAACACTCACCCAAAAAAAATTCTTGCTCAGGATTGCTGCCAGTTATCTTCCCCAAAAGTATTAATCACTAATGTATTTATTACACAGTGATTGATGTATTAAATAAATACAAGAAAAACTATACACCCAAATCAGTATTATATCCCAATCTTACAATGAGAATCAAGAGCTTCCTGCAAGACAACCTTCCAGAACAAAGCCAGACAGCCAACTGTTAGGTGTGTGAATGAGAGGGACATAGAACCTGTTAGGTTGACTAACAGATTCAATGTCCTGAGAGAGGAAGAGTGTGAAAGTGATTTGCCTGGTGTGATTGTGGATGAAAGCAGGATGGGTGGTAGTGTGACTGAGAGCAGGAGGGAGGGTAACATAACATAACATAATTACACGGATGACAAAAGCCACAAGGGCCTATCAAAGGTAATGTTAGGCCAAGACAGAATAGGAGAATGACTGAGGTGCTAGTGATGGGTGACTCTCAGATTAGGTATTTAGATAGGAAGTTGAGTGATAGCAAGTGGAAGGGAATGAGAGTTTGTCTGCCGGGTGCTGGTGTAAGTGATGTTTGTGAGAGGTATGATAGGCTGGTTTCTGGGTGTGAGAGGGATGCAGTTGTGATTACGCATGTGGGAGTGAATGATGTAAAGAAGGTGAGTACATGTGAGTTACGTGAGCAGTATAAAAGGTTAGTTGAAAGGATGAGTAAAAGCAGGGTAAAAGGTGTTGTTTCTGGTGTGCTTCCGAGATTGGATGTGGGGGTAGAATGGTTGTTGCGTGCAATTGGTTTGAATGAATTTGTGAAAGGACTGTGTGAGGAGTTAGGATTGGTGTTTGTAGATGTCTGGGGAGGGTTTTACGGGAATAGGAGGTTGTATGCGATGGATGGGCTCCATCTTAGTTGGGCAGTTGTTGAGGTTCTATGGGGGGAGCTGGATAGTGTGATTAGGTCCTTACGGGTGGGAAACTAGAAGCTGTTAGAGGTAAGGGAATAACAAGAATGGAGGGCAGGTGTAGGAAATGGAAGGGATGCAGAGATAGAGGAATAGCTAGGGGAGAGGGGAATAATAAAAAAAACCTTAAAAATATACTACACAAATGGTCGGAGTATAAGGAATAAGATAGATCTCTTAAGAGCGTTAGCGAGTGAAGAGAGTTTTGAGATAATTGCGATAACAGAGTCATGGCTTGATTTGGCAGGTAATCACTTTAAACCTGAGGTTGAGATTGAGGGCTTTAACATGTTAACATTGTGAGAGAGACTTGGGTATTTTGGTAAGTTCAGACCTTTGTCCTAGAAAGCAATGTCTAAATGCTAAGAATAAAGCTAATAGGATATTGGGATTCATTAGGAGGAGTGTAAGCAATAAGAGTGCTGAAGTCATTCTAAAACTCTATCTGGCGCTAGTTAGGCCTCATCTAGACTATGCAGTACAATTTTGGTCACCATATTATAGGAAGGATATTGATTTGCTTGAGTCTGTGCAGAGAAGGATGACAAAGATGATTGGTGGGCTAAGGAACTTACCTTATGGTGAAAGGCTCAGAAAACTAAATCTACATACATTGGAAAGGAGAAGAGTCAGAGGGGAATTGATTGAAGTCTTCAAATGGGTAAAAGGATATAATCTAGGGGATCTGGGTAAGGTTCTTATACTTAGTGAACATGACAGAACACGTAGCAATGGGTTTAAGCTTGATAAGTATAGGTTTAGGAAGGAGATTGGGAGGAATTGGTTTACAAATCGTGTGGTAGATGAATGGAATAGGCTCACTAGGCATGTGATAGAAGCCTCCTCTCTGGGTAGTTTTAAGAATAGATTAGATAAATATATGGATGAAGCTGCTAGATGGGACTGACTTTTTTTTATGTACATATGTATATATTTTTCTAAGGAGTGGGAAGATTATATTTTGCGGTTGCATGAATGGACATAATCCTCTGGATGCATTTTATGTATATTGTAGATTAGATCTGACGAACTCCTGTAAAGGGTGACAATGTTGATGACTTTTCTCTGGTAAGAAATCTTTTGTGTGTTGAATGGAACAGGAGCTGCCAAGTATGGGCCATGAATGGTCTTTTGCAGTCTCCTTCTTTTCTTATGTTCTTTTCTTATGTTCTTATAATTACACGGATGACAAAAGCCACAAGGGCCTATCAAAGGTCATCCGCCTCCGTCAAAACCCACCCACAAAAAGCACCATCACCAGGGAAATACAAAATCAAAGTCCCCCACAATATAATATAACAGATGACAAAAGCCACAAGGGTTCATCATAGGTCATCCAAGTCAAACGGCCTCTTTTTTAAGGCACCCAAACTTACATCCAGAAGATTGCATCCAGAAACAAGGGTATCACCAATCAAGGCTTGTCAAGAACTAAATCATGCAGCTATAGATATATACAAACAATATTAATATATACAAAACTTAGGAACCATCACAACCTTCCCTTCCCATAAACTCATCCAACCTACTCTTAAATACATTTAGATTTGGACTACCTACTACCCTCTGCGGCAATTTGTTCCAGAAGTCTACCACTCTATTGGTGAAAAAATATTTTCTTAAATCCAACCTACACCCTTGCTTTTTAATTTTCAAGTGGTGACCTCTAGTCCGATTTCCATCATCTAACTCAAAAAACTTGCTAACATCCAATTTATCTATCCTGGAAAAAATTTTAAAGAGCTCAATCATATCCCCTCTCACACACCTCCTTTCAAACAAGAACATATTTAATACCCTCAGTCTATCTATATATTCAAGGTGCCTCAGGGAAGGAATAATCTTTGTTGCCCTCCATTGCACTGACTCGAGAAGGTTAATATCGTGTCTAAAATGTGGGGACCATGCCTGTATACAGTACTCTAGATGTGGCCTAACATAAGAGTTATAGAGTTTAAGAATAACCTCCTTACTTTTGTAACTGACATTTCTCTTAATAAAACCCAGCACTCTATTTGCCCTATTTCTTGCTTCAATACACTGCTTAGAAAACCTTAATGACCTATCTATTACTACTCCTAGATCTTTCTCATCCTCTACTGAGCTTAGCCAATGCCCATCCATTTCATAGTTAAATTCTCTATTATCTTTTCCCATGTTAATAACTTTGCACTTATCAAGGTTGAAAGTCATTTGCCACTTATGTGCCCAGGATAACAATTTATTTAAATCCCCCTGCACTTTAAAATTATCATCAATATCTTTAACTACAGCTGCTAATTTGGTATCATCCGCAAAAATTGACCCTTTATTATTAACTGCCTCCCCAAGATCATTTATATAGATGACAAATAATAATGGACCGAGAACTGATCCCTGAGGAAGCCCACTGATAACATCCCTCCACTCTGACTTTACACCATTTAGCACTACCCTTTGCTTCCTGTCTTTCAGCCACTCAGCTATCCAATTTGAAACACCCCCACATATCCCAATCATTTTTAAGTTATGAACTAGTCTCCTATGTGGTACCTTATCAAATGCTTTACTAAAATCTAAGTAAATTATATCTACATTCTCTCCCTTATCTACTTGATCTGTTACAAACTGCAGAAAGTCTAGTAAGTTAGTCAAACATGATCTACCTGATCTAAACCCATGCTGAGCATCGCTAATTAACCCCTCCCTCTCTAGATGTTGGCAAATCCCTTTTTTAACTATTTTCTCAAGAATTTTACAGACTACAGGAGTTAGGCTAACCGGTCTAAAGTTATTTGGATCCTCTTTACTACCCTTCTTGAAAATGGGGACTACATTCGCTCTCTTCCAATCATCGGGTATTTCTCCATATTCCAGTGACCTAGTATATAACTTCTCCAGAGCTATTGAGATACTTTCTACCCCTTCTTTAAGTATCCTAGAATGAATATTATCAGGGCCGGAGGCCTTGGTAGTATCTAACTCACCTATTAGTCCTTTTATCATCCTCCGATCCACACTAATGTCAGTAAACACCTCTTTCCCTGACCCATGAGTGCTATACATAAGACTATTTAGTTTCTCCTTTGTAAATACTGATGCAAAATGACCATTTAGTACCTCAATTATTTCCTCATCAGTTTCTCTCACAACCCCTTCATATTTGATAGGTCCTATTTTAACTCTGCCAGACTTGTTATTAATTTTATAGTAACTAAAGAACTTTCTAGGATCTTTGTTGCTATCCTGAGCTAATTTAATTTCTGACACCCTTTTGTTCTTCTTTATAATCTTATTTAACTCATTCCTAGCCATTCTATAATCACTTAAATTTTGAATATTATTTTGTACCTGTAATTTTTTGTATGCTCTTTTCTTCTCTGAAATTTTTCTAGCTATCTCCTGATTCCACCATAATGGTTTCCTACTTTTGTTCCTAATGGCCTTCATTGGGATACATTGTTCTTGGACTACATTTATTATATGCTTGAAAGTATCCCACATCCCATAAGCATTTTTACCTCTGAATTCTACATCCCAGTCTACCAAATTTAGCAAGCTTCGAAGTTTTACATAATCTCCCTTATGAAAATTTGGAACTTTTTCAGCATTCTCGGTTATTTTACCCTTCTCAATTCCCAAGTTAAAAAGAACTATCTGATGGTCACTATTTCCCAATGCTTCCCCAACAGTCAATTCTTGAACTAAATGATCACTGTTAGAAAGTACTAAATCTAATATATTGTCCCCCCTCGTTGGCTCATTAACAAATTGATTCAAAAAATTATCCTCAAAGCATTCTTTGAACCTGCCACTTGTTCTATCCCTACCTATCATATTTTCCCAGTTCACAGAGTTTAAGTTGAAGTCCCCAATAATAACTGCATCTGTTTCACATCCCTTACTTATTTCCCTTATCATTAGTTCATCCATATCATCAGTCTGCCCAGGTGGCCTGTAAAAAGCTCCCAAATGCACCATTCTATTTTTACTGAACCTAATATCTATCCAAAGTGACTCAACTCCATCCTGCTTTATTGAAGTATTTAAACTTGAAACAATGTTGTTTTTTATATAGATAATTATTCCTCCACCAATCCTACCTGTCCTTTGACTAATGTACATATTATAGCCGTGTAAATCAAATTCACTTATAGTGTCACTAAATTCTATTTCATTAACCCATGATTCAGTAACGCATAATATATCTATATCCTCATTGCTAATATAACTAAATAGCTCATCCTTCTTGTTTCTAAGACTACGAGCATTTGTATAGAAACAATTTAACCCCCCTATTCCTGAAGCGCCTCTTGAAACCTGAATGACCTCACCTCTATCGCTTTGGAACCTATTTCTGTTATCTGCCAAGTCCATTCTACTTTCAGTACTATAATGTGCTCTCATAATTCCCTGACCACTATTAGTATCTAGTTTCCCGCCCGCAAAGACCTAATAACACAATCATACTCCTCCCACAACACATCTACCCCCCTCCTACTCAAATGCAGTCCATCCATCGCATACATTTCTTTCATTCCAACAAACCTATCCCACACATCCACAAACATGACACCTTCCATCTCACACATCCATCTCACATAATCATTCAGCCCAATTGCACGAGGCATCCATTCTACCCCAACATCCATTCTTGGAAGCACACCTGTCACAACACCTTTCATTCTACTTTCTTTCACCTTTTCAATCAACCTCTTGTACCTCTCACGTAACTCACATGCACCCACTTTCTTCACATCATTCACTCCTACATGTGTAATCACAACCGCATCCCTTGCACAGCCAGACACCAGCTCCTCATACCTATCAGACAGATCTCTCACTCCAGCACCCGGCAAACACACCCTCAAGCCATTCAATCTACTTGCATTCAACTTCCTATCTAAATATCTAACTCGCGAATCACCCATCACAAGCACTTCAGTCAGACTCCTATTCCTAACCCCCACAGACCTAACTCCATCCCCACTCCTATTCTTATTCAAACTACCAGTCACTCGAACTCCACCCCCACCTCCATCAGTCATATCACTTCCAGTTACTTCCTCTCTTAGGGCACTGAATCTATTAGTCAAGCTAATAGGTTCTGTGTCCCTCTGACTCACACACATATTCTCCCCCTGGCTAACAACCACAACGGCAACCCTATTCTCACAAAGAACAGGAGAAGCCTCCCTAGCTTCACGTTTCCTAACCACTCTCCACTGTCCCCCATCCTCACTAGGCCTATTTCTAACTAATCTAAGGGGGCTAACTTCACTATCACTAGAACTATCATATCCTACCTCCTCCACCGGACCTCTACCTTCACCTGAAACATCTAACTGGCCTACCTCACCACCTAACCTATTCCCAACTCTAGGCCTAACACTAAGTTCCCTCCTGAGCTCAGCAACTAACCCCTCCAGCCTACATATCCTGTCTAAATCCTGCCTTCTCATCCCCTCCAAATCTACAATGCATTCACGCAGCCCACATACAACACATGCATACCCCTCACCTTGTAGCGGGCCGAAAATCTAAACTAACCCCCAATCGATCCAACCCGCTTCCTACACTATCCGGACGTGAGAAATCGAAGGAGAATGAAACGGATTGTATATACAGTCCCTTTACTTACAAAAAAATTTACAAAATATCTACAATAGAGAGGGGGCGATTATATTGGAGATCTTACTTTTTGGCCAAAAATACAAAAAGAAAATCCTATATATATGAATACTATTTAATCTATCCTAATAAACATAAAAAATCAAACAACCCCAAAAAAAATCCTGACTACAACAGTCAATATATACACAACAATCAAGGCCTCACTTTATACAAAGAGGATGGGAAGATGTCCAGCCGCCTGCCACTCGAGCGAGCAAAATGCCTAGGACTTACAAGTGTGGCGCCTCTGCGCTTGATGGAAGATAATGACTTTAAAAAAGCTTACGTGGCTATTATAAGCCCTCCTTCATTAAGCTATACTAATGGCCTTTATTTATTAATGATAATATAGCTTTCCAGGATATAACGCTTTGTTTGTAATATAAGGATATACGAAACTAAGTCCTATCTTTCCAGAATATGAGGCTTTGTTTGTAATATAAGGATATATGAAACTAAGTCCTATCTTTCCAGAATATGAGGCCTGGAAAGAAAGAAAAAAAACATGGTAATCATTTTTATACATAAAATAAACAAAAAAAACAAACCCATTCCCATTCACACACATTCTTACAGAGGGAGGGAGAGGGTACTGAGAAAAGGGGTGGGAGAATGGCCCTTTTACACACACTCACATTCGCCCCACCACAACCTAATACACCACAACCAATGCATACATTCCGACACTCATGCTCACTTTCATCCCCAAACTCCATCACTTATTCAAACAAAGAAAGAACTTAAGTAGTAATAAGAAAAAAAAGAAGAGCAACTTAGCTTTCGCTGATTGTGGTGAGAAAAAAAAAAACTAGAAAAATCTGAAAAATAGATCAACAGACTGAGAGCTCTATGAAACACGTGCTACCTGTTCGAAGGTCATACAGATAGGAATAGGAAAAGAGGAGGAGGGGTTATTATTTATATTAAAGATAATCTCTAGTGTTGTGTAAACAGTACAATTAAATTAGATGATAACACAGAGTCATTATGGCTAAATGTAAAGGAAGGTAAAAACAAGCTTTTCATAGGATTATTATACAGACCACCAAATCTTAGTAAGGAAGCTTCAAATCTGTGGCAGGAGATTGAACGGGCATGTAGAAGTAAGCATGTGTGTATAATGGGCGATTTTAATTACAGAAATATAGACTGGGAAGCTCTTGTGGGTGATCAGGAGGCTGAGGAATTTTTTAATGTTGTCCAAGATAATTTTCTGAGGCAGATTATTAACGAACCCACTAGAGGTAATAATATACTGGATTTAGTTCTCACAAATAGGGAAGAAGTTATTAAGGATACTGAGATTGGAGGAAATTTGGGTAATAGTGACCATTGTGAAATTAGATTCAAGATGAAATGGAATGGTATTGATAGTAGCATGAACAATGTTAAAATTCCTGACTTTAGAAGAGCAAATTATAATGGGCTAAGGACTTACCTGGAGGCAGTTGTACAGAAACCAGGCAATGAAATCAATTCAGGAATAGATTCAATGATACCAGTTAGTGGAGGCAATAATCAACAGGAGGAAGGATTACAATTGAAGTGGAGCATGAAAGAATAATTGAGCAATTAATTACAGGTCAGATGATTAACATTCCATATAAGGAGATTAGGACTAAAAATAATGACCCAAAATGGATGACAGATAAAATTAAGCATTATATTGGCATTAAAAAGGGCATTTATAGGAAAATAAAAAATGGAGAGGATCACTTAAGGCAGAGATATAATGAACTAGCAAGAGATGTTAAAAAGTTAGTTAGAGTAGCAAGGAGAAATTATGAAATTAAAGTGGCAAATAGGGCAAAGGAAGATCCTAAAAGTTTTTATCAATTATACAAAACTAAGGTTAGAGATAAAATAGGCCCACTTATAGATTCCAATGGAGAATTAGTGAGTGATAGGGACTCAATGGCTGGAATGCTAAATGACTTTTTTCTCTCAGTATTTACACAGGAGGATACTCTAAATATACCTGAGGTGTCAATGATCTTTCGGGGTAATGATGAAGAGAAATTAAAGGATATCTTGATCACAAAGGAGATAGTGACAAAGGAAATTGATAAAATCAAAAGTAGTAAAGCACCCGGTCCTGATGAGGTCTTTCCTAGAATTTTGAAAGAATGTAAGGATGTGTTAAGTGAGCCCCTAGCATGCATCTTTAGAAAATCATTGGAGAGTGGCATTGTGCCAGTGGCATGGAAGAAAGCCAATGTGATACCTATATTTAAGAAAGGGGATAAAACAAATATGTCTAATTACAGACCAGTAAGTTTGACATCAGTGGTAGGGAAAATGATGGAATCTATTATAGCAAGGAATATTAGAGATCACTTGGATAAGCATAAGTTGATAAAAGAATCACAGCATGGCTTTAGTAAGGGTAAATCCTGTCTGACTAATTTGTTGTCTTTTTATAGTAAGGTGTATGAAGCAGCAGATAATGATGAAAACTATGATATTTTATACTTGGACTTTAGTAGGGCTTTTGATCGAGTGCCACACTTACGGCTTCTGAGCAAAGTTAAAGCACATGGGATCGATGGCAGTATATTTAGGTGGATTCATTCATCGCTTGGTGACAGACAGCAAAGAGTTAGTATAGATGGAGTTAAATCTGAGTGGGGGTGTGTTAGCAGTGGAGTTCTGCAAGGATCTGTTTTGGGTCCCTTGCTATTCTTAATTTATATTAATGATCTTGACATAGGTATAAGTAGTGACCTGAGTAAATTTGCTGATGATACTAAGCTAGGTAGGGCCATTAGGGCTGATTCTGATGCTGTTGTAATGCAGGAGGAATTAATTGACCATTCTGTCCAATTGGCCCGAGAAATGGCAAATGAAGTTTAACATAGACAAATGTAGTGTACTTAGTATAGGTAGAAATAATCCATTGAATAGTTATAAATTAAATGGGAGAATTTTAGGGAGGACCGATTGTGAGAGGGACTTGGGTATTTTGGTAAGTTCAGACCTTCGTCCTAGAAAGCAATGCCTAAATGCTAAGAATAAAGCTAATAGGATATTGGGATTCATTAGGAGGAGTGTAAGCAATAAGAGTGCTGAAGTCATTCTAAAACTGTATCTGGCGCTAGTTAGGCCTCATCTAGACTATGCAGTACAAATTTGGTCACCATATTATAGGAAGGATATTGATTTGCTTGAGTCTGTGCAGAGAAGGATGACAAAGATGATTGGTGGGCTAAGGAACTTACCTTATGGTGAAAGGCTCAGAAAACTAAATCTACATACATTGGAAAGGAGAAGAGTCAGAGGGGAATTGATTGAAGTCTTCAAATGGGTAAAAGGATATAATAAAGGGAATCTGGGTAAGGTTCTTATACTTAGTGAACATGACAGAACACGTAGCAATGGGTTTAAGCTTGATAAGTATAGGTTTAGGAAGGAGATTGGGAGGAATTGGTTTACAAATCGTGTGGTGGATGAATGGAATAGGCTCACTAGACATGTGATAGAAGCCTCCTCTCTGGGTAGTTTTAAGAATAGATTAGATAAATATATGGATGAAGCTAGATGGGACTGACTTTTTTTTATGTACATATGTATATATTTTTCTAAGGAGTGGGGAGATTATATTTTGCGGTTGCATGAATGGACATAATCCTCTGGATGCATTTTATGTATATTGTAGATTAGATCTGACGAACTCCTGTAAAGGGTGACAATGTTGATGACTTTTCTCTGGTAAGAAATCTTTTGTGTGTTGAATGGAACAGGAGCTGCCCAGTGTAGGCCATGAATGGTCTTTTGCAGTCTCCTTCTTTTCTTATGTTCTTATATACGCCGATATTGTTCACATCTGACGCTACCGTCTGAAATTATAAGAGATATGCTGTCAAGTGTAGGCCATGAATGGTCTTTTGTAGTCTCCTTCTTTTCTTATGTTATGTTCTTATGACTAACAGCGCCATCTACCGTGCGCCCCGAATCTGAAGTGTTACCGAAAAAACTGACTATAAAGTAAATGGAGTTTAAAGAAGCTGTATGGAAGCAGATAAATGAGTTCAAATCAGATGAAGAGAAAGCCTACAGAAAGTCAAATCTCATAATCAAGGGAATGGATGAGGCATGGGCTACTGAACCTATGGCTAGGAAAGCTGAAGATACTCAAAGAATAACAAAGGTGATAAAGAACCTGGATATTGATGATCCAGTTGAAATTAGGTCAACAACCTGCCTAAACTCACCACAGGATGTACAATGTAACAAACCAAGATTTCTCAAAGTAGTTCTTGGTTGCTTCCCTCAAAAGACATGCTGGCAAGAATATTAAACCTTGCTGGGGTCAAGGCCTGTGCCTCCCCACAAAAGACTGGTGACACTGCCAAGGGGACCTACGATGTCCTGGGAGGGGATGGCCAACTGGAAGCCCCTCCTGTGATAGACATGGCCCTTAAGGAAACCCAGCCTCAGATGGTAGAACCTTCCATGGGGGGAATCCGGGCTCGGTGCCAAGCACCGAACCCGAATCTGCCCCTATGCAAGGTCCTCCTCAAACAGCTGAGGGCTCTGAGGCAGTACAAGGAGGAGAGGGATCTCCTCCAACCGGTGCCCCTGTGACCACCAGGACCTTCTCCATTTTGGAGAAGGACCTGGCTAAGGCTGGTCCATCTGTCTAGGGGCTCCTATCGGCAGAGGTGAGAAGCGGGTTCATTCCTCGCCCTCCTCTCCAAAAAAGAAAAGGACAAAGACTAAGAAGACTCGGGACTCCTCTCCACCCACAGGGGCTACGGGGACGGATGGGTCTGCTGCCACTTTGGCAAGCGACCAAGCCAAGATCGGCACATCCGGCCCCTCCGGTTGCGGAGCCACTAACTAAGACTAAAAGTGCATAGGGCGGAGCCTCGATGACATCGGGGACCCTGATTAAGAGGTTACCTGGCATTTTTGAGTCCGCTGGCTTCAAACGCTTCCTCGTTATTTGCTCCACTGATGGCACCATGTTGGCCAAGGGAAAAATGATCCATCAGAGGAGAGGATTAGCTAGTGCAATTGGTAGAGAGCCGAAGGTGACCCGTTTCTCGGACGGGAGCCTTCTGGTGAATCCCGCTGAGGCGGCCAAGATAAATGCTCTTTGGACACTTCGTGGCACCCCGGTGAGTGTGACGCTGCACTCTACCATGAACTTTGTGAAAGGAGTAGTTTATGCGAGGGAACTCGTTGACTACTCCATTGAGGACATCACCCTAGAGCTGGCCGACCATGGGGCAGTCAAGGTTGAACGTGTGATGAGAAAGCAGGGAGAGGCCTCAAGACCCACCCCTACACTTTTTGTCACGTTCGACTGTGACAAGCTCCCTTGGTGCGGCCCAGATGCCAACTCTGGAGCGTCGACTCCAACAGGCATTGAACCGCGTCTCTCGCTATGCCGAAGCGCACAGGTTTCAGTTTTTTTTGGCCAAGACTAAGGTGGTGCACTTCTGGCGCCATCCACGGCTTCACCCGACCCTGATTTGTTTCTTAATGGGGTGCGCCTGGATGTGATGGAACGCACGTTTCCTCTGTCTTGTATTCGACCAACGCCTCACCTGGGAGGCTCATATTCGCAGCCTTAAGGTCTTTTGTACCCGTGCTATGGACATTCTCCATTCCGTGACTTTCAGCGCTTGGGGCGCTGATAGGGCTACTGCTCTACTTTTTTATCAATCCTTTGTTCGTTCGAAGCTCGACTACGGATGCGAATTTTATGCATCCGCAGCCGAATGTTTATTGCGGAAGGTGGATTCGATCCACCACACCGCCTTCGCCTTGCGACCGGTGCCTTCTGCACTTTCCCCATTGAGAGCCTGTTGGTTGATGTTGGGGAGATGCCACTCGCCTCTATGCGCGAGCCCAGCTCCTCCCTCAGTCGCCAACCGCTCTCACTGCATCCGCAGCTGATCTCAATGGTACCAATACTGCCGAGAGACGCCAGTCATACCCTAAGCCCTTTGGGTTTAGGGCCAGGAAACTCTGAGAGCTAGATATAGCTCTCGGGCCGGTGGCACCCCTGGTTCTGCCCAGGACGCCACCCTGGAGGGTACCACATTTGGCTATTTGTTGCCATGCTTCTGCTCCCAAAGCTTGTACGGCGCCAGGAGTATTGCGTCCGACCTTTCTGGAGCACACCTCGTGTCACGCTGGAACTGTGCCAGTGTATACGTATGGCTCCAAGTCCCAAGAGGGGGTCGGCTTCCACGCTGTTACCCCTCTGTTTGAAGTCAGCGGGGCTCTGCCAGGCGCTGCTTCTGTCTTCACGGCTGAACTGGTTGCAATACACCACTCGGTATGGGAGATTACGCGATGTGCGCAGTTCGGAGACCGGATTGTGATCTATAGCGACTCACAAAGCACCCTGAGTGCTCTCAGGGCCTTGGAATCTCCGCATCCCCTGGTTCGCGGTATCCGTGATTGCCACGGTTATGGTGAGCAGGCCAGATTTCGAGATTATCTTCTGCTGGGTTCCTGGACATGTAAGAATTGCAGGGAATGAGCGTGCCGATTAGGGCGCCAAAGAGTCTGCAAGGACTCTGCGACTTGACCAGCGTTTCGCTCTTCCTCACACCGACTACATGGCAGGAATACCGGCTGCTTGGCAAAGAAAATGAGAGAAGGTCGAAGGAAACTTAAAGTTGCGTGCCATTGCACCACGACTGTTCCCATGGATCTATCCCCCAATGCCGCGGTGGCTTCAGGTCGCTTTCTGTCGTCTCTGAATCGGACACTCGTGTGATGCATTGCTATTTGATGGAGCGCTCGCCCGCTCTCTATTGCGACGACTGCATCATCCCCCAGACTGTTGGGCACATTCTTGTTGAATGTCCCAGTCTGGGTGATCTTTGCGCACGTTACCTGTCCCAGTACCGGGATGGGCGGGGTCGCTACCGCCTCTCCCTTGTACTCGGGACGAGTGCGTGCAGATTGACTTGTGGACTTAGTGACTTTTTGGGGGAGGTCGGCCTTCTCCCTATTATTTAAGCAGGGTTTGTTTTTTTGTTTTGTTTTTTGCTTTTGTTTGTTTTTCCCTTTAGGTTGCACTCTCCTGCACCGGGAGGACCTCCCCCCGACGCAGGAGCTTGCTTCCTTTCCCCCTTTTTTGTGTTTTTCGTCTCTTTAATTTTATTTTAAAGTAACCTAGAACTAGGCCAGTTTTAATACGGCGACTAATGCCCAATTAGGCAGTTGCCAGATCAGCTCTTTATAAAAAATGACCTATCTACTACTACCCCTAAGTCCTTCTCACCCTCAACTGAATTCAGCCAAGCCCATCCATTTCATAGTTAAATTCCCTATTATCTATTCCCATGTTAAGAATTTTGCATTTTTTAAGGTTAAATGTCATCTGCCACTTCTATTCCCAAGCTAATAACTTATTTAAGTCACTCTGTACTTTGAAGCTACCCTCAACTTTGACTACAGCTGCCAATTTCGTGTCATCAGCAAAAATTGACACTGCTATTTACAGCCTCCCCAAGATTATTTATATAAATTATGAATAATTATGGGCTTAGAACTGATCCCTAAGGTATGACACTGATAACATCTCTCCATTGTGATTCCCCAAAGTCCAATTCCTAAATCAAATTATCATTATTTAAAGTACTAGATCTAATATATTGTTATCCCTTTTTGGTATATTAACAAATTAACTAAAAAAATATTATCTTCAAAACATTCTATAAACTTGCAACTTGCTCTATCACTTCCTATCATATTTTGCCAATCCACAGAGCTTAAATTCAAGTCACCTAGAATAACTTTTCTTCTTCACATCCTTTACTTATTTCCTTTATCATTAGCTCATCTATATCACAAGTCTGTCCATTTTAAATTTATGTTCCTCAATGGTTACTATTTCTCTCTATCACTAATTATACCATCTTGCATTGTTACAAACAAATTCTACGTATTATCACCCCAGTGTGTTGTTTATAACTTGTTTTAAGAAAATTATTCTGCACCATATTAAAAAATTCCTCATCCTCTTGGTCACCTGCAGAAGTTTCCTAGTCTATATTTCTGTAATTAAATTCACACATTATACACTGATTACTCCTACATGCACTTTCTATCTTCTGCCACAAAACTTCCTTACTAAGATTTGTTTGTCTAATAATAATCCTATAACAAGTTTTTTTTTCCTCGCCTTGGAGACTATGCATAATATAAATTATCGCCCTTCTTCCTCCTGTTTCTATATGAAACATTATAACCATCACTCTGAACCTCTGGTTGATAGTTCTTCTCTGACAAATCAAACTCTGACCTTTATCACAGTAACATAAAAATGCTTTACACTTGCTGTACCTATTTTCATTGAATAATCCTGTGATGATCATAATAAAGCGTCAATACCTTTCTCTAGGCTTTATTCAACTAACAAAGCATCAATACAGTCTGAAAATAAAAGAGAAACAATATAAGTAAACATACCCATTCTAATCAGGTTAACAAGCACAATTAGTTATAAGTAAACAAAATAATGTGTAACCCATTAGGCAATTATAAATATAAGGTTACATGAAGCTTAGATCACCACAAACCCTATGGTAAATTTCTAGTACATCCACAGAATGATATTTTGGCCATAAAGTGTATTCCTCTGAAGTTTTTAAGGGTTATGAACACGATTGTGATTGTCATTCAGCTTTCCAGATAAAAGCTTTTATTTCAGTTTTATTACATTATATTGAATAAGTATTGCAATTTCTGGCAACCCCATTGAAAGCATTAAAAAATTTTAATCCACTTGTATTATTGAAAGCCTACCATTAGTTCTTGTATTCAGTTGAGAACTTAATCGTGGGCTTTCAATTGCCTATACTATGGGTTAATTAAAAAAAATATTGGGAGTAGAACACCCACCATAGGGTATAGGAGGTAAAGACCCCCATTTGGAATATAATTGCTTTGGCATTTGTTTTGAATTGTCAATGGTGTTGCCAGATGTGAGGCAGTTTTAACCCATCAGTCGCCTGAGGGGCTTCAGAGGTCCTCGATTCAGTGCTAGGTAATTGCCCCAGGGCCAGGTAATTGCCCCAGGGCCTTTTGTGGCCTTTCACTTTTAGACTTATTCGCCCTGATTATTATGATAATTCAGCTTCCTTCTTTCTTTTTTTAAAACTCTTTATGTTAGTGAGTAATCATCTAATTAAAATACATAAATGGTTTAGCTCAGTCCTTCTTTGTTTGTAAACAGAAATTTATCAATGAGAGTAACTTGACTCCGTTCAAGGCCACACAAATCAACAGAAAAAAAGGGCTGATTTATGGTTCACACACATCTAAACAGCCAGTTTTTGAGGACTTCCTTCTTTTTTTGTTCAATATACTTGTTTTTCATTTATCATCCAATTAGAATCATTTAAAAATCATTCAATTAAAATCAGCATGTTATTCAAAGCGGACTAAGGGGTAAAATCTTATTCAGCCAAAAATTAGGTGAATTTGATTTTTTTACCAATTTTTTGGCCAAATTTACAAATGATTTCTTATAAAATAATTATCCATAAGAAATAAGCCAACGTATTCTATAAAATGGCGTTGGCTTAGAAGCGGTAACTAAAATGTAACAATTCATTTCTTCAGTTAACAAGAAATAACTTTGAGCAACAAGCAAATATTTCCAATCATAATTCTAAATATGTAGAAGTCTATTAATAATTTTTAGGTTAAATCAATAGAATAATTCTTTGCAATTAAAATGATATATTATTTGATATATAATCAAGGATTTAAATATTTTATTTTATTATTTGCCATAACCAGGTAGCAAAGATAAATTGTTTGAGGGCCATTTCAAAGCAATTTGCTCGGCGACTAATTGGTTAAGATAATGAAATAATAATCATAATTCTGATTCCTGAAAATGCCAGAAAAATGCATTTTATATTCCAAAAAAAATCATGGTGGTGTTCTGGAAGTTTACCAATCCTATATTTTCATTGGCTGATTCTTTATTTTCACTAATAATTAGTAAAATTCCATTTTTGTGTTAACTCTGAAAAAGGCTGTTCATATTGATGGCAAATTTTAAAATTGGGTTTTGTTATTTTTCAGGTTCCAGGAAGGTGGTGTCCTGAAATATGTTGAAGATGCAAAAGATTTAATAAAACCAGAAAGGAATACATTAGAGATTTCTTTTTTGGATATTGAAAACTTTAACCAAAATTTATCTACTTCACTTGTTGAAGAATATTATAGGTGAGTTTACTTGGATCATTTCCTTCAAAATAAATTATCCCTCTATTGTAGGGTAAGTTCATAACAGGAATGATGGCTTTGGGAAGTCCATCGAGATCGATGATGACGGATGCTCCTGTGAGGTCAACCTGCACTAGGTTTAGCCAGGTAGGAATGTGTGCAGTCTTCGGACCCGTATCTTGACAGAGGGGAGAAGAATCCTGGTGGCAGGAAAGACTTGAGATGACCAGGCTTCATCCTTGGCTGCAGGGAGCTGCCGAGACACCAGTCAGTTGGTGCGTGCCCATAGGCGCTCCCGATCCTGGTTTGTGATCTAGGTGTCCTTTCTCTAGCCTTTGCCTAAAAAGGCAGAACCCACAAAGGGGGAGGGGGGGCGGTTGTAGGGTTGGTAGGTGCCAGGTGAGGTCCACTCACCGGTGGACCTGCACTTCAGTGTTAAATGCCTGCTTTGCTCGCCTTCTCACTTTGCAGCTTCTGCTGCTGGCTAGCCGTTGCGGTGAAAAGGGAAGCTGAGTGTGTAGGCCTTTCCCTATCAGTACACAGCCTTTCGATTACCAAGACTCCTGCTGTGCCTCCTCGTGGCCACACACAGTAGTTGAGGCTCCAGATTTTAGAGGAATCTCGTCTATATAGATTAACAAGAGGAGTGGCTTCGCAACCCCTCCTCACAGGGAATCGCATCAATATGAATGATAACATCGGAATGACAATATTTGCAGCATATACTTTTGGCATTGCTATTATTCATTAAGGGGAAAATTAATAAAAGAACTTAAGGCATGTTTGTTACTCCATGAATGAGTTCTAAATTCATAATTTCAAATACCTGTTCTTTGTAAGTTTGTCCCTACAGGTTTTAAGTCTACTTTCCTTGTCCTAGTGTTTTGACTTGAGATTTGCTATAGCAGGACCTTGTTACGAGTATCTTAATTTTTTATCTTCTCAGCCCCTCAAAGTTATTGCACAAAAAGTTAAAATTCTACTTGATTCTGAGTACTGTGAATCAATAATTTTTTGGAGGTTAACATAGTTATATTTTAAGTTTTTTCCAAGTTCATTCTAAGAATTCCTTTAGAGTTTGAAAAAAATAAAATGGTGAAGCTCAGAAAAATAAATATTATTGAATGTTTTAGAATTTTTTAAAACAAAAAGAATTACAAATGAAATTCAGAAAATTTATAATTTAGGCATAGTTGCTTTTTTATTTTATTCTTGTATATTCCAAAGTTTTATCAAGTTATTTATAAAATAGATTTTCAATTTTAATCTATCAGGAGGGAGTCATAAAAATTACTACCAGACAGAGAATGGGTGGTACCTGCAATTTGTTTGCTAGTTGTAAGAATGCAGAGTTTGGACATGAGAAGAATCAGGGCTCAAGAGTGGTCCAAGAATTGGCAGCGGGAATTGAAAATGGCAGAAATATAACATGCAAAATTTTTTATTAGTTTGGAATTAAGTCAAACTCTTTTTGAAAACAACATAACTTAAAAAAAAAAAAAATAGCTGGCACCATAAGAAAAAATAGAAAAGAGCTCCCTCTCGCTTTTACAAATGCTAAAGGAAGGGACATCAATAGCACCTTATTTGGATTTTGAGATGATTCCATGACTTTCTTACTGTCCCAAGAAAAACTATGTCATGACTCTTTTGAGCTCAATGCATTCCCAGGTTATTATTGATTCATCAAATTCTTCTAAAAAAAACAAGTTATCCTTTTCTAAAACAAAAAAGGAGTAGATACTCATGACCAAATGGTGAGAACATATTCTGGTAAAAGAATGACTCGCAGATTTGTCATTCAACTAGCATAGCAAAAGAACTAGCTGGTGTTATTTCAGACTCAAGAGGTCCCAGTGAAAAATCCCTTTCCCCCTCCATGGCATTTCTCAAGTAAAGAAAAAAGGCGATGCTCATTGTGTGGCTCCAAAAAGGATAAAAAGACACACTCTTTATCATAATTGCAAGAAACATGTTTATCAAAGTCATTTAATTATTACATGTGTCCAATGTGGTAACAAAAAGTAAATTAAAATTTAAAAGTTCATTAGATATAATTAAGTTCTTTACTTTAAAGAAAAAATGTAAAAACCTTAGTAAAATGCTTAAAAAAATAGTCAGGGTCCATTGGACCCATTTGTGTTTATATGAAAAAAATTTCCTCTTATACTTAGGGAACAACCACCTTTTGTCTTAACTGCTAGCAAATTCGAGTCTAAGTCCAAAGGTACAAGTTCACAGAGCGGAGTCACAATTATGTCAGGGCACATCATTCAGAGATTACCTGGCATTTTCAAGCCCGCTGGCTTCAAATGCTTCCTGGTTATTCACTCCACTGATGGCACCATTTTGGCTAAGGGCAACATGATCCATCAGAGGAGAGCTTTAGCTAGTGTGATTGGTAGAGAGCCGAAGGTGACCCATTTCTCAGACTGGAGCCTTTTGGCGAATGCGTCTAATCCCTCCGAGGTGACCATGATTAGTACTCTTCGACATTTGATGGCATGCCTGTGAGTGTGACGCAGCACTCTACCATGAACTTCACGAAAGGAGTAGTTTATGCGTAGGAACTCATGGACTACTCCATAGAGGACATCACCTTAGAGCTGGCTGACCATGGGGTGGTCAAGGTCGAACATGTGATTAGAAAACAGGGAGGGGCCTCAGTGCATGCCGGTTTGTATCGATACCGCATGAAGGCATTTATGCCACTGCTGCGGAGGTGCTATTACTGCCACCACTTCGGCCATACTAATGGCACCGGTCGATGTGCAAAGTCATGGTTACCTGAAATCTGTCTTAAGTTGCAAGTGTGTCAATTGCTGAGAGCTAAACCCCGCTTCTTCGAAGCAATGTGGTACGTAATTCCTTAAGAAGGAAATCCTGATCGTTCAGGCCTAGGATCGTCTCTCATTTTGCGAGGCTAAGGACTTGGTCCTGGCACTGCCGGGGATGTCCTATGCCTCAATGTTGAAAAAAATGCCCTCTGCTCCTGGCCCCTCCAGGCCTACAAGTACGGTTTCCACGCCCATTCAGAACCCTTCTGTGGGTTCTACCCACCCCAGGCTAAAACCAGGGTTCCCCAGCGTGACCATTTCCTGCAAGGCAAAAAATAGCCACATGCCTCCACCAAGTCGTTAGACTGACAGGAGGCAACACCCCTGAAGTTGGTGACCAGGCCATCTTCCAGGGTTCCTAAAGCTGCCCCCCCCCCCCGAAAGGAGGTCAGCACACCCAGTGGTGAGCTGGGTGGCTTGAAGACGGTGGATCCTCAAAAAGAGGGCCCCTGCCTAAGATTTTGAGGCAGAGGGAGGAAAAGATTTGAGAGGTCCTTTCTCTTTCTCAGATATCTAAATGGTAGACACCCCCTCTGGGGAGACTACTCTATTAATCCCCGGGGGTCAAGTCCTTGCTGACCTGATCGACGAGCTTGAGATGGGTGTCCTAAATGTGGATGAGTTTACGCATCACTGCCCAAGGACCACTTCATTTTCCTGCCTTGATCTATCTTTGTGCTCTCTGGATGCACAGCCTGATTTTGATTCAGGGGTGGTCAATGACCTCCATGGTAGTGATCACTTTCCCATTCAAATATCATTTTCTGTGCTGCTGCCGCCCAAGAGCCTGCCCTGGTTGTCTGCATTTCAGGAAATGACTGAATTCTCTATCTCAGGCTAGGAGTTTAGGTTGGTAGATGAGGCCGTTGAGTTCGGCAGTCTCATCACCGTGGGCCTAACTATATTCCTAGAAGGTGGCCGTTTTGCATGCTGACAACTTCAGTGGTGGTCAGCTGAGTGTGAGACAGCCCTCAAGCAGAAGCATTATGCCTATATGCGCTGCACACACAATTTCGCTGCCGGTGAATTTTGTCGGCCTAGGGCTAGATTCCGGTATATTTTGAAGCATGCCCGCTGCTCTTCTTCGAGCATATGTGTCCACTTAACAGG
This sequence comes from Ceratothoa steindachneri, assembly GCA_963969495.1. Lineage (NCBI taxonomy): Eukaryota > Metazoa > Arthropoda > Malacostraca > Isopoda > Cymothoidae > Ceratothoa > Ceratothoa steindachneri. Next base: position 24,300,052 of record OZ018330.1, on the reverse strand, counting down.
AAGACCTTTCTAACAGAGGTGTGGAAGCGTGTCAAAAGGATTTGAGACAAGTTCTTGCAGGACCCCCCTCCTGGATTGCTTTCTCTGCATACCGCCAGCATTCAATGCACGTCATGATGTCACCGAAGGCTGCTGGTAGGACTTTACCCCTGTAGCTGGAGAACCCTTCAATGCCAGGGTTACTTTAAGTGGGTTGCTTTTTGCACAGACACCACCCATGGTCTGGACGATGTCCCATACACCATGTTTCAACAGCTGGGTGTGCGAAGCATAGCCTTTCTCTTAGATTTATTCAAAAGGATCTTGGTGGAGGGTCTCCTTGCAGATTCCTGGCAAATCGTTACTGTGCTCGCCTTTGCAAACTGGCGTGTGTGGGCCTTCTCCTTCTCTGGACTATATAAGGTCCCACACTCCCCGAGCCGGGACGGACGTTTATCAGCTCTGCTACCGGTGTGACCTGCTCTCTCCGCTCATCTTCTTCCTTGGTTTGATTCATCTCTCCCGGCGCCTTGCGGCTTCCGGGGATGAGCCTTTCCAGGTCTACTAGTAGCAGGCTTCGGCTTGTCCCGCCGACTTCAGAACTTCCAGATCTTCAAGAATCAGCAACTGCGTCCGTTCCTGATACACAAGACTCCGGGACCTGCACGGGTGAGGGTGGATTCGGCGCTGGCTCACAGGCAAGCAGCACGCGCTATTTCCTCCCCGGCGCGTCCCGAAGCCTCGCCCCCTCGCCGGCGAGTGAGAGGCCGGAGGTCCGCCACGAGAGGGGACCGTCGCCCCCTCCGGTTCAGGCTCTTCGTGATTTTCACCTGGAACCCCTCTCCTATATGGTAGATCCTGAAACCCCTAGGTCGCCTAGTCGTCCGCCGCCAGCGTACGACTCCACCACTGAAGAGACCACACGGGCCCAGCCGGTCGACATTGAGTGCTACGCCCACATTCGGTGGGAAGTGATCCTCGCGCACCTTCGACGTCACCTCTCTTCGTCCTGCTTCAGACCACGGGATAGGGTTGAGATTGAGCTGTTGCTGGCTCTTTTCCCCTTTCGGCTGAGTGTGCCCACTGCGACGTTCCACACGATTCACCAGCGCGTCCGCCTATACTACACGGTGTCAATCCACGGTTGGTCCGCAGCCACCATTGACACGAGGCTCCAGGCCTCCAACGAATCCGGCATAGAATATGATTCCCGGATCCTCAACCGGTCGACAGCGGCCAGACCGCCCCCAGCGTACGGCTCTTGGTACAGGACCCCAGCGCCCCGACGTGTTGGTCGGCGACGCCCTGCAGCTCGGTCTCGAGCGGGCCCGCAGGTTCCTGCAAGACGTTAGGTCCAGTGTGGATTGGCGCACTGAACTTCGCATCGCCCGCCACCGCCGCCGCATGGGTTTCGACGTCCGCTCACGCTCGGATACCTCAGAGGAGTTTCGCTCCCTAAGCCCTGGCTCGCCACCTTACTTCCCGAGTCCCAGCCCCACCTTGGACTTCGGCTTCGGGCTTCACCATCTCCAGCGCCTCATCCACGCCGGAATGGATCCCCTGCAGCGACGGCAACCTCTTCGGTACCCCCTTGCGTTCAGTGCCCCCTGTGCCAATCCCTCGCATCGTGTACGATGTGTTGAGACCCCCCCTTGTGCCAAGCCCCGCTGAAAGTGTTATAGAAGTGTATGATGCCCCCTTAGGACATCGGGACGAGTTCCCACAGCCAGTGTTTGCGGATTTTGACGCCGCCCCTGTGCCAAATGTGATCGAGTTACTCGACCCCACCATTAGTGTGTGCCCACCTCTACCTGTGCCCGAGGTAACCACCTTTTTTGAGGCCGCCGCCCAGGAACTTGGCGCTCTTGTTCTTACTGATCCCCCACACGCCCCTCCTCCGTGTCACACCGTGTGCATCCCCCTTCCTGGCCTCGCAGTCCCTTCGGTGCTTCAAGGCCCTACTGCTACCCCTCCTCCTGCATCCATCGCTTCCTCGGATACCCACCCCTCGGAAATGGGTGACGTCCTTAACGACCCCAACAGCGGCCCTCCGGACATCATGAGAGGTCGCAACGGTGGCAACGGAGATAATCAGCAGCAAGAGGTAGACGGCAACAACCAGGATAACCAGGGCAACAATGATGACCAGGGCAACCAGTGGGAAAGCCCCGGACTCGATCCGCTCGAGCCTGACACCCCCCGCGTGGACTTCAACACCCCCTTGGATGTTGAGACCCCAGGGTCCTATGACTCCATAACCCCCATCTCCCACCTCCAAAAGGCCAATGCCCAATGCGGCGTGAAAATCTTCTTGAACAAATCATACCGCAACTGGGCTCCGTCAGACGATCGAACTCTCCCTTGGATCTCCACCTTGATGGAACGAGGAGTGCTTGAAGAAGCCAGCATCCGCTGTGCCCACCGTATCTTCGGGGTGGCCAAGCCTAATGGCTCGGCTCGTCTTATCTACGATATGTCCCCCGCTGCGGAGGCATACCGCCCCCCGAAGAGCCTGCCCTGGTTGTCTGCATTTCAGGAAATGACTGAATTCTCTATCTCAGGCTAGGAGTTTAGGTTGGTAGATGAGGCCGTTGAGTTCGGCAGTCTCATCACCGTGGGCCTAACTATATTCCTAGAAGGTGGCCGTTTTGCATGCTGACAACTTCAGTGGTGGTCAGCTGAGTGTGAGACAGCCCTCAAGCAGAAGCATTATGCCTATATGCGCTGCACACACAATTTCGCTGCCGGTGAATTTTGTCGGCCTAGGGCTAGATTCCGGTATATTTTGAAGCATGCCCGCTGCTCTTCTTCGAGCATATGTGTCCACTTAACAGGAAGACCTTTCTAACAGAGGTGTGGAAGCGTGTCAAAAGGATTTGAGACAAGTTCTTGCAGGACCCCCCTCCTGGATTGCTTTCTCTGCATACCGCCAGCATTCAATGCACGTTATGATGTCACCGAAGGCTGCTGGTAGGACTTTACCCCTGTAGCTGGAGAACCCTTCAATGCCAGGGTTACTTTAAGTGGGTTGCTTTTTGCACAGACACCACCCATGGTCTGGACGATGTCCCATACACCATGTTTCAACAGCTGGGTGTGCGAAGCATAGCCTTTCTCTTAGATTTATTCAAAAGGATCTTGGTGGAGGGTCTCCTTGCAGATTCCTGGCAAATCGTTACTGTGCTCGCCTTTGCAAACTGGGGAGAGATCACTCTACTCCGGCCTGTTTCCGCTCAATCTCTCTAACCTCTTGCATGTGCAAGTTGATGGAGAAATTGGTAAATATTAGATTAGCCTTTGTTTCTGGAGCACGGAGGCCATCTGTCTTATGCACATTTCGGCTTCTGCAAGTTCCACTCCACGTTGGATCCTCTGCTCCAACTGGAAAATGCTGTCTGTGACACTTCCTTCATAGACAGCATTATGCCGCAGTGTTTTTCGAGCTGGATAAGGCCTATGATATCGCATGGAGGCAAGGGGACTCCTCCCAGGGGTCATTCCATATGAAATCAACCAATTTGGGGGGAAATTTTAAATCACCATCACCGATTTTGATGAAAATTGGTATACAGGTTGAATTCGATGAGAGAAAAACAATTAGACACTTCCCAGCCCTCAATTTTGAATAGCTCAAAAGTTATAACCTGTCAAAGTTGAGAAAAATTGTCAAATTTCTTGATACCAGCATTTGAAAATAAATTATTTCTCCCTTATTATAGCACATAAAACAATGAATTATGTATTTTTTTAAAGCTTAAGGGTTGCTCTAAACATTTTTAACAGCAAAATTAATTTTTGCTAAAAAAGTTTTTTTGACCTTAAAGGTCAACTTTTGACCTTTAAAAAAATATATTGGTATCAATAAATTTTTGTGTAAATTTTTTTATAAATATATATGCCTTTAGACTACAATTTTAAGATAAATTTCATTCTGGGTTTTTCATTATATCAGGAGTTATGATCAATTTTGTAACCATTGGTATGCCAATTTTTACCTATTTTTATGTTATAAATTTTACCTATTAGGTGTTACTTTATAAACTATGAAAGCTAATTTAAAATTTTTTCTTTTTTTTCAGAAAGTTTAATATTTAGATAAAAAAGTAATTAATAATTTGCATTACCAATTATTTGTATTTTAACAAATTATTATGGATGAGAAGAGAAAGCATTTTTTAAATATTAAGTATTGCTGCGATCCTTACAAAGGTCACAAAAAAATTAATAAAGAAAAATCTGAGACTAATTTCAGAAGACTTAATAAGAGAATAACCAAAATTAAAAAATTTTAAGGACCAAAAAATCTGTGATAACTGCAGAAAAAAGATAGCTGATGATGATAGTTCTTCAGCTCAAAATACGAATCCAAGCCTTTCAGAAGAAAGAATGGAAATTGAGCCAATTACTGAACAGGAAGAATCACAAGAAGCATTAACTGAATTAAATAAATCATTAATAGCTATTGGAGAGTCACCAGTCAAGAAATTTAAAATGGATGTAGTAAAAAAATATAGTTCAGATAAAATGAATAAAATTCAAAAATCCATTTCAAGTAAACTCAGAACTGTAGGCTCTGCAACAAAATATCCATTACCCTTGGATCAAGACCCAGAGTCTTCTAGAACAGAATCAAGTAAAGATGGGGAAGAAATGATAAATCAACTGAAGGAGAAATTTCAAACTACTAGTAAAAGGTCTGAGCAGCTGCAAATCTTAACTGTTTTGCCAAAAAGCTGGAGCTTATCCAAAATTAAATCTGAATTTAATGTTACTAATTACATGGCCAGACAAGCTAAAAAACTAGCAATGGAAGAAGGAATAATGTCATTGCCAAGCAAAAGAAAAGGTACATTTCCATCAGAAACAATTAAAGTAGTAGAAGACTTTTATAAAAATGAAGAAGTAAGCAGAATTATACCAGGGAAAAAAGATTTCAAGAGTGTTAGAAAACATGGACAGAAAACTCATGAACAAAAATACTTAATTTTGGGAAATTTAAAAGAAATTTTTATCATTTATCTAAAACAAAATACCCAGACATTAAGATTGGCTTTTCAAAATTTGCTATGCTGAGACCCAACGAGTGTGTATTAGCTGGTGGTGCAGGAGCTCACAGTGTGTGTGTTTGCACACATCATCAAAATGTTAAACTGATGATTATTGGTACAAGGCTACCACAGTTGACAAAAGACAGTGACCTGCATTTAGATGATTACAAAACATGTCTATCATTCATTACATGTGACCCTCCAACTTATGAGTGCTATTTTGATGAATGCTCAGAATGTTTTTCTAAAATAGACGAACTAAAACTATGTTACTAAAATTTTGGATGACAATATGATTGATGAGGTAAATTACAAGCAGTGGCTCTCAACTGATCGCTCAACTTTAGAGCTTGTTTCAAGAACAACTGAAGAATTTATAGACACTTTTACCTTAAGTCTTCTCAATTTAAAAAAACATGATTTCATAGCAAAAAAGCAGGCACAATTTTGTTCAACTAAAAAAGAAGAACTAAAAGATGGTGAAATCTTAGTAGTAGGCGATTTTGTTGAAAATTACTCATTCCTTTCTTTCCTACTACAAAGAAGCTGGGGAAACACAACACAAGTTTTGTTGTGATTTCAAACTGCTTGAAGCATGACACTGTTGCAGTGATCTCCACGCACGTTACCTGTCCCGGCATCCCGGCACTGGAATGGGCGGGATTGCTACCGCCTGCCCCTTGTACTTGGGACGAGTTTGTGCACATTGACTGGTGGACTTATAGACTTTTGGGGGGAGGCCTGCCTTCTCCCCTTTATTTAACAAATTTTATTTTTATTTTAGTGGGTCCCATGTTCCTGCGGCGGTGCTTGCTTCCTGCTTGTTGCCTCTGTCCTTTTTTGGGAATTTTTTTTTGGCATCTTATTTTAAAGTAGCCTAATACTAGGCAGCTCTTAAAGTTTTTAAAAAAATGCACACTTTTTCTCTTCTCCTTAGAATTTTTTGCCAGATATAGCCTCATTGGTATTTTGTTTTAAATTTGGGGAGGGGGAGACTGCAGCTTGAATTTTTATGCTGATTGATTTGTCTCACTTTGCTTTCTCTTTTATTAAAGCATCAAAATGGAGTATTTCCATTTCTTAAGAGGAAGCAATTGGTCCCTCCTTAAATAATAGTGTTAGAATGTTTCCTCTTTCAGGAGTCATCATTAGGATATATCTACTGGTTCCTAATATCCCAATTGGTCGCAGACTTAATTTTTTTTGTAATGAATCTGGTATAAAAGATTTAATGTACAGAATATGGTTGGTATTAACATGAAATATTTTATTCTAGATTATATCCATATCTTTGTCGGGCTGTTCGTAACTTTGTACGTGACCATACTGAAGTTGCAATTGAAAAGGAGTACTATGTCAGCCTGGTTGATGTCCCCACTCGTCATAAGATCCGAGAGCTTTCCACTCAGAAAGTTGGAACGCTTATTCGGATTTCTGGGCAGGTTAGAAATAAAATACTTTTGTAGGGGTTTTTAGCATTTTTTTTTTTTAGGCCTTTTGTTAATAGTAACCAGAACCTATAGTTTAACATGGGATCTGAACCTGTGTGTTGTTAGTGTCTTGATATGTATTGCTTGTTACATAGGGTAAGACTGCATTTAATGCACTCAGTCTCTTTTTACATGCCATTATTTCTTGAACTCTTGCTGCAGTGAAGATGTGTTGTATTCAAATGCCACTTAGAGTGAGGTTAGGAAGCACTATAATTACTCTTCTTTTCTTTTTTAATTTACCAATTTTCTTTTCAAGGTAATCTTTGGTGTGGTAATTACATTTTTCACTAATGAGTCCTTCAAATTTGATAAAAAGAAGCAAATTTGTTGTGAATATTTGCTCTATTTTTTGGCATTCTGTTTTATCTTTATTAATGTTACTCATTTTGGAGAATTTGGAAATGCAATTTCAGGCCTCCCAGCACTCACTTTTTTCATAAAATGTTACTTTTTTCACTTTTCTATTATAAATACCTACCTCTATCTACTTTCAAATAACGATCATCCCTCGGTTAATATTTATGAGTAACATAGAGGGTATACCTAGTTTATATTAGTGCTATGTTGGTTCTACATTGAACCCCAATTGGGTCGAGTATAGGACTTAGGGATGAACTCCTTATTGATACAACGTTACACCGCATAGGGATTTCGTCTGGTGATGAAATTATCCAAAGGGGTGCCAAAAGAAAGGTGTGTAACCTTAAAGAATAAAGAAAAATAATAGTTATTTTATTATGCTTATAACTATAGGTATGTATGTATATAAAGGAATTATACATAGGTAACTGATTATCTGTCTGTTCATTTAGAAAAAAATTGTAGGATTTGAGTAAAATTTACTTTTAAAAAGTGCAATAGGTATGTTTAAGGTTGATCATTAATGTCACGTCAATTTGGAGTTATGATCATTTTTAGGAATTATCTTTTATTTTCATTTGTCTTGGTTTGATCCCTATGATTAGAGGGATACCAATCTCAACACATATTGGTGGCAGGTCCCTTTTGGAATCCTTTTTCCTAACTTTGAGAGCATAGAATCGATTCCAGTCCCCCTCAAATCCCAGATAGAGACTGTCCTTACATTTCTAGAGCCTTTTTTGACTAGGTAGATACTTATATACCTCACTTGAGAACCCATAATGATAACAATAAAATTTAAAATGCTAAATAATTCTGCCCTTGTTTAGGATTGAACTTTGGGAACCACCTGCAGTAAAGTAGTTTTAGGTACGTAGGTAAGTGGAAGGCAGTGATTTACTAATTTCAAAATTGACATGACATGATTCAATAAACTTATTTTAGTTGATGTTACAAAATATTACCCTTTTTTTTCAGATTAAAAAAAAACACTATTTTCAGAATGAGAAACATTAAAGTAAATAATTTTTGGTTTGAAAAGATAGTGAAAATATTCTAATAAAGGAATGGGCCAAGAAAAAGGGTGAGCATACATTAGAGTGTTTAGTATGCAATATGATGTGTGTGAAGAAAAAAGGATTCTAAGCCATAAAACAACTTCATGTAAAAAGCATAAAGAAAATTATAAGACCAAAGCTTGCAGAAATCAAACAAACAACATTCACCTCCAAAGGGACTCCTCCAGTGATCAAATATCCTTGCCTTCAACATCTAACTCATTAAATATCAATAATAATATCATTGTAATTTTGAAAAAGGACGCAGCATATAAGGCCTAACTAATTTAGGCAATGGGGAATTGTAAAAGGAATCATTCCTTAGCTTCCAGTAAAGGAATCGTAGAGGAGTGGCCTGCAATGTTCCCAGAAGGACTTCCAAGGGATTTGAGCATTGGCCCAACAAAACTGAGCTACTTAAATATGTATTGTCCCCATATTTGAGAGAAATACTAATTGATGATTTGGAATCTTCATACTTTGCGCTTATTTTTGACAAAACGAAGAAGGTAAAAAAGAACTTATTGGTCAGAAAGGAATGAAGAAATTATTAATCATCACTTAGACATTCTTCATGGGACATGCAACTGGAGAAATTCTGCTAAATAAAATTTTAGATTCGAGTAATGCTCAATTAAATCTAGCCAATCTCCTTGTTAGGTGCAGATTGCCCAAATGTAAATAAAATTTTTTTAACTTGTTAAATAAAGAAGTTAACAAAAGTAAGAGAAAATCTTTATTAAATGTTGGGTCATAAACTTGCACATATTGCACAATGCATTTGAAGATGGAATGAAGGCAGGATTTGATAATGATCCAACTGATTTGTTAATGTGTGCATTCAATTTTTTTCATAACTGACCCTCATTAGGAAGATTTTGAATTTATTCAACAAAAATTAAGTTTGCCCCAAAATAAACTTATTTCAAATCGATGGCTTAGATTTGAATCAGCTGCAAAAACTTTTAGCGATCAATGGGAAGCAATACAAGAATATTTCATGGAGTACATTCCTGCCAAGCAAAAAGTCTCCTAGGTAATTTTTACTGCAGAAAGGTCAGAGAATGTTTGAAATAGTCTTCAATGAAAGCTGAGCTGTATTTCCTGTCCAGAGCAGTAGAAATATTTTCCAAGCTCCTAAATAAATATCAATTAGAAGCTCCATTCATTCAAGATTTGTATCTTGATTTGAAGGGAATTGTTGCCACTTTAGCAAATAGGGTTATTTCTCCATCACTCATCTCCTCCACAAACTCCTCATTGCAATCCTTAGATGTACTGGACAGAAATATACCAAGTGATTTTGTAAAGGGTCAGAATGTGCAGTGCTGTAATGAAGCAGAATAATTAACAAAAGTCTCTTTCCAAAAATAATCACGAAAGGTTTTTTAATGGTTGCATAGAATTTTATAAAAAGAGCTGCAGTCATATTTTAAAGAAGTAGTAGTCTTTAAAAACAGATATATGTCTAAAATATTACTGATTTTTGAAGCCTGAGCAGAGGACCAAGAATGTAAGTATATCAGACATTTAGAAAGTCAGCAAAATACTGTGATTTGAAGTAAGGGAGGACCTCTTGCATGACGAATGGGGATGTTTGATGACTTTAAAATATGATGGAGAAATTGGTAGAATTGATCACTACTGGCAAAATATATTTAAATTAATTTAAAAATCAAAAATATTGCCAAAGTAGTGTATGCTCTTCTAATTGTCACACACACACACACACACACACACAGGAACTCTGCCATGGAGCGTGCATTTTCCGTGTCAAAGAATATATTGCCAGAAGACAGAGCGAGCATGTCAGTTGAAATGCTAAATGCAAGGCTAAATATTAAAAGTAGACTTTATTTATATAATAACAACCACAATTTGTCCTTAGAACAAGAACCTTACTAACATACGAGGGGCAGTCAAAAGTTTTGCGAATCGGTAGGGCAAAACAGGGGAAGGGGGATGGCTGTTTGTGGGGGTGTTAGGACAAGTTATGACAAGTCAGGACCTGCAGCTGCACGCTCCTGCCTCGTCTATTTAAGAAGCAGTAGCTGATCGCACATTATCAGTCAAATTTTTCACCAATGGAGAAGGTTGAGCACCGCGCAGTTATCAAACTTTTGACCAAGGAAGGCAAGAATGCAAAAGAGATAGATGAATGCATGGTTGCAGTGTACACCGACCCTGCCCCTTCCTATGCAACCATTGCTTGCTGGAATAGGGAGTTCCGCCATTGTCGTGAGTCCCTTGAAGATGACCCCCGTCCAGGATGCGCGTGAGACGTGACCAACAAGGACAATGTGGTCTGTGTGGAGAGGATGATCCTCGAAAATCGACGGGTGAAGGTCGAAGAAATTGAGCGAGAACTTGGAATATCACACAGAAGTGTTATCAACATCATCCACGACAATTTGGCCATGACCGAGGTCTCTGTCCATTGGGTTCCTAGAAACCTCACACTCCATGGTCGACTTCAACATCGTCAAAGTCCACAAGGCCAGAGTTGCACAAGCTGCCCTGCGTGAGTGCGGATTTGAGGAGCTCAACCATCCCCCCTACAGTCCAGATCTGGCCCCTAGCGACTACTTTTTATTCCGCCAGCTCACGGCTGCACTGCGTGGACGCTGGTTGGGGTCGATGAAGATGTCCAGGAGTGGATTAAACAGCAGTCGGGAGATTTCTGGTTGTTGGGAATTCAAAGCCTCAGGGACAAGTGGCGCAAGTGCATTGAAGTCGAGGGTAGTTATATTGAAAAATGATAAAACACTTTTCCTTATATCCGAATTGCGAAACTTATTAACGCCTCTCGTATGCACACACTGCATATTCTAAATATAAAGAAGAACTAGAAAGGAAGAGAAAATTAAAAGAAGAAGAGTCTCAAAAAGAAAAAGAGAAGGAAAAACTAGAAAAGGAGAGATGTTTGAATGAACTGTCTGTTAAAAAAAAACTAAGTATAAGGAATTAGCTTCACAATTAAATGAAATTGAGCAAGAGGAAAAACAAGATGTTACTGTTTCAAACAAGCTCATTAAAGAAGCCCAGATTTGACTAAAAGAAGGTATAGACAAAAAAGACTATTGAAATAAGTATTGCACAGTCTATGTTAGAAGCAACTACTTCAAAGAAAAGGGATGAAATGCAAACAAGAAAAGAAGTTACCAAGAAACAAACACTACTTGTAAACCATTTAAAAAAAAAAAAAGCTCTTGAATTTGTAAATAAAATTTGTCCAAATTGTTTGTGCTATGTTGTATCTATTTTTTCATTGATAAAGTAAAAATAAAGGTAAAACATTAAGGACCAGCAATACTTTTATTCTTTTTCATCCTGCATTATTCCAAAAGTAAAAATTAACATTTAAGCTGTTTAGTTAATTAATTGTATAACTTTTAACTATTCCTGTAAAATTGTATAATTGATTTAGTATGTTTGAATTAAATATTCTATAATTATATATAAATCATATTTTTTAAAGCTCGGATCAGCTAGATAATTGAATCATAAAACAGTTAAATGCATCTATACCTAATAAAATGGGGGTGGGCACTTTTACACTCATGGTTTGTATCACTTCTTTACCAATTTTTGTTACTTTTCACTTTTTTTTGGTAAAATATTTGCTGAGAGGCCTCTGCAATGCAAATTGTAGGATATTTTCCAAATCCGGCATTATTTTATTGTGGCTCTTGTTTTCATCAACAGGTTATTCGTACTCATCCCGTTCATCCTGAATTGGTTGCTGGAACTTTCCATTGCATGGATTGTCAAACAGTTATCAAAGATGTTGAACAGCAATTTAAGGTATGCACTCTTCCTTACTCCCAAATTATTTATTCTTAAATCAAAAAATTAATAAATAAAGGAGACAATATTGATATAACCAATCCATGCTACCCAAATATGGTATATCACTCACATCACCCTAAACCATGAATCCCACATCCACCCACTTTCCTCTAAGCCTTTCCACAATTACACCACACTAACATAATGCACTTAAACATATACCTATAACCCTCCCAAACTGGTTCACACTAAACAATATCCACCACCTCCCCAAATCAAGTCACTATCATCAATCTACCACCCACACATCTTGCTCCATTGCATGTCTCCCATAATCACAACCCTCATTCACAATCACCAACTTTCCCTCCATCATCACTTACACTACTCCAGTCTACGCACCATCCATATCTAATACAGACTTACACCAAGATGCAGTCCAAAACAGTGCCCTCAAAAACCACCCCAATACAACACTTCTACACCAAAACAAAAATCTCTATCAAAGACCACCTAAACATGATAGACACAATTCTGCAACAAGCTCTACTATCCCTCACCCCCACTACACACCATTCCCCACCCACCCTGAACTAAAAATATCCCCCACCCCCACCAAACTGGAATTTAGTCAAACACATACCTACTTTACCTGCATGACACATCAAAACCAGCTGGAAAATCCCTTGATCTAAAGTGGCCTGCCAGATATTCACCCATCCAAACCCTCTCTGAATCACTTGTGATCTGATAATTGTCTTCATTTTTTTTTCCCTCAGTATACCCAACCAACTATCTGCCGGAACCCTGTGTGCAGCAACCGAGCAAGATTCCGATTAGACACAAATAAAAGTCTTTTCGTTGATTTTCAAAAAGTTCGGATACAGGAAGTTCAGGCTGAACTCCCTCGAGGATGCATACCAAGAAGGTTTGCCTTGTTGTTGCCCTTTGATCTTGTAATGGGGTATCCAGGTTACATGCCTCACCCTATTCATACTTATTGTGAGCTCACTGAGTAGAAAGGCCACTCCCACATTGATTGATTTATGGTCACATGGTTAGCCGCTGGATAGTTGTTTTGACTTTTCAGCAGTTGCTAAAGTGAACTGTGATTCAGTCCCCACAGATTGGTATCAAACAGTGAGAATCAGAAGTAAAAAAAAAAAAAAAAGTACCTAAACAAGGACCCTATTCATTCCCTCCCTTTGTTTTTTGAAGGACTTCTTTCTGGTTGTAATACACCTTCCTGGCCCAATTAACAAGTTTTGCTATGTGTATTGCTTTTTATTAAGCCTCCTCCCATAGTATTTAGTGAATGCATGCTCTGGACCCTGATTAGGGTGTTTGATTTTGTTTCAATAGGGGAGGGGTAAATTAGTTGGCCAAGGCAGAGGAGACCTTTAACAAAAGACATTAGGGCTCTCTGCACCTGTATTTGAAGCATGAAAATTTCCTGGTGCGTGTTGTAAAAGGCAACCAGACCCAGAAAGGGTCCACTGGCCTAGGAAGCGGCACACCCAAAGTTTTGTTCCAGCAAGTCATGCTTTGCATTCAGGTGGATGTGTACCATCCCCACTTGGGGAAACATGATTAAGCCTTTTCGCTGTGCCATATCTATTATCAGCCCTTTCCTTTAATTGCCTTGTCCATATCCATTGCCTCAGCATAGGGGTGCCCAGTTGTGGCAGACAGTCCCATCTTACCCCTGCCCCTATCCCTGCTACCAATGTCCTTTCTCGTTCAGTGACATTTGGAAGGAGACTTGGCCAATTTTCTCTTTTTTCTTACCAGTGTGGAGGTAGTGGTCAGAGCAGAAGCAGTGGAGCGTGCTCAGGCTGGTGATCGATGCGATTTTACAGGGACATTGATTGTGGTCCCTGATGTTGCCAGCATAAGCATACCCGGGGCAAGGGCAGAAAGCAGCTCCCGCCACAAAGGTACGAATTGAGTAGCGCTTGACCCCTGATGGGGTAATGGATTTATTTATGGCTTCAAGGGGGGGGGGGGCAAGTTTGTAGGAATTTGTTCAGTGAGACTAAACCTATCTGAAGACAACACATGGATTGCTATTGCATGCCATTTTAGCATTCATATTCTTGTACATTTGCTTTTATTCATCCTCCAGCACCCCGTCCGACCCCAGCTTAGCCTCTTCTCCTTCTTTCAGACAGCCTGTATTTCTCCCCTACTTCCTCAATTCCCCTACAACCTCTCCCACAACTTTCTCTGGTCAGCTTCTAATTTCACAGGGTAGATGCTGACCTCCTTCTCAACCAACCGTCCCGGCTCTGGGCTGAGGGGGGAGGGGACAATGTTCCCTAACCCCTGAGCTCCGGTCTGGGGTGGTGGGTTTTTAACAACCTGCTTCATCCCCACCCATACCTTCCTCACATCCCCTTTCCTTCTCACTTCACCATCTAATTTTTTTTTTTCATCCCCTGTCCTTCTCACTTCACCATCTATTTTTTTTCACGCCGTGTTCAAAGTGGAGCCGCCATGCCACCAAGCGGGAGGGGTGGTCCTGAATGGCGGCACCTGGTTCTGCCAGGCCTGTACACACCCCTTGCAGGGCAGGTTACTGCGAAGGGTGATGAGCATATGCATCCCGTGAAAAATTTAGGGTCACCATGCCCAATGATGAAATAAAAAATCTCCCCTGAATTTCCCCTGTTCCATCGTTGCAGCCTCCCTCGGGCAGCTCCACAGAAAAAATGGAGGTCCCCTCCTGTGCTTGTGCAGAGGACCCTCCAAATTTCTCTAACCCGAGAGGAGGCTTACTCCTCTCCTTCGACTACTGGTGTAGGGGACTTCCCCTCACCCCCTTCTCTGGAGGTGCTTTCGGGCACCTCGCTCTTCAAAAAAGCCAGCAGGCAGCCTATAGCCAACCGCTTCCCATCGAAGCGGCTCGGTAGGGCAAGCCCCCTTAGGGGGGGAGAGGGAAGACAGGCTCCTTCGGTCGCTTCCTTCAAAAGACCTGCTGGCAAGAATTTTAAACCTTGCCGGGGTCAAGGCCTGTGCCTCCCCACATAAGACTGGTGACACTGCCAAGTGGATCTGCGATGTCCTGGGAGGGGATGGCCAACTGGAGGCCCCTCCTGTGATAGACATGGTCCTTGAGGAAACCCAGCCTCAGACGGTAGGGCCTTCCATGGGGGGGAATTCGGGCTCGGCGCCAAGCACCGAACCCGAATCCGCCCCTATGCAAGGGATCTCCTCCAACCGGTGCCCCTGCGACCACCAGGACCTTCTTCATTTCGGAGAAGGACCTGGCTGAGGCTGGTCCATCTGGCCTAGGGGCTTCTGCCGGCGGAGGTGAGAAGCGGGTTCATTCCCCGCCCTCTCGAAAAAAGAAAAAGACTAAGAAGACTCGGGGCTCCTCTCCATCCGCTTGGGGCGCTGATAGGGCTACTGCCCTACTTTTTTATCGATCCTTTGTTCGTTCGAAGCTCGACTACGCATGCGAATTTTATGCGTCCGCAGCCGAGCGTTTATTGCGGAAGGTGGATTCGATCCACCACACCGGCCTTCGCCCTGCGACCGGTGCCTTCCGCACCTTCCCCATTGAGAGCCTGTTGGTCGATGCTGGGGAGATGCCACTCGCTCTACGCCGCGTGCAGTGCATCACTCGCCTGTACGCGCGAGTCCGGCGCCTCCCTCAGTCACCAACATCTTTCACTGCATCCGCAGCTGATCTCGATGGTGCCTATGCCGCCGAGAGACGCCAGTCATACCCTAAGCCCTTTGGGTTTAGGGCCAGGAAACTCCTTCGAGAGCTAGATATAGCTCGGGCCGGTGGCGCCCCTGGTTCTGCTCAGGACGCCACCCTGGAGGGTACTACATTTGGCCATTTGTCGCCACGCCTCTGCTCCCAAAGCTTGTACGGCGCCGGGAGTATTAAGTTCGACCTTTTTGGAGCACACATCGTGTCACGCTGGAACCGTGCCAGTGTATACCGATGGCTCCAAGTCCCAAGAGGGGGTCGGCTTCCACTCCATATCCCCTCTGTTTGAAGTCAGCCGGGCTCTGCCAGGCGCTGCGTCTGTCTTCACAGCCGAGCTGGTGGCAATACACCACTCAGTACTGGAGATTAGGCGACGTGCCCGGTTCGGAGACCGGATTGTTGTGATCTATAGCGACTCACAAAGCGCCTTGAGTGCCCTCGGGGCATTGTAATCTCTGCATCCCCTGGTTCGCGATATCCGTGACGCCACGGTTTTGGCGAGCCGGGCGGATGTCGAGATTATCTTGTGCTGAGTTCCTGGACATGTAGGAATTGCGGGGAATGAGCATGCCAAAGAGTCCGCTAGGACCGGGCGACCGGACCAGTGATTCGCTCTTCCTCTCCGACTACATGGCAGGAATTCGGGAAGATGGGAGACGGTCCAGAGGAACTTAAAGTAGCGTGCCATTGCGCCGCGACTGTTCTCATGGACCTATCCCCCAATGTCGCGACGACTTCAGGTCGCTTTCTGTCGTCTCCGAATCGGGCACACTCGTGTGACGTATCGCCATTTGATGGAGCGCTCGCCAGTTCCCTTTTGTGACGGCTTCGTCATCCCCCAGACTGTTGAGCATATTCTTGTTGAATCTCCCAGTCTGGATGATCTTCGCACACGTTGCCTGTCCCGGTACCGGCATGGGCGAGGTCGCTACCGCCTCCCCCTTGTACTCGGGACAAGAGTGTAGACATTGACTGGTGGACTTATAGACTTTTGGGGTGAGGCTGGCCTTCTCCCTTTTATTTAACCATTTTTTTTTCTTATATATCGCATGTTCCTGCGCGGGGGGACCATCCCTCGACATAGAAGCTTGCTTCCTGCTTGTTGCCTTTTCCCTTTTTTAAAATTTTTGTTGTTGGGTTTGGGTTGTTTTTTTCTGTGGGTTTTTTTTAATTTGATTTTAAAGTAGCCTAGTACTAGGCAAGTCTTTAATACGGCGACTAATGCCCAAGTAGGCAGTAGCCAGATGAGCTCTTAAAAAAAAATATCCTCCTTTGCACTTAATTATAGGAATGTTATTTTCCTTACCCGCTAAATGTGTACTTCTGAGTGTCTGTTCTCTTTGTACAAACTTGTTCCTGTATTTTAATATGCCATCCCTTCTATAGTGTGCATTGATGCTTGCTAACCTCACTAGGAGAGATTTTTGATTTTAATAACTTTTTCTCCGTTTTTTTTTTATTAGGGGGGTATGAAATATGGATTCATTTTTAAAATTCAAAGTGGATTGAATTTTTTTGTATGCCTTTTACTCCTGATGTTCCATTTAATCCCTATCTCAGTGCATACATAAGCTTGGGATACATACTACAGGTTGCTACAACAGAACAGCCGGTGTGAACAAGTCAACCCACTTTAAAATACATCTCCATCTGATGACTAACCATAACCAATTTGGCTTAACCTTGCTCCTGAAAAAAATTCCTTAAATTTAATAATGTACAAATAGCCATGATGGTGTATTGTACAGAAAGTTTGTAAGGGGAGATCTGGAAAGAAGTGGTGAAGATGAAGCAAAAATGTGTGGAAGATATGTATAGCTTCAGATTTTGCATCTGAGAGGGCAACCTGTAGGTATCTGGCCCGGGAAAGGATCCAATCCAGATTTCAGCTGCAGCAAAGTTAGCCATGCTACACTTTCACCTGGTACCTGGAGGAGCAGTGTGCCCCCCACCCCACTGCTGCTCTAAGAGAAACTGGGGCTTTCTCTCAGGTCTTTGCAAGCAAGGGGGTGGATGCAGAAGGCATAATACCCCCGCTACAACAACCCTGTAGGCACAGTAGCCCACCCTGGCCCAGTTCCTTCAGTTGTGTACAACCAGCCCCACTGCATCTGGGAGAATGTGCTGCGGTTATATACCTTGTACTCATTTTTGCTTTGTCTACCTTTACTACTTTACAAATCTCTTCCATCTAACTTTATACCTGATGTGGCTTCGTTGCTATCGCTCTTTAAATTCCGAGGAAAAAGCCTTTGCTACACATTGCATCCCATTGGAGGGTGTTTAAAAGGATATATAAGGATAAGATTGTGGGGGGTAGAGAAGAGGAGAAGAAAGTGGGTCATTACTCCCCCACCCCTCACTGGAGCCAAGAGGAAGGGGTGAAATTTGGTCGGCGACTAGCCTGCAAATTTAACCACTGGTCAAAATATGCGAGAAGAGGCTTGTAAAGAAAGGGTAAAATTGGAAATGTCTAAAGGAATAAAGCCCAGGTAGTCTCAAATCTAGTTTGAAACTTACCAGGAGTAGAGGGCCCATCAGGGTGTGGCGCTTGTCCAGGTACCAGAGCACCTTGCTAGGTGCTCATGTAGAAAGTGGTGTTGCACTTTGCAAGGTTGTAACCTTGTGGGTTGGAGGGTTTGCTCTATTCCCCTGCCCTTTCCAGGAGACGACAGTGATGGTGTGTCCGGGTTGAAGGCTCTCGGGGTCCGGGAATTGCATTACAGATTTGCTTTCCTCGCTTGCTCCATAACACCGACAAACCCTAGGGTGAGTACCATCAAATCAATACAAACTGCAAACTTTTGTGTATTTTTGCGAGTCTTTCATTTCAACAGCTACCAATTTCACCACAAAGTTGGGTCAGCACGCATCAACACCCAAAATTTCCATCCCCTCTTACCCCATTTATGCTCAAACACAAGGGCACACATTTTGTCGATGCTGAATGCACATCATGCTGTGGTGCCATGTTCAGGTAGCATCTCATCCAGTTTGGGTTTATCCATGGGGAGCTGGTCAAAAGCAGCCCCACCCACCCCCACTCAACTTTTCCATGTACACTTATCGTGCATGTTATCATCCACTTCCTCCTCACTCGGTCTTTTCTCTGAAATTTGCTCTTGCATGTTCTCTTTACAAGTCTATTTCCATCCATTCTCCTCATCCGCCCATACCACCTCTGAACACATCCTCATTCACACCCTTAACACATCTTACACAGTTGTTCCACCCTTGTACGCATCAAACCTACACCTCAAGTTGTCTATTTGCACCGATCTCACTTGAGATCTATCCTTCTTCCATACCATACTCTCACTCCCATACACCGACGTCGGCACCAATATGCTCTCCTTTATGGCGCATTCCACATTCATACCTTTGCCATTCACTATCGCTCATAGGTTTTTCTACCATTCAAAACCTCATGTGCACTCTTGGCTACCATAGTGACTACACCGTGGGGTTTTTGACGTTGAAGTGTCGGGTTCTATCCCAGGAAGACTGGACACAAACCTCAGCACATGTAGAGATCTGGCCCTCGATTGGTGGACGCACTGTGTTTATCCCCCCTCCCCCAAGGGGGTAGACGGATCTCAAACAAGTTTAGAGGTATGCACATACCCCTGATGCAGAATGCACCCCACCCCCCATTCCTCCACTGGTGACAAAGGTTCCAGACTAGTTGGTGTTCAAAACAAATGCTCCCCCATCCTCCTAATGAGTATCGGCCCAGGCTCACCAGCGATTGTCATGCTGATCTTTATGTTGGTTTCATCTGATCAGGGGATATCCAAGTGAAAGATGGTTGGCACAGCATAGTAGTTTAAAACTTTATGATTGAAATCTGCTTCACCACTACCATTATCATTTACAATTTACATCAAACACCTACTCAAACACTGCCCAAACCTCACACACAGCACCCCATCTTTTAGGGATCTGGGACCCACTAGGAGAGTGATGGCTTTCATAGGGACCGCCCACCCCTCAGAAGAGAGGGGGGGAGGCTGGCAAGTAAGTTTATAACAGGTCAAATATTTAAAGCTTTGTGCATGTTCAAGGGTGTTACCGTGGATATTATCACACCCCATCTCATTCTCACCCCTAAAACCATTACTTTAATCTTTTATCACACTCCTCACACACTCAAAATAATTCTTTAAAATATAGGTAAAAATCAACAAAAGTTGTTGTTGATGGTTCGTGAAGTAAAAATGTGTGGAAGATAGCTTTAGGTCACTTAAGAAAGGTTGGTGACCAGGAGGCTGCAAAGTGACACCAAAATCCTGTTGCAGCCCCTGCTTTCACACAGTACAGTCAAGACTTTTGTCAATCACCCAAGCATTGAAAGGAGCTCCTAATAACCTGATTTCTCTTTCATTTTCTCAGTTTGGTGGCAAAGAGATGCTGGGTGAAGAGATCACAGCAGAGGCGATTCGAAGGCAAATGACTGAATTGGAGTGGAACAAAATCTATGAGATGTCTCGAGACAAAGCCCTGTATCAAAATTTGTGTTCTTCCATGTTCCCCACCATCCATGGAAGTGATGAAGTGAAGAGAGGTAGATTGTTGTAATGGTTATTAGACCCTTTCGCGATTTTGAGAAAGGCTTCATGTGGTTTTGCGTTAATTCCATTTGCAGCGTAGCTCCTATTTTCTTACTGATTTTCAGGTTGACTAACCACAACTGGCTGCTGGTATATGTCAATACTTGTGACCTCCCATGCTCTCTGCTGTGGTGCAGGTGGTCGCCAGGAATGCCACCACATACCCCCAGGCTGCTCCATATGTAGGTCCCTAAGTGAGGAAATAGTGGGATTGGGGCAATCAAGGTGGTTTATGTTTTCTGGGTCTTGATTCAGGGTGTATAGTGCCCTCAAAAGGCCCTTGAATTTATTTTTTGCCTTTGAAATCCTTGAAAAGTCTGAATTTGATGGTAAAGGTCATTGAATTTAAGAAATAAATCATTGAGTGATTGTTCAAATGATTTTTTAAATTCACTATTTATATACTTTTAATGTCTATTAGGAAAATAATAATATTTAAGTTAATCTCACTAATTTGAGTGAACATATGTATGCTTTGGATGCATTGTATTTTATGATGGATGCTCGCTATACTTCTGTGACTGTTGCTGGATACTTTGTTCTTGTTTTTTTTTGCACTGGTGAGTTGATTTTGGTTATGCTTTGCTTATAACCCATTTTGTCCTTGAATACATCACCTTCATCAATGTCCCATAATGTTTATTGCACTTTTTTAATTTAAAGAAAAAAAATTTGGCTAAAACCCGTCGTTGATTATTTTTAAAAAGTCCTTGAATTCAAAATCACCAAACAAGTAGACACCCTGAACAAGCAGCTGTTGCTTTCAGCAAGTTGAGGGGGCAAGTCTTCCAAGATTCTGACATTAGGCTGAATACTAAGATCAAAGTCTACAAAGCCATTATAATCACTACTCTGCTGTATGCCTTAGAGACCTGGACCCCCCAACCGCAGGCACCTGAAATCACTGTGGAAACTTTCATCAATGATGTCTGCGCACCATACTAAACATCAAATGGCACAGCAGGAGAACCAATTTGAGTTATCTAGACCAAGCATAGATAGATCTGCAATTGTTCAGAACCAGCTGAGATGGACAGGACACATTATCAGGATGGAGGACACCAGACTGCCCAAGCAAATTTTCTATTCACAACTTACAGAGGGAAAAACAGATTACGGAGGACAGAAGAAAAGTTACAAAGATAATCTGAAGACTAACCTAAAAAAGTACAGGATCAACATTAACAACTAGGAAGAGCTTGCAGAAGAGTCTGGAGAGCTGAGATCAAGACGGGTAGTCAATTTTGAGGAAGACAGAAGAGCAATAATAGAAACTAAAAGGAGACTGTACAGTAGGAGCCAACCAAGGATGAAGTTACCAACAGGGTTGGACTGCCCAGTTTCCCAGAAAATGTTCAGTTATCACTGACAGACGTCTGACCCCAATCTTGAAAGAAGTGGAGCCAATGACGGCGACGAGTTTGATGAGTGCTGGGCTGAAAAGTGTTGGGTTCCTATGATGTCTAGGTATACTCTGATTGGTAGGATTTTAGTTTCTGTGTGTAGGTATGGTATGGGAGTGGTTTTTGTGCATCCGGTAATGACTCAGTGTGTTGTTTGGAGTTTGTTTGCATTGGTTTTGGTCTGTTTGGTATGCCAGGCAGATACTGCTTAGTTGATTGAGGTGCACATGAATTTATATAGTGTGGTAAGTAGTTCTTCCAGTTGTCCTAAGGTGGTGTTAACTTGTGTTTTTAGGCCATTAATTTATTTTGTGGCTTTGTTTGCTATGTTGGTTGTGTGTGTTTTGAATATCGTGGGGTCTATCTTGGGATTCCTAGGAGGGTTGGATTTTTGCTTAGGGTTAGAGCTTGCCCATTTACTTTGTTATTTGGGTGTTTGCAAGATTTGTTTGTCAGGGCAAATGCTGTCATCTGGCTTACTGTGAGCCAATGTTTGAGTGAGTTTATGTATAGTTGAAGTGTTTTGGTAGCAATGTTGATTTTAGGGTGCTATGGTTATTGTGATTTCATCTGCGTAGGTATTTATGCAGATTATTGATGATTCTGGTGTTGAGATGTCCTGTGTGAATAGGTTGAAGAGTAAGGGTGAGAAAGTGGCTCCTGGGAGACGCCATTGTGGAGGGATTGTATGCACGATTTGTATGTTTTGTCTGTCACTCGTCCTTGTCTGCATAATATGAAGTTTGTCAGTCATCTTTTTTCGTTGTTGGTGAGGGCAGTATTTAAGATTTTTTGAGTTTGGGTACTCTTGATGATGCCTTGTTGATGTCGATGGCTGTGAGGATTAGGTGTACAGGGGGGCGGTAATTGAAATCCATCTAGGATGTGTGAGTTTGGTTAGGAAGGTTGTGGTTGAGTGGTGTTTTCTAAAGCTGGGTTGTGATTGTCCGACTGGTATATTTAGGTGTATTTTCTTGTGCATAGCATTTGAAAGGGTTTTGCTATTGTGCATACTAGTGAGATGAATTGGGTTGCGTTGGGGGTTTGCCTGGTCTAAATATTGGGATAGTGGTTTCCCCTTTTTTAGATTAAGGAAATTGTGTTGTTGAGCCAGTAGTAGTTGAAGATGGCTGTGTTGCCCAAGTGTTTAAGGTGTTGATATGTCAGGGCCTGTGGCTTTGAAGTTTTTGAAGAATTTTATGGTTCTTTGTATGTGCTTGTGTTAGTGTTTCTTTAGGATGTTGCATTGTTGTTCTGGTGATAGAGTAGTGGCAAAGGTTGAGTGTGATGTATATATTTTCTGTATTGTTCTCCAGAATGGTTTGTTTTGTGGTTTAGTGTACTTAGATAGTTCCATTTTCTGTTTGTTGTTTTGATATCAAGTTGGCGATTTGCATGTGGAATAGTTGGATGTGTGATCCTTGTTGCGTTAGTGCTTTGTTTTAGTATGTTTTTCTTTTAATGGATTCTGATATTTCCCTAGAGTAACTTGGGTTGTATGTTTTCCTTCATCCATATTTTATGTGGCTTTATTTATGGTAGGGCTTTGTCGAGGGAGAGGTAGTTTTCCTTAGAGAAATTCTGCAGTCTTTCTTCTATGTGATGATCGGTGTAGTTTGCGCAGTTTATTTTGCAATTTGTGTATGTATTTTTGAGATTAAGCGAGGAGGTGGGATTTGCTATGTTATGATGATGGACATGTGGTCAGCTATTGTGTTCCACCCAGTTCTGGTCTGTAGGTGAGGTTAGGTGAGCAAAGTTTTATGTCTTGGGGTTTGTTATAATGGATGTGTTTGGGGCTGGATGGGGGGGGGGATGGTGTGTGTGTGTTCTGAGATGTGTACCTCTAGTCTGCTGCCTCTTCTCTGAGCCATGATTGGTGGTGTGCATTGAAGTCAGCACAGATGAATATGTTGGGAAGTTGTGTGAGTTGCTCTAATTTTGGTGAGGTTCTAATGGATGCAGGGGGATGTATGGGTTTACAAGGTTAAATTCCATGTTTTTTACTTTAGTTCTAATGGATTGAATTTTCAGTGTGGGATGCGGTATTGGTGAAGGGAATTGAATTGTTTACCAATGTTATGAGTCCGTGCTTTGGGTATGGTGTACCCCTAGAATGGGGGTTTGTTCTTGTCAAGTTAGGGTTTGTTTCTTGGATGAGCGCAATATGTATGTTGTAGTTGTGTAAGAAATTTAGTAATTTGTTGGAGATGGAGTGTATGTTTAGTTGTAAGATGTTTGTTTTGTGAGGGGTGGGAGTGTTCAGGCAGGTGTTACATATTTCAGTGGACTGCTCTATGCTGTTGAGGTTGGAGCAGTGTAGATGTATCCACTGGTTACATTTGTTGCATTTTATGGAGCCCTGGCTCCTGTGAATTGTGTGTTGGCATGAGGGGACCAGGGTTTGTTTTGATATATCCAGTTAGTAGGTGAAGAGTGAAGGTGGCTGGGTCACCCATACATACTCGTTGGGGGAGGGGCTTGAGAGTTAGGTCCGGGGCCATGCCTTGACCCAAGGGGTCGAAGGCGAGGATAGAAGTGATGGTATTTGCATCACTCCTTCGAGGACAATGTCGGTCCAACATAAACAGAGTATCTCCACAGTACATAAATTGATACAGAACAAATAAAGGGGATAAAAGAAAGGAAACAAAAATGATTGGTTATAATAAGGAACTATTTAATTTGAATCATTTTTAACCCTGTATAGCTAACGTACCTCCATAGTGGATTGATTGAGTTTTAAATCTGACTGGAGCACACATCCACTGTCCACAAACTTTGGTATGGCACTGATGTCAAATGCCACAGTATCAACTTTTCCTTTTCCTTTACAGCAACTCTTGTAGAAAATTTTTGTTTGTAACAGTAGCGAATCAAAATTCCAATTCCACTTGCTTCCAAACTCATTTATGACAGTTGGGACTTAGACAAAGAGAAATAAACTGCGCAGGAACAACAAACAACAGCAGCGTAATTAGGCTGGTTGTTGAATGAGTAAGGCTAACCTAATCTAATGTTGGTGTTGCTCCATAAATTCTTTTTGTTTTCTTTCCGCTTCTAAGTGAGTCATGACTTTCTGACCAACCAATAAATAGAATGTTAGAAGAGGCAAAAATAAGTTTCTTTGTGCATCCAAAAATAATCATCCAATTAGTTGAAATTTAGCAAAATTTATTTAACCTTCTAGGGAATTTTATTGATAAAGATTGTTTTCAGACATTTCCTCCCTTCCAAATTACAATACTTTCCTGGTCTTTTTTAACTCAATCCTAATAATTAAAAAGCTTATTCTGAATTAAATACCTCCTTATAATCCATATTTTTTGTTTTCCTTTCTTTTATCCCTTTAAATTTTTGTATATACTTTGGAGATACTTATGCTTATTCATTTTAAAGACATAGTTCTTTCTTTCAATCTCTTACAATCTTGATCTGAAGTGTCACCCTTAGAACAAATGTAAAGTTTTAAGTATCTAGGAATTGTAAGGGAGAGTGGTACTGCTGAAGCAGATTGTGACGACAAGGTATTGAATGGTAGGAGTATGTCTGGGGTGATTAATATTAATGAATGCTAAGGGTTTGTGTGTGGAATGGGCTAGGAAGCTATATGAGTATGCTGATGCCAACGTTAGGGTATGGGAATCAGTAGTGATACTGCCATGTATGAGGACTCTGGGTAAGCCACCTTTGGCACTCCCAATAAATGCCCCCCCCCCCCAATAAAAAAACAGTGGAGCAACTATTAATTTTTATTACTATGTATATACAATAACATAAATTATCATTGCTTATACGTGTAACAACAAAAATATATTTATAAATACAAAATAAGTACACAAACTATATACAGTAATAACCATAAATGACAAAAATAGATAGCGATTCATTTGTGCTAAATTACACATCATTTTAGGAATAGAATCAAAGATACAAGAGCCAATCACGCTCGGTACTGGGGGCTCGCACCCTCCCCCCCCCTCTGGGCATCCATGCCGTCCCTGGCAAGCTGATGCCCTGGGTACCTGCCATATTGCCCATAGCTTAAATCCACCCCTGATGGAGATGAGACACTAGTATGGAAAGAGTAAGAGCAGTGCGAATGGATAATGTGAGAGGGATAAGAATAAATTGTTAGAGGTTTTACCACTGAAAGGGACCTCCTACTTAACATGGAATCTGGCTCAAAAGTATCTAGAGTTAGTCTGAGGCAAACCTGAAAGGTGACCCCATCCAGTGACTTACCAAACCTAATGTGGTTTAACTTGTAATCAGAAGCGGTGTTTCTCCTTGGCTAAGCTGTATCCCACTTGAGAGGCGGGGGGGGGGGCTTTTGTGTGTTAGAGCTGGATAGTGTTGGGAATGATTGAGTAATAGATGTTTAGGATGTGAATGAGGTTGCGACTGTGTTCTGAGGTGATATGGACAGTAAGAAGAGACTTTTCTTGTGACTCTCATAGGGTTGAGTGTTGAGATGAGAGATGCTACAGTACAGAGCATCCCTTCACTATGAAGGGTCTTAGCGTGGACAAAATAATGGGTGGTATTGTACTTAATAGAGCATAAAAGGGGGTGGGTAGTTTTAGTGGCACTGATGCATGCTGATCCTACTTTGTGAGAAAGTTGCGGATTCACTGCAATTTAGCAAAATTCATCCAAGTATTTTTCGCAAAAGAATCTGTTCGTACCCACTCTCCCCCACCACCCCTTGACACATGGGTGTCATGCAGCAAATATACTCCAGTGGTCGACCCACTGTCTCCCCCTTCCCATTGATACATCAATATAGTTACAGTTAGTCTGTCGTGCAGCAAATACTCGAGTTGTTGAAGTTTTAAATCTCAGACAATAAGTTTTTGAAAGAAAAAAGTAGGGACGGGACAAATCTTGCATAGACTAAGTAGTGCACAACTCTCCTGATCTGATTTCTGATAAAGAACGAAGGTGTGGTAGAGATGGGCATGCTTTGATGCCATAGATAGCAGAAAAAACAGCAGTGATTGGGGGAGGGGGATAATAGATACAATATATGCCAGTAAGACAAATTGGGTCTGCCAACTCTGGCATGATCCAAGGTTTTGAATACCTTCATGGGATTTTTATTTTTCTTGCGGCTTGTTTTAATTTTAATATAGAACATTTTGTGCATTATATACCATTTTTGTTTATTGATCATTACACCTCAACTGGCAAACCTGTTTTGTAGATAAAGTCTGCCTGCAGGAAAAAGAAAAGTTAATTCACAAGTGTGCATGTGCCTTTATCAAGGCCTTGTTTCTTTTTTCTCTGGGTAATCCTGATTTTTATTCCTGACAAGTTTGAAACTTTTCTCCTGTTCTTCAGGTATATTACTGATGTTATTCGGTGGAGTTCCAAAGAAAACTGCCGAAGACATCTCTCTGAGGGGAGACATCAATGTGTGCGTCGTTGGAGATCCCTCAACAGCCAAGTCGCAGTTTTTGAAACAAGTACGTCCCTTATTACGAGGTCAAATAAATCACGCCGACCTCTAACCTCGTCACTTTCATTACACACTTCTTCAAAACGTCGCAAAGATAAGAACTAGTCAGACAGGTAGATAATCAGCTCCATTAGACAGCCCATCCATCACGAGATCCCTGACTGGATACTGAAATTGACATAAAGATCAGAATGTCAATTGCTGGTGAGTCTGAAGTCCCCCGGGGCCAGTCCTAATAGGGAAAGCTGCCAGGTAGTATTAGTCTCAGGAGTATGTGGATAAGGTTTCCCTTTGTGAAGTTTATGGAAAGGAGAAGAGAGGTGATATGTACTGGGAAGGTGAGTGGTGTTGTAATTGGCTATGTGCACGATGAAGAGTATAGGAGCCACCTACCCTATGAGGGGGTGAGGGTATTCCAAGTGCGTCTCCCGATAGACGTTTAATCCCTCGACGCTTACTTAACCTTTGTGTCTACTCTTGCTAGGGTTAACCTATTGCCTTAGCATTATAAATCCAATGCCACCTTCTAATAATTCGCTTCTTAGAATAAGTAAATATTTTTTTCCCCACCCAATTGGAGCTCTTTCCTCTTTACATTAACCTTTGTTTTTGCCGTTGATTTAATTTTATGCTGAAAAGGAAACGAAAATT
Organism: Ceratothoa steindachneri; assembly: GCA_963969495.1. Lineage (NCBI taxonomy): Eukaryota > Metazoa > Arthropoda > Malacostraca > Isopoda > Cymothoidae > Ceratothoa > Ceratothoa steindachneri. Next base: position 24,272,479 of record OZ018330.1, on the reverse strand, counting down.
AACGAAGGCATCGTCACTTAATTGGGGATGAAAGGAAACTAAGAAAAAAATTAAATGTGTGATTGGCTGAAGAGTTATAACAAACCTCATAAACCAAATGTTAGGGGCAGAAGCCCGCTAAGAAAAAAACAAATAATTCCTAACGAAGGTACAGTCACCCTCATCCCTTCCTCAGTATCCGTTTCCGACGAGTCTCATCAAATTTGTTGCCTGCAGGTGTCTGACTTCAGTCCCCGTGCGGTTTACACTTCAGGTAAGGCGAGTTCTGCGGCCGGTCTGACCGCTGCCGTTGTCCGCGACGAGGAGAGCCACGAGTTCGTTATCGAGGCCGGCGCGTTGATGTTGGCGGACAACGGCGTCTGCTGCATTGACGAGTTTGACAAAATGGACATCCGCGATCAAGTGGCCATTCACGAAGCCATGGAACAGCAAACGATATCCATTACAAAGGTAGAAAACATCGCTCTATTATGGCCATTAATGTTTCGAATCTGGCACATCAGAGAATTCCCGTTACTCATAGGTTAACCTTTTTTTCAGGCCGGCATCAAAGCCACCCTAAACGCCCGAACGTCGATTCTAGCGGCCGCCAATCCTATTGGAGGGCGCTACGATCGATCGAGGAGTCTGCGACAGAATATCAATTTAACCGCGCCGATCATGTCCCGGTTCGATCTCTTCTTCATTCTCGTGGATGAATGCAACGAGGTGGGTTCCACATTCGGTTCTTATTTCCCAAGGGCTAAAGTTTTGCTTTGATGTGGTTTTTACCATCGATTTGAATCTTCTAGCGCCGATCTTAGTGAGGACTAGAGATTAACTGTAGAATCTGAAAGCGTTTGGCTACACAGAAGAGATTTCATCTCGGCGGTCCTTGGGGCAGGTTCCTGCGCACCAGTTTGCAGTCATATTTCTTGAAGGAGGGGCTCCTGCTACCTATGAGTTAACCTTGTAGCTAAAGAAATATTTTCGGCTCACGGTTTACTCGAGTCCTTGTGGGGGCGTCCAGCCTCCCTCTGTGACTTTGTCATGGCATTTATTTTTTGGCTTGGTTCTTTGTTTTGTCGCTCTCCTTCTCTTGGTGGACATATTTTTATCCTGGCTGAATGGTTGTTTGAATTCAAAGATTAATGCATACGGGTTGCGGTGGCTGAGTTCTTGTTCATTGATACCCTCATCACATCCTCTTAAACATTACCCCAACTATGGTGGCTCCCAACCCTTGGATTTATTGTCCCTTTATCTTCTCAACATCATTACAAATAACCAAAACTCCCTCCCCATTTTCTCTTCCCTTTCCTTTAATCTGGCTGCCGTCCTCTTGGTACGACTCTATGGAGGGGCTATGACCCCATTGCTTTCCCCACAGTCAATGTGTTTAGTATCAAGGAAATATGAGTGAGAGGAGGGTTGTGATGGGGCCCCCTGCCCCGAGATGAAAGCCTGGCTGGACGAGGGGGGGGGGGGTACAGCACGTAACATCCCATTGCTATGAAGGGCCTTTAGCCTTGACAAAATTATGGGTGGATAGTTTATGGAATTGATGCACACCGACCCCACTTTGTGTGGTCCTCGTGCATGCATTTGGGGTGGGATGGTGTGCCGTTCTTCCAAGTTTCCATTGTAGAGGGGGCATTGCCCCCCAACTACCCCTTCTATAGGATACATAGGATAAAATGAGAGAGAGCACCAGTTTCTCATAGTGGCACTGGGGTTCGGGGGGGGGAGGTTACACCATCCACCCCCTCGTAGGGTTATACGAAAGTGGTTGACGATGAGGTATGTTGCTGGTGCCTGCTGGGGAATTTTATACCCCTCCCCTGCAACAGTTAAGTGGGAGTTCAATTGCAACTTAAACCCCATCAGGATTGCATCCAAGTGGGTGGGGTACCGCACCAGGTGCAAAGGTGAAAGGTTGTTGGTGTGTAGGATCTAAGTCCAGTATGTGCAAGTTTTCGATTGTTGGTGCGGTTAGTTGGTAGCTGGCTGATTTTTGAGTAGTAGTTTCATGAGCAAGTTGCTTTGGTCTGTTGGGTTGGGTATTTTGTCTGGTGAGGAGAGTGATTCGCGCCAGAGTTGGAGTAGTTTGTTTTGTGGTTGATTGTTTGTAGGTAATGTTTCCAGTTTTTAGTGATGATGAGTGTTGGTAGAGTTGCTCATCTATGGGTGCTTTTCCCTTAATATGCTTCATTGTTTTTATGAAGTCAATTTATGGTGTGAAGTTCGGGTTGAAATGTTTCCTGTGTCCTCGGGGGATGTTTCTTGTGGACTGTGTTGGTAATGTGTTAGAGGGCCTGGTAGAAGGAGGGGAATTGCTCTATTGAGAAGTTAGTCTTTTCTATTTGGGATGTGAATTTGGTCCATACAGCCTTTTTGTTGATCACAGGTGGAGCATGTGTAGGCCGGAGTCGGGGCTAGAGTTGGAGGTGGGTGGTCGCCTGGGTGGCACAGGCCTGATTTGGAAGAGGGGAGAGAGGGGGAGACCCCGGGGCCCTACCATTGTCGGGCAACGACCTGAGGCTGCATCCCTTTGCAGGGATGAGGTGTGGTGTGGTGATGATTTTCGCTTGTTGGAAGTCGATGGCAGGTTTGTCTTACCTCGTCTCGACCAGGCAGGTTTCAGTCTTACCTCGTCTCGACCAGGCAGGTTTGCTGCGTGCAAGCGACCGTCGTTGAACCCGCCATTCTATTTCATCCAGTGTTTTCTTCCAGGTCACAGACTATGCAATTGCAAGGCGGATTGTTGACTTGCATAGTCATGTAGAGGAGAATGTTGCAAGAGTGTATACTTTGGAAGAGATTCAGAGATACATTATATTTGCAAGGCAATTTAAACCCAAAATTAATAAAGTAAGTGACAGAATTTTGGCGTTTGTTAATTTTTCTATACATATGATTCTGCTGTTAAGATATATTTTGTAAATTTTATTTTAGTTACACACTGATTTGTGTTCATGGGAAATGTACCCTCGCTGGTGTACACAGATTTTGGGTTCAGCATCTGAATTCATGGCTGAGCTGGTTGCATAGATTATCCACTTTGCCCTGTTCTGAGATTTTTTTAATCCTGATGCCCTCTCTGTAGTTGCCCCATAGCTGTGGAATGGTCTGCCTCCTGGGCTACGCTCATCTCCCTGACCCAGCACTTTTAAGCAAAACCCACCTCTGTCGGGCCTTTTCCTAGTTGATTGATGGGCACCCAGCAAAGGCTGTCTTCAAAGGGTGCCATATAAAAATATTATTATAATCCTTAGTGACGCGGTGCGGGCATGGGGCCATTAGAGTCTCCACATTCCCTGTAATGCAATTCTGCTGCGAGTGGGGAGTAAGTACATCGAGATTGTCTTGGCTAGGTTTCTGGACATGTTGTGTGCTGGGAATGAGTTCGCTGATGCAGGACCAGGGTGTCTGTACAGGCTGAGCAACTGAAGTGACATGTCACTCTTCCCCAAACTCACTACATGGCAGGGATCAGTTCAGCTTTCCAAATGGCTGCATGCCAAAGAAGATGGGGAGATGCCACCCGGGAATTTAAGGTTGCTTGCCATCACACCGAGTATTGCTGTACACCTGATCCAATGCCACGATGGGATCACTTTTTATTTTTCAATCGGACGCAGAACCATATGATTTAGCACTCACATGAACCTTTATGCCAAAACTACTTAGTACTCCAGACTATGCTTCTCTTTGGTCCAATATCCTTCTGGGAGAGCTTCTTTAGCACTACTTGTTCCATTACCGTTACGAGTGGGGCCACGAATCACTTCTCCATAGTGCTGAGGATTTGCCCTTGCACGCCATGTTATGGTGTGATTGATGTTTTGGAAGTTGTGGTCTCCGTACTATTTAAAAGTGTTTGGTGGCACATTTGGGTTCCCTCTGGTGAGAGGGGTTTACCCATGGGCACTTTACTTTGTTCACCAATATCAGAGCGGTGAGTATCCTCCCAGGTCCCTGGCAAATGGCTACTCTGCTCTCTTTTTCCAAACTGGCAAGAGAGCACTATCCCGGCCATTTTCTCAAGTTGATAGAGAAATTGGTAAATGTTAGATAGCCTTATTTTCTGGATAGATTGGCTTCTGCAAGTTCCACTCTCACGTCAGATGCTCTGCTCCGGCTGGGAAGTGTTATCTACAAGGCCTTCCTTTGTCTTTGGTCTGGAGAAAGTCTGATAGCGTATGGCGATGCTGTATTATGGAAACCCTCCACACCATGGGTCACTTTCTAACCTTTGTGTCTGAGGTTCTGCGAGATTGTCAATTTCGTATGTGTGGTGGGAGCTCTGGTCTAATAGGGTATGAAGAGGGCCTTTTGCAGGGTTTGACTCACGTTCTCTCTCTTGTTTGAAGCCACCGCGTCTTCCTTCACGACCAATCTGGTGTTAGATTATGCGTCTGGTCCGGTTCAAAGACTAGTGTGATCTATTGTGGTGGTAGATGCCTTTGAGACATTACAATATTTTCTCCCCCCTCCTTGTTCGCAGTATCTGTCTCAACAAGGCTGATGCGAGGTGGAAGGATATAGCGACCTATTGGGATCGGTTTGTGGACATGTAGAGATTGTATTTAGTAATTTGAGGGGCTGCATTTTCAGTTCCCTTGATAGTTTTTTTTTTTTGTTTTCAGTTTTAATTTAGATTTGCCTAAAATTAGACTGATAATTATTTTGGCTGCCTTGCCCCTCCTAACAGTTGACAGATAAACCACTTGTTTTTGTTTTATTTTTTAATCCCTTCTCCCAGCGAGGTAGTGTCGAGTAGCAAGGGCAAACTGCTGTAGGTGATGTTTAAGAGGATTCCATGCCCCTTTTCCCCCAAACAGCCGCACGGGGATCTGCTTTAATTTTGTAGGCTGGCCAGGTCCTAGGGGTGCGCGCCTTCTTAATCTCCAGTGCCCCGAGTATTCTCTTCTATTGACCTCTCTGGATATATCTTCTACACATCTCCACTCGCCTCATTTTTATCTCTATGAACATCGCCACAAACTTTCCGCCAGTGTTGCCCTCCTTAGTTTTTTTTAACTACCCTACCTTTTAGTTCTACCTATATTATTTAATGTCGGTTCTCCTTTTCCGCGGACTTTAGGAAGCGGGGGAGTACCTGGTGGAGCAGTATAGGAGCCTTCGTCAGAGGGAATCGACTGGAGGGAAGTCTGCCTGGCGGATCACAGTCCGTCAACTGGAGTCAATGGTGAGACTGTCTGAGGCAATGGCCAGGATGCACTGCTCCGATGAGGTGAGTAAATTCCCGTTATGTTGTAATTCTAAATCAATGTTGGTGCTTCTTTGGTAACGTTGATGCACGCCGATCCCACTAGAGGAAACTGGTTGATGATGATGAAGAATCAATTTTTTAAGGTGCAACACTTTTAAGTATATGTTGCATTGCCCTCGACCAGGGGCAGATGACATCTGCTCCCTCCGACTGCTTGGGAGATGAAGGGAGAAAGCCTTGGATCCTACAGTCTCTGCTGTAGGCCAAACCACAATTAAGAGTGGGGCAGCGCTTTCTGTGAGACTAATGAGGGGCCAGGTTAGAATGGAGTGAGGCTGTTGCATGCTGCGAGAATTTTTTAGCCCCCACCCCTGTGGTAGTGTTCTATGCAACAGCTAGGAAGTGGAAGTTCCATTCCAACTTCAACCCCACCAGGAGATGATCCAGGTGGGTTGGTCGTGTCATGTCTACTTGAAAATGGCCGACAATTCTACAGTTCTATTTGTTCCTGCCCTTCAGGGTGGCTACAGTTTAAAAAACACAGCCTTGATGATGTTATATTATGGAAAGAACTGTGCCTAGCAAGAGAGAATATGCTGTGGTACGTATTTGATGTGAAAGTTGTGATTATCTCATCACATGATTGTGCTGTGTAAGGTTAAATTGATTGGTGCATGGGTGAAAGAAGCAATGTGGGGGAAACAAATAAATTGGTACGAGTTTGACCACCGCTCTGGGGCAAATTTAAGATGGCTTTCATTTCTCTGTGGGCAAGGTGGAAAGGAAGTGAGGGACGGAATGAAAGGTTACTAAATCAGTAAGGTGAGAGTGGGAATGCCTGAGAATCGAAGAGAGGAAAATGAGTGTGATCATGGAGCTAGGGCAAATGTGGAAGAAATTAGGGGAAGTGGGAGGTGTAAGGGCTGTGTCCCACATTTGGAAAGATGAAGCAGAGTGGATTTTAAGGCAAAAAGGCAGATGAGATGACAGGGAGGGAGAGTGTGGTTGAATGCATACAAGGAGGTGAAAAGAAAAGTAAAAAGTGATAAAACCAGTTTGAGAAAGCAGCAAATGGAGCCTTTGGACAAAAGTTGAATAAGGATCCTGATGAGAACAGGAAGATGAATATGGATCCTGATGGGAACAGGAAGATGAATGAGGATCCCGATGGGAACAGGAAGATGAATGAGGATCCCGATGGGAACAGGAAGATGAATGAGAATCCTAATTGGGAACAGGAAGATGAATAAAGATCCCAATTGGGAACAGGAAGATGAATAAGAATGCCAATTGGGAACATGAAGCTATTCTGTAAAGAAGTGAGGACGATGAGGAATCAGAAGAAGAATAGCTGTGAAGATCAAGAACATGATGTTTCTCGCTTCATCTTTCGGCTCTACAATGAGTTATAATAAAATTAATCATTTTCTTATCCAGGATAAAGCAAACAAACAACAACGAATAAATATACACTTTGGGATGGGTTGAATGCAGGACGGGAATCAATTAGACCCGAGTCCACGATCCTTACCCTGATACAATCATTAAAATGTTTTGCTTCACTTTATTTGATACTTCTTTGAGATGTGACTAAAGACTGCATCCATGTGAGCAAGGAGTTCCTAAGAAGAGAACTTTGTCTAGTTCCTCTCATACAAATGCCACACCTTTAAGTACCCGGATTGCCACTAATCTCTCGCTTGTTTAGGTCCAGCCCAAACACGTGAAGGAGGCTTTTCGTCTCCTCAACAAGTCCATCATCCGGGTCGAACAGCCGGATGTTCATCTTGAGGACGGGGATGAAATTCCTGCGGAGGATGCGCAGGATGAGCCGATGGACACTGACGAGAACAGGACGCCCAACATTCCAGGTAAATCACGCTCCTATCTACCAATTCAATCTACCAACTGGTAGATTTGGGAGGGGAAAGGGGTTCCTTAAGGTGGACCTGTTATCAGTGTGGACTCAGGTCGAGGTCAGGGAGTCTCTCATTTCAAGCGATCGAGTAGGTTCTCTCCTTAGCCTACACCTGTACTTTCCATACCTTTTCAATTTCCCTAACTTCACCACTCAATAAAAGTATCCTCATGCGAGAAATAGATTAACACCGCTGTAATATTAGCTGTTCGTCGTAGGTGACTGCCTCCACCTAAGGTTAATTAATTGAGAAACTTGCTGGTCTTATGTTATGGGAGCCAATTATCTCCCCACCCCCCTTCTAAGTTGCGACACTTGGGTACTGGGTTCGATTCCCAGTGAAAGTGGCCACAATTTTGGCGCTCGCAGGGGACAAAAGTTATTCAGGCACCTGCAAGTCGATGACAGGTGACATCTAGAGGAGTGTGGGCCTTCCTGGCCCCAACCTCTTCAGTTTTCCACCCCGTACCTCCAACGCCTATCTGGGCTTAGTAGCAATTTCTAAATCTCCCCTCCCCCTTATTTTGAAGACGCCCCTGTGATTAAAACCGTCGACGTGACCAAGAAGAGATTGAAGTTGTCGTACGAAGAATATCGCAACATGTCGAATTTGTTGATTATGCATCTGCACAGAGAAGAACTGATGCTAGAAATGGCTGAATCAGAGCGCGGCGATAGGATGGAATCTGGGGGTGAGTTGTTCGTAGTTCCAAAGTCTGCTCCTTTGTTGCATGAACCTCGTCTGTGACCCTGAGATGTGCAATGAGATGCCGCTCACTATACATAGTCCCTCTGAGTGTTTCGGAAGGCCCCTTTCTCTTCGATTATGCCTTCGATCCTAATGGATGCCGTATGATGATTACATTATGAGGGATTTTGGGGGTTGTTTACTAATTGGGTGGCCTGCTTTCTGTCTCACCAGGTTTGCACAAATCGGCCCTCATCAACTGGTACCTGAATGAAATCTCCGCGGATATTGAGACCGAGGCGGAGCTCATCGAAAAGAAAGTTTTGGTCGAGAAGGTTTTGGATCGCCTCTTGTATCACGTGAGTTGTTTTTGTTAGAAAAGGGCAAAAACATTAGCATTTGTGCGTCACTTATGTTCCTCCCTTTAGGGTACCTCCTCTAGGTCGGCAACCGCAACGAACGTGCATTTTTGCTTTTGTTGGGCATGTTTTAAATGTGTTGGACTGTGTCAGGTTCCTGGTGGCAGTGAAAGGCTGATGGCTGTACTGGAAACCTACACACCCCTACCAAGCTGTGTTTTATGCTAGTCTGTATGAATGCCCCCCCTGCCATCCCCCTTGTATTAATGTCAGTTTCCCTATCTTTTTTTCATTCTTATGCTTCAATGAACCTAAACAAAATGAAGTGTTTTTAAAACCTTTGAGTTGTAAGGTGTCATACCTTAATTAGTGAGTTGAAAGGTTGAGTTGTGCACTCTCATTGCTCAAATTCCAATTAGTCCTCGTTTCAGTACCTCAATATACCTAACATTCTCACTGTTTTTACCACACACCTCTTAAAAAAACATTGGCAAGTGTTTCCGTCGTTCGACAATGCTAAGAGACCTTTTGCGATGGTTCAACCATTACGGTATTGGTCTCGTTTTGCCCAACTTTGTTAGTTTTTAAACTAAACTACTCGTTTTTATTTATGAACCTCTCCTCGCAAGGTCTCTGAGGGCGATGCCCTTGTTGATTTTCGTTTTCTTTCAAATAAGTAGTAGCAATGATTTCTCTGTGAAGGTTGGTGTGCATCAAGGATCCGTTTTGAGTCCCTTGCTCTTTGTTATGGTCCTGGAAGTGTTGTCACAGAATTTTAGAACATGATTGCCATTCGAGTTGTACGTTGACGACTTAGTGCTGTTTGTTGAGGATGAAAGGACGGCACTTAAGTACAGGTTGTGGAGGGGAGAGATGAATCCCATGGGGGCTGAGAGTGAAGTTGGATAAAACAAAGATGATGATTTCAAGAGTGAGTGGGGGTAATGACATCATTGAGGGTATGTGGCTATGTGCAGTCTGTCACAGAGGGGTAGGGAATAACTCTGTCTTGTGTATGGATGTGGTTTGTGGGTGCATAAAAGATATAGTGGTATCAGGGGTAAGCTTCAGAATGATGGGAGAGTTTCAGTGCTCTGTGTGTGGAGGAGAAGAGACAGGAGAGGATTGTATTTGATGGTGTGTCACTTGAATGCTTAGAGGAGTTCTGCTATCTGGGAGATATGATCAGTGCTGGGTCAAGTTCCGTGGCAAGGGTTAGAAGTGGTTGGAAAAACTTCAGAGAGCTGCTTCCTCTTTGACGCTGAGGGACTTTCCTTCCAAGCTATGGACGTCTGTACACTGCATGCGTACGAAGTGCAATGTTGTACGGCAGCAAAACTTGGGCTGTGAAGGAAGAGGACATCAAGAGGCTCAAGCGTACTGAGATGGATGTGCGGAGCATCTCTGAATTTGAGGCCTGGAGGTGACAGAGTTGCAAACTGTGAATTAAGGGATAGAATGCATTAGTGTGGCACTGAGAAGAGGCAGACGAGGTGGTTCGGTTATGTGGAGAGGATGCTAGATAATAATTGGGTGAAAGGAGGTTGGAGGTGTAGCTGTCAGAGGGAGACCGAGGAAGACGTGGAATGAGGTCATACAGAGGGACCTGAGATATGTGTTTGAATAGAGAAACAACCAGAGATCGAGCAGCATGGAAAGCTGCCATTAGGTAAATAAGGACGACACATGAAAGCATGTATGGAACCTTCAAAAATTATGATGGATGCTCCTTGTTAAATTCTGTGCGCTTGGATCCTTGTTTCCTCCCGCGCCCAAACCACACTGGGTGCTTCGTTTTTTTGCCTGTTGATGTGGTAGGTCCCCCACCGAGATGGTGCATTGGGGATTTCTACAGGGTTACCAACTTTTTGTTGTTGACACCAATGGCTTGAAATGCTAAACGTGACCTCAAAAGTGGGCTGTGACGTACATTAGTATTGGTTACTTAGGATGTTTATTTATTTAAAATGGAAACCATTGAGGGGCATTTCTTGGAGACGGTTTTGAAGGAGACTTCCTCCGCGATCATTGGGGGCCGGGAGGCACGCAATCCTGCCCTTGAATGAAAAGGCTCCTCCAGGGCTGGCGCCGGACCAACCTAGTCATTGTTCCTTGGGAGTCCTGCAAGGCGGTGTAGTGATATCTGGAGGCCTGCTTGCCTTACCGACCTCACCGACCTCACCACCCCCTCACTGCCCCAATGCCCTTGAGAGGGTGCTGCTATATGTATATCTTACACCTCTTCACTTTCTGTACAGATTTCTCCCTATAAACTTTGTTGTGTGTTGCAGCCTCGGTGCTATTGCGCTTTAAATTCCATATAAAAGGTTGTGTGTCCTATTCCACGCCTTTTATTCCACTTGTCCATGTGTCTTAATTTTTTTTTTATAGCAAGAGGGGTGGGAAGTTTATAATGGCGTTGATGCTCGCCGACCTCACGTGAGAAATGGGTCATTGATAATGTGTTTTGTCTATTTTGTGACATTTCTTGATTTGAGGCATTTAAGGACCAAATCTAATTAAATCCTGGGTTTTTTTTCACTTTATAGGACCAGGTGATTATCCCCCTGACTAGAAGCGGCCTTAAAGGAGCCCCCGACGAGATCGAAGAAGAAGAGGATCCGCTCCTGATTGTGCATCCCAATTACATCATCGATGGCTAGACCCCCCCCATCACTCCCTGCCTTTAACCTCATTGCATTGCAATAACTACAAACAAATCAATGGGTTCGCATTCACTCTCCTAGTGGAGTCCATTCCGTCGGCAACCCATCGCCTGGTTGATAAATTTAGGCGTTAAACGTTTACTATCAGATTTATATCAAAATGTTTCCTAATAAAATTAAAAATTTTGTTGCGTGACTCTTAGTTCCATTGATTTATGAGTGGCTGTTCTCTTTCCTAGTGTGATCCCTCGACTTATCCACCAGTTCAATGATAGGAAGTGGCTTATTTCCCGATAACCTCATCCTAACCTTTGCCTACACTAGATCCCCGTCACCGAAATCCTGACATCACACTATAGTTATGTTGATATAATCATCGCCCAACACTCAAACTGTATCCAATCAGCTCGCGACTTAAAACGATACACCTTATAGACTCGAACGCTGGCTGCAACAGACACGTCTCACCTTCACAACCCGCAAACTGCAGTACAAGCAAGTGGCATCGTATAAAACACTTCACTTCCCTCAAATTGAACACATGCAGTGCTCCTTGTCACACTGGATACCGTACTAACTTTCCATCAATAACTTAACCCGTTGCATTTATCCCTAGTACAGGGTGGATGCTATGAAATTCCCATAGCATGCAATATTCCCCCCACCAACTACACAATCACCTTTCCTCACAAGGTGAGGCCCCACTTATTTTTGGTAATGTTGATGGTGTCTACTGCAAAGGGTTAGGATCAATGACTTTCTCTTTAGTTTCCGAAGCGGTCGGGTTGAGCAGAGGTTTTCTGCTCCTGAGGAGCAATTAATAATAAAAGAAAGCTTTAATACTGCAATGAACGCACACTCCGATAAATCATGAGACCTCCCCGCCCATTTGGACAGTAAGGAATCCATCGTCTACACCAGCAAGTATATCCGTCCCTCACTTGTCTGTCCCCAATCTCATTCACCTGGGCACACCTACAGAACGGAGAAAATCATGCATTACGCCTCTCCACAGAATGCGCCCCAATAAGCCACTGAAACCGTTTATACCCACAAAATACGATCTTGACCTCTGCGGAACATAGTACCCGAAACTCAACCCGCCATGCCATTGCATTAAAGACCATTACCATCCCACAACAACATATAATTATCCAAAGAGTCGTAACTATCCCTAACCTGTCGCCTATTACCCACAAAATAATCCCAATAACAGCAACACATCCAATATCTTGGTCCTAGTCGCCCCTTCAATGCCATTCCAACGTATATGAACTCAGAAGTACTCTACTTACAGGTCACCGTGTGTAGTTCTCACCGAAAACTAAAACACATTCTCCACTACCCTGCCCCATACAGACATATCTTCCCAATGCCACTGAAAACCAGAGACGAGGGAACACACATTAGATGTCCGACCCTAGTACAATTGGTGGTAAACTAGAAATACACGCAGTGGTGCATCATTGGAAGTACACCGAGGGAGGTCATAGATGCTGCCAACCTAAGGAATGACCTTAATCTGCCGCACCTTAAATAAAATCTCACCTTGGTACACATTAAATCCAGGGGGGAATTTGCCTGGAATTTAGGCTGATGTCCCCGCAAGGGATGGGGGGGGGGGACTTGGAAGGGCTGCACAAACACACCCAGCCTGAGTGGAAATTAGGGAACCCCTGTCACTGGGTTGATTTGAACTCTGATGGGGTTTAGGAAAGTTGGTTCGCTTCTACCGCGCTACTTTATATATGTATATATATTTTTTTTACTCTAGGACTATCCCCTCAAACTTTTGTCTATCTGCATTTGGTACCAGGAAGAACTATTCTCACTTGTAGAGAGAGAAAATTAGGGACGCCCCGCCAGTGGGTTGAATCGAACTCTGACGGGGCCAAGCTAAGTTAGTTGCTGGTGCACTTCCTCCCCAATCCCTCTCAGCATTCTTTTTTCTCTGACTCGCTCCTCTACCTTCTGTCTATGCTTAAGGACCTGACCATCTACCTCATGCCGTATCAGAAGAGATATTTTAGAACCTCTATAAATTCCTACAGGTTGAAAGAGTCGAGGACTTTAGGGAACCTGAACCTTGGGGCGCGAATAATGGGGAATATCCGTTTTGCTCCTTTCATCACTTTCTTGCGTGTAATGGGCTGAGGTCCTCCATCTGGCCGTTCTCAGTTGCATAAGGCTGTACTACTTGAGGCGGGCGCGCTTTGCTGCCTCGACTGCTAAACCAACGAAAATATCTTAGTCCGCCACAACAGATCTTGAGATTCTGGCCTTCATATCGAGGATTAGTACGTCCCAGTAAAGATATCCGCCGTCTTCCTTCCTCCGGCTGCCCCTTTGGGGAATGACCGGCCACTGAGTAGCTTCTGGTCAGTATGAGTCACTGTCCTCGTTTGCGAACACCATTCTTTAACGAAAACCCGAGATGGGATTTAGCCAACCAACCAACCCCCTCTTTTTTTGTTTATTCTTTTAACTGGTCACAAGTGCCGTGAATGTACGATTGATGGTTGGTTCTCGAAATTTGTCAACATTTCGGACTACTTTCCTCTCTCTATCAATCATCGCCCAACCTTGGTGTTTGGGCGGACGAGGCGATAAAATACAAAACCGCTTGGTAGGTGGCGGGGTTTGCTGTTCCCGGTCAGCCCCACCTCTGAGACGGAGGTGGCCCCTCCAAAACTTCCAGGAGAGAGGGCGCTGCTCCCTCTTTCCACTTTTGCAGAGTTGCCTCGAGGGACCACTCCCCATGCAGTGGGTCCACCTTTGCTTTCTCAGGGGCACACTGAGAAGACAAGGAGCGCCGTCTCGGTTTCCACCCCCTCTCTTTAGGGTCAGTAGCTGACCACAAGCCCCTGAGAGGGGTAAGAGGCGGTATCGTCCCCTTGACCTTACCCACGCACTTTGTCGGTCCGAGGTTTGTCAAGCTGATGGTAGTCGGCAATGCCCACTTTCTCTTTCCTACCTACCAATGCGGGTCGGCATACCCGACACCTTGGGGGTCGCGGGGTATTAGGATGCGCCTCCTGTGGTGGAAATGGTCCCGGTGACCCCTCTGCCATGTCCTCCTCAGGCAGCGTTGACCCCCGAAGACCCCAATCTGGGGCCCCTTTGACGAGATCTAGCTGAAGATTGGTACGTCCAGCCTTTGGGCCCCTTCCGGGTGGGAGAAGAAAGATGCGGGTTCACTCCTTTCCCAAAATGAAAACTGATAGGGCAAATTGCGTGTGTTGGGGTCGGGAGGGTATACGAACTACCAGATGTTACCTGCAATTAAATTGTAATAGGGTGGAGGGCGTAACTTTCCTTGTAAACTGACCAATGGGACCGGAAGGGCAGGGAATCAAGCACAAACTACTTCACTCTGAAGACTAAATGGGTTAAAAAAATTACATCGTAACCGTTTGACGTTTTATTTTCCTGCAGGAGTTTTAGAAGTGTTTGAGGTAGTTAAAAATAAATTTGTACATTAAAATAACATGCACTTTTTACCCTCAGGAAAGATCCCCCGCCCGACGGATTCCAAGTACTTTTGAAACTTTTAACTTCACTTCGAAAGTACTCGGTTGTTTTTTTCCTCTTTCCTGAGGGTTATAATCGCATTTGTTGTCCCCACGCGCGCAACTTGGTGAGGTCATCCAATCCATGGAAATAAATTAATATCTAAGAGTGGATTGAATATTAATACCTGCAGTAATGTGGGTGGTAATACGGAATACAATGAAGGTGGTAATATTAGTAAAACAAGGGGTAATGTGATGGAAATTCGAGTAGTAAATATATTGCGACAGGATTGGGGTAAAATTGGTTGAAATGGTGAATTGTATTTTGATTGGTAAATATGTAGGAATGTGTAGTAAATTGTGGAAATGTGGGTGGTATTCTAAGTAGTACATGGGAGGGGTGGTGGTGGTAATGTGAAGCGTGAAAATGGGTGTTAATATGATCGGTGATGTGGGTGGTAATACAAGTGGTAATTGGTAGTTCGCAATGACCTTAAAAAGTATTTTTATTATTTTCGAATCTGTTGATTCTGATACAATCCTCATCACCTCGTTTAGAATTCCAATTGGAAACTGGTCCTTTGAGCACTGGACACTCGGACGCTTTATAATTTGGGTGTAATTTATTCAGTATTTAAAATTAATGTAGAAAAAATATACCCATGTATGTTCCCTTCCTGATGGTGAACAGTAATTTGTTCTCTCTCTCCTATAACCAAAACATTTAGAGAAAAATACTGGATTGGATGGGAGTTTAATTTCTCTATTCTTTTTTTTCAGTTCGTTTAAAATTGAATACACGGCTTAAAGTACTCCTTTGACCGAAATATTTGGGGGATTAAGCTAAACTCTAATACTATTTTTAACATTAACATAAAATACAAACATTTTTACACGTTTCCCAATACTTTGGACTCTTAAACCCGGCCTATTTACTTAAAAAAGTGGTATTAGAAAATTCATAGATATTGTTAATGTTTCAAGTTAACCACTTACTCAAATTAACTAAATCACGAAAAAAAATCCATTTAGAATGACACTACTCTTTTATTTTAGTAGAAACCACTAATTCATTTTTCCCATAAAATATCCACTCGCCTCTCTAAACCATGTTATTGAGGATATTTGCATTAGTTTCCTATCAATATAAACATACCAAGATCTCTTCACATATTCCTTTCTTGTACATATATGACGAAAATTAAATATAAGAATCATTATTCCAAGTGACGAACCCTAACAACCGCTAAAGAATAGTATACAACTACGAGAGTGCAAATATAATAGAGATCTTTGAAGAAGAATGTGCTGCAAGAAAACAAAAGAACGAGGTGTCAGCTGCTTCCCTACCTAGTAAAACGATGGCACAGAAAACCTTGTGGAATAAGAACATTTAGTTTTTAAGAATATAGATACAAGAACCATCCCGTATGAGAATATATTTCATGAATTTTATGTTTTATATGATATATTTATATGCGCAATTATGGGGTCTTTCGGAACTGGACCGGCAACGAATTAGGAGTTCGAGAATATCGCTAGGTTAAGGTTAGGACAGACTTTGCAAAAATAGACATTATGAAACTTTCATTAGCATCTTCGCGTTGAAGTTGGCGCTGTAATAAGCGGGAATGCAATTTCAGTGTTGGATTTCGAACAGAGACTGGATTAGAAGAATCAAAATTATCTTTTGGGACAATCGTTATTTCTTTCAAGCATGGTTTAAAGGCATTGCAACTAGTTTTTTTGTGTTAAAGAGCTTAAAGTGTAAACAAGCCATAACTGATTGGAAAAACTTTCTGCGAGGAGTTTGCGCTAGCTCCTTGATCCAAAACCTAACCTAAACTTACCTACACGGCTGTACTCACACTACGAGCCTCGAACGCCTAATTCGCTTCCGGGCCTGTTCCGAAAAAGACCCACATTATGTATACTTAGTTCTTTCATACGCCATAAAAAAGTTATCGGAATATATTGACTTATTCGAGTTATTTATCTTCTAGTAATTGGGGTTCTTCTATTTACTATTCGTGTATTTGGATGATATTTGTGTTATTGAGGTATTTTATTTGTATTGGGGTATTTTCTAGTTCCCTTTCTCCAATATATTATGTGTGTGAGGGGGGGGGAGGTAACTAATGGGTTCACTCTTTTAAGTATGCATTTCGGACTCACCAAATCCGCCTCCAAGCGAGACCCAGAGTAGCTGTGTACCTTGAAAATTGACCCGTGAATATCTATCACCCTGGTGACGTCCAGTTTAACCTGGGAACCAGCCACCCATCACTACAACCGTAACCGCCTCAATACCCGACTTATAGATCCCCATCCAACGACTAACCAAACTCAATGTAATTCTCTCACCGCAGATCATCATAACCCAGAATGCTGAGAACGAGCAAAAACTTGAAGTAATTTTATGACTATAATTTCTAAATTCTATGAACACTCAAGTATTTAACGTGATTACTATACCCGAAAAAACTATACTATACAACGCTATGTACTATAATTATTATAAATCAATAACAAATTTTCTTCTCAAGATATTTACAAAGCAAAAATAATAACTATATACACATACACAAAATAACATGGGGTAAATATATTGTGGTCACACACCACAATTACTTTCACACACCTGTGTGAGAAATAAAAATCATTTTCTGTAGCAAAAAGAAGATATTTGATGATTATAATCATCAGTGAGAGGGCAATAGAAATGTTCGTCTGACGGTCAAATATGTTCGTAATCAGGAACAGCGTTGGTTTTCTAGCGTCAAGGCACGAGTTCGATCCCAGCAGGCGCAGACACAAAGCTTTCAGTGGTGTAACAAGCTGGCTGCCCAATGGCGGATACACCGAGGTAACTCCACACGAATCATCGCGCATAACCAATCACGGCATCGCTATCATTCCCTTCCCGTCTGCGCAGCGCAACATACCCACTCTCTAATCTGTTCCGGAACCCCCTCCGATGGGGTACTAGTTTTCCTTATAGGGACACATCCACCTACCCCTGACGGAACCACGATGGGTTCTATGATCACTGGCGCCCTCGAGTTTGCCAGTGGCTGTCATACTGATTTTTATTTTCATTTCATCCGATCGGAGGTTCTCGTTCACGATGAGAAGGGTGAATAGCACAAACTTACTACTTACATTATCCATTATCATGGCGCGATTGGGTGATGCTTAATTCACCCGAATGGGAAACATTCGGGTGAATGAATGAACACAAGAAAATGAATCTAAATGAACCGCGCTGGCAGTCGAATGATAGGAGAGATCGTCCAGAAGAAAACATAAGTAGTAATTAAATCACTTAGATATAGCTATTGTACCTTATAGTCCATTAATATAGTACTACTATTACGATAAATATTCTATTTTAATGGTTTTATTTATATTTTTTTCTAAGTAGGTAAAAAAGATTATACAAAATAACATATTTTTCATACGAATTCTAGTTATAATCAGAAAATGAGGTATCATCAATTGAAACAGTGCGTGAAAAAGAACGAATTTTGTTATAGTAATAAGATATTACTTTGAAAATTGTCATTAATTATCTAGAAAATCTAAATGGAAATCTGAACATATGAAACCATTATCTTTACAGGGTACAGCTGTTCTAGCAGTACTAGTGGATTTCGAGCGAATTTGATTGACCCATTAATCAAAATCTCCTTGAGGAAGTGATGTCCAACGCTCGAAGCGAAGGCCATTAACTTAGAGTGGGGACTTGACCCCCATTTACGTAGATTTCGTTATAACCCAGGGGTCCTTTCACGGGGAGAGGATGAGGAAGATGTCCTTGTTGTCCATCGCTTGAAGGGTTGCTAGGTCGATCCCAAGGGCGTGGGCGAGGTCGAGCATGCTAAGACCGAAGCTTCGGAGCAGTTGTACCCGCGTCATTTCCTCGCCTGCAGAAGGACGACATTGGACGTGTTAATGAGCGCGGGAGCGGAGGGATTAAATTAGGGCCCATCAAAACAACAACGTTATAGCTAATCTGGCCCTTGACGGGTGGGGGGAGCGCTAATCTCCAACAAGTTTGTATCAAGGATGACTCAGAAATGGTACTCCGACTGTTCGGGGCTTTGTCATCCTCAATCACTTTCCTAATAGTGGTAGACGCGCATCAACGCTACTACAGGGTGCTATGAGCACCTACAGTCGCATTTATTAGTGCGTGTCGTTGAGGCGACTAAGCCCACATAATGGCCACTAACCTGGGAAGCCGCGCACTTGAAAGCTTCGTTCCTGCGAGCGCAATACTCAATGGTGGCCCCCGCAAGGGGGTGCATGGTCCCCTGCTACAACTGAAATCTTGGGCAGTAGCACGCCTCAAGTGACCCAAGGAAAAGTGGGGCTCTCTTTCGAGCCGTCTTTTGCACCTCTTTTTAAACCTTCTCTTTTCCACGTCTGTTTAGACCCAGCAAAGGATGAAAGAGGGCGCTAAACGTTCTAAAAAAACAACCCCCCCAAAAAACCCGCAATGTCCTTGGTGTTGATGCGCACCGACTTTCCTTTGTGGGAAAGCGGTTGATAATGATGAGGTCCGTAATCATAGTGGAAGTGAACGAGTGTGGAAGGTCCACCACCAGGAGACTGTAGGGAACCTTTAAAGAGGCTATGCAAGAACCCCGAGGACTCTTCCAGGGTGTGCCCCCCCTGCCCCATTGATACTGCCAGGGGACAGATTAGTCGTTAAGTAGGCAACCACAGACATGTGTGTCGTACACATCGCAAGCGGGGCTTTAATGTTGTACGCCACTCTCACACATCACATCACACGCCCAAAGGTGTGTATTAAGGGGTTATGGACCCCTAAAGACCCTAAGATTCACTCGAGGTCGGTGCAAGAAAGGAAAAGAATGTAGGGGAGAAGTTTGAGGGGAAGGGAAAGATGAGAAGTTTGAGGGGGAGGGAAAGAGGACAAGTTTGAGGGAGAGGGAAAGATGATAGGTTTGAGGGGAGAGAACGAGGAGAAGTTTGAGGGGAAGGGAAAGATGATAGGTTTCAGGGGGAGGGAAAGGGAAAAAGGTCTGAGAGGGAAGGAAAGGGGAGAAGTTTAAGGGAAAGAAAGGGGAGAAGTTTGAGAGAGAGCGAAAGGGTAGCAGTTTGAGGAGGAGGGAAAGAAAAAAAGTCTGAGAGGGAGGGAAAGAGAAGTTTGAGGGGGGGGGGGAATTATACGCAATGTTAGTCTATTATCATTTCGTACGTTAATGTTCATATCAATTATAGGTTATTTACTTTACCGTAATCATTTTTTGTACTCTGTTCAAATCTGTTCTTCTTCTTTGGCGATTGAACGGCGGTGAAACAGAGTTTGAACCAAGTTGAGCAGAAATGAGATTCAACCTCACTTTTACCACGTTTTTGTTTCCGATCGCCAATAATGAAGAAGAGATTTGAACCAAGTTGAGCAGAAATGAGATTCAACCTCACTTTTACCACGTTTTTGTTTCCGATCGCCAATAATGAAGAAGAGATTTGAACCAAGTTGAGCAGAAATGACATTCAACCTCACTTTTACCACGTTTTTGTTTCCGATCGCCAATAATGAAGAAGAGATTTGAACCAAATTGAGCAGAAATGACATTCAACCTCACTTTTACCACGTTTTTGTTTCCGATCGCCAATAATGAAGAAGAGATTTGAACCAAGTTGAGCAGAAATGACATTCAACCTCACTTTTACCACGTTTTTGTTTCCGATCGCCAATAATGAAGAAGAGATTTGAACCAAATTGAGCAGAAATGACATTCAACCTCACTTTTACCACGTTTTTGTTTCCGATCGCCAATAATGAAGAAGAGATTTGAACCAAGTTGAGCAGAAATGAGATTCAACCTCACTTTTACCACGTTTTTGTTCCCGATCGCCAATAATGAAGAAGAGATTTGAACCAAGTTGAGCAAAAATGAGATTCAACCTCACTTTTACCACGTTTTTGTTCCCGATCGCCAATAATGAAGAAGAGATTTGAACCAAGCACAAAGTTAGTTCAAGAAAAAATAACCTAAGCTAACATTACCTAAACTTCAATTTTCAAATTACCACTTTCTGAAACTATACAAACCTTTTGTACCAACCCAGCATTATCATTATTATTTTTATTATCTATATTTTTACAACCAAGATCAGTGTTTGTATTATTTTATTTTTATTATTATTTTATTATTATTATTGCGGAGTTCTAGTAAATAAAGTATTGAGGTTAAGGTAAGTGAGAATGTGCAGAAAGCTCCATTCCCCCCGCCCCTGGCAATCTCGGACATTTTCACCTGTGTAGGGGTTAATTAAAGGTGGACAGGTTGGGTTGCAGTGGGGCCAACTGCAGGTGTCTACTAAATGGAGTGGACACACTGTGCCCTTGTGTTCTCCCCCAAGGTCTTCCTGTTGCGGGGCGTGAAGCGTCTCCTCTGTTCGTGTCGAGGTCCCCCTTCGAGGCCCAGCTCGGTCTGAGGGAGAGGAAGAAGCGGGTTGGAGGTTTCGTGAGGTTTCACTTAAAGGAAATGGGACCTCGTTCTCCTGGGAAGGGTCTGACAGCTGGATTTTTTAGTCAGCGCATTGAAGCGCAACACTAGGATTAAATTTCAGTAAAATATGAGAGCAAGGCTGGATGCTTTGAATGTACCCTACTGTCCCCAACATTTAAGGGGGATGCAATTTGCTACCTCACTCCCTTTCATTGATAGTTTCCACTTTTGTTTAGGTGAATATTTACTTTTGTTATTCTTGCGTATGTTCTTCCTCTTTTCCGCAAGCCGTAATGACCAGACTAGGTGGGATAGATGGTGTTAAGCTAAAAAAAAAGGCTTGAAACTATAAAAGTATTAAAAATTGACCAAATTCTTGAAAACTTTGAAAAAACTTGTTTATTTTTCTCAATATCACTCTTACCACACACAAAACGCCAGTAACACTCCTCCCCCTCACCTACCCTACCATGCCAGTGGTCTTCTCATAGTAACGGGGGTGCAATGGGGCCTGACATCCAATCCAGTTAAGTTCATCTACACGCAGAAGGCCTCAACCACGCCTCCTCTCACTTCCGTCCCCACCATGTACAGTATCACTCGTCCCTCAGTCAATCCTGTTTCCCTCAAACACTCTCCCACGCAATCAACACATCTTTAAAGCGGTTTTTCAAACCCTCACATAATACATTCACTGATATACAGAATTTTCCATAACCTTTTTCTAGGGAGGGAGAGGATCGTCCACTAAGATCTTAATGTGAATGTATTTTAAGTGAGTCAGTCTCAAGCCGGGCTGAGAAAGGAAGAAGGGTGAAAGGTACCTCTGTCATAGAACCGAACACGATTAGAAGACAAATACACAGGAGATGGGCCACTCCTGGCAACTATACAGCTTCATTTTTAATGTTTTGTCGAGTTAAGAAATAAAATGTATCGAAAGTTGGTGCCCATTTGGGGGGATCACCCTGTGTATAACCATTGACTAACATTTCCCTTTTCTTACCCCCCCCACGCTCGATTTATTAATTAGAATGTATTTGCATGTTTAAATGTCTTTCCCGTTTCAGATTTGTTTTTTTGTTATGGATGCAAACTTTTGTTGGGAATAGTGGAGAGCAACGTCTTGTAGTAGGCAGAAGATGGGCACATAGCGAGGAACGTTCCCTGAACATTCGGTTCGGATTGTTAAGATCGCATTGAAAAGCCTAAGCCCACACACCTCTTCTTTGTCTTTACCCCCTGAACGCCCTCTTATTCCTCCCAGACCATATTAACTCTACATCCCTTTTCTTCATCTTAGATAAAGCAAGCACCTTCCTATTTTTAACACCTTTATTACCTCTTCCCGCTTTCCATCCTCACATTCCATATACCTACATAATTCACACATAGGAGTGGGTTAACGAGAATGGTCTAGCCCCTCCTTCCCCATTTACCAAAGCACATTGCAAGGTGTAGAGGCGCCAGAGAGGCGCTTCCCAGACAATCGACCTTTATCTTGGCATAGTCGCCTTTCACGACACACACCAGAGGGAGGCGAGATTATTCTTCAATAAACTAGAGAGATTAGACAACACTGACAAGGTCTATCGAGACTAGAAGTAGACAGATTAGTCTAGAAGTATCCTCTAGGGATATTTCGGCACTTATGCCATGTTTTAATTTGAGGTTTAAAAAGAAGTGGACCTATTTCTTTGAATTCAAACGCTGCTCATTGGAGGATACGCTGAAATGTACCATCGCGGGGGTAATTGACTCCGCACGCATATAGACGATTACAAAATTCTAGCATTCTCTCCCCGTCTTCACAGCACACCTACTGTCATTGTTCTATAACCATGTCGGTGGACTATTGGTGTTCCCAAGGGCGGGGGGGAGGCACACTGATAGGCGCATACTCCTGACGCGGAACCGCGAAGGGTTTTATGATCACTCAAACACAATACTAACTCCCCCTCCCCCCCAAAAAATCGTGTGGTCCCAGCTGCCTTCGAATTACCTCCCAATTGTCATTCAGCTCTTTATGTGCATTTCATTATCCGGCGAAGGGATCCCTCGTCTACGATGCAAAGAACGGATGGTGCAACGTACTACCATCTACTACTAATAAAAGTTGCCTAAAATAACTATTCATTTTGGGGGTCCCTCGAAATCGGCTGTACGAGGTCAAAATTCATAACCTTTTGCAAAATTTAATTCTTACTTTTTCTCTTCCTCTTCTTCTTCCTTTTCTCTTCCCGTTTTTCTTTTCTTCTGTTTTTGCGTTGCTTCTTTTTTTTTCTCCGTTTTCGCTTCCTTTCTCGCTTCTGCTTGTTCCTTCGACGTAGCTTCCCTCCCTGCGATTTGGTTGCCATGTCAGAAGAGTCTCTCTCCGACAGGGATTCGAACCCTCCTTTACTGGCGAGATTTGGGGAGTCAGCCACCATCCCTTTGGCCGAAACAACCATCGTGTCCACAAGCGGCCTTAAGTGAAGACTCAGCTCGTTACTCCGCCGCTCCGAAAACCGGTTTTTTCTCTGTCTCCGCAGGCCGTTTTCATCCGTCAATCTCTGAGACTTTCTCCTTTGCTTTTTTCTCTGTCTACACTTTCGACATTTTCGTTTTCGTTTCCTTTTTACGTGGCGGATTCTTTTAATGTCTGTACTCACCCCAGAGCTTGAGCTAACCTCTTGGGAAGATGAGAGCTTTCGAGGGTGTTCTGAATCAATCTCGGTATCGTAGAAACCGGTTTTGGAAGACTCTTTGGCAATTTGACTACCAGACCCTTTTGAGGCCGGGGTTTTCGAGCTGAGTTTAGCCCAGCAGTGGAGGCTGTCGGAGAGAGAGATGTCACCGATTTTGATGAGGTTCCAACGTCGCATCGTCAGAGCGGTGTGGGAGATGCAAGAGGGGGCGAAGACCGCACTGCTCGAAGAGAACGGTTTATTAGTCTTTCTTTTACTCAACCTGGTTAGTAGTTGGTTAATCCACCCTTCCAAATTAGAATTTAATTTTTATTGGACTTGGTTAGTGGTTAACGCTGCCCCTTCCCCTTTCCCAAATACACAATTGGAGTCTTTACTCGAACGGTTTACAAGGTTAATCTCTACTAACAAAATATCATTGAATTTTCACTTGACCTGGTCACTGGTCCTCTCCTCCCGTTTCTCAAATACACCATTGAAATTTTTACTTGACCTTGTTAATGCATCCCCGCCCCCTACCCAAATACACCATTGAAATGTTTAATTGGCCTAATTAGTGTAGATAAAATTGAAAAACAAGGCAAACAAATAGAAAATATGGAAAAAAACAAGAGGGGGTTAAAGATGGTAAAGACTACAATGGCAATAATATTTTAATATGAACCTGGGGTATTATAAAACACTCAAAAGTACAAATTTGAGGAAGTTCTATTTTCGTAGCCAGTTCTTTGTTATTTCTTATTCCTTGTTTTGAAACTCACTCCTCCCCATCCCCCAATTGATTTAGAGGTGAGGGGCTGAAACAGTTTTGTTATTTTATTTTTCCTTATTCTTTTATTTCTTTCTTTTGTATCGTCGTTCTATATGATCCCATACTCTGGTGATCAAACAGCTGTCTTGAACTTCTGCAAGTTCGTCCTTTTGAATGTCTTTCCTTTGTCTGAACTTATTCCTGGAATCTTATTAATACCCTATCCTTCGAGATATGATATTTAACCTAAATAGTCCTTGCCATCTGTACCCCTTCTTATATGCCTTGTTTTTAAATGGAATGTATTTTAATTATTACAAACCTGATGTTGTTTAGCGATTGTTTAATCCTTTCGCCAATGCTGTGAATGTAGTTCCACTGTTGTTTGGACACAGGTTTTCCAACGTTGTCAAGTAGCATTTGAGCTTCATCGAAAACCCATTGGAAGATAAACAATGACCCTGCGGGATGTAGAGGGTGTTTAAGAAGGAAATGTGTGGTCGGGGAAGAAGGAAGCATCAGAGCGGTAGCGAGATGCGAACCAGCAGACTCGGCGTCTCTGAGATGCAATTGCCGGGCGCCTTAGACCAGTCGGTCAGCCGGTAGCTTAAAAAGCTGCGCTTAAACCGAGTTTATAAGACGCTCGCTTTGACACTTGCCACAGACTAATCACCAGTGTCGGATCGTTAGGTCAACAAGGCTTTAGTAAAACTAGCAAAAATCCGCCCTACGGGCGTTTTTTACTAGGCCTTTGGCGCTTGTTCGCTTCGCTGACAAAATTGAGAATTTATGCGAGAGAAAAAGGTTTTTTATTTCACAACACATTCAAAATTGGTGTGCTTCCCCCCCCCAAAAAAAAAAAAATCACAACAGTTCCAAACATTACCAACAAAATCACTGACTTTGTCAACAGCAATTTTCATGTTTGTCTTATACATATGTAAATGTTTTAGTTTATCAGCACCTCCTTGTAGACAACATTGTCAATGATCTTCTCCTTATCCTGACCGCCATAAGAAACTCCCGTTCTCAATTTTTTTTAAATGCACAGACGGACACACACACACACACACACACACACACGCTAGAGTCATTATAATTAGATGCAGCAGAGTCAGAAGCGAGTATGAGGACTAGATTGATGGAATCTGTTGATTCGTGATCTAAAAACTTATCTTTTTGAGTGGACCGTTTATGCCTATTTCAACCTACCTACCGTCTTCATAAATGGACCTAATCCAGAAATTGGGTACTCGGGTACTCTGTCCTACCCACTATTGAACTTGGCAGCAAACAACCATTCATTAAGATCTCATTAATGAGATTTAACCGCTTCCAGTGATACCAGAGGGAACTAACTCCCTGCCGCACCAATCATATTGAGGAGTAAATTCTGCATTCCATTCGTCCTGCAATATGAAATCTACCACAACTCTGCAACTTTCAACTTTTACAAATTCCGAAGACCCTACATCGGATATTTTGGGTCTAGCGCACCGCCAACTCTAAACCAGAAGTGCTCGTACCCCTATGGGGTGCGAAATAAGTCAGGGAGGCGCGATCTTGCCCTAATATAAATGAATATTCAAATATGTAAAATATAAGTAAAACTTAAAGCACAATGAAGCGCTTATTATATCCATTATTTTTATGGGATTGGGTTTAGGGGTACGACGACTATTTGCTGCATTGGGGAGCAAATATGGAAAAGGGGTTAAGAATCACTGCTCAGAGCTGCGCGGTTGTGCAGTCTGTGTATACACAGTGACATGAATATCAAAATCTTGCCACTCGTTTTAATTTACAAAGTACGATTATTTAGACCACCCTAATTCTCGATGAGTTGTATGAAAGTTTGAATTCTGCGCAGACAGTGCGCAGTACGTTCGAATTGGAAATAATTTTGCTCAAAAGCTCCGCTCTGAGGTAGGGAGTACTATCGATCGACCGATGGCACTGATCGCAGCTCCTAACGTGAACTCCAATCCCATTATATTGGAATACCAAGAATAAGCAGCTTCGGTATCCTAGTGGATAAAGCTTTGGAATCCTGGCGTCTAGGCACCGGGGTTTACCCTTGCCAGAGGGAAGACACAAAAAATAAATGGCGTTCGTATGGAGCTAGTCGCATGTATCCGGTGCGCTGGATAACGCGTAAACACAGGAAACTCCAACTCTTTATGTCATCCCCCACACACTAAATCACAACAATGCTGTCTCTTTCTGTCTCTTTTCTTCATCACACAACGCATTACTCTTCCGTCCCGGAACCTTCCGAGGTGTTATAATATCGACACTCCCCTGACGCGGAACGGGTGGCGCTCCTTTGGGCCACAAAGGGTTCCCTGCTAGCGGGCGGGGGTGGGGAGTTAAACGATGCGTCCGCTCTTTCTGCATCTTCCCCATCCAACGAGGACCGGCCCTTCGTTCCCCTGGGCTTGTCACCAATTGTTAATTTAATCTTTATGTGAATTTCATTATCTGGGCGAGAGACCTCTACCCCGATGGAACTGTGGCGGAAGACCTCTACCCCGATGGAACTGGGGGCGTGAGAAGCAACTCCCCTTGAATGGGGTAACATTTCTGGTTATCGAACCAGGACCCCTTCAACTAACACGAAGCTCCCCCCCCCCCACCGTGCGTTGTCTATGGGTTTCTAGTGGCCGCTACACTCTCCTCTTTAAACTATTCACGCCATAAACACTTTTACTTCCCCCAACCTTTACTAACCTCTCCTTACAAACTCTCGGGAGAAATGCCATCGTTATTTTCGCTTTTTATTTGTAAAAAATAATAAACTGGGAGAGAGGCATCTCCAATCTCACCCTGAATTGTGGGCAGGACTTTGTAGCCGAGAAAACACTCCCACGGCCGCTCTTTGGCTGTGATCCCACACATGTGGGGGAGTCGAGACTTCCACAACTCGTGCCCCAGTTTGAGCGCCTGGGTCGGTGGGCAGGTGTGGGCATCGTGGCAGTCCATGGGCGCGAACGGCTTGTTGTCGAGGAACCAGGCGGAGTCAGCGATCCCGCGTACCTCCACGCGGGCGCCCAGTCGCAAGAGCAGCGCCTGAACATTGTCCAAGTTCAGCAGGACGCCGATCCCTCCAGCACTTGGGGGGTGGAAACCAGCATGAGGCAACAAGAAAGAACCAGCAAGGGTTAGCAAATAGGAACCAGCATAAGTCAATAAGGCATTTTAATATCAACAAGTTGTTTTACTATCAATAAGTCATTTGTTAGTGCCAACAAGGCATTCAACTGGTGACAAGTCCTTTTAGTCTCATCAAGTTCTTTTTCTATCAATAAGTCCTCGTACTGTCAACAAGACCTTTTACTGCCAACAAGTCAGTTTACTGTCAATGGGTCCTATTACTACCAACAAGGCATTCAACTGCTGATAGGTCCTTTATATTCAACAATCATTTTTACTGTCAATAAGGCTTTTTACTGCCAACAAGTCATTTTACTGTCAACAAGTCATTTTACTGCCAATGGGTCCTATTACTGCCAACAAGTCCTTTATATTCCACAATCATTTTTACTTTCAAATAAGGCCTTTTACTGCCAACAAGTCATTTTAATGAAAACAAGTCCTTTTTACTGTCAACAAAGCATTTTGCTGCCAACAAGTCCTTTTACTCTCCCCAAGTTCTTTTTTTATCAATAAGTCATTTTACTGTCAAGAAGTCATTTTACTCTCAACAAATCCTACACATTCAACAAGTCAATTTTACTGTCAACTGCCAACAAGGTATTGAACTGCTGACAATTTCTTTTACTTTCGCAAAGTTATTTCTCTATCAACAAGTCTTACACATTGAACAAGTCCTTTTAAAACAAGTCCTTTTTAAACAAGTTCTCTTTACCTGCTTCCAGCCAGAAGGACGGAGTGTCCGTCAGCCAAGCCGAGAGTGACGAGCTTCTTCACCACCTCCTCCAGGATGACGGCGCCCATAAAAGGCAGGTTGGCCACTTGGAAAGGAGAGACGTCGCTGTCGACGCCCCGAGACTCGTTCCCTCGCGAATACCAGTACTTGTCATTGAACATGGAGTATACCTGGTTGAAGGTGAGGTTGGAGTTGCCCCTGCGCGTCCCCGACCAGCAGTCGGAGGAACAATAGGGAACGAACCTGGAACGAGGAAATCTATTTTGGAAGACGAGACCCGCTGTGACAGACAGGGGAGTTGCTAACGCGCTCTGATAGGGTAGATTAGATCTGCCTGGACTGAGCGAGACGAAGGAGGTGTGTTTGTAGCGGGGGCGAGGTGAGTAGGGAGCGTCATCACTTTCTTAGCCAGGATGGAATCCCCTTCAGATACCATAATGAAACCAACATAAAGATGAGAACAAGAATCGCCCCCCCCCTCTCCGACACGAAAATGAAACCAACCTAAAAATCAGAGTAACAATAGCTGGTACGTCTGAGGGCACCAGGAGCAAATTCTTGTTGTCGGGGGGGAGGGAAGTCCCCGGTAAGTATTGTTTTTTATATCAACCATCCATCATATAGGAATCTTCGTCACCCGGGGGAAATGGGGACCCCTTCCGAGTCAGGGGTATGTGGATACAACTAATCATCATGAATCCTTGGAACAGAGGAAACGAGTGGGAGTCATGTTATGAAGACGAGGAAGGAAAGACAAGGTTGTTGTTATTGGTAACGTGTGTGATGGCATGTGTAAGATCCAACGACCTCCGCGGGGGTAAGCACAGCGCGTTCCCTAATCAATGGTCATACCTCTGCTTGCACTGACGTTTTGTGTCCGTTCTCGATTCTGATCGAACGCGACCCCTCTACGTCAGAAATACAACGCGGTATCCACTAGGGTAACGAGAGCTTCAGTGGGGAGAGTTGTGTATGAGAGAATGGATAACACACACAAGTGTGTTATCCATTACATACAGTCTCATGTACGCTTATTACAGATCCTGACTCAGTCATATATTTTCCTCGGGAAAGTTCCGTTGTTATGGCAACCCAGCGATACGTCACGCAGTACCATGAGTTCCCCAGCCTGGTAAAGGGCTTCAACCATACACCCTTATAAATCTTCTCCAACCTCACCTACAAAGGACTAATCTACCCGCTTACTCACCCAATATCTCTGTAATACATTTTCTCACAGTCAGTACATTTATACGAGGGGCGGTCAATAAGTTTTGCAATTCGGATATAAAGAAACGAGATATGAGGAAAAGTGTTCTATTATTTTCCAAAATAACTACCCTCGACTTTAATGCACTTGCGCCACTTGTCCCTGAGGCTTCGAATTCCCGACAACCGGAAATCTCCCGACTGCTGTTCAATCCACTCCTGGACGGCGAGCTGGACATCTTCATCGTCCCCAAACCGGCGTCCACGAAGTGCAGCCCTGAACTGGAGGAATAAAAAGTAGTCACTAGGGGCCAGATCTGGACTGTAGGGGGAATGGTTGAGCTCCTTGAATCCGCACTCGCGCAGGACAGCTCATTCAACTCTGGCCTTGTGGACTTTGGCCATGACCTTGGTCATGGCCAAATTGTCGTGGATGATGTTGATAACACTTCCATGTGATATTCCAAATTCTCGCTCGATTTCTTCAACCTTCACCAGTCGATTTTCGAGGATGATCCTCTCCACACGGGCCACATTGTCCTCGTTGGTCACGTCTGACGGGCGTTCTGGACGGAGGTCATCTTCAA
Organism: Ceratothoa steindachneri; assembly: GCA_963969495.1. Lineage (NCBI taxonomy): Eukaryota > Metazoa > Arthropoda > Malacostraca > Isopoda > Cymothoidae > Ceratothoa > Ceratothoa steindachneri. The sequence goes on along the minus strand of OZ018330.1, from coordinate 24,242,510 downwards.
GGGACTCACGACCATGGCGGAACTCCCTATTCCAGCGAGCAATGGTTGCATAGGAAGGGGCGGTGTCGGTGTACACTGCAACCATGCGTTCATGGATCTCTTTTGCATTCTTGCCTTCCTTGCTCAAAAATTTGATCACTGCGTGGTGCTCAACCTTCTGCATTGTTGAAAAATTTGTGACTGACGATCTGCGATCAGCTACTGCTTCTTAAATAGACGAGGCAGGAGCATGCGACTGCAGGTCCTGACTTGTCATAACTTTTCCTAACACCCCTACAAACAGCCATCCCCCTTCCTCTGTTTTGCCCTACCGATTCGCAAAACTTATTGACCGCCCTTCGTACCCTTCCACCCCGGGTTCTTCTATGATTTCAAATGCTACCATACACATTTTTATTATCATTCCTGGATCCATCAATCACTTCATTATACACATTTTTGCTTCACCAATTCATCCTTAATCATCTTTCCTTCTCTCCACATTTCTTACACACAGCAAAGTCCTTTTAATTTTAGTTTGAACTTTCACTCTTGATCTTTCTTCTTCCACAGTTTCATTCCACTATTATAGCTCGTTCTCTATTCCACTTAAAAACCACTCCTTTACCATTCACAAGTGCTTTGATAACCGTTGCTACGTTTCAGTCTCTCAGTACTTCATATTTAATCCATCCGTTCCTAAGCAATTTAGCACTGTAGAGTGTCGAGAAGTGCAGGCGGGCGGTTTAAAAGCTTCGCTTAAATGAATCTGTTTAGACTTGGATAGCACAGTGGATACGTCACTCGCCAACGGTGATCCGGCGACGCAGGAAGCCATTCGCAACTGGTCTCACGCTACTTTCAATTTTTTTTCATCGCCTCAATCAAAAGCGGGCCTCCGGGATGTCGAAATTCATTTACACATTCCAATCTCACACCATTTATAACCACATTACTCACTTAAATACCTACCTTAATTGGCCTATTAATGCATAAAGTTTGATTTTCATTCAGTTTTAATATAATTTTCTGTACGCGGTAATTGTGTGAAATATCAACAGCCACAAAAGTTACGTTTCTATTGATATCGATAGAAAATATCTTCAGGGTTAAATAAAATATAGAAAATTATGCCCAGTATTTAATTTTCGTATTGCCTGAATTTCTGACTGTCATGTTTTGGGGACACAATACATTGTGATACCTAAACTGGAGGTCTCTCTTCTTAGAAACGTTTCATTCATTCACCGCAATTGACTCAGATACGACTTAAGTTCAATAGCATACCCCACCCTTACCGCTTTCTATATATACTTCTTCCAATGCATTACACATGAGCACATTGAAAGCCAGGGAGGGACTATATCCCCTCGACGAATTTCCGCTTTCGCGGGTAATTTTTATTTATTTATTGCAAAACACCTTTTTTTCTGTTATTTTTTGCACTATCACCCCTCCCCCCTCCTCATACGGTACTTAGTGAGTTGCCCATGTTTACCATATATCCTCAAAACATCCCAGAACATAGTTCTACTAACCTCTTCATATGTTGTTATTTAGATCCATGCAACCAACACACACATACACACACGGTACATTTTCTCTCAAGGGAGATATTATCGCTTGTAAATGTCTCGCACCTAAGATCTTCGCTTTCTCATCCTTAATATGGCATCCATCAAGTCAAAATAGCATGAATAACTCGATAAAATCCACCTGCTTACACGTGATTCGATCTCCACCAGTGTGGGTTCTCTGCTGGGTCCGAAGATAAGACTCCGCCCACATTGCGATGCTCCGCCCAAGCCAGAGAAGACATCAAGTGACCGGAAGTTTTCCATCGGGATCTGCAACTGCGACCATTGAAACAGTACCAACCACCTGAGTACCAAACAAATGATTAGGCAAATATCCATGTTAAAGATATGTACTTGAATTTACAAAAGATAAACATATATACAGAGGATCATTTATTAAATAATTTACTCATAAAATTGTACAAGTAGACGAGATTTGTAATAATAAAAGAAGCTACAAATTCAACATAAATACTAATACATGCACTCAAACATAAACATATCTTCATGCGATTGCACGTGTCGCAACTCACATGTAGATTCCCTACATACAAATACACACAGACCGACCATTAGCTCGATCACCAATACAATTATCTTCAGTCAATGGCGCCCATCCTCTCTTCGACTTAGAGGGTAAATTGTCCGAAAGTCTTGAATTATCTCCGAAGCGCAGATAATAATCGAGTAATAAAATGAAAGTAAAAATGAGGAAAAAAGAAAGATCGAAAAAAGTACGGCGAAAATAGGTTTATATATATATATATATATATATATATATATATATATATATATATATATATATATATATATATATATATATATATATATATATAATAAAGAGAGAGAGAGAGTCATGGCCAAAAGTTTTGAGAGTACTTATTTTTTTTTCCTATAAGAAAATTAGTATGTTTGTATCATAATTTGAAGGTGAAATATTAAAAAAAAGAAGAGACCAAGAATATTTAATTAATAAATGCAATAAATTGATGCGAACAGTCAATGTTTACAATGATTTCCCTTCTTCTTCAGGATTGCTTCAATTCGTTTTGTTATTCTGGATTTGAAATTTGTGATGATTTCTTGATAGATATTCTTCCTTTTTTTATCCCCCGAAAATACTCCCAATTGGATGGCCTCCGTTTATTAATCGCCAGTTTGATTATTATCGCTCACAAATTCCCTATTGGGTTCAAATCTGGCGAATTCCCTGGCCAAGGTCACAAAAGTTCGATGGTATTTTCAGCCAAGAACTTTATTATTGCTTTTGCTTTATGATAAGGTACGCCGTCATGCTGAAAAAATGGTCCTGAACTGGTAGGAAAAAGTGCTGATGAAGCACGTTTCGATCCTTTTGTGAGTTCTTGGCAGTGATTTGGGGGTAAAATTGTTACTGCTCCAATTTCCTTAGATGAGAAGCATCACGAGGCATGGGAAGTGTCCGGATGCTTCACTTAACGAGAGATCTTCCATAGGCCCCAAACAAGCGGAATGGAGCCTCATCAGAGAATATCACTTTGCCCCAGTCTTCAAAGGTCAATTCTTTATATTTACTACATAAGTGAAGCCTATCCGTAAGGTTCTTCTTCGAGAGATGAGGCTTCTTCGCAGCCCTTCTCGACTTGATAGGGCTTTGTTGGAAAGTCCCCGCCTCACTATGCGCGCTGAGGAGTTCACACTTGCTCCTTTCCAATCGTGAGCAACCTTGGCACTGGAGGCAACCCGATTCTTGAGCTGAGTCCTTACCAGGAGGTGATCTTGGTGTTCATTTGAAGCTTTTGGGCGTCCAGAAGACTTCTTCATAGGAGTTTGTTTAATCAGCCATTTTAAAGTCATTAATGATCCTAAAACAAACTTGGATTAAAATTTAAATATACATATAAATACAGATTCTACGATCACCAAATTTACATCCTCTGTTTTTCAATCTATCGTTATACTTCCATAAAAAAAATTCATTAACTTTAATTAAGTAGTTTCTTTAGAATTTTATGAATAATAAAATCTGGTGAAAAAGAAACGCGTGACAAAAGTTCTGACCTACAAAGAAACCAGAAAACTCCCTAAACATATTTCATACTACAACTTAACGGCGTAACACCTCATACAAATTCATTTACACAGGCATCTCTGCAAAAGACTGCCATCACTTGTATTGGTAAAAATGTATGGGCTTCCTCAATCGCCAGATTACAATCCCATGAACTTTTGCATTGGGATCTCTTTAAAGAGATGGTTTCTAAGGTTTTTAAACCTCGAACTGGAAAGGTTGAGCGAAAATGAATTACAAGAAAGAATAATTAAGTGTCGGGTAAAATAACATTGAAAGAGGTTAGAAGAGGGCATTCTAGCATGGAATAAAATGTTATGACTTATTTGCGAACGAAACGGCGGATTTATCGATGATGTGAATGAACGAATAAGACTGGAAAACGGAATTAAAGACAAAGAGGACATTGGAAGAAACGCCAACGCAGAGGAAACACACCAAAGGACGTTTCACTCAAGGCTAGAAGGTATTTTCTACCTCGGGGAGATACTGGGGTAGATTAGGTGACGTAGGGAGAAAGTTTGATTACTGCGCCTGGTAGCTTAGTGGAAGTGCCCCCGATCGACAATTGTGAGACCCGGGTTTGAGTTCCCGCCAGGATATTTGGATTTTTTACCCCCTTTGCCTATATTGTGCTGCCCATTGCTCTCCTCGTTTTCGGGTTTATCACAATGTCCCATTCCCTTGCCTCTAACTTCGCTATGTGTGCATGTATGCACAGAAAGACTACATGTATGTGTAGAAATTAAAAGCACCTATTAGCGTTTTGAAATAAAGGAGGAAGGGGGAAGGGTAATCACCTGCGGCTTCCTCGCGCTTAGAAATTGATTAATGCAACTTCAAAAGATCCCGATTCCACCAAATCGCTCCTTTGATCGCCGCCCATAGTCGTAATATACGCACATGTATACTTCCATACCAAATGGATGTCTCCCCCTTTCTCTCTCTCTCTCTCTCTTGTCCCCGACCACCTTTAGTTATTGTTTTTATTTTTTTAGAGTTCGCAAGTGACGAAGCGGATGATTGAATATTTTTGGCCTACTTAGGATCGTAATTATAAAAAAAATAATAAAGACGATCACTGTAGAACCATAAGGATTTTGTGGGGTGTTCTTGAAGAAAGTGGTGAAGTTCGGGAATGTACATGTATCGATTATTTTGAAAGTATGGTTGATTGGGGCATTGATTAAAGCAATCGACTCAATCCATTTGGTTGGACAGAAAGACTATTAGTGGTGGCAACTCCTAAGTAGGTACTGCAGCTCCCCGCAGATGAAAGTTGGTCTTGTGGTTGCCTGGAGTCATTATTTTGGTAGTGACTTTCACTTGAGGACTGATTGGTACTGACTCCAGTGGTACGGCTAAAGAAACCACCCCAGTGGTTGATGAGGAAATGATCCTTTATAGTTCGTTGGTATGACAACCGTAAAATACCGTTTTAAATATATACATTTATATTGAGGGGGGGGGGGAGTGCAGTTTCTACTGTCCGCCTATGATATGGCGCTGGTGAAGGCCCGTCTGACCTGGTACCCTTAGCACCCCTTCTCGAACTATACTTTCAAAAAGTGCTCGACCTGCGGAGGGGAGAGGGTGCAGTACTTAAAGCAAAAATCTCCATACAAATAAAAAAGAAGCGATAAAAAATATGAAAAGAACGTTGAGGGGTGATTTCCAATAAACATCATATTTGAATGGGGTCATGGGTGAAATGCGTGAGTGGTTTGGGCTTGATAGGGCGGAGAGGGGTGAGTATTTTAAAAGCATCGATGCGTGCCACCCCTTAGTTTGAGGGAAAGAGACCATAGACGGTGAGCCATCGCTCACGATTTGCTCCTCAAGTTGATATGTGGCCAGGAAAAATCCCAGAAGTAATCCACTTTTACCTATTTAGTGGTTGCGACTCTGAGTCACCCAGTCCATGCTTGGGTGACAGCATGGAAGCTGAAACTCCTTTAATGCTGTCCTCCTTTCGGGGAACAGCTTAGGAGTACCTGAAGACGACCTCTTGACTAACTTTGGAAGGTTTGCCTCCTGAAAGTCGGTCAAGGCGCGCTAAGGTTTAGCCTTACGAGAAACTGTCAGATGGAGGGAGGGAGGCTTAGTTTTAGCTGAGGCTGGATGTGAACCCTTTGTACCACCAGCTCTAATAGGGATGCGCCCGGGGGGGAAAACCTGCAGGTTTCTGAATGGGTGCGGAAGCGACCGTGCTCATAGGCGTAAGGGGGTCAGGAGCAGAGGGTGTTTTTTTTTTAATATCGAGGCTTAAGACATCCCAGGTAGCACTAGTCACGCCACGACCAACCTGAACCCCCAGAATGTTTTTATCCAGGAGAATCACGTCACATTGCTTCGATGATGCTGAGTGCGGCTCTTCGGAATTGACACTTGGCCGTACACGATAAGGACTTATCATGTACGGCCATGGAGCAACTCACATAGACTTCGGGTAACCCCGACTTTGCAGGTCTACATGAGCGATTCGTATGGCCAAAGCGGTGGCAGAAGTAGTACTTCCGCGGCAGTGGCACGAATGCCTTCAATCGATAGCGATACCAACCGGCACGCACCGACTCAGGGAACCTGTCACGGTCGAACGTGACGAAGAGTGTAGGGGTGGGTCTCGAAACCCATCCCTGTTTTCTCATTACACGCTCGACCTTGATCGCTCTTTGGTGGGCCAGCTCGAAAGTGATGTCATTTATGGAGTAATCCACGAGTTCCCTCGCGTAAAACACTCTTTTCACGAAGTTCATAGTAGAGTGTGGCGTCACACTCACCGGTGTGCCATCAAGTTCCCAAAGGCACTAATCATGGCTACCTTGGAGTGATCCGACGCATTCACCAGAAGGCTCCCTTCCAAGAAATGGGGCACATTTAACTATCTACCAATTAGGCTAGCTAGTGCTTTGCTCTGACGGAACATGTCGCCATCGGCCAACATGCTGCCATCAGTGGAGCGAATAACTAAAACCCTTTGAAGCCAGCGCGCTCAAAAACGCCAGGTAATCGAGACTCCAATCACCGCACTCGCGACTTTGGTTTTGGTCCTGACCTCCCCGCCCGAGGACGCCTTGGGGCCGGATGTGCTGATCTTGGACAGGTCTCTTGTTGAAACGGCAACAGACCCGTCAGTTCCGGAAGCATCCGCGGGAGAGGAATTCCTTACCCTCTCTGATTTCTTCTGACATTTCCTTTTCTCTTTTGAGAGAAGGGCGGAGAGTGAACCCGCTTCTTTTCCCTCATATATTTCTCCGAGATGGGGAAGACCTTGGCCGTCAAAGGTGCACCAGGTGAGAGAGGGGGTACATCAACTACTTGCGAGTCTTCGGGGGCCTTGGCGCTTGAGGAAGGATTTGTACAGGGGCGGACTCAGGTTCGCCCTCTTCGAATACCCTTCCATCTGGGGTGGGGTCACCTCCGGGCCATCTCCACCTCATGAGATGCCTCCAAATGGCCATCCCTTCCAAGGTGTCAGGTATCATAACCGGGGACTCATATGGCCTACGGCCCGTAATTGGGGCCAACATCCCGACTCGCATTGGTAAGAAAGGGGGAGCGGGCATGCCGGCTTTCATCAACTTGACAAACCTCGGTTCCACGAGGTGCGTCGGCAAGGCCTAGAAGACGATGCCTCCCCTTACCTCTTTAAGATGCTTGTGGTCGGTCACCTTACCACAACTGGAGTGGGTGAGAACCAACATGGCGCGTCCCTTGTCTCTCTGTTTTCTTAGCGGGACCCTGAGAAAGCAAAGGGGGGGCCGCTACAGGTGGTAAGAGGGAAGCCCCCGAACCAGTCAAAAAGAAGAGAGGGAGAGGCGCCCTCTCCGGTGGAATGGTTTTGAATGGGTCCTGAGAAAGCACAAGAGGGGCCACCTCTGTCCCAGAAGTGAGGCTGCTCGGAGGAGACTCCGAGGATGGCGAAAGGGACACTTTTTTGGCCACATTCTGGAGGTAGGAGGGAGGCGTTCTATCTGTTAGAGTCGTGCTGTATTTTAGCTCCTCGTCCATCCCAATACCAAGGATGGGCGAGGATTGAGAGAGAGAGAGGGATATAGTCTGAAATTCTAGAAATGTTGAAAAAGCTTGCCAACATACGATATTTTCTGACACTTGTGACTACTAAAGTAAAAAGAAGGCGGTTGGTAAGCTATATCCCGCCTCCAGCCGCTCCTGCTTTTCCCGTCTCAGCTTTTCGGGGGTCCGCCATGGCTGCGCTAAAGAATGGAGTTCGCAACTTAAAGCAGCGACTAGAAGTTCCCCAGTGGTCTGTCCTTCCTCTTAGGTTGACAGGGCGGATATCCTGAGTAGGACGTAATAATCCTGGACAGGATGGCCAGGATCTGAAGATCTGTTGGGGCAGACCCAGAGACTTTTAGTTGTTCTGGCAGCCACCGAGGCAGCAAATCCCGCCCTCCACAACCAGTACATACTTATGCTTCACGAGAACGGGCAAAGTGGGGTGGTCAATCCATTAGATGAAAGGAAGAGGTTCTTTAGGGCGAAAACCGATCTTACTATTATTCCCTCTCCAACGCCTAGATCCCCTCAAGGCCTCGTCTCTTGTAACCTGCAAGCGTTTATGGGCGTTCTTCATAGAGATCCCAAAGCCTCTCTTCTGACGTCATGAGGTAACTGGTCAGGTCCTTAAGCCCAGACAAAGGGTTGTGGGGAGAGTGGTAGAGAAAAAAAGGAATGCTGAGAGGGAGCGAGGGAGAAGAGAACCAAATTCCTCAGGCCCCGTCAAAGAGTTCAAGTCAACCCAGTGACGGGGGTGTCCCTATTTTTCCCTCAGACCGGAAGGATGTGCAGATCTTCCGGGTATCAAGTGTAACAGGAAACAAATGGGGTCACCTGAAGAGAATGAAGATGCCAACAACAATCGAGGCAAAAACAACTCTTTTTTTAAAAACAAAATTAAACAATTTTTACAAACATTGAAAAGTTAGTAGAAACATGGAAACTAGATGGTGAAAATTACATTACTAAATTAATAAATAAATACTGATTTAAATATGAATAATTTCAAAGAGTTGTTTAATTTTTAGCCATAAAATAATAAATATGAAAAAAATATGAACAAAAAATTTACCTCCTTAATTATGGGATACCTAACACTTGCTACACTATTCACTTCTACTAACTTTATCATCTTTGTACAAACACCTCTTCAAGAATTTTATTCTAAAATTGTACTCGTTGGTGTTCGCTCATTTTTTGTAATAAAAAAAATTAGGCATCGTGCCCTACCTCCCCCAGCTTTAGGATCCAAGGAGGCTAATGTAGCTACTCTTGGTTTTTGTTGTTCTTTCCTGTTCTTCCATTTTGTCCTCATTTTTTGTTTTTGTTCCCCCCACCCCCTTTGCCACGAGCCACTAGTCCCAATTGAGGGTGAAAGAGGGCGTTAAGACTGCGGATGCTGATAAGAACGCAGAACTACCTGCGGGTTCTCTAGAGATGAGACACACTCATGGTCTCATGTTGTGTACGCGCTAGTGTTCGCGAAGGGTTTGTGTACGCATGTTTACTGGTGAGAGTTGTGGTTTTTATTTTAATGTAAGCGAAAACCCTAAGGGTACACACTGGGTCCTGGAGGGCACGGCATTTCTCTGGCTTTCAGGTGTAGCAGGGAGTTATGTGTACAGATGTCGGCCAGCAGAGGTTCTGTGTGCGTATATGTTCTTGCGGCTTTGTTTCATATGTGTACTTGTCGACTCATGTGCACTTATGTATGCGCGAAGCTGTTTGCGTGTGCGAAAGGGTTTAGTGGAGATACGGCCACTCGCAGGGTTTACATGCACATGTATGCGAGGATCATGCGTGTATATGTGTGCATGCGAAGAATATGTGTATGCATGTGTCAGGTGAGGTTCATGTGCACGTGTGTCCTCGGGGGTTATGTGTAGGTTTGTTTCTGCTGGAATGGTCATGTGTACGTATATTAACGGGCTAAGGTAATGTGTAGGCATATGTGCGCTCATTGGTCATATGTGTTTATATGTTTCGGAGCCAGTGTTATATGTACATATATTTCGGAGGAGTGTTATACATACGCATGCGTGCACGCGGTTATATGTACGCAGTGTGAACACGATGGGGTTATGTGTACGTGTGTGCAAAATAGTGCATGAACAGAGTCGCCTGATTAAGTCTCGGCCCTGCTTTGATCTTCTCCGACCGCCAACAAAAAACAACAAATCGCGTGTACATAACCTTACACACACACTCTCTCTCTCCCCCTCTCTCTCTCTCTCTCTCTCCTTCTCTCTCTCTTCTTCTTCTTCTTCTTCTTCTTCTTCTTCTTCTTCTTCTTCTCGCTCTTAATTAAATTTGAAAAAGTAAAGAAAGCAAAGAGTCGCTCCTCAATCTCTGAAACCTTAATGAACTCACTTCTCAGAGTATAGAACTCGACCCCCTCCCCCAAATCTGTTCCCTGAACTCAGTTGAAGCTTCGAACCTCTCAACTTCAACTCAGCGGAGTCATGTTGTAAACTCACCTTCCAAGAAGACGATCCAGCGACGGCTGTTAGGTGCCAGGCGATGGTAAAACCTGCATCAAATTGTGTATTTTAATTATTAATTATTAACTATTATTTATTATTATTATAATTATTATTGTTATTATCGTAATATGAGAGACAGGTTGACTATAGTTACAAAGGAGTTACTTCAAAATCTCCACGAATAAGCATGTATATTCTTCACAAACCGAGGCAGCCGAAAGTGCGAACTTTTGGTTCCAAATTAGACTCCATTTATTGCAAGGGAAATTGCTCTAATTTAAACATTTTCCATCATTAACATTCCCACGTTGGTTTCATTGGTTTCCTTTCAAAAGCAAATGTGCACACGGAAATATTATTGGTGGGTGTAAGGAAGGGGGGGAAGCTATAGGGTATGACGTTAGAAAAAAAAATAAGACAATAACAGTTCTAAGGAGTCATTAAGTTAGTTCAGGAGGAAACCCTCATTTTAAAAGGGACTTGTCCGTACAATCCCTTGAATATTCGTAAATACGACTCTTCAAAATATTTCTGCGTAGGTGTCATCGTTGGTTTTTATTTTTTTAAAATAAATCCAATAACCCAAACTTTGACAAATAATTGGGATCGAAGCTGAATCCTTAGTTTAATAAATAACCCCACCCCACCTTTCCCGGTAGTCTTTTAACAAGGACCTAAGCTCCATCTTTCATATGCCGTGACGTCACAACTTTCCCGCACCCTCTTCGGCCCATCTCGCGCCAGTGTTTGTTTATCTTGAATTCTTTAAACTCGAGGCTTTTAAAAGGCTTTTAAAGGCTTCGAAACCTTTTGAAGTCTTTTAAATTCTTTGGTAAATAAGAGGAAGTATTTGCGTTAGGTGAGTGTTATGTATTTTGCCTCACCCGAAAAGGAAAGCCCGAAGGGAGTGCAAATTCCTCAAGTACAGTCAATCAAACGTAGAGGCAGAGCCAAATATTGTGGAGCATAGGTGTTATTGCTTCAGATTATTTAATTAACATCATTAACAAGTTCAGGGGGTACTTTACAACACAATCAAATACATACATATGCTTCATAGGTTTTAGGAACCCAGTGTGAACGAGATCCTGGTGATTTTACAGTGATGAGCTTCAGGTTGGGATTCTAAGTGGCTGGAGATCAACTTCAGGAGAAAGTCCTAAGGCTTGTCCTAATTTGTGGGCTTCCGCTCCTCTGTACCCTTCTATCTGAGGATCACCGACGGATTCTCATCGGATTAGGATTTATAGAGATACAAGAAGAGCGGCTTCGCCACTCCCTACATGAGAAGCTTGCGCTTCGCAGGCAGACCTACAGGCTCGAGCAACTTGGGTTAGGAATACAATTTTTTGAACAGTTTGAATTCTTTTTTAAGTTCAAGTGCGACTCTGCATGTTATTGTAATTTTATTTTTTTATTAAATTAACAAAATGATTTTTTTGTAATTAAAGGCTATTATTAAATGTTTTGGAGTTTTTTTTTTAAGAAAAAGGATCGAAAGAGAAAGATTCAGAGAGCTTTTCCAAAATGATTAAAATTAAGGCTCGTTTTTCGTATATTTGAAGCTTTAATCAGTTTTTTTTTAAGTTCAGAAAAAAATGAATATGATTATCGAATGTTTTTGATTTTTTTTTTTAGAAAAAAATCATTACAAGTCGTTAAGTTCAGAAAATGTATTAAAATTAAGACATGGCCCTTTTTTTGTGTATTTTCTCGTATATAAAACCAAATTTAGATGGGGAAAAAAATTGATCTGAGGAGTTTTTTCCGAATATCAAAAAAATTCCGATAAATGTTTTTTCTTGCCTTTAGGCCTAGAAAATAAGCATGGATATGAAATAATAGACCAATGGTAAATTATTAGGCGACCAGGCAATGGCTTCGCTACTAAGATTAAAATTTAAAATCTAAAAAAAAGCAGCCATGGTTAAATTTTTATAAATTTTATGAACTTCGCCAATTATAATAATTATAAAAAGGAACTCTAAACTAAATTTCCCCCCTTTCAAAATATCACGTTGCTTAAATATAGTTATAGAAGAAGATATATAAAAATACAATTTCTGAACTTCACCATTTGTAATTCTTTGAGTTTTAAAAAATTCACAAAATTTCGATACTTATATTTATTTCTGAACTTCATCATTTTGTTTTTTGATATTATAAAAGAATTATTAGAAATAACTTTGATATAAAAAACATAAGTCATAACCAAACTAAGATGAAATTATTATTCAAATACTAAAAAAAAATCTCCTTAAATTATAGAGTTAGTGATGATGATGATATGTACTGGAAACCTTTTATTATTTTTTTAGACCAAAACCCTATTGCTCGAGCCAGATAGGCCGTAGGCCACTGACCGAAGGTCTGCCTGCGAAGCGCAAGCTCCTCCTGCCACGAGGAGTGGCGAAGCAGCTCCTCTTTTATATCCTAATAATTTTCTCTTGGTCTATTTTGGGGTAGGCCACTGACCGAAGGTCTGCCTGCGAAGCGCAAGCTTCTCCTGCCACGAAGAGTGGCGAAGCAGCTCCTCTTTTATATCCTAATAATTTACTCTTGATCTTTTGGGGGGTGATGCTCTCGTTGATTACCGAGTCTTTCTCATCCTCAACATGGAATAATATTTCTGTTCTTTTATTTATATATTTTTTTCTTCCCTATTCTTTCCTCTCGTCCTCCATTGAGTAGAAATTCCCTCGTTGGTTAAACCAACATTTTTTTCAATTTGAAAAGTGCCATCCGTTTGATCTCCAAACTTTCAATTCCAAAATGTGCGCTTCTCTATGCAACGCTCTTTCAAACCTAAGCAAAATAACAAAAAAATTCTAAAAAAAAAAAAATAAACAACAAAGTAATAACAAAATTACCAACAAAATAATAATCAAGATAAAAAACAAAAAAATAAACAATAATAAAATTATAATAAAAAAGCAATAACAAAATAATAAAAATTGATAAACCCAATAACCACCCAAATAATAAACAATAACGGCGTAAGCCACAAAATATCTCTTTTTAAGATGCCAAAAAACATAACTTGGATATTTATCTCCCGTCCCTATTTCGGACCCTCCTGTTTTGAGGATGCAATCCCTTAATGGATACTGACTGCTTCTCATCCGGTCCCTGGGATTGCAAACTGATGGATTGACAGTCTACTAGTCTATACTGTTTTCTTCTGCTCTATTATTTGACCTGATATAGAGAGGTCATTCAAAAAATATTGTCAGGGTCCCTTCAATATGCCTTGATTTAATTCTGATTACACCCACTTGAAGACTTCGATCGAGTCCCTTCGAACTCCTCTTCTTTCATACATATCTAGATTTAATCTTTTAAGTCTCTTACTTTAAGGTAAGCTCCTCAACCCATGAGTCATCTTAGTCATCTTCTTTGCACTAACTCAAGCGAACCAAGATCCATCCTGTAATATGGTGACCAAATGTGAGCGTATAGTCAGGATGAGGCCTAATTAACGCCAGGTACAGTTTCAGACTGATATCAGCACTCCTATTACTTACACTCCTCCCAATAAACCCCACTACTCTATTAGCTTTATTCCTAGCACTTATGCACTCCATTCTAGGTCGGAGGTCTGAACTTACCAAGACACTGAAGTCTCTTTCGCATTATGACCTTCCTAAAACTCATTCAGTTTATTAATTATTCAGTGCATTACACCTCCCTATACTAAGTACATTACCCTTTGCTTATGTTTAATTCCATTTTCCATTTCTCTGCCCATTGGGAGGGTATGGTCAATTCACCTTGTAATACCTTAGCATCAGAGTCAGACCTTATAATCCTACCTAATGTGCCATCATCAAATTTTCTCAGGTTTCTACTTATACCTAAGTCAAGATCATTAATATAATTCAAGAACAACAACGGCCCTTGATTTCACCAGTGGTAACATTCCCTCCCTTAGATTTAAACTCATCTATACGAACTCCTTGGTCTCTGTCACTAAGCCACAACTGAATCCACCTAAAAATACTTCCATCAATTCCATGCGCTTTAACTTTATTTAAACTCGTAAGTGTGGCACCCTGTCAGAAGCCTTACTAAAATGCAAGTAAGCCAATATCGTAATTCTCATCTCTATCGGCAGCATCATATTCCTTTCTATAAAAAGATTGAACATTATTGTTTTATCCCCTTCTGAAATATAGGTAGCACATTAACTTTATTCCCTCGAGACATTCACTTAACGCTTTCACACCCTTGCGACTCAAGTACACCCCATCCATTGCATACAAATCCTCCCTTCCTAAAAAACTTACCCCATGTATCCATGTGAGAAGGGGTAAGTAAATGTAAGAGAGGGGGTGGGCGTAATTCTATCACATACATTTGCACACATTTAAATTTTGTCTTCTTTTTCGACCCATAAATCTGGCTCCTTTTCCGCGCAAAACAGGTCGGGAAGTCTTACCTTTTTAACCAGTCTCTAATTAATCACAGCTATGCCGAAACGACGCTCTCGAACAGTACGCATTTCTTTCCACAATTCCTTTTTCGCTCATAAATACTCCTTTTAACCATCTACCCTCCTCCCACCTCCTGCCATCCCCGCCTGTACCCACCTTTCCTATCTCTGCGTTGGGGGAAGGGGCCTCATTTAACTGGGCATGGCCCCTACACGTCGGCACCTTTGAGCTAAGCGATCTTTATGTTGGAATCATCTCTACAAAGGAGTCCCGAAACTTTTTGATAACCCCCTGCCTCCCACCTGCTTCCTCCCTCCATAATTCGGTTTCAATTCTTGTAAGGGAAGGAGGCGGAGCTTAATGACGTCACTTCGTGGTCGTCAAATGTCGCTAATAGGATTAATTTAAATTAGTGGCACCATCGCCGCGTATATTCAACGAACCCTTGACCCTATCTATGTTAGCGTGCTGGACAGGACCATTGAACAACGATATACACCGATTAAAATCGGTTACAACTCCCGTTCCCACCACTGTGCGTACATATGTGCGCGGGAAACGGGCGAAACCAGTAAGGGGTGGGGGGGAGGGGGAGTCGGTGCGATAAATTAATATAATCTTTTAAGGGGAGACTGATTTGTGAGCTGGCGAAAGATGATCTTTCATCTATCCTCAACGGTTCCTTTGAAGTTTCTTTACAACTCAGTAATTAAACGAAAGGGGGAGTGGCCAATTGAAGGGGGGAAGGCCCTCTGCCCCCCCTTCCCCCTCTGAAGGAGGTTTGAAATTATTTGAGGTCCTGTTGCTTCATTCTGTGGAATAGTGCATAAATGCACACATATAAATACGCTCCGATTATTCTGTTAGCCGTTGCTAATCATTCGATTTCACCTGAATGTTGTGATGAGAAAAATTGCCACATGGTGTAAAGCCCCGATCGGTGGGGGAAGGAAGCGCAGGAGAGGGGTTAAGACACCCACCTTCTTCCACCTCTCCTACCCGTGGGTCAAATGAATGGAGACACTCGACTCGGAGTCTCAGCGCTCCAGTGAATTAACTTGGGATCGGGTTGGGTGACTCTCGGTCCCCAACTTGGCATCTTTTGTTTCATCTCAACACATTTTCACTTCAACTTACTTTTCCACTTTCTTTCAGATGGAAATGCCCTCGTTTTTCTCTTTAAATTTAATAATAAAAATGTGATCGCATTTGTTAGCTTCGTTGGAATTGCTACAATCAGTTATATTGAATTGTTACAATTGTTTCCACCAGTTTTATTGAAGTTTTCAATTGCTACCATCAGTTAGATCGAATTGCTGCAATTCTTGACATCTGACATTAAAATATTGCAACTCGCAATTTGTTGTTAATTGTTGCAATTTCTGACATAAAATTAATTCTATCATTCCATTTAAATGGATTTGATGCAATTCATAGATTTAATTGAGGCAAATGTAGCAATCTCTGAGCCGGACTTGTGGCAATCTTTCACCATTAGGGAGAAGGAAATCGGCTCAACACTCAACTCAGTGTAGACCTCGTTTAACCGATCTCATCCACCGCCAAGTTTACCAAAATTAAACTCCCATCCGACGGCTAATCATACTCAATGATTATATAAATACGGTATAAATAATTTGCAAGATTCACGAAAAATATAATCCGAGGGGCTCTTCACTCGACACATCAGAAGGGAAGGGGATAAAACACAGCAATTGAGTGGTAAAATGAGAGGTGCTACGTATTTGAGTGGTAAAGTTCTTCACCTGTGGGTGGTTACGGCGTCCCTGAAGACGTACTTGAATCCCCAATATGTTCGTATAAAAGAGCGCAGATATCCAAAGGTACAAACATGAGGACGGGGGGGGAGGGGGGCTTCAGGAAGCGTTGGGGGAACTTTCGATGCTACTATTATTACCACTAATATTGAGTAGGAATATCCAAGTAAAAACTGCGTCACAGGTTGGCTGAAGTTAAGTGAAATTGAGTGTGGCTATAAGCTCACCTTACCGCAGTTGCTAGGCAACGAACCCTTGCTCAGTTCCGACGTTAAACTGGACGGCTTCACTGAGATAGGTATAAGACGGTGGGAATCGGTGGTAAAAAAACAAAAATAATTTACGACAACTATGACAACTACAATAACAATAATAATAACAACAACTGCCACAATAATAATAATATTAATAATAACAACAACAAGAATAATAATAATAATAATAACAACAATAATAATAACAACAAGAATAATAATAATAATGACAACAACAATAATAATAACAACAACAACAATAATAATAACAACAACAACAACAATAATAATAATAATAATAATAATAATAATAATAATAATAATAATAATAAAACATTACTTAATAATGCCAGAGTTTGGTATTTTCAATAAAATCCTTAGCCGAAATTTACGCATATTGCTTAAGAAATACTTTTGTCAAATAAAATTTCAAGTTGCCTTTGTCAACAAATTAAATATAAAATCTTTCTTTAGAATAAAGGATCCGGCCTCAAAGAGTCTTGGGAGTTCGATTAAATACTTATTTAAATGTCCTGGGTGTTACCAAGGCAAATATATCGCAAGCTCCGTGAGAACTCTGAAGGCATGATTCTCTTCCCATATGGGCATAAGTAATCGAAGAGGCAACATACTTCAAACCAATGAAAATTCAGCGATAAGAGATCACGCAATAAAATATAAAAGCGAGATCTCAATAGAAAATTTCGAAATTTTAATTCTCATAAATTCCCCATTGCCCAACCTATCATAGAAACAGTATACATAAAACAGCTCTTTCCAAACTTAAATAGTGATTTGTCGTCGGTTCCCATGGTACTTACTGAATTGTTTTGGTTATAGGTTGCGGGGCGCAGTTTGATCTTTGTCGGGTCAACTTTCAACATCATGTAATCCGCGAGTTGGATAATTGTGATTAATTCTCCGTTTAATCTTAATTTAAAACAGTTTCATATAACATAATAAAGTATAACAAGTTTATAAACGATTTATATGAAGTAATTGTAAGAAATACATTGAAAGGAAATTATATGAAACATAATTTATATGAGAACTGTCCAAGAGCTACTGGACAAAGGAACCCTTCTGAATAACTTTGAACAGTCTCGTGTCTACTGAAGTCAAAGATTTGATGCAATCAGCAGGAACATTCTTTGCAGCATCTTGGATGGCAATCCAAAGTTCATTTTTGTTGTTATATCGCCTGCCATCTGCGCAAACGTCTGTCTCTTCAGGATGCTCAAAAAGATTTCTATAGTATTTAGGTAGCAATTGTTGGGAGGCCAATCTATGATTGAGTCTCCTACAAATCATTTCGATTCCAATAAATTCCTACAAACCCTGAAGAATGATTAGGAGTTTTATCCTTCACGAAGGCAAGTGACTTCCTGAACTTTACTGGCTGTCTCTTGAACCAAGGTGGGAAAATTTTCACCAGGAACTCGCAGAAAGCCTTCGAATCTATTTTGAAGTCTTTTAAATTCTTTGGTAAATAAGAGGAAGTATTTGCGTTAGGTGAGTGTTATGTATTTTGCCTCACCCGAAAAGGAAAGCCCGAAGAGAGTGCAAATTCCTCAAGTACAGTCAATCAAACGTAGAGGCAGAGCCAAATATTGCGGATTCTAAGTGTTATTGCTTTGAAAGGTTATACTTGTTTGCCTCCCAAATATGGTAGTGCAAATCATTAATCCTCCTTCTTGTTGTCGCTTGGTCAACTGTTTCACCTGACGTCCATTAACAACCTAGCCAATTGTCCAGCCATCCGGTCCATCCAGTGACTCTTGATTCGTCAGTAACGATAACATTGCTAACGTCAATTTTCATGTATATTTGGGTCCACGACAGACGTTTCTATTTATCTATTTGGTTAGGAAGGGCTTTTTGGTTTTATTCCTAACGGTAGAGAGTTTTTTGAGACTCATGCACATTCTCTTTCTTGAGAGAAGCTACGACCAGCTACCGGAACAGGCAGGATTCAGAAGTAGCTATACTATTTATGGTAATCTGAAGGCTCTTCAACAATTAATACAGAGAACAAATGAATATGAAGTACTTTTCTATGTGATAGTAATAGACTATGACAAAGGCTTTGGCAAGGTCAACATGGACCCAGTTCTTAAAACACTAGGGAAACAAGGAATTAAACAAAAACTACATGACAAACACTCTTACATTTATAGTCCTTCAACATCGTCATTTTTGCTGTACTCGGTCAATAAATACAAATGAAATAAGGAATGAAACAGAGGGATCACATCTCCATAACAGTTTACAGCAGTGTTTGAGGAGATCATCAGGACTTTGGTAGTGGAATAGAACAGAATTAAAATTAATGGGTAGCATTTAAGTCACAGTTTTGCTCAATCTCAGATTAAACACATGATTAACTTTTCGACAGCACATAAGAAACAACAAACAAAACTTATACGAAATTGAACACAGTTCACTCCCGGGAACCACACTCGTGCACCCCACATAACCCATTTTATACACTTACAGTGCATCGGTCCGTTACTCACCTATGCTTGTACAGCCTGGAAAACCCAATTTCGCATCAACTCACCTCACACACTACAGAACACCACGCCTTACCACGATGTGCTCTCGCAGCACTCCAATAGACCACTTACCCACCAAACCAAAGGTCACGACCCTAAAACTCTATTTTGACCTCTTCGGATCACAATTTCTCCGTAGTATGCACAACTCCAAGTCACCATACCATTACATGCAAATCGTTTGCAATCCTCCCAGAACATACAGAGATACTCTAAGGAACCCAACCTCCTCGGAACCAGCCAACCATTACCCCCCAAACAATCCACACATATATAACACAGAATAACCTCTAATTTAACTGTCAAAAACTACCTCATCAACTCCATTAAACCGGATCTCAACCTAGAATAAACATCCCTTCTACATCATACTGGGTCGCCATAGCGAAGCCCCGGTGTGACCACCTCCCAAAACTAAAATACTGATAGCACACTTCCTGATCGATACAGACATCTTCCCCTTTGAAACCACGAACCATACACATATCCATGTTAAGATAGTAGACCTTATCCGGGCGAAACATAAGTAATATACGAGTAATAACAGAATTATCACAAGTTTGTTTCACAGTTGGACTGAAAATGATCCTTCAAAGGGGAAAATAAGCACCAATAGTTTTGAAAAAAGATAATAATAATTAGAATTGACCATCACTAATACGTAAAGTACCGTCCAAAATGATCAGAACGTGTGTATCGCTAGCAGAACATCTTCCATAACATTTGCCAGAGAAAATCCAAGGTTTCAAAAATTGGTGTACGATAGCATAAAGGCAACTCGAAGAAACATAGAAAGATGCATGGAAGGAATAAATAACCACAAGAGACATGGAACGATATAAGCTAGGAATAGCCCGCAAGACACACGGTACGATTTATGATAGGAATAAACCAAAGAACAAAAGATGCAACGATACATGTTATGAATAACCTGCAGGACATGAAGTTCGCTCAATGACTCGTACCCCAGACTTTTGAGGAAGCCTTTGCTTAGCAGTGCCCTTGAGTCAACGTGGATGGTACCGCGTTTCGCGTCAAGATTAACCAAATATTTTCCTCATAAAACTCATTTATAATTTATTACGCTTAAGCGTAGTGTCCTCCTGTAGTGCTTTTAGTGATTATTGTGTAGTTCATTAACAAACTACAGCGTTACCATAATATATCGCAACCAAATAATCTTAGGTTTAGCCATAGCAATAAGGAAACCTAAGTCTTATAGAGTAAAATTTGTTAAAAAACGGACAAACGTGCCATCAGGTGCAATTTCATTCTCATTTACTAGGTATATTTGTCCAAGCTCTTGAACTAGACTTGCATTTATGAGTCACCCCACCAAAAACGGGCCTGCACACACTTTTTGTGATATATCCTTCATTCATTTATTCACTAATCACCCTTAATTTGCAGGACATGACAGAAGCAACGCCTGTGAACACAACTAGATCTCAATGGGAGCTCCAGCAAAGAATTATACTGCGTCAAACATTACTACAAGACAGGCTCGTTCAAGAAAGTGCAGGACACTTTCGTGCATCAGTTCGAATGTGAAAAAGCCCCCTCCAAGAACAGAATTCAGGACTGAGTGGACCACTTCGAGAACTATGGGACAGTGGAGAACCTCAATGCAGCCAGTGACAACAGTCCAAGCCATTCAGGCCGCCCCAGGAAGCGTACAGCTGAGCTGAGCTGGTCGAGAGCGTGAGAGAGTCAGTTCAGCAGAGTCAAAAACGCTCTGTGCGCAAGCGAAGTTAGTCCCTTTGTATATCCCGTGAGACTTGCAGGAGAATGCTAGTAATGGATGTAAAGGCCTACCCATACATAATACAGACGAAGCAGACCCTTACAGCCACAGCAGACAAGGAAAAGAGAAAGGCTATGGCAGTCAAGATACTGGAGAAGATTGAAGGAGACCTCAACTTTCCTTAACTTCCTTTGGACCTCATGTGAAGCTCAATTCCATTTTGAAGGAAAGGTAGACTCGATGAGAAATGTCTTCTGGGGGACCTCCAGACCTAAAGAGGTAGCTACCAAGCCCCTACACTCCCCTAAGTGCACGGTATGGACTGCAATCTCAGCCAGAAGCATCACCGGACCATTCTTCTTCGAGGAATCTTGTGCGACAGTGACAGTCACCTTCAAGAGGGATCTGCAGACCCTGTTCCCGTGGCTTATGAGGAAGTTCTGCTCCCAGCAAGATAGAGCAAACTCTCAGACCTCAAACCTGTCCTGAGCTTGGCTTAAAGAGAACTTTTGTGGCTGTGTGATCAGACTCAAGACTGATTTTGAGTGGGCAGCTCACAGCCCAAACCTTATTCACCCAGATTTCTTTCTTTGGGGCTACCTTAAAGACATAGTGTACGCAAGGGGACCCAGGACCATTACGGAACTCAAGGAAGCCATCAGGGAGGAGATCGGAGCCATTAGTCGGTCGGTTTGTAAGGACGTCTTAGACAACTTTGTGCTGCGCCTCAAGAAATGCACAGAGCTAAATGGAGACCATCTCGAACACATCTCTAAAATGAGGAAGAAAAGTACTAAGACTCTCATGTTCTGATAGAATGTTTTTAAACACAATAAACGAGTAATCACCAAAGTTTCATTCAATCCTTGCAGAAAATTAAGAAGTGATGCCTATCGAAAGTTGGGGCCCGTTTTGGGGGAGTGACTATGTATATACATAGGGGGATATTGTGACTTATGTTGGCTCTGGCTAGGGTTCGTATCCCGAGGCATGGGGTGGGTGGGGGTTAGTCTCAAGTATGATTGTATTGGGCATATTACGAATAAGTGCTGAACTATTGTCTGGTTTTTGATGACAATGGAGACATATGTCTGTGTCGGTCAGGCCGATGCGGTGTGTGTTAGGTTTTGGGTGGTGACCGTAGTGGAACATCGCCGGAGTGACCCATTTTTGACATGGGGAGGGGAGGACTTTCTTCTGGGTTGATGTCCGATGGAATGGTGTCAAGGAATTGGTTATGGCCTATAGATTGTTGTGTGTTGATAGTTTTGTGGATAGTGGGATCCTGGTTTCGAGGTGGAGGGATTTCTTGGAGTATTGTGTGTGCAACGTGGTGTTGGTATTGCCACGAAGTGATGATGATTTCTTGTGGGAAGGAGAAATTGTGTTCCGTGGATGTGGATGTCGAGATGGTGTTTGGGTAGGACGATATTTGTTTCATAGTGTAGGTTGTTAATCGGGAGATGGGGGGGGGGGGGCTGCGAGGAGTGCTTTGTTTTGTAGTACGAGTATGATGAGATGACTGGGTGGTAAATCGGGTACACAGGCTATGGAGGAATAGATAAGTGAGGGAAGAATGTT
The DNA here is from genome assembly GCA_963969495.1 of Ceratothoa steindachneri. Lineage (NCBI taxonomy): Eukaryota > Metazoa > Arthropoda > Malacostraca > Isopoda > Cymothoidae > Ceratothoa > Ceratothoa steindachneri. Next base: position 24,220,056 of record OZ018330.1, on the reverse strand, counting down.
TTGGTTGTATGTGTGGGTGATGGATTCCTTGGATTAGTGGCTCCTGTCTGTACTTGAAGTGTGATTTTTGTGACAGCTCTGTTTCTAGTGTGTGACATCGAGAAGTGTAGGTGTTTTAAATAAGGGAGGGTGTATTTGTTAATGTGATGCAGGGGAGTCCTTTGTACTCGAGTTTGTATGTTGTGAAGAGAGTAACAAAGGAATTCGATGGTGAGACGATCATTTTGTTCAGATGGAGCCAGCGTTTGAGTCCTGTGATGTAGAGTTGTAGATTATGGACTGCTTGGTTGTGGTTTGGGGTGTTGTGCGAGAGTGGTAAGGTCATCTGCGTATTTGAAGTTGTGATAGTGAGGGAGAAGATATCGTGGAGGAAAAGGTTGAAGAGGGTATGGGAGAAGTACGGATCCCTATGGGACTTAGTTGTCTGTGTGGTGTGTTTGTGAAGTATTACTTGTGCCTGAAAAAAATAGCGAGCTCGTTTTTTTATAGTTGGAGTGGAGTAGAGTGTTTAGAGTAATTTTGTCGATGAGGTTGTGTATGGGCACTGTAAAAATGTTTGTTGATTGTTGCCGTCACTATTCTGCGTGGACTGGACAGAAGAATTTGGATAAAGCAAGCTTACTCAGAAGACGTTTTTCACCGATAAAGCAACCTGCTTATAAACATGAATTTTTATTCACGTCTCCCTCCAGGGAATAAAAGAAGAATTTTATAGAGCGCTGATTATTCGACAAATGTCGAACTGATCCTCCCTCGCATCCCTCCCCCCCGGCGGGGGTAAAGGAGTTGAAATGAACTGAACCGCCATTCATCTAGCCACGTCCCAACTATGCGGTTCTCTGTGATAGGCATAATTGGGGGCGCCGAGGAAAGCAGGTTTGAGGAGTAGCCCACTGTAGAACTCGGCGTCAGAGGCAACTTGGTTAAGAGGCGATGCTGAAAGCTTTGGAAAAGAGTTCGCTCTAGTTCCTGAGGGTAATTTTCGGCCAGCACCACAGGGGGACACACAACCGTCCCTGTGTAAGTTGGAAGTAGCATCGATAACCTAACCCCAGACGGGGCTGCACCCCCGGGTGGTGGTAGTTGATTCAATCAACACCCAACATTAAGTCCGCTACATATCACCCGTCTGAGGGGCCTCCCCGGGTTCACCCACCATTATTTCATCCCTCCATCCAGCAGTTCACGTTCATGGAAGTTTGCTCAACACTGGTGTACCCAGCAGTGACGGTAATGCAGGCAGTTAGTTCTACCTCTCACAGATTTATGCAGAGTGTCCAGAACAATGCTACCCTGCTTATAGCTGGCGCGAGCAGAATGGACTATATTCGGCAGACGGAACTGCACGCAAGAGCAGAACTTGAGCCACTGAATATGGTCCTCCAAAGGCTAGGGAGAAAGACCTGGGGAAAAGTAGAAAACGAAATTCTCCCGCATATAGAGGCAAACATAGACATACCACAACCCATAATTGGACGAGTTACCAGGAGAGCCCTATTCCCAAGTGGAAGACTGTGCTCCGGGGAAGACCAGGCAGTTATGTATACGTAACAAAGACTAAAATATTCTATTCACGACAAAGACTCCACGAAAAGAGAAAACCAAAAGAGGAGAAGTGCCCAAATGATAAAAATGATAAATACAAGACCAATAAATAAACTAAAAGAGGCAAAGTGCCCAACTTAAATAAAACAAAATAAATTAAATAATTAAATCAAATAATAAACAATAATTATATATAATAAAAGAGAAAGGTAACAATAAATAAATAAACAAATAAAAAGGCAAGATAAAATATAAGAAAACAACAAAAGTGTCAACTAAAACACTGACACCATCGAAAGAGGAGGAATAAAAAAAAGAAATAGAAAATTAAGATGCTTGAGATGCCCTCTACACCAGGGCAAAATATAAATATTCTTCACTACTATCTACACCTACAACACATTTTCCCCACTTGTTACATCAATCAATCCTGCGTGGGTGTGGGATGGTTGAAGCTTTCTTATATGAGATTGATGAAGTTGGTGAATACGGTAGTTGATGAGTGAAATGTACGAAAGCTGTGTTGGGAGGCGTCTTGTGGGGGAGTTTATTTTGTTCAGTAATCGATGTTCCATGCCTTTGGAGGTAGTGCAGATGTGGGAGATTGAAGTGTATAATTCAGGATCGATGGGTGGATTGTTTGGGTTGAGGATGGATATGATGTGAGCGGATTTCAAGACATTTGGAATAGAGTTATGGGAGAGGGGTTGAAGTTTTGGGTGAGAGCTTCGATGCTTCTTGGACCGAGGTGTTTTAGATGAATGTTTTACTTGTTGTGAAGTTCAGAAGAGGGATAGGATTTTGCCTGCCGTATCATTTTATCTTTTTGTGGTGAATTGTTTGGGTGTGTCGAACTCAATTTGTTTGTGGTTCTGGATGATAGCTGATGAGTTCTGTTTTGATTTTTGTGTTGTGGTGTATAAGGTGGTTTGATTTTCTGGTAAAGTTGATGATATTTGCGTTGGAGTGTGTGGCAAGACTCCTAAATTCGCTTCCATATTTCTCTGCTGTATTTTTGGCTAAATTGTGCAGGAAGGCTTAGTAAGGTAATGCACGGAGTGATGTGTAGGATTAAAATATGTTTTTTTTTAGTGCTGGATAAAGACTCCCCTCCCCCAGGTTTACCCGATGCAGTGTGAAGGTGAGTACTCATACCCAGGAAAAAGATGCCAGTGTCGCTTCTGCTGTTGTTGGACCACTGCTTGGAAGTTTCATGTTATGGTTTTGTTATCGGTTGTGTTTTGGGCTCGTGGTTCTTTTTCGTGTCTCTAGTTTTTGTTAGCCGGTCTGGGGCGAAATTTGGGTTATATTATCCTGTGTTTCCCCTGGGGATCTATTTGTTATTGGCTGTGGAGAGGATGTTGGCAAAGTGTAAATACGCCTTGTTTGTGTCACTAAACTGGTTGGCTGCGAAGCCTCGGAGGCAGTGTTACTTGATACTATCGATAACATTCAATATAATGAGTCCTTTTTTATACTTGTACAATTATCTAATCCTTAAGCTTAATGTTAGTAGCCATTCCCTAGCTTATCAAAAAAAAATCCTTGTATAGAACTGTGCGCTTCACAGTTCTAGCGACGTGGTGTTTGGCTGTTGTGCGCATGTTCATATGTCCGAGATAGGAAGCTGCACGCTAGGGAGAGAGAGCACTGTGTCTCACGCAGTGCCAAACCTGGTGTGCCGGTGGAAGGTAGGTTTTTTTTACTCCGTGTGTGTTGTGCTTAAAAACGTGTTTATATTCTTGAATGTATTAAAGTGTAGAAATTAATTCATATTTTTTTCGGTTCTTTAATTTTATTAATGCTGAAAGACTAAATGCACTTGCAGTGCTTTCAATGCAGAAAAAAATCATCAGTAGTCATCCAGAGATCAAGGAGTAAATAATTAATCTTTTCGCCAAAATTAAAACAAGAAGAATGGATTTCGTTTTCAAATGAATGGATCAAGCTTGAACTGTAACCATTTTTGGCTATTAGTAAGTAAAAAATGTTTGATTTTGTTCTCTTCAGGATTTTATCAAGTTTATCTATAAATTTTCTTCCTTTATGTTTATTTCCTTTTATGCAATATTAAAACAATGCTAAAAAAAATCTAAGGCAGCACTTCCACTAATTTTATCTACGAGACACCACTGCTTGGAGTTTTTTTCAGTATAGTTTGTGAAGGGGTACCACTCGGCTTGTTGTAGTTAGTGTATGTGCATAGGGAGAGGGGCTTTACGAGGGATATTTGTATGATGATTGGATGGTGGTCAGAGGATAAGGCAGTATGGGGGTACAAGATTGTTTTGGTGGTTAGGTTAGTTGACCAGAGAGTGATGCCCAGGGCGGGGAGTGATTTAAGAGTAAGTTTTGGGGGGGCTGGAAGGGGGGATGGCAAAAGGTATGTTTAAGATAAATAAGTGGCTTAATTATTTTGTGAAGGGGCTGGTTCTTGTTTCTCTGTCTCGGAATTCGGGTGAAGCAGGGGTAGTAGCCATTGAAGTTACACAGGGTGAGGGTGCTATTTTGTTGGAATGAAATGTGGTTGAGCGGAGGCTCGTAGTTTGGTGGACAGGTGACAAAGGAAATTATGTGCAGATTGGTGAAGGTGTAGTCACTTCTGTTGATGCGTGTTGGATAGATGGATTTTAATTGGATCGTGGTATGGGATGGAGACTGAGATAGTGAGGTGGGGTCTAGAGGTATTGGTGAAGGAGGCGTCTTCTCTGATGTGTGTGATTAGGCATCTGACTCCCGTCGTTTCGGTGTGTATTGCCTAATATGAGTGTAGTGGGGTAAGCTTATGATGCGAGCGAGTTGTGGTGTTCGATTCCTGGATGAAAGTTAGATGTATGTTGTTTTTGCTGATATATCTTTGAGTTCCATTTATTTGTTATGGATTCCGTTTAGGTTTAGTTTCAGGATGTTGAGGGTATGTCTTGGTGGTGTATTTAGGGTTAAGTTGGGTGTTAGTGGAGGTTTAGGGGTGGTTGGAGGCAGTTGAGTGACTGCACCCTGGATTAGGGGCTAGGAAGAAAGGGTATTTTGTATTTCAGGGTCGGGGGGGGGGGTGTTGGGTGATAGTTTGAAGAGGGGGTTAGCTGGTGGGGTTAGTGTGTCGGGATGTATAGTTTGTTATGTGAATGAATTGTTGTGTGGGTGATGCCCGTACTTGAAACCAACACAGCGTGTGAAGTGGCGGAACAACTTTCTGAAGATTGCAAAATCGACTGTGGATCGGCCTCGTTTACAGAAGGAACCTAGGCAGCGCTCTTCAAAAGGGGCCTATGCAACGCCCTACAAAAGGGGCCTATGCAAAGCACTACAAAAGGGGCCTGTGCAGCGCCATTCGAAAGGGGCCTATGCAACGACCTACAAAAGTGGCCTGTGTAGTGCCCTTCAAAAGGGGCTTATGCAACGCACTTCAAAATGGGCTTGTGCAGTGCCCTTCAAAAGGGGTTTATGCAGCGCCCTTCGAATGGGGCTTGCGCAGCGTGGGCTGAGATTTTATTCCATGTCCCCATATTTCAGTGTGTGCTGGGCCATGAGGCAAGCTATTGCCCGTTTGCTGTTTTGAGAGATTTGATGAAGTAGAGTGTTAAGGTGGGAAGGCGTATCTACACCGGCACTTGTGCCCCAGTAGCGTTTCTCAGAGACGGGATTAAGTGCCGCAGCTTCGCAGTGGGTGGACATTGGTGTGAGAGGTTGCCTTCTTGTGTCAAGCTTCTCCCAATGTAAAGGTGTCCGGAGACGAGATTGTTTTACAGGGCGTTATTTGGTTTTCGTCGTGCGCTAGTTGTTTGGGTGTTCTTGCGTTAATGATTTTTTTTATTATTATTCTGTTGTAAGTATCTTATTGTAGTATATGAAGTTCTTAGTTTAATTGTGCATCTGCTTATCTCATCTCTGTGTTTGGATCTAGTTTACGTTTTTTTTTGTCTATCTTCTTGTCTGACATTAGTTGGTCATTTCCCGTAGTTGGTCGTTTGTCCAATTTAATGCTCCCTTGCTACCATTTTCTACCTACTTCTAGACTCAACTCCTCCATATGACTATCTCCTACCATTCTGCGGTGCTTAAGTCCTTACACCATCGCTCGTGCAATTCATCTATCAAGCTTATTTATCCTCCTTTGTAGAAAAAAGTATCTCAATTTATTAAGTCCTAAGCAATCTTTTTCGAGAGATCCTACCTCACTTACTCGCCCACTTAACCATACCCACAGCTTATCCATCCCATGCCCGTCTAGGCAGCTGCCTTCGGACACCATGCGACGTGCTTTGAATGCTGGAAGCGCAGCACCCCGGATTGAGAATGCGAAGAGCGCGATCACTAGGGATATCACCACGGGCGCGAGATCCGATATGTTGCTTCGGGGTTCCTGCAAGACGGGAGGTGGGAGCCTGTGGGGACTTGTAACAAATCCTTTTGAAACGCTTCCACAAATCTGGAATAGGGTCTTCCTATTGAGCGAAGACATGTATGCACCTCACACACACTAACTGCGGCGAGTGTGCTACAAAACCAATGGCGCTTGCAACGCATAAAGGCATATCGTTTCTCTCTGAGGGCGACCTCACACTCGGCTAACTACCAGGGTAATGGAAGGTGATCGTTACCACGGAATTCCTCGACCTTCCCCCCCTAAATCATGGTGTTCATCTGGAGAGCTCAAGGGAAGATCAAGGTCGGAAAATGAAGCGGTTCTAGGAGAGTGATGTGTGAATTCATCCACATTCAGGACAACAATCTACATCATTTCGATAAGGTCTACTAGGAAACAGCCTCTGGAATTGGACGTGTACACACTTAAGAGTGGGGTTTACCGTTCATGTCAACGAGGAAAAAATGCCTAGACAACTGTGACATGACGTGACGGAAATCCGTCCAATCGATGCCTGTTAACGGTTCAATATCAACAGAAACGACAGAGTACCTCTTATCCAGTGGGGTGGGGAGCTGCACCACCAACCTTTATAAGGAGGTATTTAAAGCCAACAAATAGACGGAAGCATCACATCATGTATAAAATGCGCATCGAACAAACGTCCCCATTTTGTGATCGGGGATTTACAAAACCGTTATACCATGAAGGGATTGGGCACGGGGAGAGGGTGCACTCAACATGCTCTCTTCAAGAGAAACTGTTATTGGGCGAAACAAGACTCGCCAGGTCCTCCCAATTAGCCCAGAATTTACGTTAATCCCATTGTAGGAAAATGCTCTCGATATCTCCTTAGACGGAGCTGTACAGACTTTGTTCGAAAGAAGACCCTCATTGGCTCGGCTGTAATCCGCTTGGATCCAGACCTCTGAGAGTCATTAGCCACAGACTGCACCGATGGTGATTTCACCTTCAAGGACTTAAGCGGAAAAGGCCTGGGTCGGCATGCGAGCCTACTCCTATTCCTGCGTGGAAAACTTTGGGGGAATATGGCCACGGGTAGAACTAACCCAGCTTCAGGCAGGGTTGAAGTTATCTTGGAGGTGCCCTCCATTTGGGGGCAGTTTCAAAAGTGCCAGGGAAGATTGACACTACCACCTTCTTGGGCGTTTACTCCTCCAAGTTAAAATACTAGTGAAGGAAGTGGGCCCCGGTATTAGCGGGAACAGTCGAGGTCTCTTTAGAGTAGTCAGCCGGACTGGGTTTGCGCCCGGAGAAGGTAGAAGACATAGGCAGATTCCTAATGGGCACGGGAGCTACCGCTCGTTGACCTGAAAGGTTAGGAGCAGAGGATGCTTCTTTGTAAGCTGAGATGTAGGAAGTGTCTGTTCGAGACCGCGTGAGAACCAAGTCCTTAGAGTCTCTAAATGAAATTCAATTAGCAGCCGGACGACAAGGACCTTTTTTTTTTAAACAGATACAAGTCGCGTTGCTTCGAGGAAGCAGGGGTTCAAATTTCGTTAGAATCGGCCGAATAGTTATGATGTTATTGCCAAGACAAAATAATTCCCGAGCTAACCTTGGCTATTATATCATTCGAAAGAGAATGTAAAACAACACATGGGTTTCAAATTTAGGCCGAATAGTTACAATGTTATTACCAAAACAAAAAGAAAAGCAAAATGGGTACCGATGGACCGACATAGTGAGATATAGAGTCGCACGCAACTAAAAATAACGTTGATGGGGTATTTGTCTAATGGATAACTAGTTCCCATCAGTAGATCAAATGACCAAGAAACTCTTGAAGCTGGCGGGCTCAAAGACTAATCGAATTCTCATTTACTAATCTATAAGGTTCTATTAAATATACGAGTATTGGTTTATAATAAAAGTAACAGTGTTTTTTCATGTAAAAAAAATAACCTTTAGAAAATAAATTATCATTTTCCTTCATATAAAAATAACATTTAAAAAAAAAAACAACTTTAAACTTCATTGTCCTATCACTATATTTTGCTCTTAGTTTGGCGATAAATAGATAATTATAGCTAAAATAATGAGCTCATAGAGTAAGAGATCTATAATTATCATAATTTTCAAATTCATCTGCTAAAATAAATCCAATATATTCATAATAAAATAATAGAATTTAGTTGAATATTATGAAAAAATATATATTTCCCATTCTTGAGTTCAAGATTTGATTTAGCTAGCTACATGGCATACCTATTACCTAACACTAGATATGTAAAATCAAAATACAAATTATTGATACATTTATGTATCTTGTGCCTAAATGAAAGAATAAAAATAATTTGAGTGCTTAATCTACGAGTATTTTCAAAATCTATCATACATTTGTTTTTAGAGAAGATGGCTTCATGCACATTACATTTAACTATTTTAAATGAAAACCAATTGGATGAGTTGAACTTTTCCCCTCCCTCGCATTTTCCCCAAGTTCCAACACAATAAATCTTAATTTTCAGTATAATTGCAATGCAAGACCACAATCTACACAAACACTTTTCAATGGAGTGCTATATGTGTGCTAGCGGTGTTAGGCAGCCTCTTACTTTGAGAAAGGGGAGGAGCAGTTTCGATATAAGAACTTTCTGAATATCAGCTGGTTGTCGATGGGTTGACAACTCGAAAGTACCAAGTTTACCAATAACCCAATAAAGTATGCGAGATAAAAACCTTAGTCGACAGCCTTACCATCTCCACCCCGTACCTCTACTAGTATAATACGCCATTGGCCGTGTCTCAAATATGAGGCTGGAAGTGACTCAGCCTCCAGAATATCTCTAAATAGCAAGATGTTGGCAGGTGTGGAGTAGGTTAGGTAATAAAGAAGAATAGCGATAGGCGGATCTACAAAGGAGTAGGATGTCTGATCACCTATCTATTATCATACCTCTGGCACTGAGGCCGGGAGTGCATACTTATCCTCCAAGTGGCAAGCCTCCCTTATGTGCTCCTTATCGATAAATAAGGCTGATTTTATTTGTGACATTATCATGTCTATGAAGGTGGATTTCTTCGTCATGGCTGGATCATGGTTCAACGATAATTATAACGTTATTTCTTCTACTGTCAGCCCACATTATTTGTTCTTCCACGTTCTGAGAGGTACAGGGCGTGGTGATGGTGTTGCTTTAATTACTGCCTCCCATCCGTCTCTTTCTCTCTCCCTTATTTCAAACATCACGTCCGAGACTTTCGAAGTTCTTGCTTCCTTAGCCATGGGACCCTCTCTCACAACCGCGGTTATTCATCGTCCCCGAGGCCAATCCTCTGGCAACTTTTTCGATGATTGGGTCAATTTCCTAACCTGGCCTTTTATAACTGCCAAGTGTTTACAGGAGCTGCCAAGTGTAGGCCATGAATGGTCTTTTGCAGTCTCCTTCTTTTCTTATGTTCTTCAATCTTGCCAATTTTAACATTCATCACCGCACTTCTTCATACCCCCGAGGTCTCGATACATTTAAACTTTCCTTCCTTTATCAATTTGTCTTATCGACCACCTATCCATAACAGACTCCTCCGGAGCAATTTCCGACCAATTCCTTATCCAGTTCTGTTTCTCTCTTCCCTTTCATATGTCCTTGCCACTACTTATCGGAATCGTCGGCTCTCTTCCATTGACAAGGAAATAATGATGATGGATCTTACCTCGCACTTTCCTTGGCTGGACTCCACCACTACTACTAGTGACCTCAACGAGTCACGTCTCTCCTTTTCCAAAATTCTCTCAGCCTGCCCGGAAGTCCATGAGGCCTCCGAGAGCTGTTCTCACCCATGGCACTTGGACGATAAGAGTTTCTCTGGTCTACACTTTTGCTATTCACACCTACGTCACACTTATGAAGTCTGTCCGTGAACCCTATACCCACCGTGTCCTTGCTGATGTCCAAAGATATCTACACGCACTGTTCAAGCTTAATGCCCCCCCCCCCTCTATCTCTCCCCATCTTACGCAGTCTATTTCCCCATTACTTATGCAGAATTCCGTGTCGTTTTCTCTGACAATATAGTTCATATCCAATAGAGGATTACCTACGCCCTTATTACTCCCAGATGGTAACTCCCAAGCCCCCTTTACTCAAACTCATTTCTACCACCTCTGAGTGTCCAGAGTAATTAATCTACCTTTTTACTTCGAAAAAGACCTGTTCTCCTATTAACCTTTTTTTCCCTTCAAGTGTCTATTGTCAATTTCTCCCTCTTCCTTTTACATCATTGGTACTTTTAATACCTCGATCCCATCTGGTCTGATACCATCTGATTGCAAACAATGCTATTCGACCAATCCTTAAGAAACCCAGCCTGAACTTCAGAGACACCCCTGCAAGCTACTATCCAATCTCTCTATTACAGTTCTGTTCTCGATTCTTTGGAAGGCTGCTGTGATCTCATATTCTACATTCCATATCCTCTTACTACAGTGATGATATCCTCCAATCTGACTTTAAGGTAGGAAACAACACTAAATCTACTCTCTTAAATTAAACCGACCGTCTTCGTCATGTTGCTAATGATGGACTCCTATAGTATTCTCCATCTCTCAACAGAATTCGAACTGTCGATCGTACCGCTGTTCTCCAATTTCGGGAGTTCCTGGTTATCTCTGGAATCGCCCTTGGCTGATTACGACCTTTCCTATCATCTCGTTCTCAGTCCGTCCATATTGAGAGCGAGGACGGCGGAGATGCTTTTTTGTGTTTTCCGTGAGGCTCGAGTCTTGCGCCATTCCTTTTTCGTATGTCTTATCTTTGGCATTTTTATGCATCACCTAAGTATATTATTTTATTCGATGACCCATGACACGCAAGTCTACCCCTTTTTTCCCTGTCAGCTTTGCTGAGATTCTGAGAAATCTGCTAGATGTGTATGATGTCATTCGTGAATGGCTTTCGGACAACTTTCCGGGAGTCAATCATGTTAAAAACAGGTGTTACTGATGGGTACTCTTTCGAATGGGGCTAGTAAAAAAACTATTGCTACTTTTCTTAACTTTAGTGGTTCTCCTGTTCCATTTTGGAGGGGGGGCAGATAAAAATCTAGGGGTAACCTTTTATGCATAGTATGCAATCTTTCAAAGCTTATGCTATCTGCTATTCTGTAATCTTAGCCACATCTGCACCTACGCTTTCGTTTCTTCCCACCTTCACTACCTTGCCTCCTTTATCCTTGGATCGCGTCTTCCCACTCATCGACCCCTTCTCCTTTGTTCTACGCGTTATGCCCCGAAAAGGCCATTTCTCTTGAACTATCCCCCCTCCCCTACATCCATACGTGAACTGCAACGTTCTCCATCCTTTCCCTATCGTCTTCAAGGCCCCCCTTACCGAAAACCCCTTAAATGCAGTCCCCACTTCTTACTTTATTTAACTGAACCTATCCAAGCCCCGAGATCCCTTCGCTCTTGCTCTGGCCCTGTATGTTTTAATCCCGGTAATCGTCTGTGCTGCTGGGTGACTTGCTTCTATAATGTGGAATGAGCTGCCTGGTGCTATAGGCTCTCCCCCCCTTACCCTGTGCACCCATGCGTGCACTGAACCCTCATATCTCTCAAGCAGTTTCATAGTTGGTAGAAAGGCGCTATGTAAAGACTTGTGACCTTGAAGAGCGCAATTATTATTATTACATTTACTAATATTCTAATAATGATGATGATGCCCTTGTTATAAATTATGATGAGGATATGAATACTATTTAATGACGATGACATTGATGAAGAATACCTACCCTGCGGGAGACCCATCGTTGCACTTGACCTCGGAGGCCAGCATGACCTTCTTGAGGGAAGTCATCTGAGGGCGCTTGAGGCCAGCAGCCCGGAGGACGCTCGACACTCGCTCCACTACCTCCGTCTCCACGTTCTCCCTCAGGAGCCCCAGGCCTAGGGGAGGCCCTCGCCCCCGGGGACTGAACTCTCTTCTGAGGAAGGAGGGGCCACCGTCAGCGCCCCACACGTGGTTCCCGGGGCACAGCGCCGGCAGTAGGATGCCGGGTATCAGCCTGAATTTTAAAGAAAAAATAATTATAATACCAATAATATAAATTTATAGAGTAAAGTATATAATTACTGCAAATTACAGGAAAAGGGAAAAACTAAATAATTAATAATCTAATATTAAATTGTCTAGAAATTTATTTCGCTGTTTAAATGTGGAGGAGAGATTTATACAAGTGAGTGACGCATTGCATTAAGTGACCAAGTCAAGTTCAAAGAGTGAGTCTTTTCCCCTGCTCTCATAAGGAGTCTATTCCCCTGTTCTCATAAAGAGTCTATTCTTGTGCTCTCATAAAGAATCATTCCCATGCTCTTATAAGGAGTCTATTCCCCTGCTCTCATGAAGAGTCTATTCTTGTGCTCTCATAAAGAATCATTCCCATGCTCTTATAAGGAGTCTATTCCCGTGCTCTCATAAGGAGTCTATTCTCGTGCTCTCATAAAGAATCATTCCCGTGCTCTTGTAAGAAGTCTATTTCCCTGCTCTCATAAAGTTTAAATAAATTCTATACTTATGTTCCCAATACAAGTCTATATATTTTTTGTAAGAACTCTATTCCCGCAAGGACTTCCCCATGAATATTCAATTCTCCTGCTCCCATAAGGAGTCTATTCTTGATAAGTGAGAATGAACATTTCTGTGCAGCAAATACATGACCTTAGGTTGAGCTGAAGTGGTTGGTTTACTACGAACTTTCTTAGTATTTTTCCTAGGTTTTTGACTATATTTGTGGCTCGTAATTGATGTTCTATGCTTGGAAAATGTATAAAGAATAATGGTACTCTCTCCACGATCTTCTTTTGCCAAGACTTTGACTTTAGAAAGTGATCATGAGCTTCATTTTTTTTTTATCTAGATATTGTGAAGATACTTTAAGTTTGTTATAGAGAATCACTTCTCATCGCATCTCACTACGCTTGAAAGCAAAGGATCATTTTGTTTTTGCCTAAGCTTCATAGCACCATTGTTTGTTGTTCATGTCTCATCTCATGCGGAATCACTGGCAGACCTAGGGGAGGGGGGAGGGGCGATTTTTAACGAAGCCAAGTGCGCTTTAGTGAAATATCGTCCAATATGTATATTTTTCGTTTTCTTTTTCCAGACAAACCTGATTTGCCGTAATTGCAATATTTCTTTATTTATTTGGAGATGTCCAATTTTGAAATTGTTGTTTAGAGATCTATATTAGCACTATGCCTTTGATATAAGTTTACATCCCAGTTTTCACCTTTATTATGAAAAAAATCGTTGGCGACCACGGCTCCACTCCGGACCTAGCTGGAGGAACTAAGGCTCACTTGCTCTCATAAGGAATCTATTCCCCTGCTCTCGAGAATAAGCCCGTCGCTTGATTCGCCTGCTGCCGCTCTTTCGAAATTTTAGACTTGGATGTTAAGAGGGGCGGGAAATTCTAGGACCGCCCTGGGCGGCATAAACGAGAGGTACGCCTCTGTGCGGAACCCACTCATCCAATTTATTTTCTCCTTTTCAATTGCCTGAAGGTGGCTATCGAAGCTTGATTTGTTTTGTACAAAGTGTTCTCAACCATCATCTTCAATGAGAGAGAAGTTAAAATGTGTAGAAGGTACCTTGCCTTAGCCAAATGAGGAAATTACTTGGGGCGTTCGAGACTGGGCGAACGCCTAACTCTCCAGCCCCTGGCCAGTTTACATCAATCTCACCCAAGCTCAAAATCAGGCTTGGACCTATTTTAGAAAATATACGAGTCGCAAATGCTTAGAGGAAGCAAAGTGTCATCCACTACATTTTACGCACACAGCTGTGTGCGCAACAGATTTATTATGCCTGGCCATGGAACAGGTTAGGCAAATTTGGGATCGAACCTTCTTTGCACGTCGATTTGTTTGTGTGGCCGAACTAGTGTTATGGCAATACAACCGGGGTGACGTCAAGACGAATGCCTTCACACAGTAGCGATATATGGCAGCGCGTGCACACTCGTAGGAACCTGACCAGGTCAAAGGTAATAAAGGGTGTCACCTGTGTTTGTGTGTAGGTGGGTGGGGGAAAGTCGGTTTGATGCGAGCTTTTTAGGAGCAGCGGATTACCCCCTCCTCCCTACACACACACGCACACCTCTGCTGATTTCAGCGACGTTGAGTAGTCAGTGGTCGAATCTCGCTTTCGGGTGGGCTATTTTGACTCAGATAACATTTTGCTCTAATTCCAAATCTAAAAGACCCGGACCAGGAACAGTTTGGCAAATGGTCATTTTAAGGAATTCCCGAATTCGTCTGCTAAAATTAGCGCAAAAAAACGATAAGGTCGCAATTTTCGGATATTCTATAAGTGAATTAATACTACTACTAATGATAATAATAATATTAATGCTAGTGCTAATGATAATAATAATATTAATGCTACTGCTAATGATAATAATAATAGTAATGCTAGTGCTAATGATAATAATAATATTAATGCTACTGCTAATGATAATAATAATATTAATGCTACTGCTAATGATAATAATACTAATACTGCTAATGATAATAATAATAATATTAATGCTACTGCTAATGATAATAATACTAATACTGCTAATGATAATAATAATAATATTAATGCTAGTGCTAATGATAATAATATTAATGCTACTCCTAATGATAATAATAATATTAATACTAATGCTAATGATAATAATAATATTAATACTACTGCTAATGATAATAAGAATATTAATACTACTACTACTAATAAAAATATTAATACTACAAAAATGATAATAAGAGCAATAATAATGATAATAAGAGCAAAATAATAATACTAACCCTACTATTATTATAAAAATAGATATTTGGCTGTTTGGAAGAAGAGGTAGGTGTTAAGGCCTACTTGAAGGCACTGAGGGAGGGGGTGGCTTATAACACCGGGCAGCTTATTCCACATTCTCGGAGCAAATATAGAGAAAGCCGATCGCCCATGCAGAACAGCCGACTACGATCAACAATCAGTAGGGGGACAGAGCAAGAGCGTGGGGGTGCTTAGGGGCTGGGAAAGGGCCATATGAGTGACACTGTCATAATTTTAAGTGTTGTTAAAGGGAGTTTCGTTAATTCATTACCAATACGTAAAAATGCGTTTAGAATAACTTTTAATCCATTAACGCTTTATTTATTATTATCATTTGTTATTAATTATGGTACAGTCGCACCATTTGGTTATGTCACGTTTTACGTTGAATTTCGTTCAGCGATAATTTAATATATGATTATTTGATGACAGATGGAGTATTTGGGGGTATTAAACTAGATAGGACATTTATCAATAAAAAAATATTAAATTTTTTTACGTTATTGGGGTATTTCAAGAAGTATTTCGAAGCATTTTGACACTGTTTTGTTTTAAACCAGGTTGCCAAATTTCCCCCCCAATTGTTTCTTTTCCAAGCTTAATTAACTTTCTATATATTTATTTTTTACTCATCGATATTACAAACATATTGGCATTAATATTTGGCTATTATTTATTCTTATCCCTATAATCAATTTTCCAATTTAACATGTTATTAAAAATATTAATTGGCAATACAGCAGAGCAAAGCATAGCGGCAATCAATCCAAAATTATTCCAAGATATATAAATAATAACATAGTTAACCCAACTTTTTCCGCAACATTTTGAAAAATGTGATATTACTAATTTGTACAACTGTATATTTAAAAGTTAAAACGCCTTTAGATATTTTTGATATTATAATTTTCGAACAAAAAAATCCGGTTAAATAATATAAAGAAACGAGACAATGGCTTCGCCACTGCCCTCTACGGGGGAGCTTGCGCTTCGCTACTAAGATTAAAATTTAAATCTAAAAAAAAGCAGCCATGGTTAATTTTCTTTTAATTTTCTGAACTTCGCCAATTATAATAAATTTAAAAAGGAACTCTAAACTAAATTTCCCCCTTTTCAAAATATCACGTTGCTAAAATATAGTTATAGATAAGAAGATATATAAAAATAAATTTTCTGAACTTCACCATTTCTAATTCTTTAGGTTTTAAAAAAATCACAAAATTTCGATACTTATATTTATTTCTGAACTTCACCATTTTGTTTTTTGATATTATAAAAGTATTAGAAATAACTTTGATTAAAAAAAAACATAAGTCATAACCAAACTAAGATGAAATTATTATTCAAATATTAAAAAAAATCCCCTTCTTAAATTATAGAGTTAGTGAAAATCGTGTCCTATATATAGGACAACATGCAATGTGTGTAAAATTATATACAGTCGTGTTAAACTTTTCTATTCATAAGACGTTTTGCGTTTTGGGGTAAGGGGCACAGAACAGAGGCCTACCGTATCAGTATGTTTGTGCTTTTCCTTTGTAACGTGACAAGCATAGACGGCTATTGTCTCCTACCCAAGCCCCCCCCCCTTCCCTTGGACTAACTCCGGTTACCGAGTTCCCCCAAATCAAGCTGTCCATGTATCTATAGATTTTTTTTTGTCTTAATTGCTTTAGTATTGGGGTTAAAATGTCAAACTATCACATATGGCAAAACGAACCAGTTATTAGGTTTATGATGCTGTCCCCCCCCCCCAACTGTCTTTATCGTATAGCTTCTATATTTAAGGCATTATTTGTTACAAATAACAATTATGTGCAATGAAGCAAACCCTATAATTAATTTCTTTTAGGTCTTTATCTAACTACTACAATTCGGTCAGAGCAGAACCAAGATAGGGGTCGATTTAGAAGGAGCTCTGCTTATGGTTCGATATTTGAATATAAATCCGTGAAAGTGGCTTAAAGTACATAACCCTTGCCTCTTCTACAGGAATATAGGGCAAGGCGATAATATTTCCTAACTTTTCTTTTTTAAGAAATGAAATTTTAACCATAAAAAGAACCGTATTTTTTATTAAGGGCTCCACCGTTTATGCACCGAATTTACTTTCAATTTTTCTTTAGGCATTATTATATTATCTTCGAACTCGGCCCAGAAATCACTTCTTTCAGAGATAATCGTACGATCGAAACCTAAAAACACCCGAAATACCGGCAAATTATTTAGCTAAATTAACCTTCTTTTTAGATATTATTTCTGGATGGATTTCCCCCCTCCCCACCTTAAACCTTACATAACCTGCAAAATATGGAATACACAGTCACATTACCAATTGGCATCGCACCCTATTGTATTATATATCATTTAGAAGGGATTTCTTTCTGAATTAAAATATCATATGGACAGCTTAGAGTGCTCAATAGTAAAAAAAATATGATTTAAATAGCATTCGGGGGCGGGGCTTATATGTCTGAAGTAAAGAAACCACGGCATAAAAACAATGAACATTAGAGCGCCTAACGACGTCTGGCAATTGCCTTTGAATCCAAACCTAATGCTAGGCTTTCGAATTGTGATACTACTAGTTTATTACAAATAGCATGGTGTGGTGGGCTACAACTCTCACCATTAAAAAAATAAACGAACCCACAAACCTAAGCTAATTAATACAGATAGAAAAAAGAAGAAAAAGAAAACACTTCTAAAGGCGCCCCCGTTCTTTGTTTACATTTGGACAAATTTTGGACGCAAGCTGTATACTCCAATTCAAAGTAGATTGGCTACAAGGTGCTTAATATTTTTTTATTAATGAGATTTTTTGAATAAATATCTATCAAATGAAAGAAATATCTACCATCGAATGTTAAAAATATCATATCTATCGAATGATATACATAAAAGGAAATAATGGTTGCGAATATGTTATATTTATATAATTGTATATAGCATTTGTGTATTAAAAAATATTTATAACAAAGCGCCTTCATTTGCGATGAGTAAGTTAATGCGTCAAAGTCACTTTTATTAAACAAACCTAAACAAACCAACTTGACCTTTTTACAGATACCTTTTCCTCATGGCCGACCATAATGCAACTGACATCTGGAATAATTTCATTCCTGACGTCAACTGTGAGGCTGTATCTCTTCCCCACATTTTCTCCTTACAAACTTTTTAGCGAAGATCAATCAGATTTGCGTGAAAGTCTCGTCTTTGCATCGATACAACTTCATTTTTTTTACCATTACTATTTAATGATTGTATAAACAACTATTTAATCCATTACATCTATTGGTGATTATTCTGCTTCATTAGTGTTTTCTTTCTTTCCTTAGTTCTCTTATATTTGTACTGTTTATGCTCATATTCTCTTCCCCCTCACTTTTAAAAAAAAAATAATCTTTTCTATATCTATACATTCTATTCTAGATTTAATTTCCTTATTTTTTAGACCTTCACAGTATTTTAGTATTCTACGGTTTTGCTTTTTTCTGAACTTTTGTTTTCGCCAATTCAGGTTTAGCGTTATACGGGGAGACCCAAATAACTGTGCCCTAACATTCGATAGTCTTCGTTTCCTAATTCGGCAAAACATTAAGAAATGAAGCCTATCTAAATTTGGGGCCCATTTTTTTTTTTGGGGGGGGGATCACCCTGTACTTATATATATATATATATATATATATATATATATATATATATATATATATATATATATATATATATATATATATATATATATATATAAACAATACTAGTGAAGAAAAGGATAGCTTTTATCACGAACCTTTTCTTCCATTTGCTTTATACGAGTGTTTTAAGAGACGTTAAAAGAAGAAGAGTTCGAGGGGACTTGATTGAAGACTTCAAGTGGGTAAAAGGTTATAATAGGGGAGACATGGGTATGGCTCTTATTTTACTGAAGAGGGTAGGACACGTAGCAATGAGTTTAAGCTGAAGAAGTTTAGGAAAGAGATTGGTAGAAATTGGTTTACAAATAGAGTGGTAAATGGCTGGAATAGGCTCAGTAGTCATGTGATAGAAGCTGTTGGAAGAAAACCATCGCTTCGTGTAACTATTACTACTGCATCTCCAACATTCCTAAGGTTGGTCAACTACCGATGATCCTATGTAGCATGTATTGGGTGACATGTGCCCGAAATGTAATAAAAAGGATAAGAAAATGTTAAACCTGCCATCGCTTTCAAGTAAAAGGTTACGGGACCCCAGATCCCCAACCCCCTGTTACCTACAAATAGAGTAGAAATAGCGCTACCCTTTTTCCCTATTGGTATCGATTACACTGGGGCTATCTAGATAAATGGAAAAGGTATATATCCTGTTGTTCACCCTCTGCGCCATCTGGAGTCTGTAGCTGACGGGAGTTTTGAAACCTTTATTCCAGCCTTTCGGTGATTTTCGCCTCAATACTCTATCCCAAAGAGAGTGTATAGTGATAATGCCGCTACGTTTCGTGCGGCCGCTATATATCTAAATAGCGCCCATGATGGAGAAGAGTTTAAGGTCATTCGGTGGATGCTCAACCAAGCCAAAGCGCCGTGGTACACGGGTTTCGTGGAAAGGTTAGGCGGTTTGACCAAAGATACCCTTAAAAGGATCTTGGGTAACAAGATAGCGAGATGGGATTAAATTTCTACCCTCTTAGCAGAGATAGAGGATCTCCTTAACCATAGGCCTCTCACGTATGTTCCAGACGATGCCGACGACCTGGACCCGTCAACCTCTGATCTTCTTTACGATTTTAGGAAGGTTCTTCTGCAGTTCACTTTTCGGGATGGTGATCCAGAATATGGGACGCCCTTTGCTTTAACCAGACGTCAGAGGGGGGGAATTTGAGAGAATGCTCAAAGGAGCTTGGGCTAGGTGGCACTATGGGTATCTAGTGCTCTGAGATAGACGACACGAATCGTGCTGTCGGCAACATAGTGCTCATCCAAAATGAAATTCCCAGGTTAAAGTGGAAATTGGGAAGAATCACCAATTTGCACCAGGAAGGTGACGGGAAGACTCGTTCGGCAACGTTACGGATGAAGTTGGAGACCATAACGAGGCTCAGCCTTCGGACCCACCTGCGGATCAACTCCCACTAGGCATGGTATCGCCTTCGGACACATCTGCTGGTCAGTTCCCAGCAAGCCTGGTCTCTCCCTCGTATCCACCTGTGGGTCAGCTCTGTGAAGGTCTTCGACCAAGACGTCTCGTCGCTTCTTTAGCTCGAAAAAGCATAAAAGAAATATTGAACTAATTTGAGGTCCGAATGACCACTTGATGCCTAACCTTTGGTTATGTTACGCCCCATTATGTAATCAGGATCTTTATCCTTTAAATGTTAATGTCTCTGGCTCTCAGTCTATCGGAAAATATATCTTCCGACATAAAGAATATAATATAAAAAAAATTCATTCAGTAAGTTTTATTTTACTACCGTGGATTGAAATTCTCTTTTCATTTGGTTGACCAGTCGAATTTGTTTAGCTATGTAGATTATTTCAGGGAAAAATCTCTCTAGTTTCTTATTGTTGGCTTAAATTCAACCTACGTGGTTCACTGTAATATCGTTCTCGCTGTAAAGACTTTGTGCTTTCTATCGGAATTGTTCTCCTGTCATACTCTTTTGCAATTAATAATGATTGCCAGTTTGACAAGTGTTGGAAGTGTAATTATACGGAATATCCTTCGGGTGTAAGTATTGTACATACTTTAATTTAATAGTAGTAATTAGACTCTTTAGTTTCCAACTCCGTAACGCTGCTATCAATAGCTTTAGAACAGTAATTTGTTTGACTTCAAATTCGAATACCTAGTTGGCCAACTAAAGGGAGCAGCACTCCGACTATTACGCAGATTTACCAGATCTGGTGACCAGTATCTCGAAACATACGAGTTACTGAAAAAGACATACGGAAACAAAAGGGTAATACTACGATCCTCATATATATGTTATGATTGACATAAACGAACCCCATAATAATTTTCACTTGCAGAGTTCCGCGCAGCTTATGAATGCCGCTTCTTCATTGTGACCATATTTGTGCGAAAACTTCCCTCTAGCTTAAGAAACCAAATGCACAGGTCGCTTAACGAAAGTCCCCACAATTGGGACTTGGACGACTTCCGTAACGTTTTAGAGAAGGAAATACAACTGTTAAATAAAAAGAAGTGTAGGGAAGAACTTCATAAGACCTAGGCCGTATTTTTAGTATTAAAAACAGTACTAATGGTGTTTTTAGGGCATTGTAGTCGTCATATATGGTTTCAGTTTGGCGCGGAACGTACATATTTTTAAGATACTCCGCCTTGTTAGGGTGAAAATGAAATTAAAATAAGTCCACATTGCCTTCTCTTGATGTGGAAAAAACCCATGATTTCAAATAGTGGCAACACTGATTTCAACTTAATGATGCTTTCGAGTTGCTAATACTACTAGGTGATTGGAAATACCCCCCCACACGCACACACAATTAAAGGGGGTATGGGGTGCGAAACCCTTCAATTCTAAATAATTACCTTAGGGTTCAAAAACAATTCGAAATCAGGGTTGCCAATGTTTGAAATCAGGAATCTTTTACAAATCGAGAAGGCAATGTGGACTTATTTTAATTTCATTTTCACCCTAACAAGGTGGAGTATCTTAAAAATATGTACGTTCCGCGTCAAACCGAAACCATATATGAAGACTACAATGCCTAAAAACACCATTAGTACTGTTTTTAATAATAAAAATACGGCGTAGTTCTCCCGAAGTTTCACCGTCAAGAACCTTCCTAGAGTAAAGGGCAAACGAAAATAGAAAATTTTTAGAAGTTAAATTCTCTAAATCAGTCGAGCAGCTTTCAATGTGCGCTATGCAATAAAAACATAAGGTGTACCATTATTTCAACTACCGAAAACCAGAACAAAAATAAACAAATAAACTTATCATAGAGCAATTAGACACACATTATTGCACCCACCAAGCGAAGAGATTAGTGTTACGGAGTTGGAAATTAAGAGTCTACTACTATTAAATTAATGTATGTACTATTCTTACATCCGAAGAATATTCGGTATAATTACACCATCAACACTTGTCAAACTGGCACTTTCAAAGGACTATGACGGGGAACAATTTCAAGAGAAATCCCAAAGTCTTTACAACGAAAGCGATATTTACAGTGAACAAAACGGGCTGGATGCAAGGAAACAAAAAAGCCTAGGCAGAATTTACCCCGACATAATCTACATAGCTAAACAAATTCGTGATGGCCAAACGTTAGAAATGAAAAGAAGAAGAAGATATATCCGCAATTAAAAAGGGGGGAAATAAAACACTAATGTATAAAAGGCTTAGTACTAAAAGACGTAAATATATATTATAATCTATGTCGGAAGATAGATTTTCCGACAGAAGCGACCTCCCTGCAGAGTCTTAAGAATATGCCGAATAGATTGATGGATGAGGATGATAGATGGGAATAAGTGGGGATAGAATGATGGATGAAGATATGAAGTGGGACTAAGCTTGGGGATAGATTAATGGATGAGGATGCGAGGTGGGACAAAGTTGAAGATACATTGATGGATGAGGATGATAGATGAGACTAAGTTGGGGATAGATTGATGGATGAGGAAGATAGATGGAGCTAAGATTGGGGATAGATTTATGGATGAGGATGATAGATGGGGAAAAAATTGGTGATAAATTGATGGATGAGGATAGGAGGTAGGACTAAGCTTGGGGATAGATTGATGGAAGAGGATGATAGATGGTTCTAAGCTTGGGGATAGATTGATGGATGATGATTTGAGGCTGGACTAAGCTTGGCAATATATTGATGGATGAGGATGCGAGGTGGGACTAAGCTTGGGGATAGATTGATGGAAGAGGATGATAGATGGTTCTAAGCTTGGGGATAGATTGATGGATGATGATTCGAGGCTGGACTAAGCTTGGCAATATATTGATAAATGAGGATGCGAAGTGGGACGAAGCTTAGGGATAGATTGATGGATGAGGATGCAAGATGGGACTAAGCTTGGGGATAGATTGGTACATCAGGATGCGAGGTTGGACTAAGCTTGGGGATATATTGATGGATGAGGATGCGAGGTGGGACTAAGCTTGGGATAAATTGATAGATGAGGATGCGAGATGGGACTAAGCTTGCGGCTAGATTGATGGATGAGGATTATAGATATGAATAAGCTTAGGGATAGATTGATGGACGAGTATGCGAGGTGGGACTAAGTTTGAGGATAGATTGATGGATGAGGATGATAGATGGGACTATGATTGGGGCTAGATTGATGGATGAGGATGCGAGATGGGACTAAGCTTGGGGCTAGATTGATGGATGACAATGATAGATATGAGTAAGCTCTGGGATAGATTGATGGATGATGATGATAGATGAAATTGAGCTTGGGGATAGATTGATGGATGAGGATGCGAAGTGGGACTAAGCTTAGTGATAGATTGATGGATGAAGATGCGAGGTGGGACTGAGCTTGGGGATAGATTGATGGATATGGATGCGAGGTGAGACTGACCTTGGGGATAGATTGATGGATGAGGGTGTGAGTTGTGAATAAGTTTGGGGACAGATTGATGAATGACGATGCGAGGTGGGGCTAAGATTGAGGATAGATTAATGAATTAGGATGCGAGGTGGGACTAAGATTGGGTATATGTAGATTGATGGATGAGGATGCGAGGTTGACTAAGATTGGGATAGATTGATAGATGGGAATAAGGTTGGGGATAGATTGATGGATGAGGAAGATAGATGGGACAAAACTTAAAGGTAGATTGATGGATGAGGATGCGAAGTGGGACTAAGCTTAGGGATAGATTGATGGTTGAAGATGCGAGGTGGGACTGAGCTTGGAGATAGATTGATGGATGTGGATGCGAGGTGAGACTGACCTTGGAGAGAGATTGATGGATGGGGGTGCGAGTTGTAAATAAGCTTGGGGATAGATTGATGGATGAGGATGATAGATAGGACTAAGCTTGGGGATAGATTGATAGATTCGGATGTGGGGGTGGGACTGAATTGGGTGATGGGACCAGAAGCTGCCTCGTATTTCTTAACTTTTTGCAGACTCCTTCGCCTTTTGATCCTAGTCTTTCGTATCGAGTTCTTGCACTTGTCTTTTTATATCGTATTTTTTGTTTTCTTCATGTCCTTTACCCTAACATTTATGTTAGTCATATATTCTTCTATGGTATTTATCCACCATCGTTGGTTTTCACTTTCCTCCTCTCCTTTTCCTCGATAGGATGCTTCACTCCGTCCTTTTAGACCTGTTCTCTCGGGTACCCCCGGACCGCCCTCCCACCAAGAGGACAGGGGTCCGAACTCCGATTTACAATGGAGAAGAAAATTGTGTAATCCAATGAGGTCATGGTCATACGGTGGGCGGGGCACAAGATAGGGAGTCTTCGGGGAGGATTGGAAGTCCTTAGAAGCAAATTCGTATATCATTATTATTATTTGTTATTATTGTTACTATTATTGTTATTATTATGATTATATTATTCTTTGTGTTTATTATTATTAGGAATAGTAGTAGTATTGGTAGTGGTCGTAGTGTTAATGTTTGTAGTGGTAGTAATATTATTAATTTTATCTTACTAATAATAGTATTATCATATTATAACTATTATGTTATTAATAGTAGTACCACTATTATTAGTAGTATAATTATATTCTTACCATTATTAGTACTATTATTGTAATTGTTAGTAGTAGTATAATTATAATATTATCATCATTGGTAATATTATTACCTTTATTATTATTATTGATACCAATAATTTTACTTGATACTAATAATTTTAATTTACGACCAACGAGGGCATCTCGGCCATAATGTTTGAGTAAGATCGAGTTCGTAGCAAGAGCAGAGACACTCAGAGATACGAACACACCAATTCGGCACCTTTCTTTAATTTGCTCTGCGCTCTAAACGTGACGCTGCGAGGGATAATCATTTACCCGAAATTGCAGCCAACAAAATATTTAATTAGACTATGATAATCCTTACCTCAACCAATAAATTAATTTCATTATGTTCTCATTATTATTTCCACCCCAAATTATTTTGATGTTTTCAAAATTTTTTCGAAAATATCTCTGGATTTTCTAATTTCAAAAATTAAATTGAAGCGAAATGGTTTTGGCCTAATTTTTCATTTCGATTTCTTTTTTTTAAAGTTCAAAATATTTAATCTCCAAAATTATGAATTGATCATCTTTTTTATTGATTCGAAAAATTTCCTCACAAACATTCTTAAAGTTTAATTTTATATATAATGAAAATTATAGCCATTTTGGGTAATATTTCTTATCACAGGCCAAGTGGAGCGAGAGCGGAACGAGTTCATGAGACAACCCTCACGTCCAAAGTCTCGCAGGGAACTGAGTCAGTTTCTTTGATTATTGTCCTGGAACATGTTTCGAAGCCTCTGCGGAGTACTGGGAATTGAGAATCAAAATGCATTTTCAGACCTGCCCCAAGCTGGGGCGGGAGGGGGGGGGGGGGGTTATGGTACTTAGTAATTGTATTAGTTTATTATTATTGGGCTCGTAGTAGTAGTAATAGTATGGATAATGGGAATATTCTATTGTTATTTTAGTAGTAGTATTAGGAGGAGTAATACTAATTGTAACGCCGCAAGGAGGCCTTTCTTGCAGAACTAGGCTAGGTCGAGGAGAGTTGCGTACCCCTTGTTCCGGGTGCGTCAAGAAGTTCCATCTTTTCATTCACGATACGAACATTTTTACTTCGACTAACTTCACCTCTTCGGGATCTGGTCAAAAGGTAGACCCAATCGATGGAGTCGGATCGATTATGGAGAGAAGGTTAAGGCTGAAACTTACTCGTAGGAAAAGGAAAAGCTCTGATTCCTGCAGGTTATCTTCATTATGACTATGAATGCTTCTCTTTCTCTCATCTCTCTTATCTCTCATTTTCTCTATATCTCTCATTGCCTCTCTTTCTAATTATCTCTCATTTATTCTCGCTCTCATTTTCTTTCAATTCTCTACCTCTCTCATTTTCCTTCTTTCTCTCCATTCTATCTCTCGATTATCATTTATTTTCTCCCTGTCTCTCATCTATCTCTCCAATTTTCTCTTTCTCATCATATTTCTCTCTCTCTCTCTCTCTCTCTCTCTCTCTCTCTCTCTCTCTCTCTCTCCTCATTTTTTCTATTTCATTTTTTCTCTCTCAATCATTTTACTCTCTCCCTCA
This sequence comes from Ceratothoa steindachneri, assembly GCA_963969495.1. Classification (NCBI taxonomy): domain Eukaryota; kingdom Metazoa; phylum Arthropoda; class Malacostraca; order Isopoda; family Cymothoidae; genus Ceratothoa; species Ceratothoa steindachneri. The sequence continues at coordinate 24,194,049 of OZ018330.1, read as the reverse complement.
TTCTATCTCTCTCATTTCCCTCGCTCTTATTCCTCTCTCTCTCTCTTTTATTTCTCTCACTCCCTCCCTCTCTCTCTCTCATAAAGAAAGTAGAGGGAGAGGTGACGCCCCCTTGTCGCGGGAAGAGAGCTTGTGTGTACCTTTGACTTTTCGAGCTATGTCGGTGGGGGTACCTCTTCTGGGTACCCCTGGTAGGGCTTTCCTTGTCGATTTGGTCGAAAACGAGATTCCAGACTAAGTGCGTCATTCCTTCATTTTTCTACTCTATCATTCTCCTTTTTCACTTTCATCCTATCTCTCCCACTTATACAAAAAGAAAAAAAACAATAAAAAAGCCTACTCCTATCATGTCACTCTTTCCCTTTTTTTCCTCTATCTACATATAAGGACCTGGCAGCTACCTCACGCGTCAGAAGAGAGGCTTTGGAACCTCTATAAACAACGCCAATCGACGCTCACTGGTTGCGAGAGACTAGGACTAGAGGGGTCCTAGGCGTTGGGGCACGATTAATAGAATGAGGGTAGTGCCCCGTTAACCCCTTCCCTGGCGCGTAATTATTGACCTTTCCCAGTGCCCGTTGACGGGTGCCTCTGGTAGCATCGGTCCGAGGTGACGGCCCTTTGTTCCCAGGTTGGTTGCCAGGCCAATAAAAAGCCTTGGGTCGAGTCTTTTGGTGAAGCGGGATATCCATTGAACGCTGCTCCGAGATCCTGGCCGTTGTGAAGGGAACTACTAGGAGTTTAGTAAGGGGTGTGCTTCGTTGTTGTTCACCTGGTGACAAATCGATGGCCCCTTCGGGGACCGTCAGTGCTGCTTGGTTGGGAGCTACGGCACGCCGTTGCTTGACGACTCGGTCGGACGAACAGCAGCACATGGAGCGTGCCTCCTGAAAGATCCGAAATGTCTCCGATAGATAGGCGGGAGCGACTCACGCGGGGAGAACTCACCAACAAAAGAAGCCGGGAAACGGAAGAGCGTAGGGAGTCCTACACTAGGGGACTCCCTAAAAGTTCTTCTGTTCAACGCGAAGTCAATCAGGAATAAGTTTCTTGAGCTCCGTGGCCTCGTAGCAACAAAGGAACCTGAGATGGTGGCCATAACGGAGACGTGGATTAAAACCTCAAGCCGAGATTTTGAAGGTGAATTCACGATTCCCGGTTACCAGCTCTTCCAGAAAGATAGGCCAAACAAAGAGGGTGGCGGTGTGATGTTGTATGTCAAGGATACTCTCAACTCGACGGATTGCAACATCGTATCCGACCATGAACTACTAGGTGTTGACCTAGAGATAGGTGCTGCCAAATACAGGACCCTGGTGCTTTATAGACCTCCTGCCTAACTCGTTGAAAAGGACAGAGGTCTGTACCAGCTACTAGGAGAACTTGTCGAAGACAGAGTGTGTATTGTCATGGGTGATTTCAACACACAAGTTGACTGGGAAACCAGAGAACCCTGTGGCGAGAACGCACTACTCCTGGAGTTCACGAACAACGAGTTACTCACTCAATAGGTGAGAGAGCCTACGAGAGGAGACAATATCCTCGACTTGGTTTTCCCCTCTGAGGATGACATCGTTGAGGACCTCTCTGTTGGCGGAGAGCTCGGTGGCAGTGACCACCGACTAATTAGATTTGTAGTCAAAGTCCCCAAGGCAGAGCATGCAACTAGTAAATCAAGGAAACTCGATTTGAGAAGAGCAGACTTTGCAGGTCTACGCGCGGGACTGACTAACGCGAGGCTAAAAGAGTGCGAGGCTGTTGAAGACTCTTGAAACAGTTTCCAAACCACATTCATGAGTCTTCAATCGCGTATTATCCCTCGGAAATGCCCCCGTCGGTCCTCTGTTCAACCAAAGTGGTTTAATCGAGAAATCAGGCAACTGCTTAGGGAGAAGAGAAATGTGTACCGGCAATCGAAGATCTCGGGTGACTTTGACGAATACTGGAGGCTAGCCAGGAGAGTGAAGTCCAGCATAAGGGCGGCTAAGCGGTCTGAGGAACTCCAAGTGGCGAGACTCTGTAAAGAGAATCCCAAGGAGTTTTTTGGATATGTGAACAGCCGTAAACCAATCCGTCGAACGATTGGCCCTTTGAGGAATGAGGAGGGGACATTAAAGCATTCAGATGCAGAAAATGCTAACCTCCTCAACGACTACTTCTCTTCAGTGTTTACTGAAGAATGTGGTCCCATTCCCCAGCCGACGGATTCCTACTCAGGGGAAAAGCTGGAGGCAATGGACTTCACCGAAGGAGAAATAAAGAAAAAGATCGCTGACCTAAAGACGAATAAGTCCCCTGGACCGGACGGGTTTCTACCTAAAGTGTTGAAGGAAGTGTGCGATGAAGTATCACGACATCTGTGCGCTATCTTTAACATGTCAATCCGGACCAAATGCGTTCCTAGAGACTGGCGTGAGGCGGAGGTGACTCCGATCTTCAAGAAAGGAGACCGTAACCAACCGTCGAACTACCGACCTATCAGTCTGACTTCGATAGTCGGTAAACTAATGGAGAGCATCATGGTGGACAAAGTGACGTCGTATTTAGAGTCAAACCTGCTACTGAGGAGTTCCCAGCACAGCTTCCGAAGGCAACGGTCATGCCTGACGAACCTTGTGGAATTCTTTCAATTCGTTTTCCTTGAGCACGATCGGGACAAGGCGGTGGATGTGGTCTACCTAGACTTTCAGAAAGCCTTTGATAAGGTACCACACCGCCACCTTGTCCGGAAAGTGCGAGCGCTGGGCATAGACGGAAAGGTAGCCGGCTGGATCGAGAACTGGCTAAGTGGCAGACGGCAACGGGTGGTGGTGAATGGACAGTCTTCTGAGTGGGTGCCCGTTACTAGCGGGGTGCCTCAAGGTTCTGTCCTGGGACCACTAATATTCATCATCTACGTCAACGACATGGACGGTGACATGGTTGCGAAGATTTTCAAATTTGCCGACGATACCAAGCTTGGTATGAACGTTGCAAAGGATGGAAATACTGCCTACCTGCAGGAAGATCTTGGGAAGATTGGGGAGTGGTCGGACACGTGGCAAATGCCTTTCAACGTGGGGAAATGCAAAGTGATGCTTATCGGCCACAGAAACCTCCAATCTCAGTATATCCTTAAGGGCACTGCTATTGAATCCACCGACACTGAGAAGGACTTGGGTGTAACAATCACTAGTGACCTCAAGTTCTCGAAACAGTGCATTGAGGCGGAGAAAATGGCCCCAAGGATGCTAGGCTATATTAAGCGCCAGTTTGGTTATCGAAACCAGGAGATTGTACTGTGCCTGTACAACTCACTTGTCCGTCTGCACCTGGAGTATGCCGTACAATTTTGGAGTCCTTCATTGCGAAAGGACATCGCGAGATTGGAACGCGTACAAGCCAGGGCAACCAAGCTGATTCCCTCTATCCGACATAAAAGTTATGAGGATAGAAAAAGGGAATTAGATCTGTTCTCGCTGGAAACCCGTAGACTGCGTGGTCAGCTCATCAAAGTTTTCAAAATACTTCGAGGGTTCGACAATGTTGACTACCGGGATATTTTCACACTGAGAGAGAACAGAACGCGCAATCACGGCTTCAAACTTGAACTGAAGCGTTACAACCGCAATCTGTGTGGAAATTTTTTCACCTACAGTATCTGCGGTAAGTGGAACGCACTTCCAGTAAAGTTGTCAACAGTGAATCTGTTGACCAGTTCAAGTCAAGACTAGACAAGGTCTTGAAAAGTGGCCGTTTAGGGACGCAAAACAATTGAGCAGCCATGTGCCCGCTCGATTGCTAGTCCAAAGGTACCCTCCATGAATGGACCGTAAAGTCTCCTAGGGTACCTTCTTTCCTTGTTGTTACTCCTTGTTGTTACTCTCTCTCTTTCTCTTTAAAACGTATATAATCTATTAATCATTCTCCATAATTAGCTTTTACTTTTTCTATCTATTCACCTAATAAATAATCATTCCCTATTTAATTGCTATTTTTAATAGTTTCCCTCTTTCTATTTCATTTCTCTCTCTCTGTCCCTTTTAAATTTTCTACTACTCCTAACTTCATCCATTTCATTACAAAACTAAATACTTGTAAATATTTTATTTCATTGTAATATTATCCCCCCTCCTACCTTTGTCTTCCACTTTATACACTACCCCTGTGTTCTTACTTTTCTACATCTACATTTCCTTATTCCATTTTATTTCTCCAATATATTTCTATATATTCATTTTTACCACTTTTAAACTTCACCTAACTTCGCCACTTTAAAAAAAACCCAGACAAATAAAGCTATAATATTACCTTCCATTGTAATTTTATTCTACCTACTGTTTCTCTTCCACCATATATATTTACCCTGTGTTCCTATTTTTCTACATTTATTTTTCTTATTTTTTTAATTCCCCTAATTTCATCACTTTCCTAGCAAGTAAGTGCCATTGCTACAGCGACTTACCACAAAAGGTCAACGGAAACAGAGGATTACTTTTCCATTATATCGCTTATTGGGAACACTACAGCTTGGCAGGTAGTGGAAACTGTTACCACAGCTCTATATTTAGTGGAGACCGAGGACCCAGTTATACAGGGGGGGGGGGGCGGGGCTGGTAGCTCTCAAAAAATGCCGATCTGGAATTAATTTTGACGGACACCTCCAGGACAGGAGCGACACCTGGAACTGAAGGACTACAACCCACAGAAGAAGAAGCAGAAGAAGATAAAAAGGGAGAAAAACAAGAAGAAAACGCAATAGCAAGAATACCAAGACCTGACACACGTCCTTGTTACGAAGATAGATCCAGTGGCCCACTCCTGTCTATTCAGGTAGGGTGCAGGGACGAAGTTTCTCAGAGTGGGGATGATGGTTTTCAAAGACCACAAAAAAGGAAGTTTATGGGGCAAAGGCCACCCAAAGAACCAGCGAAGCTCACCGTCGGAAAACGCTTTTTCCCGTTAGACGGAGGTAAGGTGTCCTCACTATTATTTTGAGACTCCCAAACGAGAGGCCTCAAAGCGTACATTGGTAGGACACACAAAAAAAACCCTTGAGAGTTGTGTGCCTGCCGGGACAACGCACGACGAGAGTTACCATCGAGGTAGAAAAGATAAAAGCAAGAGGATGTGCCAGAAAGATTGTATCAATGGCCAGTGGAAATGACATATTCATGCTTGGCGGAAGGGCAGGAAATACCGAAGAGGTTAAAGATGACATCTTTTCCGTGACCAACGAAGTGAAACTGAAAACATTGAAAGGAATAATTATCGGAATTCTCCCCCGTTCGTCAGGTAGTGAACTCGCAAACATTAACGTGATGAACATTAACTGGCGGCTGGAGACCTACCTTGTAAAACGCGGAAGTGGGTTTGTTAACCCCTAAGGAGTTACCGTAAGTCAGGTTAGATCTCCTGACCTTCGTTTGCTTTCCGTGTCCTGGATAGCGGATAGCACGCAGGGAAACTCTGCAATTGGGCCTTGCCCCGAATGGTGCAATTTAACGATGGATTGCACTAAATCTCGTAACAGTGACTAGTTTCCTTATGACAACAGTTACACTTGGCAGAATTAAATCAACTATCTACGAGGTTCTGGATATCAAACTGGGCGAAACAAAATAATCTTTAACTACTGTACAACAAAAAAATAATGGGCATGAAAGATAAATGCAAAGGAATAACTGCGAATAGGTTTAGAATGTTGGCTCCAGGTGGGAGCCGTGAGTATACACAAGCGGCCGCACGCGACCTACAAAGGAGCCTCCAATTCCGGGTGGATCTGCCACCCAAAGATTCTGCTGCTCGAGAGGAACAGGGGTATGAGCGTCGAGCTCGATTACTTTCTAACAACACGGGTTGGGTTTGCACTTTAGGCCGATTAGTACTCGGCCTGTTCGAAGTTATGGTGGATGATACGACGATACAACTTGTCTTCCAGTAACTACTGCAGGCCTTGAAAGTAGGGATCGAAGGAGTACTTTGCTGGAGGTAAGCTGGGCTCGAATGTGGCAGTGTAGAAATTTCTTTCCTCTCTAGGAAGCTTACATCGATAAACTATTTTTCTCTTTCTTTTTTCTTTTCTTCGGGCTCTTGGGGTATGGGAGGCCGAGAGAAAGAAGCTATAAGGAGAGACAAAATAGACACTCGTAAGGACAATACAACCAATCAAGGCACTGGATTGTATTTCAATAGTTATAGCCGGGTCAAATTTAAGTTTGGAATTATTCGGAGGACAATGAATGTTTTAGTTAATATTTAACATTTATCACAACTTAATTCCCGCTTACACTCGGCCAGCAATAAGAGTCTGCAGGCCTTACCTTAGGCGTCGTGTTCTCTTGGCAAAATACTAACTTTGCCCAGGCCGATGCTTTACTATTTATACAGAGCCACCGGAAGTGAATTTTAGACAATTCACGACATCTCGCGGAACCTCCCATTGTTACAATTAGTCTCGTTATATGAGGCGTCTTATTTGAACGGAAGTTAAATGTCTTCAAAAGAAAACAATCAAATTAGCATATTTTTTACTCGAATTTTGCCCGACTGCTTTATTAAATTTGCTAATCTGCTATAATTGATGCGTAGCATTCCCGTCCTACGTGTCTCTCTCTCTTTCCCTGCAGAAGTGTTCTACGGCAATGTTGGTTACTGCAGGAAAGACGGGATCCATCTAAAGAATCGAGGTCGGTTGGTCCTGAATGAGATTATTGCTGAAAGAGTCCTTTTGGTTAATAAATGGAATGTTCGGGCAAACGCAAAGTCAGGAAAGCAGATTCACGACTTACCATAGCATAGCAGCATCGATGGAAGGAAAAAAAGGCCAGTACAATGGTAACGATCCAAGTATGGACGCGATTTCAAAGCGGAAAGATAAGCCACAGGGCGGAACTTTCAATCAGTAATCGGGCACACGTACAAAAAACGGGGCCGTAGTTGATTCTTCAATTCTCGCTCAATCCGTAACAAGTTTGCTTAACTTCGGGCGTTGATGGTATCCGAATCGTTTATTTAGTGGAAATCAGAGAGTCGGTCAGATGAGCCTATAGGGCGAAAAGAGCTATAAATCCTTAAAATAAATTCATCAGGGAGTCTTTGATGCTCTGACACACACAACATTGAGAGTGAATTTAATATTCCCGGATGTCTAATGTTCAAAAAAGATCGTGTAGACTGAAGGTAAAGCGGGGTGCTAGCCTACTTACCTGAGGAGTTTTGTATGAATTAAATGTGAATGCTAATGAAAATAAGACTTATTCTCCCTATGTTATATGAAGTCCTTGTGATTGTGTATCGATAAGAGAGAGAAAGAGAGAGTTTGTATATTTGTGGGTAAAGAGAATACGTGGAGATTGTAGCATTCGCCATGGGATGAGGTATTCGCCATGCAATCACTTATGTTAGTGTGCTCGTGTAAAAGCAGCTGTGTATGTCCTTAAGATTCGGGGTTTTAAATGAAAAGTGTGAAAAGTTGGTAGGAATCCCCCCCACATCCACAATATGAACGCTGTGCCTTTATCGAGAATCATATTAACTTTTTTCAAGCAATTGAATGCAGAGAGTAGCTAAATACGACAATTATTCTGTTTCCTTGGCGAGGTGTAAACTAAGGAGAAATGTATTGCCTATATGGAGCATTACAATCTGTAAAGGCAAGACGAGGAACTAAGTTCTCTCGGCCCAGAACATAAATAAAGAGAAGTCCAACAGGAAGGTGCTCAGACATCTGCTAGGGTATAATAATACAAGGAATGTTTCCTCAAATAGATTAAATAAATACAGTGCACAAACAGGTCACATTAAATAAATACAGCGCACAAACAGATAACATATTAAATAAATACAGTGCACAAACAGGTTACAGGATTAAACCACCAACGACAACACGTCGTTATAAAATAAACACTGCTACTCCGGACAATCGGTATAGGAATATACCCCCGTCTTACGTCCTTTAAAAATAACTGTAGGTCTCGATAACGAGAACCTAAGAATAGGGCGTAAGATGAAAAGAAATACTCCAAATACCTGTCACGGAAGTAGTGAGGCAATATACAAGGGGTGGTTGTCCTGGTAACAGAGGAGAGTCGTAACGAGCCCAAATATATCCGACTTCCCGGTAAGAGCGAGAGAGAGGAGAAAATCGGGAGCTTGCAATCGGTGCAACGGCATAGGTAATAGCGACAATTACTGGTTGGGGTCTGGTAAAGACATTCATTCATTATATCAATACCATATTATATCTATGGGGGAGGGACCAATAACTTAAAGGTGAACCGACAAGGGACGGAACGTCACGAGTTTCGACGCGCGGAACAGCGAGAAAGAGTGCAACGAGGTCAGGTAAAATTTGGGCAATGGCAAAGCTCAAGGTTATTTTAAGAGGCATGCACAAAAATATAATTTTATTTACACAAAATAAGAGAATTAATGGGCAAAATTACATTGGTAAACAAGGGGGGAATTGTTGAGTTATGCATCAGACTATGAAGTTAAAAATTAATGTATTACAGAAGGAGACTATTCAAATGGGGAGAATTAACTCAATTGGTTTGCTGAAGGGGAAGAGGGGTTTGCTTACGGAGGATTCCGGGTGAGACGTCAGGTTGAGGCTTCACGGATGTCTTAGGCAATAAACGTGATGGCGAGGGCGCTCGGAGCTTCTGAGCGGGAAGTTAACGTGATGACGGTTCTCCAAGGGGGGGGGGGGAACGTCCGGTCCAGGGGAGAGTATTTTGGCCACTCAAAAACGAGGGACAAATGAGGAGGGCTTCAACAGGAGTTGATGAGTGGAGTCGGAAAAATCGCTCGGTGGCGATCATCAAATTGAATTACCTGACTGGCTGGGGCTAATTCCAACACACAAAACGTCCAGCCGTCACTTTGCTTTGTTGATAGCACCTGACTTGGAACTAGGGGGATCTTCTTGGGTCTGGGCGAGACTCCTCAACTCTGTGTCTCCCACATAGAAGACGAGCCCTATACATATCCGAGGCTCTCCCCGCGGGGGTGGGGGAAACAACGCTACTCTCGAATGGCCTCGAATCTTCACGCCGAAGCAATTCTAACCCGCGTAAAGGTGGTCCGTGGTGGACGCGGTTCGAGGCTACCGCTTGTGGATGGGGCGGGATGGGGGGCTTACCAATTTAAGCCTAACCAAATTCTAGAATCTTCTCCAGCGCATGGAAGTCACTTCCGTGCTAGAAAAGAAATTCCACGTGGAATTCCCCCCCCCCCCACAGCTACAATAAAAGCCACAAGAAGAAAGTTAGTGAAACTCACCCATGCTACAACCACTCGCAGGTTGGCGTCGGAAGGAAAGAAATGATGAAATAAGACGTTCAGATCGGCGAAGGACATCACTTTACCGGTTAAAGTTACTAAACAATCGAGATTTTCTAAGCTCATAGGGTGACCTAATAGATTTAAAGAAAGATAAAACCATGTGAATTTAATAGGCAATGTCAATATGATCTTTAAATTTAGAACCAAGGCCTATCTATCTACGTACGATGATCCAATTTTTACTTATATTGTTTAATTTTAGGGCAAGTTAAAGGTAGAATGCTACTAGATTTTAATTACTTCTTACACTTCACAGTAATTTTTTCGTCTTAGCCACAAGAAAAGTAGAAACACACATTAACATACGAGAAAATGAGATTAATTCGCACGATGAACGCCACAAGGCATAACACGTTCTCGAACGTTTTTAACTGACAACACAGGTTTAAAACTTGGTTCACGCCTGAAAAGTGTATGTAATTTTAACAATTTATAATAAAATTCAGAATGACAAACTTTATTTTGGTACGTTTAGCTAGTTTCATGTAACGTCAGTCTCATATAATGTGAAGAATTTAATTCATCATAAAAAAATAAAGTTAGCTATTACTAACTCAAATTTGACATATTTAGCCAAATCGTGCTTTAATTCTGGCTTAAAATAGCCGCGGCAATTTCTTTTAAAAAAAGTTGTCCTTGTTCCTGTTCAAAGTCGCGGAAAATTGGCAGTGCGACTTTGCTTAGTCCGAATTTTTCAAAATGTTTGCAACTTTCGACTTTGCGACTTCGAAATTCATAGCGCGGCAAAGTCGCAACTCTTTGCTGCAACGCTCAGCTCTGCTAGGTAGTTAACTTTATATACTAAAAAATCAAGTGATCATACTGAAAAAGTGCGTTTTGTAGTGTTGATTTGCAATACATGCAACTTTAACCTTGAAAATAATTACTCCAAATGTTGACCATCGTTTATGATTACAATGAACAGGTCATCAACATATGATAAAACGAAGTTCAGGTCATTCAAGACATGTTTGATATACCATTGAAATATCAAGGAAGAGTTGGACATATTTTGAGGCAGAACAAGGAATTCATAGAGACCCACTAACGATATCATAGCCATTGTTCAATGGATGATGACTCCATTGGTATCTAGAGAAACGCGCCCTTTAAATAGATTTTGCAGAACAATGAAAAATTATGTAAATTTCAAGTAAAATCGGTGAGGAAATAGAGAGGGTAATTATCCCTAATCGTGATTGAGTTTAAACTGTGGTAAACGTAGGACATACTGTAATTATTGTCAGATCTACTTGGCCGAATATTTTTTTTATTTTTCACAAAGCGTGAATGTTATCTTTGACCACACCCAATAGCTTTGGTGATAAACTATGTGCCGCTCGGCAACCGTCAGTTCCTGCATCAAAACATGGTGAAAATATGGAGGGGTAACACTAAGCACTTTTTTACGATTGCCGTGCTCGTTGTGATGTTTCTAAAGCTCATTCTATTTAAGAAGGATTAGGTCTACTGCAGAGCTGGTTGAAATTGCAAAAGAGAATGATAGAGGAATGACACTTTCATATATTACGTTTATTAATAGATTAGTCGTGTCTTCCATCAAGCGTGAATGCTTAAAGTCAAATAAAAGATTATAATTAATTTGCTAAACAAATCGGCTCCTATTATCGCACTCTAAAAAATCCAGGTAAGATTACGTCTTAAAGCCAAAGATGGATTAAGTCTTCGTTCACCAAATTTAAGAATTGAGGATACCGTTGGAGTCTGAAGGGGAATGTTGCTCTTTTGTTGCAGATCCTAAAATGTAGCAAGGAGAATTTAGACCGCTGATTCTGTGTCGACCAGGAACCTTGTTCTGGTGGTGGGATCGATAGCGTGCAAGGATGGAGGTGCGGAAACAGAGCCGTGACGTCCTTCATTTCTGTTTTCCTCAAATGTTTCCTGAAGCACCATGCTCCTTGCAAACGGGTGCACGTCAAATGCCATATTGTATATTAGGAGAGTTACGTGATCCATTGGGAGAGTTGAGCCCACGGGAAGCTGATCTCCCGGTAAGTAGTGTCTATCAAGTTCTTCTTGAATGTGAGAGGGCGGTCGACGAACGAAGGATTCTGAAGAAAATCCGAACTCACACTATCCCTTAATGTGATCCTTCCATTTCCTTCAGGGAAAAGATAGGATAGCTCTGTGGAAGGAGCCAAAGGTTCCATTATTTGAACCGTGGCTGGGGTGAACTTTCCCCAAATCACCGTTAGGAGGATTTGATAGCGCAAGTTTGTGGGGTCTCTTAGAAGGGGCGAAGTTCCATCAATTACTGTGTGCGGCAGTAACCTTACGAGTGCTGAGTTTTTGCCTGACCCTTGTTACTCCAAGGATTTAGGTAAACCACGACTTGGACAAGGCAACCTCACTGTGGTGTGGTCGCTCATATGTAGTTGTTGCGATGAGGTTATGTAAATTTGTTGTAAAAAAAAATTCTGCCTTAGGAAAGTCAATAGTCTCTCCGGGATGACCACTCTTTAGTGATAGGGGGCTACCGCTTTTGAAGAGTGAGCGGAATTTGTGTAGCTTTTGTGACAGTAACTCCCTTTCCACTTTCTTCTTTTGGGCCAAGGGATTTACAGCACTCTAGTCGATGTTGCAGAATGTCAGTGTCTCTAGTCAATTTTGCAGGCTGTTAATGTTTGTGGTTGATGTTGCAGACTGTCACTGTCAGTAGTCGATATTGCTGGCTGTCACTATCTGTAGTCGAGGCTCAAAGCTGTCAGTCTGTCTTGTCTATGTTGCAAACTGTCGGTGTCTGTGATCGATGTTGCAAGCTATCATTGTCTGTGATCTATAATGCAGACTGTGAGTGACTGTTGTCGATGTTGCAGACTGACTTTTTAAGACTTTGTAGCGCTCCTCTATCACGTCTACGATTTGATATTCCACCGTAGAGGACTATTTTGGATAGATGGTAGTTTTTCATTCTATAGATGTGCCTTGCTGGTGTTGAAAACTTCTAACTTGGTCTGGAAGTCGACCTAGTCTTTATGAAGACTGGTGCGGAGGCAGCGCCGATCAAATCAGTCAAAGAAGTTCATGTCTGTGGGAGGCGACTCATGCTTCAAAGTCGCACAGTAGGGTTGTTAGAACAACGGCTTTGTATACACTCTTTTGTGCTTGTTATGAGGTGTGTGTTGTTGCAGAGGCTAACTAAATTAAGTAATTAACCGACCAACCAACTAACTAAGCAGCAGCCTAGATGAAACGGCCAATTAAACAACTAACGAAAAAAACCCTATCAGGCCAGGGGACAACCGGTGATGACAATCAGGCTCTATGAAGAAACTGCTTCCATTGGGGAACAGGAGCAAGCCCTGGAGAGTTGTGCACTCACCTGAGTCCTAGCATCACAAGTAGTCTCCTTTTTTGTTTACTCGGGCTATGTACTTTCTTTATAATTGCACGTATAATTTCGGTACTTTTCTTACAAACCTCATTTTGAATGGGTGGAGATTCCCCTGTTGGTTTTCGCTTTATTTTAAATTTGAGCATTGGTGAACCATCGAGTTACTCAGAGAGTTCAGTCTGCTCAATTAATTCAATCAATTTCAGTCCGTTAAATCCATTTCAATCCAATTCAATCTATATAAGCCCATTAGAATCATTTCAATCTTTTTCTATCCATTCAATCTTCAATCCATTCAATTCACACAACATACACGCGAAACATTCCTAAAAGTATGCACATATACAAACTGAAATACACAGCAACAGACAAATATACATAAATTCCAATTTAATACACATCACCACACATAAATATAAATAAATTTCAATTAAATACACTTCACCATATAAGTATACATAAATTTCCATTAAATACACATCACCACACAAATACATATACATAAATTTCCATTATATACACATCACCAGAGAAATATACATAAATTCCCATTAAATATACACCGCCAAAAAAACCCTTTGCGTGACATTCACTGGTACGAATTATAGAATCAAGACCACATCAAAGACCCTAAGATCGGTTCTATGGCTAGTCGTGAAAGAGGTGAGTTAGGTTAACAAGGTCTTGGGGGGACATTTACATAAGAAAAATAAATAAATATTGTTTAATTTCGTCTGGTTTAATAAGTAAATTGGTGCTCATCTAATTTCTTTTTTAACATGTTTATCGATGCGGGTTGTTACTGTTTTTGCTTTGTGACAAGGTGCGCCATCATGCTGAACAATACAGTTTTCATCCCCAAATTGGTCTTATACTGTAGGGAAAAGCTGCTGATGAAGCACGTTTTGGTGCAATTCCCAGATATGGACTGTGTACTGATGTTTCACCGTAGCCACAACACAGAACTTTTGAAAGAGCTTTCCTTTTCTCATCCTAACGAGGGATCTTCCAGAAGATCCAAACAAGCGGAAGGGAGCTTCATAAGAGAATTTCACTTTGCCCCAGTTTTCAACAATCTATTCTTTATATTTCCTATAAAAGTCGAGCCTATCCTTAAGGTTCTTTCTTCTTTGTGAGATGAGTCGTGTTCGCAGCCCTTCTCGACTTGAGACTTTGATAAAAAAAGGTCTCTGTCTCACTGTGCGCGCTGAAACTTCCACATCTGCTTCTTTCCAATCGTAAACAATCTTGGCACTGGAGGAAACCCGAAGCTTGATCTAAAACCTTACGAGGAGGCGATCTTGGCGTTCATTTAAAGCTCTTAGGCCTTCATAGGATTTCTTCACGTGAGTGTAACCAGTCTTTTTAAAGTCATTAATGATCCTAAAAGATGTTTCTCCTTAATGCAACTTTCTTCTTGCGTTTTAGGCGACTTTGGGGGAAGAGCAACAATGGCTGCACGCTTTTCTTTGGAAATAACCAATTGCGAAATTGAAAAAGATTCAAACATTTATTTTTACAAAGAAATATTACAAAGTAGATTATAATTATACAACATCATTCATTTAACCCGTATTTGTCATAACTTTATCCTTTTGATCGAATAGCAAAGTTCCAGGGACTAAAACTCACCTCCTACAGGAATAGGACCAGAGAGCGATTTTGGATTCAGTGAAGCAATGCTCGGTTTTGTCTTATTCATAAAATGCTGACATTTGAATAAAGGTGCAATAATTTAATTGTTATAATAATTAATTATATCACGTAAATTTTAAAAAATGGATGAAAAAATATAGATTAGTTTCAAAACTTTTTCTCCTGACTGTATGTGTGTACCCAATGGGGTTATTTGCATGCGTGTATGGCTGTAATAACAGTTGTATTTTGGTTATACAATAGGTGCAGATATAGGTACAGTGCTGTTAATTTTTCTCATATTAACAAATGTATATTCACACTGTATATAACTGTATGTAAGCGCGCAGTTTTTGTGTACGTGTGTCGAGGGGGTATATGTCTGTATTTGCCTGTTTGTTTGCTCCATCCTCTACGCCCTTTACAAACGGCTCCTTTCAGCACAAACAAACAAATTCTTCTCGATCTCTAGAAGCCGAAGGCGAAGGTGTTCGCGCCGATCCGAACGTGCGACTACAGAAAACTGCCGACAGAACTCAAAGGATTGGCCTCTGGGATCAAAGGCACCGTCGTGCTGATATGCCGCGTAAGGCTGTGTTTGAAACCCTTTGAAAGAACTTCGTTCATCTACCGATCTATTCCCCCTCCCCCCCAAACCTCTCTAGGCTACTTCTTAAGGGAGCTGTTATATTCAGGTGATCTTTAGTGCATTCTCAAACGCCGCCTTTGATCGATTCCTACAAAATGTTTATTATTTATTATCGTCATTAATTTATGAGAAGAATTTGGTTCTCGCTCCCTCTCTCTCCCTTCGATTCGGTACCTCGTAGGTATAGTTCGTAGGATCCTTTTGCGGCACTTCTTATCTTGATAATTCCATGTAATTCTCTCATTCCAGATTCGATAACCCATCGGTATGGTTCGCAAAATAGGCCAGGGTATCGTGTGTCGCCGCTGCGACTGTTATTTTATATAGCTATTTATGGCCTATAAAGTTCCAATACAAAGAAACGATGGGCCTAACTTGTATCGAGAAGTTTAGATAAGCCTCGGTGAGTTTTCACACTCAAAATGTAATAAAATTGTAAAGAACCAGTAAGCAGAATGAGTTGCAATGCCAAATGTGTGAAAATGGTTTTCTGCAGTTAGAAAATAACTAGAGTTTAAGAAGGGTAAATATACTCGGTAAAGACATTATTTTAATTTGAAAATTAAAGAAATAAAAAAAAATATATTACTGAGGATATATCAGAACAAATTAATAGAATATAATAAATAGAAAACTAAAAATAATTCAGTTATATTAGGTTATCCATGGAAATGGCCCCCAAATAAAACCCAGGGACTCTTAAAGTGTAAGTTCTTTGACCCTAGAACGCTAACCATGGGTAGGAGGTACCCAGAGCAACGACGTCATTGACAGTTTTCTTAATGTTAAGTCAAAGTTCAAAGTTCGAAGTGCCTTCATGTAAATCTATTCCATTAAAGCTTTACATTTAATATATATTTTTTCAAATCGGGTATGATATTCCTATGGTTAGTAGTGGTGTGTAGTGAACTGATGGTTAGTGGTCCAGGGTTAAATAAAATCTTACACGCCATTCGGAAGAAGAGAGTTTCAGATTTATAGCCGAGTATAGAAGACTCTTACATCAAGATAACATGGAAGGCCACTGCCATCGCCAATGAGATAGACCATAGCACCGCTTCACTTGATTAAGCGATGTGTGACTTTCTTCATGCGAGAAATCTGGAATCCTTGGAAACCAATAGACTACATTTGAAAGGAATCATTTTGTGACCCCTCCCCCCCCAAAAAAAGAAAACAACAAAAAAAACAAACAAACAAAAAAAAAAAAAACAAAACGTGATAATAATCTTAGAATATCACCTTTTCGAATTATACTATAATTTAAGAAGGGATTTTTTTTGAGTATTTGAATAATAGTTTCATCTTAGTTTGGTTATGACTTATGTTTTTTTATCAAAGTTATTTCTAATAATTCTTTTATAATATCAAAACATAACATGGTGAAGTTCAGAAAATTTATTTTTATATATCTTCTATAACTATATTTTAGCAACGTGGTACTTTGAAAGGAGGGAAATTTAGTTTCGAGTTCCTTTTAAAAATTATTATAATTGGCGAAGTTCAGAAAATTTATAAAAATTTAACAATAGCTGCTTTTTTTTTAGACTTTAAATTTTAATCTTACGGCCGTATGCTAAGAAAAATGTGAAATGCACTTTAATCAGATTTAGTGTAGCTTCACAATTATTTCTAAATTTATTATATGCAAAAGGCTAAAATCTAAAATATTAAAAAAAAAAATAGTTTTTTTACTCAAATGTGCATTTCACATTTGTTTTAGCATCGAAGCGCAAGCTTCCCAGAGTGGCGAAGCCATTGCCTGGTCCGAATTATATAGTTTTATGGAAGAATAAAGAAAAACAACGGATATTAAAGAGAACTACTATTATAATACTTAGAAATACAGGACTAGTTTCGGAGGATCACGCTACATCCTTCAGCTCTACAAAGCCTGACAAAATAAAAACAAGTAGATTTTTGAGATATGTCCACATCACAAATGTATGGATGTAAAAAGAGTGATAAAGTCTTTCAAGGTTGACAGCAAAATTATATAAAAGTGTCAACATATTCCTAAAAGCAAACCAGACTTGCTTACACTGTTAGATGATGAGAGTCATCCACACTATGTACCATAACAACATAATTTCATGACCTTTAATAGGCCCTGGCAGATTTTATCATCCGTGGAATTATGTGGATAGGAAAAAAGTTAAAAGGGATAACTTATTAAAAATAAGCAATGAGAGTGAAAAATGAGAAGTATTAAAAATGCTAAAAAAGTAAACAAAAAGTGCTCTCGAAATATTAGAATATGTAAAGATTAAGCAAATTGTATAAGTAAGTATTAAACAAAAGTGATATAGAAATATTAGAGGTTATTATTTACTTTACCGTAATCACTTTTTATATATTTTATTACTTCCTCCTCTACCATTTTTGAAGGTTTGTCCAAATCTGTTCTGCTCTTTTGGCGATCGGAAGAAAAAATGCGACAAAACAGAGTTGATTCCGATTCCGTCGAAATCAGAATAAACCTCGATTTAGCCGAATTTTGCTTTCAGACGCCAAAAGTGAAGAACAGATTCAAGAAACAAGGTTTGTTGACCCAAAAGTCGCGCGCCCTCACTTATTCTGATTTATGTCCTTACGACCTTCCAAACTTTCAATAATTCCCGGAAGAACCTTGGGAGAGCCTTGGCAATTATATCATTTGAAAGAGAATGTAAACACCTTAAGGGTTTGAAATTTCATTAGAATCGGCCGAATAGTTATGATGTTATTGCCAAAACACAATAATTCCCGGGCTAAACTTGGGAGGACTTTGGCAATTATATTATTTGAAAGAGAATGTAAAGCAATATAAGATTTTCAAATTTCTTTAGAATCAGCCGAATAATTATGATGATATTGCTAAACAAAAATAATTCCAGGGTTGCTTTTTAATGGAATTTGAAGATGTGGTTGGTATTTTTAATGTCACTTCATAAATTCAATCCTTTCCATATTGAACATCAGTTATTTGTTCTTCATTTTCCTCAGGAGAGAAAATTATTTCCCTTGATGGCATTGAAACATTGGCCTACTTATAGTAAGCAACTCTTCTTCCTTCACCTTCTTGTCGCTTTTACTTATTGACTTGTCTATTTTACTCAAATTAATCTCGAAACCATACCTGATGTGGTCCAAAAGAAGTAATCATTTCTCTCTGACCTTTAATGAAAGCAAGTTCCTTCACAGAGATCTTCATCTCCACAGGGGATTTAAATTAATTTGAGTTTTGTTCTTGCAACCAAGGCAGCCAAATTCACAGCAAGAAACAATTTTACACTTGCGTCTGAGGATATCAACAGGTTGTCTGGAAATTATTATTCAAATACTCAAAAAATTCTCCTTCTTAAATTACAGAGTTAATGATGGTGATAAAAAAATAACTTTAAAATTCATAAGAAGGGCTGCAAATTTTGAGCACCCTTCATTTATTTAATTAAAACGTTGAAAAGATTGACGCACACTAATAGCACAGTCTTCCATAGTATAGCATAATATACCATAGCAGATTAGAGCATAGTATATTATAGAATATTATTGCATATCATAGTATAATATAGCACATCATTGCATAATATAGCCCCATCATAGTATAACATAACATAGTATAACATAGCATAGTATATTATAACATAGTATAGCATAGCATAGCATAGAATAGTATAGCATAGCATAGTCTAGCCTAGCCTAAAATAGCATAGCATAGTAGAGAATAGCCTAGCCTAGCATAGCGTAGTATTGTCTAGCCTAGCCTAGCTTAGCCTAGCGTAGTATTGTCTAGCATAGCATAGAATAGTATAGCCTAGAATAGGATAGCCTAAACTTGCCTAGTATAGCTTATCATATCATAGCAGATCATAGTATAACCTACTCTGTTTTAGTCTAATATAGCCAAGCCTAGCCTAAAATAGAATAGCCTAGCTGTGCCGGGCCTAACCTAGCCTATCGTATAATGCCCCTTTTGATCACCTCACACCTGACACCACTTTTGTCGTGGTATACATTGTGGAACGTGATGTACTTCTTTGATGAAGTAGGCTTTGATCTAAGAGTGCGAATTTTGATTTTTTAAGGAAGAGCCGCTTCAACACGTAAGGATAAGAAGGAAACACACAGGAATTATCCCAAAATAAACATATATTTTAAATTTAACACTTAACAATGAAAAACAAACAGTAATCACATTTATATCCTCGTCCTAAGTTAAACTAGACTATCCCGGTTGGCAACTAGGCCTATTACAATATCTTCAATGACAAAAATAAACAAATAGGCTCCAAGTAAACAC